>OX345636.1:3984386-5184386 GCA_947044365.1 Petrosia ficiformis
CACCAGTAAATAATTCCTAAATAATGATACATATTATTTAAATTCCTTATATAGGCAGTATGAGTAAACAGGGTTACATCTAGGAGAAGATCAAGAGGAAGGAAGGCAACCCGTGCTTCTTTGAAGCATGGCAAGTAGGGGGTAGCTATGGGCATCCCACAGAAACATTTTGAATTTTTACTTTCTCTTTGGTTGGTTTTAGAGTGATTTTAGAGTGAAATCACTTCAGGCATACGGATTGTTCATTGTTTACACACTGTTATGTTGAAATGCTGGCCATCCACTTGTACTTCATTTATTAGTTTTTAATTTACATCAAGAGTTTATTAATATTTTGTATGAAGTGTAAGAATCATCAGCACTGCATAAACAATGATTCACATTAAAACTAGGGGCTGAGCAATATTGGTATTGTCAAGTTATCATAATAACAATACTATTGCAATATTTTTTATACACATATGTATACTATACTCGTTACAATTAACATGCACATTGTGGCTCAAGTTCAAAATCACATTCTTCAGTTTTATGACACTAATCTATAAGCATAATGATGCCTCCAGTTCGAATTAGAGTGAAAGAAAGTTCCACAGAAAGTTAAAAGTTGAACTGCTAGTGAAAAGTGGGCGTGATTTATAAATCAAACATGGGTTCATAATGTAATGTTTCCTTGCTTTAATCGCAGAAATAGCTATATATAGACATTATGAAAACATATAGTGACTGTTAAGACACTAGCAAACTCATAATAGCACATATGCATACACACATGCTAATTTATTATTTGCTATAATCGTTATTGCGATTGCCAAAAAATATTATGACAATCAAGCTATAATATATTATAAATGAGAAAATCAGCCTCCTTAGGGAATAATGATTATCAACTGCTTGTCTTTAAAGTTTAAATGCTCACCATCCGGTCATTTTGTAGAGAAAACCAACTAAAATTAGTATCCAGGCAGTGTAACAATCAACAATCATTCTCATATCATAGACTCTCATTACTGTCTTCATCTTTCCACTTACAAACATCTAAACACTTGTAATCTTTTTTAACACATTAATACACACGGTCAATGGACACGCCCAGTAGGAGTAATTAACAATCATAATTTTAAATTTAATGATTTTTTAAAGAGGGGTGAATAGCACTGGTACCAGGGTGCTTAGAAAAATAGCGGGGTGCAGCACCCTGCTTCCCTGCTTTGTGGAGAGCACTGGCACTAGTAACATATACTATATAGCGGGATTTATTGACAAGGGATTAAAATTGGCGATTTGGCAAATTAAAAAAAACCACAGCCAAATTTTAGCTGCGCCCATAATTGTTATTGTTCCTCGTTACTGCAACAATAAATTTCTCATTGGAATTATCGTCACAAATGAGACTTTCTCCAATGATAGCATCCCAAACACTTTGGTAGATGTGATAGCCCCTCACAACACTGTACTCCATTATGGGCATGGTCGTACTACACGTGAGCATGAGATTCGTCAAAATTAATCTCTTCAAATGTGGAAATTTAGCGTATTCGTCAAATTTTTTACTCGCCAATAATTACCGCTTTACGGTATTTGTAGTTACAACTGATGTGTTATGTCACCATAGTTGAATAAACTCATCAGTAATGTGTAATTGCATTTGTACATGTACATGTACATGTATGTGATAGCATAGTACATGTACTAACTTAAATCTATAATACTGTGCAGCACTATATGGGCATAACATCATTAGAGCCTTACAAAAATGGTTATAATGTGATATTATATCACATTATTAACATTTTTCTAAGGCACTGATATTTATATATATAAACAGTGAGATAAACATCACTAATTAAATTTTAAATGGACAAATAATTATGATAATTTTATATAACAATATTTATCATTAAAATTTGTGCATTACAATAATAACTAGTGATGCACCAATAATCGAATCAGTAATCGACTTCAGTCATTATTGGCCATTATTTATCTTTAGAATTAGTATTTCAGTATCAGTTGTTTCTGAAAGATGTAACCAATATTGTATTAACAATGCCATTTCTTGTGATTATAGTATCATTACTTGCTTTTATGATACTCATAATTATTGAGAAAATTCTCATATTAATTGAAATATAATCAGAAACCAGAAAGTAGATATAATATCAAATCGGTATTGGTTATCGGTACATATCGAAAATAATTTTCTGTTTATTGGAATATCAGTAAAGCTCTTATCAGTGCATCACTAATTATAACACCTTAAGTACCAGTACACTGACTTGAAAGATGGTATGAAGTCCATCGCTTTCATTACTCATAAGTTTCAAAACTTTTAAATCTGGAATTTGAGAACCAATTTCAGTGGTTTCATAGCCCATGGCAATGTGCTCTGCCAAAAGATCTTTATCAACCTATTATATTATAAAGATGAAGTCATCTGTTGGTAATGGATATAGTAGTCATGGATTCATAATTGTTAATAACAAACAAAAAATAGAATTTACATTAAGAGCTTCAAGCTTAAGAGTAGGGATATGCGATACAACTAAAAAATAATATTGTGTATTTCTGCCAAACATATCACAATACTATACAGTATCACATTATTTGAAATAATTAAAAAGATTATAAATCATAAATGCCCTATTTGGTTGTAGTTGTCAATATAGTATGCACACTAGCTTGTTATTATTACTTTTAGGTATAAAATTAGGCAAATTAGAAAAACCAGGTTTACTAAAACTGTCCACTTCAGTGTATCAATACACCCGAAAGACCAATATTGTATCATGAAATTATTCTCGATATTTTGGTGGAAATTGCGTTTATCATTTAGATAGAATTTGTGCTATGTTTTATTTTTGTTAAGTATTATAATATTACAGAGATTGGTGTAGTTATGACACATTTTATATGCTTTCAGAAAACAAGTTTCCACACAAAATGTACCATCCCTATGCCAGACTCTATTTTCCTGTGAATTTCGTATTATAAAACACAATCAATAATCAGCGTCGCTGGGATGGGACCCTCACCTAGTGGGAAAGTAGTTTAAATGTTCAACTGAAGTAACTACAGATCATTTATAACAACAATTCAATTTTTACAGTGTAGGTATAACCTGTGGTGTATTACCAATGTATAGTTATCCTCAGGACTCTTCTCAAGTCCAGAAACAGTGACTGTGAGTATATAGATTGTCATAACTTCATAACCAAAATGTTTTAGCAAAAGCCTCTTGTTAAGTTTGTTTCTTGTATAATTTCAAGTCTACCAGTCGCTCGCTCATTCAAGCCAGTAATATTCATACTTTTCTCAAATGTTTGCGAACACATAAACACACAGACACACAATATGACTATATAACATACCCTTCCACCTACGCTTTGTGGCGAGGGTAATTATTAAACAAACAACAATTATTACTAACCTCAGCAGTATACTCATTAAATTTTTTCTCAATATCAACAAGTGCTTGATAAGCAACTTGTAAAGGCATGTCATCTGGTTTCGACTGCACTAGTTCAGCTAAGTCTGCTCTAGTTTTAACACCACACTTCCTGATGTATGGAATAAGGTCATTAGTTACAACACAAGATTCTACACTACTGTTCATCATATTGTTAGTACAAGATAAACAGAAATCAGCTAAGCTTGTTTTTAAAACAGTATTGGCCAGGACATTGGAATTTAATTTTTTAAATTGGAATGGTTCTGGAATTTTCAACTTTAGTGTGAATTGGAGTGGAATTATGAATTGCCCACTGATACTATTGAATGAGTTGCATATTGCTAAAGTAAATCCATTTTTGAAAACGAACATTGTATGGGGTAAAGATTTAACAGCACTGCAAAAATTAAATCATTAAAATAACCATGTTATTGGTTAGTACAGTTACAAGGAATAGCATGAGTTTCAATTTAGTTTGTCAATTGTCATAGAGGATGTTGTGGCTGCATGCATGATGTTACTATGACATAATGTGCATTAACTATTAAATTATGTGTTTGCAGGTTTATAAACACTTTTGATGGCCAGATGCAACTACATGTACTTTAGTACAAATTATACTAAATCTTTGATACCTAACTGAGCCAATGCAAAACATTTAGGGTGCTGTCTATTAGGGATGGGCAATATTTTGATTATCGTGATAATCATGATTAAAATTTCCGTGATAATGGTATCGTCTAAATATTCCCATATCGTGGTCACAAAAATAACGATTATTGTGCCATAACTTCAGGTTTTCAGTACTATCACATCTAAATCAGTTTTTGAACACTGTTTATTCAACAAATAAAAGGTACAATTTGATTGTTGAATGAAATCTACATACATATGTAAGGTAGCCAATAATCGCAATAATCGCAATAATTGTGATACTTGCAAAAACAACGAGCGCCGCCGGGACGGGACCCTCGCCTATGTGGCAAAGTAATACAAAGCACTCCATTTAAAATATATATATAATGAAGTGTATGAAACGAACAACACTTTTGTTACATGGAATAGAAATACAAATTTGAAAACATTTATGGGTATTAATTAAAACTGTTATATATATATATATATATATATATATATATAGTATAGCTTACACCCACATCAAAGCACCGCCAGGTCGTATATAGGCCATATACGACCTGTGATTACATCATAATGATATTCACGAGTCCATAGCTCATATACAATGATATTCACGAGGCATGCAGGTATGAAACTCATAAATAAACGTATTCATAGCTATGCACATGCGCACAGCATGCACATCCATGCTGACCAGATTCCAAGAAAACGATGTGGAAAAGAAAATCGCCCATCCTTGTCTTTAAAGAAAAAAAGAAAGAGAACTGAAAGCAAACGATTTGCATTTGTAAATCCCGAGGAAGTAGAAGCTGTGGTAAAGTGTAAACAAACATGGCAGCTGTGGCACACTCGAGGCAGGTGGCCAGTGTTTGAAGAGATGTGGCTGTAAGCTAACCAATATATTATATATAGTATGGGTTCGAGGTCTATATGGCTAATATAAGACCCTCGCCCCTCGATATCAGCCCTCGGCAAGCCTCGGGCTGATATCTCGGGGCTCAGGTCTTATATTAGCCATATAGACCTCGAACCCATACTATATACATTACATAACTTTATATCCTAAAAGACAAAATAAGAATATCAATGAAAGAAATGTATAATTTGTATATATATCTTACATCTTATTCTCTGTTTTCCTTCGAAAAAGTTCTCAAGTCTACCTCTAAATTCTCCGTGTGAAAACGAATCACCTCTACCATGTGTTTAGTATGCAAGCATGCACGTACGTGCACATACCTGTAGGTGGAGCTAGGTAGCTCTCTATCTTGCATCAATGGTGATATAGTAGCAACCATTACATCGATTGTTTTAGTGGTTTGAAGTGTTTCTTGGCTAGCGACAGCCATGCAAGAGGATCACCTGTGTTTTGTGTATCTATATTTACTCTCGTTATTGGCCTCGTTTCATCTTAAAGTCGTGAAACGGTAACTGTGAGTTATAAAACTTGTCATAACTTTAGAACAAAAAGGTTTTGGAAGAATTCCTACGTTATTTTTTTTCCTTGTATAATTTGAAGTGTGCCAGTACCCCTTTTGAATTGTCAATGTTTTTATTTTTCAAGAAAAATTGCTAACACACAGACACACAGACAAAACGATTACCATACCCTTCTGCCTATGCTACGCGGCGAGGGTAATAATCATTGACTCATATTTTCATAATCACCCATCCCTACTGTCTACTCATATTTCATATTAGGTAATCAAATCTAATTAGTCTTCAAATTTATTAACACTTGCTAATTAGGTTTAAACATTTAATTAATATGTCAGACTAAACATTATGATTGTAATGCTTCCACTTTTATAGCCCACTTTTACATATGCAAGTTTGATTGAACTCATCACATTAAACTAATATGCATTATACATGACTGTTATAATCATGACAATTATTATATATCCGTGGATGTGCAGAGTTAATTAATACTAGTACTTGTATGATATCAAGTGCCAATAAAAGTTGAAGTGTTAATTTCATATACCAAAACAAAGCATGCATGACTCAACACCTAAAAACATGTTTAATATGGGTCATATGATTCAGCTGGCTCTTGAATACAGTGAGAACGTAAAGATGACATTGCTCTTGTGTATCATAATCATGTAATTGTCTATAAATTAGACTTACGTGAAACAGTCAATATAAAATTGAACTGGAAATAAACTGCGCATTCCAGTTACTGTATCTAGTGTGAATTCACGTAGAGTGGAGAATGTATGCCTTTTACTCTTCACATTTTCAATAACTCCATGTATTTCTGTAGGTAAAGCAGAACAATATATATAATTATATAATAATAATAATAATAACATATATATAATATATACGTATATTAATTTTATAGGTTATATCCCGGCACTCGGGCTATATCAGATTTATAAAAACCTCGCCCTTGGGCTACATTGTTTGTCAAAAATGAGTAGTGATAAGAGAATATTGCTCCTGGTAAAAAGCGGAGATTCTCTCTGTCTTTATTATCTAAGAAACAGAAACGACGTTTTGACGAGACATCCCTTGAGGAGATTGCAGCATTGGAAAAGCCACACATGGCAAAGAACACCGAAGTAAGCTCAAAATGGGCAATGAAGAATTTCACGGAGTGGTTTCTTGATTATATCAAACGGAATTTGCCATGCCCAGAAAGTATTCTTACATCTTCGCCTCCTAGCAAGGAAGAGCTCAGCAAGTTCTTGACCATTTTCATTGCAGAAACTAGGAACCGAAATTGTACCAATAAAGGGAATGTTAGTTCCTCATCTTCAGATGTTAAGGAAATGGATCAAAGTTGTTTGGGTACTCAGTACAATAACTGTAATGTTAACTTCTACTCAAATCCAGCATCACATTACCCACCCTATCCATCAAGTCACTATGGATCTCCTGTACCTACATTTTTTCCACGTCATCCACTTGTGTATGGTTATTGTGATGTTCAATACTCCCCTATTATATTACAAGTTTTCCAAGTTGGAATAATGGTGATAACAAACAATGCAATTAACTTGGCTTTTTTGGAGGTTGACTTTTCTTATTGAGTTAAGCTAATTGATTTGGAATTTAATTAATAAGACTTACTAATTGATTTTTTAGCAAATTATTGGAATGAAGGTGTTAAGGCATATAAAAAACATCAAAGGGATATATATATATAGGTTCTAGGGAGCTATATCACATTTATACCCCAGTCAGTTCCTTTGATGTTTGGCATGAGTAGGATATATAATTATATAATTATATATATAATTAAAAAAATTATATATATATATAAATTATATATATATAATATATTATAGAGTACAAAGCATGACATTCAAAGCTCACTTTCTACAGTTTCCTGCACAGCAAGATGTAAAGACGACATTTCGATAATTGGTTTGAATATGATGATATAGGTTACTCTCGCGTAGCCAGAGACAAACTGAGATTTAGAAACCACAATTTGGACTTAGACCTTGGAAATTGGCAGATGTGGGTGTGGCTGGATGTGATTACTGCTAGATAGCTCCCACGGTTCAAAGAGTGTATAATGTAGCTATAATTATACTTATATTACTGTATTACAGGATTGGGGAGTCAAAACACATCAGACATTGGCATGACGAAATCTCAATACTAAACTCTCCTACGAGCCTCCCAAGCACATTTACGCGAGGCCTTGAGTGGGAGGGGCTGGATACACGTACCGCGCAATCGCGAACTACATAGTTGTGGTAAATAATGATAACGCCCATCGAAATTTTTGTGGTCCGTTAATTACTTGACAGCTTGTAGGAGGGGCTGGTTTGCAACACTATATTAGTTCACTTACCTGTTGCAATATTTACCCTCGCCGCATAGCGTAGGCGGAAGGGTATGGTAATCGTTTTGTCTGTGTGTGTGTCTCTCTCTCTCTGTGTTAGCAATTTTTCTGGAAAAATAAAAACATTGACATTTCAAACGGGGTACTGGAAGACTTCAAATTATACAAGGAAAAAAAAGTAACGTAGGAATTGTTGTAAAACAAAAGTTATGACAATTTTTATAACTCACAGTTACCGTTTCACGACTTTAAGATGAAACGAGGGCAATAACAAGAGTAAATACGGACGCACAAAACACAAGTGATCCTGTTTCATGGCTGTCGCTAGCCAAGAAACACTTCAAAACAAAAACAATCGAGGTAACTATACCACCATTGATGCAAGATAGAAAAGCTACTTAGCTCCACTTACATGTGCACGTGCATTCTTGCACGTTTTCACACAGAGACTTTAGAGGTCATTAGACTTGTGAACTTCTTCAGTGCTTTTTGAAGGAAAACAGAGGATAATATGTGACCGAATTTGCGAAAATCAGGCTTATGGGATAATTATTAATTTTGAGATACGAGTGAAACTAGACAGTTATGGCTTACTCAGGTGATCACTGTTTTACTACATAAAAAGCTTCATTAACATCTTACCTATTCACTCATAACTTCAGAGAAGTTTGGAGACATCCCTGTGCTTCGCTAGCCACTCCTAAAAAGGTTTTTAGTCATTACGTTTAATGATGATTTAATTGCGTTTTTCTCAAAATGAAGGATTTGTGACTACACGGTTTATTCCCCGACTGTAGCTTTGTCTTTTGCGTCATTGTGATGTATCATATATCATTCTAGAGCTAATTGAATACTCTATTCAGGTAATATAAAAAATCAATTTTCGAATTTTATCCCACAAGCCTGATTTTCGCAAATCCAGTCACATATATATACAAATTATACATTTCTTTCATCTTTATGGCTTGCTTGTCATCCAATCAGTTATATATTTATTTTATAAAATTATTATGTGACATATTAAGGTTGTAGTCTTTTCCGTGGGCGGATGCTACTCCAATCAGTTTCTAGTCATGCAAGCTTCTTGCTGCATACAATTTGGTTCCATTCTGTATTTTTTGGAAGCCACACCCACCCGGGGGTATAATTATTGGGCCTAAATGTTTTCACTGATACGGGTGGTGGAGGGGGCGGTGGGTGGGAAACAATGGCGGGTAACTGTAGTTGGTCTCTGAGAAAGATCGGAGTTTGATAGTGCCTAGAAAGGTAGATTTTATGGTTTCAGTGGAAAGCTACAGAATTCAGCTTTCTTCAGCCTCTTGTAACTATAAAAGTAAAATGAATTTCCAGAAAACGGCTCTATTTGTTTTCTCTAAATGCATTGTACTTGGTGCATGCCATGATTGGTGGGCGTGGCTTTCTCCGTTTTGTACTTATTGCGATTACAAAAATGGACATTTTCTATATGTTTTATCACTTCCAGGACCCTATAAAGGTGATTAGAAGATATGAAGGTTGCCATTACACCAGGTTAGAGTCATATTATATAATATTCTATTTTGAAACTGATTGGAGTCGCATCCGCCCACTCCCTAGTACCACCTTAAGGTTGTAGTCTTTTCCGTGGGCGGATGCTACTCCAATCAGTTTCTAGTCATGCAAGCTTCTTGCTGCATACAATTTGGTTCCATTCTGTATTTTTTGGAAGCCACACCCACCCGGGGGTATAATTATTGGGCCTAAATGTTTTCACTGATAGTTTATTTTCAGAAACAAAGCTAAACACGCCCCACGGGTGGTGGAGGGGGCGGTGGGTGGGAAACAATGGCGGGTAACTGTAGTTGGTCTCTGAGAAAGATCGGAGTTTGATAGTGCCTAGAAAGGTAGATTTTATGGTTTCAGTGGAAAGCTACAGAATTCAGCTTTCTTCAGCCTCTTGTAACTATAAAAGTAAAATGAATTTCCAGAAAACGGCTCTATTTGTTTTCTCTAAATGCATTGTACTTGGTGCATGCCATGATTGGTGGGCGTGGCTTTCTCCGTTTTGTACTTATTGCGATTACAAAAATGGACATTTTCTATATGTTTTATCACTTCCAGGACCCTATAAAGGTGATTAGAAGATATGAAGGTTGCCATTACACCAGGTTAGAGTCATATTATATAATATTCTATTTTGAAACTGATTGGAGTCGCATCCGCCCACTCCCTAGTACCACCTTAAGGTTGTAGTCTTTTCCGTGGGCGGATGCTACTCCAATCAGTTTCTAGTCATGCAAGCTTCTTGCTGCATACAATTTGGTTCCATTCTGTATTTTTTGGAAGCCACACCCACCCGGGGGTATAATTATTGGGCCTAAATGTTTTCACTGATAGTTTATTTTCAGAAACAAAGCTAAACACGGCCCACGGGTGGTGGAGGGGGCGGTGGGTGGGAAACAATGGCGGGGTAACTGTAGTTGCTCTCTGAGAAAGATCGGAGTTTGGTAGTGTCTAGAAAGGTAAATTTTATGGTTTCAGTGAAAAGCTACAGAATTCAGCTTTCTTCAGCCTCTTGTAACTTTAAAAGTAAAATGAATTTGCAGAAAACGGCTTCGTAACTTTTCTGGAAATACATTGTACTTGGTGCACGCCATGTATGGTGGGCGTGGCTTTTGTGGTTTTGTACTTATGTTAATAGGAAAAATGGCAATTTTAACAATATTTCTTCAATTACAGGACAATATAAAGCTGATCGGAAGATTTGAAGGTTGCTATTACACCAGGTTAGAGTCATATTATATAATATTCTATTTTGAAACTGATTGGAGTCGCATCCGCCCACTCCCTAGTACCACCTTAAGCAGTGTCAACTGTGTAGTTTGAGGACAACTTCTATGTCGTTTCTTTTGAGACACTTAACTGAAGTTCATTCAAGTAAGTGCCAAAGGAGATACCAAAACATCACTACCTACAAGCACCATGTCTATTCTCGTCATACTCAAACTCATACCAACCTTCAACTCGGTAGCAATGATTGCAGTAATGATGCTGAAGATGCCATTGATGATGTTAACATGTCAATATTTCAGCTAGTCAGATGTGGCTATTAGGTCGACTTCTACCACTGATGATAGGTTACTGGGTACCAGAGGAGGATGAGCATTGGCTGTCATGTCTTCTTCTTCTTGACATCGTTGACATCCTTTTTGCTCCCGACATTTCTCCAGAGGACATATCCCTTTTGTCAGTACTTATTGAAGATCATCATAATGAGTTTACAGTCATCTACCCCTCCAATCCTGTCATCCCTAAGATGCATTTTATGGTTCACATGCCAGAATTAATTCGACAGTAAGTCCGATGTAATATTTTTATGTATAATCATGAGCCCCAACCTAAGGGCTTCTGGTATAATATTAAAATTAATATTGTCCATACTTTCTTATTTCTAGATATGGACCTTTGAAACATCACTGGACCATGCGATATGAATCCAAACATTCTTATTTCAAGCGCCTTGCTAATTCCCTTGGAAACTACATTAATATTTGCCACACACTTGCACTGAGACATGAGCAATTACAATCTTACCTTCGTCTGGATGATTCTTCATTCTTTGTTGACATTGAGGTTGGACCTGGTATGTATATTACTATCATAAGGACATGAACTGATGCATGTATTATATTGTGCTCATTAGGTAACGTAGTTACAGTGCCAAGTGGATTTCCAGTTGGTAATGAAGACTCTCATCCGTACAAGTATGTAATTTATATAACTTATACCCAATGCATATGTGATCACTCTTAGTTGAGCCCTTTGTATAATGTAATTTATTTTAATTATGTCATCTAGGTCAAAGTGGGTAAAAGTCTGTGGTACCACATATAAAAAACCTTGTGTCGTGGTGGTAGGAATTGATGAGGAGTTTCCTTTATTTGGAAAGATAACTAGTGTATACATTATTGATGAAATCATTGTGTTCAGTGTGTTACTATTATACACATGTTCGTACAACCCACATTAATTAATTTTAATATTATCTCCTTGGCTTTGTAGATACCAACTGGAGTGCAGCTCCGCAACGAAAATAAATTGGATGAAATGTGTGATATATTAAGTGAGTTGCAAACATACTGTCCACTTATCTCAGTTCCCAGTGTTATTAAGTTGCCCAATGGCAACACACTAGCATCAGATGATGTGAAGTACCATGAAATATTATTTGGAGGCGATCAGTTGACTCGAGCCAGAGCTGTTGGTGCTATACAACTAAGAGCAGGTCATAATGAACCTACACATAAGCTAATTGGCCTACTCCCAGCTATTGAGGACTGGCACACTCGTCAAACACTACTAAAGGTATATACTTGTATGTGCATATGTCAACATGACAATAACAATAAGTATCATCCTTTTTGTTATTTATATCACTCTGTGTAGGTGATATGGCTCAGATTATACAAATCTGAATCATCTACAGAAAAAGGTACATTGTACCAAATTCGAAATTTACTGAATAGAACTTCTGTTCCCAATGATCCTGCACAAAACATGAAAGCGACTGAAGATTTCTTGACAGTTGTTTTGTTCAGTCACATAGTTGCTGCTGCGACAAAAATGGAAGACAGTGAAGATGACAACAGTGATGAAGATGTCAGTAATGAAGACGTGGAAGGAGAACAGGTTATGAGTAATGGTGATGCTGTATATAATTTTGCATGTGAAGAGATGACACTGGGTCTGCTCTGGAATTGCTACCATGATGCCATTTGAGAAGGTGATGGGGATAGAATTATGTTGATATGGAAGTTTTTATTGCTTGTGTTCAAAGCGTCTCGTTGAAAGAATTATAGTGTAGAGGCTGCTGTACTATTACTCCAACACCAATACTTTCTTTCACCATATAAGGCGGCTCAGTTGACTTGGAGCAGATTTGTAAACACTCAAGGTCTATGTGGGTGTAACATTCCCTGTGATCTCCACATGGAGCATCTTAATCGTTGTTTGAAGGCGATACTTAGCCATTTGGGTTCTAACATGCAATCACATTCAATTATTCGAGCTGGAAAATCTGTTGGTGTGATTCATAACATATGCTCTCTGTTTGAGAAGGAAACACACATACGTCAAGACCATGGAAGCCACAAGACGCCTGCTTTTCAAAAGGATTTCAACCTCATTTTGTCAACTTTAGAAGAGGCAGCCATCTTTCAAAACTCAGGTGGAAGGTAGCACAATACTTTCAAAGCAATTCAACCATTGTTAAAAGGAATTAACAAAGATAAACTTCTGGACTGGCTGGTAGAGAATGTTGCTCCAAAGCTATTGTTTTAACAAGTTTTTTTCCCATTATTTACATGTACATTGTACATCTATATAATTATATTTCTTTACACAGTAATTGAATTTAAAGATATTACCACGTTTTATTTACCATCTGTTAACAAAAAAATGTTTGATTTAAATTCAAAAAGTACAGTCTTTACAGTTACAAATAAGCATGCATACATCACAACATTTACACAATGGTGTACGAACAACATCTTGGTGAAACAAAAAGCCTTTAAATAGTAAATTACAACGACATACAGACACATTAGCTCCATAATCCCTCATTTTCTCATTAACATATTTAGCAGCTGAATAATAGAGGATTGCCTTCGATTGTGTATTATCTCTACCAGCTCTGCCAGTTTCTTGAGCATAGGTCTCCATGTCAGCTGGGGCTGACCAGTGTATTACGCACCTTATGTCAGCACAGTCTATTCTCATCCCAAAGGAGGAGGTGGCTATTACTAGACGAAGGTGACTAGATGTCTGTGTAAAAGTATTCAGTATCTTCTCCCGTACCTCTGGTGTACAAGCTCTGGTGTACATGTCAGCAAATCTGAACTGCTGCAAGTCAGGATATCCTGAAGGAAATGTGAAGAATGGACCTAACCTTTTCCGTAATGACAAGTAAAACAAAGAGCAATCATTATATCTGCGACAAAATAACACCGTTTTTGGAAAAGCATTTTGTTTCAGTTTAATTTCTTCTACTAGTTCATTTATTAATACAGCAATGTCTGGCTTGGGTTGTACATAGTAAGTAATGTTATTGCGTTGTGAAGCTAATCCAATTATAACTGGGTCACTCATACACAGAACAGACTTTACAGCATCCAGTGTTGCATTGGTAGATGTAGCAGTCAATGTAATAACACCAACCTTCTCTGGAACAATACTCCGGAGCTCACCAAGATGAGAAAATGCTGTGCGAAATTCTTCTCCCCTTTATAAACCATAAAAGAGTTTTATTATTAATTAACTAACCATGTCTTCACACAGTGTGCCTCATCTACCACTAGTGCAACCGTATTATCTTTATAAGATTTACTCAAAAGCATGTTCCTGAAGATAGGGTTTGTAATAATACTTTCTGGGCTGATAAACACCATGTCCACCTCCCCTGTCACAACTCTTTCAACAGCAAGCCTGTCACATTGAGACTCTCCAACAAATTCTGCTATCACACCTGAAGGTGTGAATTTTGACCTCTGGTCCATCATGAGCGATGTTAGCGGACTATATTACATACTATAATACTCCTTTCTTTGCCTGTAAAACAAAAAAATTCACTTTATATATAATAAATCAGAATGACTCAAACCTTCAAGGATATTGAAAACCAATGGCAGTATACCATATATAAGCGACTTCCCACAGGCAGTTGGCAGGGATACAAAGACATCTTTTCCACTAATGAAAGCTTTTATTGCTTCTACCTGCTTTTCTTTTAGTCTCTTAAATCCAAGTCGTTCTGCAGCAGTTTTAATGGCTAAATCGACATCCATTTTTATTAACTCAAAAACACCTTCTTGGTCTCCATTCGACGTTAAGTGAAATGACCGGATATCCGGACATTCCACTGGACGACTAGCTCTACACAGATCTCCCAGACCCTCCCGCTTCGCGCAGCAGTGGGAGGGTCTGGCTACCCGAGACTATATAATCATGTGGTTGTGGAAGTTGTAAAAGTACACTTCCTGTTTTATCTCTATAAATTAAACTTAGCTTCGGCTTGTTTTCAAACCAACTCTATACCAAGAGGTTGGTTGACAAGACGATGTGGACATGGATTGTAATTGCTGTGCTCTTCAATGGTTGCCTTGGTGTTCCTACATTTGAAAAGATAGGTATGTAATTACAATAATATTTGAACTATTCACTTACATAATGATTACAATTATCTTACAATTGTGCACAGGTGACAAATTTGAAGCTCAGAAATCCGATCATTCATGTTACCTTCAATTGAGAGTAATGTGTGAAAGTGGCACACGTCTGAGTGTACGAATTGGGAATCACTTTTCCAGGCCAATTTATGTGAAAAGTTCAAGCACTATGGCTCATTCAATACAATGCATTGCAGTACCATGCAGTGAAGATGGGAAACTACCAGACGATACCATGATCATTGGAAATGAAGTCACAATAGAACCAGCAGATTTTCATATGTCTGAAATATCGACATTCCCTACCATGGTCGAATGTGAAGCAGAAGATACTGAGGAAAATGCAGTCACTGTTAATTGCAGTCCTAAAGAAACACAAGGTAGGCTTAATTCATCAGTGCTTGTAGTTACAAAAGCATATATGTATTGCAAATGTTTCGGGTTATATATATATTAATTAGTACAACATTATAGGTATTATAATGTATTATAATGAAAATAATCATGTACATTATCTCTATATAGCATTAACAGAAGAAATTGCACTCGTGCAATGGCAGAACACTTGGGATGGAGTTCTGAGAGTTCAGTGTGGAAACAGAGCTGGCTTCAAAAGAGTTCGCAGTCAGCATGACAATGGAAAAGAAGATCGACTTTGGCAGTGGGATTGTGCAAATATTGCACAATCTGATTTTGATGATTGCTTCTGGACTGGATATGTGAATAGTTACGATCAACCATTCTTCTTCCAATGTCGTGCCAATTATATCCTTAATGGTGTAGAGAGTAATCATCATAATGGTCATGAAGATAGACAGTGGAAATTTCGTTGCTGTAAAGCAGCAAATCATTTCACTAAGAACTGCTACCTTACTCATTTGATAAATGATTGGGATGCTGTGATGGACTATTCTGCTAGCAATACTTATATCTTTGCTGGTGCATATAGTTACCATGACAATGGCAGAGAGTAAGTAGATGTTATAAAAGAAGTATTTATTATACTATTTTCATTAATAATTTTATTATTACACAGAGATAGACGTTGGAGATTTGAGATTTGTCAATACCAGAGCTGTCAATGAGACAGCTTGACTTCAATGGAAACTACTAATTTATGGGTGACTAAATTATTTTACTATAATTCCTATTAGATCAACCAACTAATGTTACAATACAAGTTCTAATAGGAATTATAGTAAAATAATATTGCTGTATTCATGTTTGAAACAATAGCGTTTAATGGTAAAACCACTCTCTCATCCGATAACAATTAGTGCTTGTATAGTTAGTAATGACTTTAATTGGAGTTAGTAATTAATAATGTTATGCTTAGTTTCTGAAGTTTTGATTATCAGAAAACATTTCTACTAATTTTCAATTATGTACAGTGTCCATTATTGACCAATTTTTACTTGATAATTGCATATGGGTTTCTGTGGGCACAAATCCAACCAAATGCATGTTATGACCACACACATGATATAACGTGTGCATGTTCATGCAGATCATTGATCATATAATTATTGTTACTAATTGTTTATTTTTGAGAATGAAAAATAGGAAATTAAAGCATATATAAGCTGTGATGACCACAAACCATTGGTGCAACATAATATTACATCCTCAACAAAAGCCCTATAAGTTTGCAACATAATATTATACATTGTACATCCTCAACAAAAGCCCTATAAGTTTGTAATAGTATTGATAACTGAACAACTAATAAAATTTGTGCAGGTTTTAACAGGAATGAATTTAAAGTAATTTACTCTTTTTATAATTATTATAAACTGTCTGAAAATGAAGGATGTTATAATGACCGATAAAATATTATATTAAATAGGTATTTATTTAATGAATACTCTATAATATGAAATAAGTTATTGCATTTAAAATTTGTGCTGTGGTAATAACAGTCTTCACGTTATACATACAATTAATTTGGCTTATTAAAATGTTACAATATTTAACTTTCTTCTAAATATAGTTATGGACAAAAAGCTGTAACAATAATATGGACCTTAGAAAATAATTAACAGCAGAACCTAAGTATCACAAAAATTCATTGTTGTGCGATAAGAGGAGACAAATGTGATACAACTCTATGTTTGGTATAGTGACAAAATTAATGCATATGTAATTCATTGGTTTGAGTTTATAATACTTTTGGTACTTTTACTATGGTATGCAGGTGATTACAGTAGTAACCTTTTATGTACAGCTGGCTCGTAATGTGACAGCAAAAAGTTACTTCACAGTTTACATAAAGGCTGGTCAGCATCAACTGTCGTAAGTTAACATGACAAAAGTCTTAGTTTGTCTCTTTACTGCCGTTAATTTATTTTTTGACACATCTTATGACCCCCATGATATAATATATATCACATACCACCATCTCAGCCACCTTTGAGTAATTGATCTCTGGCTACTCTGTCAAACAACATTCTCGCTCTTATAACACACACACAACACCTCCAGCACCCCCCTCTCTTGGACTTTAGTAATATCCAATATATACCAGTGTATATTTAACTAATAATACACAGTAATTGTTATTACATATATCGTCATGACATTTAAATTTGGAAGCATCATGGAAGTGAACACATTTTAGAATCATAGTTTCTTATTATAAACATTTATGATGTCAATTTGTACTTTTAGTTACATGGCCACAGAATTATACAGAATATTTAGCTTCTCAAACCTAGTTTAATTATGGTTGAAGAATCAAGAAACTGTTATAATTTAATAGCTAGCTATATCAATAACTAAGAAAATGTCTTCAATATTAGTTGACGATGCAGTTTCCATTAAATTTGATCCAGCAGTATAATGGTAACTTTAGATGATATACTAAGGTGTTGTCTTTTAATTGATGCTATTATATCAATTAGCTATTTCCTCATAAAGAAAAAATTGATATTTTATAAGAATTAACTTAATATTTTCAAACAAACAATAAAGGCCTGTAAAAAATTAATATTGAAATGAACTACTCATAATTAAAATAAAACATTATTCTAAAACAGTCTTACAGTATACTATAAGTTCTAGTGTTAATTAATGTGCATTCACTTGTTGTAGCAGATCTGCCCCTTACATTACCATACTATCGTCACCATTTACAGCGATAATATTCCCATCTCTATCCAGTGTTTGAGTACGTGCTATCACAGTTGGTCGCTCACCATAATCAATAGTGCCAAATGCATAAAGTTCACGCTGATCGTATGTTAGAACACGAGATAAATCGACGATCTTTTCAAAGGTACCACCATAACGAATCAAAACTTCACCATCAGCATGGAATCGGGCACGCCATTTCACTTTTACAGACTGGTCACTTTTGAAGAAACGTACTTCTACTTTTGTACCAGTATGAGCTGTAGTCGACATCCAGAATGTCTCTGTTTCTGAGTCTGAAGAAGTTGTAGTGTACCCATGAGTAAACGAATATCCAACACTAAACTCAAATGTTTTCTTAGACTTAACAAAGAGGAGGTCACTAGTAACCTCAAGTCCTATTTTTACTCCAATATTAACACCATGTGTGGTTGTATATGTTTCTGAGGAACCGGTAGTCTCTGAAAATACTTTACGACAATCCAAGTCTCCATCACCAAAGTAATTATCACATAACATATCCCATTCAGTGTATGGTTCCTCTAGTATTGGCTCTTCACTCTCAAGCAACTTTTCGAGGGATCTCAATATTAACTCAGTTTCCTGCAAACCATCAATTGCTGAAATTTCTTCGGCTTCTGTTGGATTACCATTAATAAAATCTACTTTTACAGTCTTCAACTGATGTACTCCACTGCTATCAAGGTTTGTTGCTTTTAGGATTATAGATATCTCACCATTAAAGCATTGGCAGTTTAGAGAATTCATTTCTGTCTCAGTGAGAATGTTGTTGTTTACACGATCTTCATCAACTTGGAAATTAGCAACGATGCGATCAATAAGTTGTTTTACTACATCTATTTCCCCAACTATGTAAACACTGTATGCACTACCACCACCACAGCATTCATCTCCTTTACATGGCAAAGTTGTAAAGGCACCAGAACATTTCGTACTGCATGGTCCTCCATTACCTGCAGATTCTATTTCGTAGGATGGGTGTAGAAGAGGTACTGGCAGGCTATTACTACAGTAACAATCGGATCCTTGAGTAGCAGCAATGCCATATCCCTCTTCCATGCATATACTTACGCATAGAGCATTTGTATTCATGTGTAGTGTCTGGTGATAGTTTTGTCCAGCAGTCAAGCTGTCTTCAGCATCAGAATAACACCCATCAAACAAACCTGCAATGGCCTGTACTTCAGCGTGTGGTTCGAAAGCGTGCATCATAGTATCCATTTCTCCAAGTACAGTGCTAGCTAGTACAGAAACTAGCAGAGCTGTGAAAGCAGTCATCGTGTGTGAGCTATTCCACATAACATCCTGACCTTATTCAACTGAATTTATACATGAAGATTATGGAAGCTGTAAAAGTACATTTCCTGTATTGGCTCTATAAAGACGTTGTGTTTCAGCCTTGTTATCATATAATATCTTCCAGGAAGTTTACGAGATGTGGTGGATTTGGATAGCAATTTCTATGCTCTTCACTAGCTGTCTTGGTGTTCCAACTGCCGACATAATAGGTACGTTAATATTCCTTCAAAGAATTATGTTACATAAATGCATTGTGGAATATATAAATTTTCGTAGTTGATGCCAGTGCTAACCAGGAGAAAAATTTTATTGATGCGTTTTCTGAACTACTTAGTAAGTATCAAGAAAAGCCTGTAACAGCACCTTCAGGTTTGTATACTTATTACGAATCCCATAATTATATAATAATATCTATTTTTAAAGAAAATGATGCAGCTGTGCAATGGCAGAACAGCTATGATGGTCTTTTGAAAGTAGAATGTGGTAATAGACAAGGATTTAATAGAGTTCGTAGTCAACATAGCAATGGACCTGAAGATCGTATTTGGCAATGGGACTGTGTGGATGTAGCCAAATCTGATTTTACTTCCTGCTACTGGACTGGTTATGTCAATAGTTTTGATTATCCTATGTACTATCAATGTCCTTCCGAGTACATTATGAATGGTGTCGAAAGCTATCACGATAATGGTAAAGAAGATAGGCGGTGGAAGTTTAAATGCTGCAAGTCTTTAAATCATTTCACAAGGAATTGTTATCTTACTGATTACATTAATAATTGGGATGCTGTGATGGACTACCAAGCTGACAATCCTTACATCTTCAATGGTTTTTTCAGTTATCATGACAATGGCAAAGAGTAAGTATCTGAATTTTGTGCATTATTAATAATAAATATTATTTCTCCACAGAGACAGACGTTTTAAACTTCAGCTTTGCACATATCCCAATTGTGAAGATGTTTAATGAGAACACAATTAATTTAAAATGAATTTTGTTTTAGCATAGTTATAATCATGATCATGACAGCAATTGCTGATATTAAAGTTTTGTTTTTCTAACATTTTAGTTATCACATATTGTAGGAATCTCTGTTTGAATAATAATGTTAATTAATTAAATTTTGTACTTTTAGTAATTGTTACAAACATAAAATTATAATGAACTTGTAGTATAAAGTTTATTTATGATTGAACAACTGGGAAAACACTCTTAATTTTTAATAATAACTTATTTTGTGCTTAAACAACAAACTAAAGTAAAGGTAATTACAGTAAAATCTCTCATTAATATCAAGTCAGTCCATCAAATTGTATCAATCATGAGATGCAGTAGATAGTAATTTTAAATCTCTTATCAAAATTTTAGTTATTACTAAATTGCTAAGATTAATATTTTAAAAAACATCATATTTTATAACAAACTAAATGAATTATTTTTGAAAACTAACAATAAACGCCTGTAAAAATATATACGAGATAAATCAACGATTTTGTACCAGTTTGAGCTGTAGTCGACATCTAGAATGTCTATGTTTTTGATTCTGAAGAAGTTGAACTGTACCCGTGAGTAAACGAATATCCAGAATTAACTCTAATGTCTTGTTGGATTTAGCAAAGAGGAAATTATTTTCAACTTGAAGTCCTATTTTCACTCCAATATTAACACCATGTGTGGTAGTAAATGTTTCTTCAGAACCAATAGTTTCTGAAAATATCTTACGACAAACCAAGTCTCCATCGCCAAAGTAATTATCACATAATACATCAAAGTTAGCAAATGGTTCCTCTTTTATCGGCTCTTCACTCTCTAGCAACCTCTCGAGTGACCTCAATATTAACTCCGTTTCCTGTTGACCTTCAACTGCTTCAATTTCTTCGGCTTCTGTCGGAATGCAAAATCAACTTTCACAGTCTTCAACTGACGTTCTCCATTGCTATCGAGGTTTGTTGATTTAATGATTATAGATATCTCGCCATTAAAGCATTGACAGTTTAGAGAATTCATTTCTGCCGCAGTAAGAATATTATTGTTCACACGATCTTCATCAACTTGGAAATTAGCTATGATGCGATCAATAAGTTGTTTTACTACATCTATTTCCCCAACTATGTAAACACTGTATGCACTATCACCACCACAACATTCATCTCCTTTGCATGGCAATGTTGTAAAGGCACCAGAACATTTCGTACTGCATGGTCCTCCATTACCTGCAGATTTTATTTTTTAGGACTGATGCAGAAGAGGTACTGCATGGCAGGCTATTACTGCAGTAAGAATTGGCTCCTTGAGTAGCAGCAATAGCAAAACCATTCTCATTAGCATTAAGTAACAAATTTCATTTGTAGATACATATGCTCAAATCATGAAAGAGTTACGACAGTTTCATACATTTGCTAATTTTTGTTTCAGTTAGTTTTATGGAGCCTATAGACATGTAGAGTTTAATTTCACAAAGCCATATAATTCTACCACCAAAAGAAGTCAGTGGTAAATATAGCTGTGCAAAAGCAATTATGAAGAAGCAGTATAAATAAATATTAAAACAACTTAATTTTTTAATAATTAAATTTCAGACACTATTTGCTAGATTATTAATTAAATTTGTTGTTTAATGTTTTGTTTGTGCAGACTAATAGCAATCCACCAATAATTATAATTATAATGCATGTGTATGATAGCATTCAGCACTTCATGCAAATATAGTGTTTGAGTGTGAATTCACAGAACACATATTACCTTTTTAACCACGCCCAGGCTTCAATTCGAGACCGGTGTTGATTGAAGAATCTTAATTATGAGTATATGCAGCAGTACCATACATATATAAACTCTGCTTTTTAGTCATAAATCTAATTGTATGAGTTAACAAGCATGTTTTACATACAAACTGAATGGAATGAGAATTTACAATGAAGGAAGATTAGAGAAATCATTCTGGAATATTATCTTGGGGTGGATGCTTTAAGCTAAGCTCACAGAACCCAGTCTACACCCACTCAACCTTAACCTGTCAACCTTTATTAACTTTGTTACTTCATTTACTATCAATTGTTTTTTTACTATCACCATGCAGTAACCTTTTCTCTCATGTATATATATATTACTTTAACAGCAAATTAAAGGCATATCCTGGAATTTGAAAGAAGTGCTCGTATGCAAGGGGATGCTATATAGGCATCACAAGAAATGTTAAAGTTAGGAGTGCAATGATCTAAGTCAATGATATAATTATTATTATTCAAATTGCAATTTCAACTTGTCATTGTTTGTAGATTCTACTATATTCTACTTTGGGTTGTCACGTTCTTTGGAATAAAATTTGTCATGTTATTAAACCTCAATTCTTTTCTATCAAATACTACAACTTGATAAACAATATCTACGACATCAAACATTAATATAGCAAAATTTTGGCAAATGTCAGAAACTAATTATCTGCACTCCCCACTAATTGTAGAACTCTTTAATTATAGGTCTTGCAAACATAATAATATAACTATATAAATATTATGTGAAGGTGGTACTAGCCGGGGAGTAGGCGGATGCGACTCCAATCACTTTCAAAATACAATATAACATAATATGAGTAAAATTGGATGTAATACCAACCTTCATATCTTCTAATCACCTTTATAGTGTCCTGGAATTGATAAAACGTATATAAAATCTCCATTTTTCCAATTAACATAAGTACAAACCACGAAAGCCACGCCCACCATACATGGCGTGCACCAAGTACAATGTATTTTGAGAAAAGTTACGAAGCCGTTTTCTGCTTTTATAGTTACAACAGGCTGAAGAAAGCTGAATTCTGTAGCTTTTCACTGAGACCATAAAATTTACCTTTCTAGACACTATCAAACTCCGATCTTTCTCAGAGAGCAACTACAGTTACCCCGCCATTGTTTCCCACGTGGGCCGTGTTTAGCTTTGTTTCTGAAAATAAACCATCATTGAAAAATTTAGGCCCAATAATTATCCCCCCGGGTGGGTGTGGCTTCCAAAAGATACAGAATTGAACCAGATTGTATGCAGCAAGAAGCTGGCGAGACTAGAAACTGATTGGAGTAGCATCCGCCCACAGAAAGGACTACAACCTTAATGTTGCTATTACAAAGTATTTGTAAAAATATTGTGGGCATGTCCCATTGACAGACAGACAACTTAATTAACCCCAAGCACATGCAATGAGTGTGGTGAAAATAAATTGTTTTGCGTATGTAGTGGAATAAGTCTTATTAGGAAGACATACCTTTCTAGCCCTCTATTACAGTTGATCATTTGTTTTTATTGTATAATTATAATATTGGCTACTGTGGCCGACGTATCGCAATACAGTGCAGTTGTGTAGCCAGCCCCTCCACGGCGAAGCGATGAGAGACTTTTGCCTTCTCACGAGATTAAATTATATATTACGTGTCAGCTTATAGCAAGACAATACTGAAGAAAAACATTTTGTGGGGCACGGAGTCAATGTCTCTTCAACCTTTCCTGTTGCTGTATCTGATTGTCAGTGTGCTTAGCTGGCAAAATTCTGATGCTTGGCTTAATCTTGATGGAGATTACAGTAAAGGAGTGTTAAAGATTTATTTTACTAGTGTGCAACCCTCAACCATGTAGAGAGACATGGGCAGCTGTACGTGTGTAATTCTATTAATTTCAGAGCTGTATCCACAGCTTGCAGGCAACTTGGTTACTGTACTGCTAATAATTACAGGATTAGCAGCAAGTGAGTAAAAACATGTACTATATATACAAATACTATTATAATAAATTAATTATAAAATTACTCATAATATGCGCAAGTAGAACTGAAGAAATTCCACAAAATAATAAATACTTATTTGTATTTTTGATAGCTTCTCTCCATCTAGTGGTCATTACATTTCAAATATACATTGTCCATTAGTGTCTCACTGTGCATGATCCACTTCACCTGTTGAGATGTCCTCATGGTTTAGTTACATATTCTGGAACCAAGTTGTGTGATGCAGTCTTCATAAATTGCAGTGTGTTAAGTTTGATGTAGTATAATATTTATATGCTGAATCCTATATATTGTATTAGTTTACTGCTATGACTATTGGATGTACTTTCCTTTCAGCCTTATTTTTATTGAACATAATTATATATATCATCAAGAAGACGAATGTATGATCAGTTAAACTCATGGTCTTATACACATATGTGTATTGATGCATCTAGTACAATATATAGATACCTATTTAAATACCTGTATATTATTATATACCTTCACAGCTGGGAATATGTTATTACAATGTAGTATAAAAATGAGTATATCACAACAATTCTGACTGCAGTTATTCTTTCAGAATGTTCTGTGTAGTATATGTGTCTGTATACTATTTATAATCAAAGCTGTCTTGGGTTGGGTTTGTGTTGCTTTCACTTCATTCACTGCCAACATCCAGTGTTTTTTAGCAGCGTTTTCAAGATGGTTAGGCACTAAAATATTTCATAATTCTTATACACATAATATTATATAAAATAGAGTTTCATGTACTTGAATCTAGGTAATATAAGTGAAATAAAACTTGCAAATGAAGTGCAGTGTACTAGTTTCATTGTTAATTAATAATTCAGTGTCTGATTTACATTACATACTAAATTAAGGTTAGAATCAGAATAGCAGAAGAGCATTTTCACTAGTTCATTCTAATACCAATTTATCTTGTTGAGTTCATTGAACATAACCATATGAACTACATGTACATGTCCCATTAATCAGTTTAAAATTTTCAACACTGTTGTGAACTGATTAATTACAATTAATCAATTTAATTGCATACCCCTACTAGAATCTGTCCTCTATAATATTATTATACATTAACTTTTATTATAATTGTAGTTTACTTTAAAGTAGATTTCAACATAACTGCTTAATTCATTATTATCTTGTTTTATATAGCATGTGATTGTTTGTTAAAAGATATCAAATACCCTGGACAAATATACATTCAACGGGATGGACTTGCACCATCATCTGGAGTTCTACAACTATATTTGAATAATAAGTACTTACACATTATGCTACAGTAGTATAACTCAACAAGCTGTAAATTCAACATGTTATACACTATACCACATCTTAATAGTAATAATTATAGAAAATCAAATTGCTTTGGAACAGCCGTGCTGCAACCACAAATTTTTCATAGTATTTACTATATAAAACTACAATCACTCTCAAGTACATTACATATATAATTTATTTTGAAATAAAATTTCATATATAGCTTAGTCGGTAAAGGGTTAAGTAATTAATTATAATATACAGAACATTATAGAAATTACATATATATATACATAACCCCAAGAACATTTGTTAATTTATACTGAATATAATTTATAATTATGATGTATAGTTATTATATACAGTGATTTAATTTATTTTTATAATCTACTTTGTGGAACATAACAACTGAATTGTGTACAAACAGTTCATAATATTGTTTAACAACAATTTGAAAAACTACACAAAGCATTTATGAAGTTACTATCCCGTAAATTGCAGCAAATACAAAGTTATATATAATTATATTGGTATATATCACTTATGAATATTTTTTCTATAATTTTGCAGCATTTAATGAAAGTATAGCTGCTATTGAATCATCAGGAAGTCAGTTGCTATGTTCTCTTAACGATGGTGAGTATAATTTGAGGGAAGGGCTTATACAGAACCACTGGAAACTGTGTATTTTGTAGGAAAGTTGTATATTCCACTACAAAATAGGAAGGACATATTCAATGTTTAGAATTATGCTCCTGACAGTGTTACAGTAGTATCACCAGTCCAACAACTTACCATCAATAATGCTGCTGTTACTGTTACTGTTACTGTTACAGTGATGCTGGCACACAGTAGAGAGTTGTTCGAAAATATCGCAGGAGCATTATTGCTTAGCCACACCCTCGGAGTTGTACGCGTAACTCGACACTACTGCGCGTGCTCAGTATGCAGTAGCACATGTATACAAAGATCCGTAATCTTCCTTGTTCTTGGATTCTTTATTCCTAATTTCCTATTTGATTTTCTTTAATCCAGTAGTTGCTGTGTATTTTCTGATGAAGCATTAATTCTACAATTGAAGAGGGGTTGCAGAAAACTTCGGAATTTATAAGAGTAGAGAACCATACAGGTGAGTAATAAAATGTATTTTGTATAGCATTGGTATTATGTTCATGCTCCTTAATAGTGTTATTTTAATGCGTGATTATCTGTGAGTAGCGAAAAGAAATGGAAGAACGTATGGTAAGTTATGGTTATTAATTCAGGTATTTTCAGATTAATATATATGTGACCGAATTTGCAAAAATCAGGCTTATGGGATAAAAATTTGAAAATTGATTTTTTGTATTACCTGAATAGAGTATTCAATTAGCTCTAGAATGATATATGATACATCCCAATCACGCAAAAGACAAAGCTACAGTGCGGGATTAAACCGTTGTAGTCACAAATCCTTCATTTTGAGAAAAACGCAATTAAATCAATTATTTAATCATTAAACGTAATGACTAAAAACTTTTTTAGGAGTGGCTAGCGAAGCACAGAGATGTCTCCAAACTTCTCTGAAGGTATGAGTGAATAGGTAAGATGTCAATGAAGCTTTTTATGTAGTAAAACAGTGATCACCCAAGTAAGCCATAACTGTCTATTTTCACTCGTATCTCAAAATTAATAATTATCCCATAAGCCTGATTTTCGCAAATTCGGTCACATATAATTATGTATTATTACTTTCAGTGTGATGAGGGTACGAGTTCCTGACCAGTACCAAGTTGGAGATTGGTGAAGTGTTGAGAAATGTTTGTTAAACATGCTGATGTATAGTTCCTGACCAGTACCAGGCTACCAGGCTGGATATTCGTAAAGTGGTGAGTGATGTTTGTTATTAAATTGAGCTATAACTTGTTCATAGCAACTTATTGTTTGCATATTAATTTTAGTGATGGGAATCAATGTACCTTATGTGTCCAACTGTTCTAAAAGTGTCTGGGATAATTAAAAATTGTTTTGGTATTGATTGAAAGACTGTGATATCAATTATGCTAACAATTCCAAAAGACATACTTTGCAAGCATGCGATAGCAAATTATGGATGTTCATTGTTGAAGTGTCAGGAAGCCTTTTCGATCTCAAAATGGTAGAAGGTTCATGCATTAACCTTTCATCTGCGGTAATTGAAATTGTGGAAGGCACTTAAAGTTGACGAATTAAAATTGAAATGTTTGGGTGGAATGCTACTTCTCACGTTTTATAAGATTCAAAATTCTAACTTACCGTATAGGGCATATTTTTCGAGGGAATTATATTTTGCGATTGACTTGGATTTTAGATTTCAAGGATCTATTGTTTGCGAATTGCTATATGATTGATTCATGACCATGCACGTATATAAACACGTGCTCCGCCCTGACACACGCTTACCGGATACCACCACATGTGTGCGAGGCGTGGGGGCAGATGAATGTCTAGAAGAGTTACTTTTAACTCATGCATTCGAGCAGGGTGGCAGATAGGAAATTTTTCTTGGTGAGCACATAAGCTCACTGTTACCTTTTGAGAAGTGCAGTTTGGTGAGCATAAAGAAAAATGATGTATTGATTAGTAAATGTATATACACGCAATTGGAACGCTTGTTCATAGTTTTTTATTCTCTATTAACAAAGTAAAAAAATATCATTCATCATAGATCATGTCAACATCAGGTTCAAATTCAATGTCACTGGAGTTAACCTCACTTTCGCTTACAACTTCATCAGACTCGCTATCTGTTTCATACTCACAACTGTCATCAGAGTCTGTTTCTGACTGAGGGCCAGGCTTCACTTTTCGAGCTCCAGTTCACTTCAGCTTGTGGATCGAATGACACATCAATTGATTTGTAACTGTTGTGGTTAGGCCTGGTCTACCTTTAGCTTTAATTCGATTCATAATGGAAAATTTATTGGTCTACCTTTAGCTTTAATTCGATTCATAATAGAAAATTTATTGGTAGTAACATAACAATGGATATAATTCTCATGATTGGGGAAAAGCACTTGTCTTTAGTAAGAATTTTTGGCCACAGTAAATGAAACTGGCGTTCATGGAGCGGTACTCTTTTACATACAAAGAGTTTTAATCTAAGCCACTACTCTTTCACTTCCTCATGAAGTGATTCAGGGACAAGCAGCATAAAATGATCAAGAATGCGAGAAAGCTCTGTATTACCATAAGCTACAACTGAGCTACAATCAGTTGCTGATGTTGGCCAATGAGTATGATCAAAAATTACTAATGCTTGTATGCTTCGATTTGCTGAATCAATCTCATATTTATCAGAAAGTACGGTAGTACTCTCTATGTAGGGATGGCACGGAAAAAAAATGGCCGCCCATACATTTCAATTGCAAGTGATGAGCTGAAATCTCTGGTAATATATACACATATGTTTCTATACACACATTCCTGTTCATATCTAGTGTTTTTATGACTACCAACACCTTCTAGATGGCCGAAGATTATCGTTAAGGTAGAGAACCGGCGAGTGGCAAAACTGGCAAAATCTTCATCATATTATTAATATTTTCCAGACAAATCATTTTTTTGTTTGTTGAACTATCACAATGATTCTAGCACCATTCCCGTCGCATTTATATTAAAATTCTGGTCGTAAAGTATCGAGATGATATCTTCAGATACTATGAAAGAAGACAGTCTCAACGAATACAAAGATTTGATCTGGAATTGGACGCCATTTTCCTAAGTGGAATTTAATTACGCATGCGCATTTCTATACTCGTAACATGGAAGCTGAAAAAGTGGAAGTGTTTGGCATCGTAATAACATTTGTGAGTTTGTGAGCAAATACTAATAATGAATATAATAATTATTAATGTTAAAGCAATTGTATAATAATATTGTATACTATGATAAGCATTGGAATACTGAACGGTTGACACAGTGACTGACACTACTTGTAGGACTGCAGACAGTGCTGTAAGTGAATAGAGAATATACGTCATCTGTAAGTGAAAGAGAATGATAATCAATACATAAATACAAAAGACTGACCTTCGTTGATGAACAAATTTTAATGCATTTTTGATTGCATGATTTCATAATGATATAATTATAGTATTTCTGCAATCTAAAAAAAAATATTCACACCGTTTAGAAAAAAAAACAATGAAAACAAGAATAATAAAAAACATTTTCAATAAAAATGAAAGAAGATGTAGGGATGTCAAAACCCAAAAAGCAGGCAAACAAGGTTGGGAAGCTAACATACGACCCAAAATTAAACAAACCACCTCCATATAACCCTACATAAGTACTTACACCAAAGAGCTGTACTTATGTAGGGTTATATGGAAGTGGTTTGTTTAATTTTGGGTCCTATGTTAAGCTTCCCAACCTTGTTTGCCTGCTTTTTGGGTTTTGACATCCCTACATCTTCTTTCATTTTTATTGAAAATGTTTTTTATTATTCTTGTTACCACTTACATTTAAGCCTCGAAATGTTTTTGGTTTATTAACATCATCAAAATCTTTGAGGAAACTCGTAAGATTATGACCTGGTGATGATTTCAGCTGATCCATATAGCCAAGGGTAGCATCAAACTCATCTAAAGCACCATTTAGAGACAAGCTGTCTGATTGAAAACCTTCTGATAACCGACCTAATGACATTGTAAAGTCACACATGAACTCAAGAAAATAGATGAACTCCACTGAGGTAATTGCATGAAACAAACCTCTAGCTTTTGCTGCATTATCACCGCTAGCAGTACCTCTTTGCTCTATATGAATTACTGTGGCCGACCAATTAGTATTGATAGCTTTTAGAATTCTAGATTTCGACACTACCCATCTTACAGGATTCCATTTTCCAAAGAGAAAACTGTACTCTTGAATACCTTACCAACTTCAGCTAGTTCATTGAGTCATTTGCTCGACTGTGAATAATATTTTAATAAACTTTTGATAGTAGTTTGAAACTTTTCAATGTAAGCAACTTGTTTGCAAGCATCAAGTACAGCTAGCTCGAGTTTGTGAGCAATGCAATGAATGTGGTATATCTTTATTAATAATGGCTCCAATTCCACTACGAGGACCGCAATTGACACTAGCACCATCAGTACCAAGACCTACGAGTTTTGACATGAAGTTATCAATACCCAGTTCAGTGAAAAAAAGTTTGTAAGCCTTGAAAAATGCCCTTTGCTGTGCCACTGTTAACAACCATTAAGCCCAAGAAAACATTTATTGGTTTACCTTCATTTAAAATCCTAATGTACACAATTTCATGCTCTTTTGTGGACACATGAGCCATCAATCAAAACAGAAAAAAATTCTCCAGAATTCACATTGCTAATTATTTTTTTCCTGATATCTGTGGCTATTGATTCAATGAACATTGATGCAGCAGTTCTATTTTTATAAGCTCTACCTAAAGGTAACCCATTGCACTCTTGAAGGGTGACAAGAATGGGAAATGAACGCAAAGAAATGTTTTGCTTCACTAAACAATAAGCCGTACAGAAAGGTTTCAACATTATATAATTATGTAGACGAGTTAGTCGACCTACAGCTGCGTTCAGAGGTGTCTGTTCAGGAGCATCTTTAACCTGCTTAGCATCAACACATTTTTGATGCCATTCACTACTGTTGAGCTTTACTAAATTCTGAGTGTTGGAGAAACAAAATATAACGCCTTGATCGTTGTCATAATGAACCCATGGCCATTTCTCTGTCCATTTTGTTTGAAACAGTTGCTTTTGTTATGGCCCGTAGGGCCATCCCTATGATTGCTTTCCCACGGGTTCGAACTATATATATTTATATTCTTGTGTCCACTTCGCGAGTATACATTGTATACGTAGTTAAGGAAGTTGCGTCATTCCTCGGGGCTCGGTCAATTAATAGGCATGGTGCATAAAAGAACGCTCGCTCGAACTCAGCAGAAAGAAAGCTGCTTGTAGCTTACATAGAAACTGGAACTACTAGCTAACTATTCTACCTGAAATATATTTCTAAAGTTCTACAAGATTCTTTAAAAGGTAAAGAGAGTAGATAATAACTATAATAGGCTGTTGTGTTTCAGCCATGATTACTGAATGCTGGACACCATAAAGCAATCATAGGGATACTTTTTTTCTCTATATACACTTGTTTCTTCTTTGGAGGAACAGACAGCCTATTATCATCACAGTTACTACCACATAGAGGGTCGTTTTCATCATTGGTGGAACTAGTAGTGTTGCCAGTGCGACCAGAGAAGCTAGCAGACCTTGTAAGACCAAAATGAAAGAAGTCTGCCATTCTACAAAATTGTCAAAACGTTCTAATAATTGCGCTTATAACATAGATTGGGTGTGGTTTAATTTTTCAAGGTTTGGTGCGCACAGAAGCTCACTGTAGCAGTAAAGTTAGATCGAATTTCTGCTCAGGGTTTCTGTTTCAGTGCGTTGTTGCATACTTGCGCACCGTTATCTGCCACTCTGTGTTCGAGGGTACCATGTTTACAAGTCTTTTTGGAATCCGAGCATTGGTGAAACTCTGTTGACGAAATGTGAGTTCGGTAATTCTCACGATCCCTATGCTGTAGTGGTGGTTACTTCTGATAATATAATCGTTGGTCACCTACCAAGGAATATATCAACTCTCTGTCATATATTTCTGCGAAGAAGTGGAAACATTCTAGTTGAAATAACAGGTAAAAGGAGATTTTCAGCTGACTTGCCTCAAGGTGGGCTGGAAGTCCCATGCTCATAAACATTTGTCTGAGAGACCAAAGACTTGTTAAAAATCGAAAAATGTGCTCTACCACCATCATTGGCAGTCCCAGTAGAGCCTCCAAAAAAGCGTGCTAAAATCGACCTTAGCTCTGAAAAAAATGATGGTGATATATTTGACAAAAATGAAAGTACCCTCCGTATTTGGCTGAAATTTGATGGAGTTAGCTTGACTGAACTGTACAAACAAGAGCTGGCTAATGGAAACAAATTGAATGATCGCCACATTAATTATGCTCAAAAGTTACTGCATAACCAGTTCCCGAAGGTTGGAGGATTGGGACACACACTTCTACAAAATAGGAGACCAACAAAGAAAATTCAATGTGGCTTACAAATTATTTATGACAGGGGTGATCATTTGGGTTGTAGCATCGAATATTGGCTGTGATGATAACATCGTTTAAGTTTAGGATTCTGTATACACTTCTGTTGAACAAGACACCAGAGAGGTGATTGTAAATCTATTTCACTTATCCAATGACCCTGTAATTGCATAAACAAAGAGGAGCAAAGGAGTGCGGACTGTTCGCCATTGCTGTAGCCACTAACATTTTATCTGGTATAAACACTCATGATTTCCAGGAGGAGCAGACGAGGAGCCACCTTCTAGTATGTTATCAGAATAATGTAATTACTCCTTTTCCTTATCATCAACAAATTATTTTCAAAAAAAAGAGACTGACAATAATTAATATGTAAATACAACTAACAAGTAATTATAAGATACCATTAAATCCATTAATAATAATACTTGTGTTAGATTGCATGTACTCGTTCAAATCAATTAACCATTGTGCTCCAAGATAGATAAACTTTTAGTTTAATTATGGTTTAAGTAATTACTAAAAGGGTTTTAGATAACTAAAAATTTCCTAAAGATCCCCTTTCTCATACACACACACAAACACACACACACACCACACACACACACACACACACACTCTCTCTCTCTCTCTCTCTCTCTCTCTCTCTCTCTCTCTCTCTCTCTCTCTAAAGAAGCTGTAACCAAATAAATAGATAAATAAATAAATAAAAAAACTACTATAATAAAAAATAATAAAAATAATAAAAATAATAAAAAAATACTTTAAATTATATATAATTGACACTATGAGTGGCCTTAATTATATGACACAGACTTGAAAGTATATATAATTAACACTATGATGTATCTGCATGAATAAAAAACCCAAATCAAACTGTTAAACCACATGCCTAGCCTGTAATGTCACATGCCTAGCCTGTAATGTCACATGCCTAGCCTTTAATGTTACATGCTGACCTTGTAACTTGTCACATGTTACAAAGTCACACATTCACATGGTAGAAGATTTGTCAGGTTTTGTGTATCTACTTGCATCCCAATAATATATTGCTAAATATTGTTAAATACAAATTGTTTAAAATTATCTATAATGTATATTTGGTATATATCTATAATGTATTGCTGAACCTATTCAAATACAGTAAGAGAGCTGTTAATATACCCCAGACCTATGTATGAATAATCAATATAAATAGAAACAAAAAATAAATAGATAAATTATTAAATAAATAAATAAAATAAATAAATAAAATAACACATGGTGGAAATAAGCATTACCCTACACGTTGACACGCGTTCCACTGCTCTGGACTCCTGCTTGGGAGTGGTTCCGCCCTTTCCGTAGCTAACAACAGGTTGGGAGATTAAAGGAACAGAAACCTGTTGACCTAGTAATGACCGGATTGGGAACTCCCCTGATGACCAGAATTAAGAATCAAAGTATAAAACTATATAGCTACCAAGCGCTAAATTATAAAAAAACTAATTTATCATTAATTACACACATGTATAGCATGTCTCTAAAACTAATATCCTAGCTTGTGTTAGTTTATAAAATGAAGTAAATGTCAGACACTCGTACCACTGAAGCTTCAGGGGAGAAGTTACCTCCTGATCAGAGAGAGGTCTGTCATTCAGTTGGGAGTCAGTCCCCGAGGGCGGCCTGTTTGTTCAGTTGAAGGCCTGAGGATCTGACAAACACTGTCTCTTTTTTCTAAACACACACACACACACACACAGCATCTGTATATATAGTGGCCTTGCAATAATTTTAATTAATAATTAACAAACGCCCACCTAAGGTTAATTAATAGACCACATGTGTAAAAGCACATGATTTTCAAGGGTATTAGGTCTGTTGTAATCCAATAAGAATGGGCCATTATTTAACTTCAAGATTTTGAAAGTAAGTGATTATTACATGTATTTACTGATGCATTGGTAAACAGGACTCTGAGCATTTCCAGATACGGATAGAGAGGGGAGGGTTGGGGCCCCACCAAAGATGTCTTTAACCCACAGTTCTGGTTCCCAAGGCCAGACTATCCGTGTTAAATCGTCCTGCAGCACCAAAGCATCAAAGCATATGGAAATGTTAAGTAAACAACTGATTACTATAATCATGTAACAACTGTACTTCTGAATTTTCTAGTAGTTTTTGGTTTTTAATGTATTTCTGAGATTAGCAATTTCACTGATCATTATACTAGTTGGTGTAGGTTCCCTGCTGCTCACCTCAGTGGTATAAACCAGGACAGGGGTTCCACCCAACATGTATGATCAAAGCACTTTTCGATGTGGGTAACCTTAGGGGAGAGTCATCGTCTGTGAGATCAGTGACTTGACTGAACTTTATACTACTTGGTGTTGGTCCCTCGCTGCTCACCTTAGTGGGATGACCAGGACAGGGGTTCCACCCAACATGTATATACACACCTACACACACACACACACACCACACACACACACACACACACACACACACAACCTAGTGTTGTTTTAGTTAATTATAACTATAACTAAAACCTGGTATTTTGACTTTTAGTTATAACACACAATTGACCAATAATTGACAATAAACAGTTTGATGAAAGCTCTTACTTCGCTATATTAAGTCACATAATCAGTCTTTGTCACATGGAAACCCTCAGTATCATCCCTGGCCACACACATTGAATTTCAGACAGTTTACCCTTCTTATATTGTCAACGTTCTTTACATCATGAAGGATGATCACATTAGAACTTAATGTTTAGGTGACTAGTATAATGTGGGTCAAGATGTGCACTGTATAATAGATAACTGTTGGCCATCTGTATGTGGAGTACTCACCAGTATACTTGACCCCAAACAAACAATTAATTACACCACCATTGTATAATAATAGTGTAAGCAATCTAAATACTACTGTAATGATCACAATTTGTGGAGATACTAATTTGAATATGAAGATTGTGGATGCTGTGTGAATACCATTAGTCAATGCTAATTTAAACCCTCACACCTAGCAAAGCATACTGTGGGGCATTAAACAATTAATTACACCCACCATTGTATAATACTATATACTGTCTGTAACCATGACGACAATGTGGAGATACATGTATATAGTATTTCTAATTTGTGTAGCTACTTGTTGTTTATTATATATAAGTACATAAGTGTGATTGGGAAACAAGAACAATTACTGTGTGTGTATAACCCGAGTAGTGATGCACCGATATGAGATTTTACTAATATTCCAATTAGTGGTGCACCGATATGAGATTTTACCGATATTCCGATAAACCGATAATTACTTTAGATATGCACCGATAACCCATACCGATCCGATATTAAATTTATCTCTGGATTCTGATTCTTTCAATGAAATGAGCATTTTATAAGTATTCTAAAAGCAATTAATGATGCCTTAATCACCTGAAATGACATTATTGGTACACTTTTTACAATATCGGTTACATTTTTCATAAATAACCGATACCGATACTAAAAATAATGGCCGATAAAGACCAATACCGATTACCGATTCGATTATCGGTGCATCACTAATTCCAATAATTACTTTTCATATGTACTGATAACTGATACTGATCCGATATTATATCTATCTTTTGGTTAGACTATGATAACATAAGCATTGTTGTGACAATGATAAGAACTTGTGTGCTAAGTAAATAATTAAGAGGTTTGACATTTATTTTTATGGCCCGTAGGGCCATCCCTATAATTGCTTTCCACGGGGTTTAATGTATATATATATATATTTTCTTGTGTCACTTGCGTGACTATGCATTGTATACGTAGTTAAGGAAGTTGTGTCATTCCCGGGGGCTCGACGCTCGGTCAATTAATGGGCGTGGCGCATAAAAGAACGCGCGTTTGAGCTACAGACCAGCCAGGAAGATCCAGAAAGGATGTAAAACTGCTAATAACTGTTGTATATAGCAGAGAAACAGTATAGATATTATGCAAGAATCTTTAACAAGTAAGTATGATAAGTTGTTGAGTTTCAGACACGAGGAAGTCATCATTTAGAACCTTGAAGGAGTACCTCAGTCAGTTCATCAGACATCTGTGTATTTAGACTGCAATTAGGCTTACACTTACGTCTTCAGGCCCCAGGAGTACACAGAAAGGTAGAGACACTAGTGCCATCAGCAATGCTTAATACATAGTCATCACAAAGCAAATATAGGGATGTTTTTTTCTCTACATACACTTGTTAGTCATGTGCTAATTACAAGTCCTTTTAATGTGTTATGATCCATGTATGTATGTATTAGAACTGTAGTGCAATACATATGATAATCTATATTATTACAATCATGTGGTTATCAATGATACAAAAATGCCCATATCACCAGTTGTAGTACGTATGTATGTATGTATGTATGTATGTATGTATGTATGTATGTATGTGGTACCATGTTAAGACCTGTGTCTACCAACGTAGACTATATATTACTATTATTAAGTCACTTCCTCTATTGTTAACTTGGTCAATGTTTACAGTCTATATAATAAGCTGATAACTCGTTACCCAGGCAGTATGGGGTTGGTTATTAACTGATTGGTTGTGTCCTTCTGTCAGTCTATCATGCAAAAAAAAAATCAGAATCAATACTTTCGAATACTTTAAAAATCTTATAAACACATCAGTCAGCTAGAAAATAGTCATATAATAACATATGCATATCTTGCAGAAGCTAATGCAGTTGATAGTATCTGCAATTCCCGAGTTTTCTTATATCAATTAGAAATGTACATGTATGTATGTATATGTATGCAGGTATTTATGTATGTATGGTGTGTTATAACTATAAATGAAGTATGGTGTCACATGCTGCATACAGCATTATACTGCATTTTCATCGGAAGAATTGGGTAAATAAATGTTATCCTATAATAGACAATTGGTATTGTATTGCATTGTGAATTTGGGATACACCATGCTGATGAGACCCAATAGGTTGAAACAATCTGATTAGTAATTCACTATTATTATATTCAGATTGTCCATGGTTTGCCCTGAAAATCACACACACACATACATAGCTAAAGTTACAGTAATCTCAATACTAGTAGGTACAAGAACTATAGAATCTGCTTAGAGCTTAGTGATGTACATGTGAAGAGCCTGGAAATAAAAATCAGTCAGTTTCAGTGATTTAAATTAGTCGGATTGTGTTAGCTATGACTTTTCAAAATACTGAGGAAAAATGCAAGTTACAGCATATTAGTAGCATAATCAAAAAAAACAATTGAAAGAAATTTATAATAGTATGTTAGCAAGAAAATTCCTAGAGTCACTCTGATTTTGATTGAAGTGTGTCAGGGTGTTGTCTTTTCCTGTTACTTCTCCAGAGTTTTTTTTTGATTCCTCATTTTCATGAATAATTTTTTTAGGGCACACCCTATGTGTTTTATTACCCTAGTAATTTCGTCTGGATCATTGAGATCATATTGATCCCCAACGCCAATTAAAGATACCATCCCAGCAGGACCAGTATATACAAGTTCTGCTATTGTTTTCTTGTTGTATGCTAAAAAAAAGTTGAACTGAACAATTCTTGTGCAAGATTACACACAAGAGGTATTTCGATCCCTAGCGAGGTAGCCCATAGCAGCCAAATAAGTTTGATTAGCAGGGCTACTGGCTACCTCGCCAGCTGCCACAACTTCTGATGTAGTTTCATCGTGTTTTCTTGCTAAAAAATCTGGGATGGCACAATAAGAATAAGTAGCTCCAGTTTCTGTTAACATGTTGAATGCTACCTCGAGATTCACTGATTTAACTTTACAGTGAATGTTATTAATTTTGGATCTGGTGGCAGCAAATTCCATCAAGCCTGCAAGGACTTGTGACCCATTCTGATCCTTTATTGCCTGTTCAGGTGTCCAATTCCCGGCAATTAAAAATTATTCTTTGTAGGTCATCCGGATAAGTAGTGAAATTTATGCAACATGTACAGCTGCATGAAACTCTCGACTTAACCATCTCTTTTAACTTCAATATTTGATGTTTTGGGATAATATCTGGGTCAAAGGTTGTATCAGATGAAACATGATTGATCAGTGAAAATTTGGACAAATAATTGGCCTTATAACTTCTCCAAAGGGTACATACACTGTTACGTGCTGAAGTGCCAGGCAAATGAATTTTGCTTCTTCATCACTTATTTCTATTTCTTCCATATCTTCTTCGGAAATATTGAGAGGATTAAATCCTAGTTGGTGCAAGTGTTTCAAGTCAATAGTTTCCTGTAGTTTTGATGCAGCTAACCCAGACTGTCCTCGTAAATATCTCTCACTTTTTATATAAACCTACAACAAAGAGTAACAATTGTAGTACTTGTTTTACAAGTTAGTGCTATTTAGTAACTTACTGGCTCGCCCAAGGAAAATTCCATTTCATTAGATTCTCTTTATTTCCAAACTGAGAGAGAGAGAGAGAGAGAGAAAGAGAGACTATGATACGCATAAACTGGAAAAAAAAAGGTGAGGAGTAATGAATCAAGTGAAATACACTAGGGGCTTTGCAACGTATGTCTTTGCGGTTGGTCTGAGTGAGTGTGTGTGTGTGTGTGTGTTTGATAATAATGTCAATGTGTGGTTGGATGCACCAGAGGTGGCTTAGTACACTTGGGTTGATACCAACCAAAAACAAAGAGTGCTGTCTATTGCTCACAACACAGAAGCTGACTTTTCCCACAGAGTATTGGGCTTCTTAAGTTTAAGGCTTTTTTCCAAAAGCTTTAGGGGCTGTGGGACAACCTCCAGTGCTGTCACATTAGCAGGTTTATTTGTGCTTGTAAATATTTTCATAAACAATATTTAACAATCTTAATGTGCACACTCACATATTTCCAAACTAAATCACTGGTTGTTGTTGTACTATAAATTGAGTATACAGAGAGAGAAAAGTCACAACAACTGGGACCAACTCGAGTAGAAAGAAAAGAGACTGACCCCCCAAAAAAACTATCACCAAAACCGAACAACTCGAAGTTAAAAAACTGGGGAAAAAAAAAGTGAGTAACAGATCAAGTGAATTACACTAGGAGCTTTGCAACATATGTCTTTGCAGTTGGTCTGAGTGAGTGTGTGTGCGAGTGTGTGTGTGAGCAACCCATTAGGAATAACTATAATTCTATTTCTGATCTTTTGATACAGGGGTACACACAACACATACAAATGAACATGCACATCAAAAGTATATTAATGTGCACAATCACATATTTCCAAACTGAATCACTGGTTGTTGTACTATAAATTGAGTACACAGAAAGAAAAGTCACAACAACTGGGACCAACTCGAGTCTCTAGAGAGAAAAGAGACTGACCCCAAGAAAAAAACTATCACCAAAACCGAACAACCCGACATGAGACTCTTACAACTCGCTCCAGCCTCCAGGCAAAACAAGTTAAACAACTGAGTAAAAGTGAGTATTACACTCAACCTACTACTTCTAATACAAACAGTTTGGGAGGAGTTAGACCAATCAGATTATAATGTACAATGTTGATTGGGTGTATGAAAGGCACTGGGAGTCAGTTGTATCACTGTGGCTTTAAGCCACTGTCAACCGATACACTCACTCAACAGAATACAAGTTAGTTGCTGATAACAACTAACAACTCTAGTTAGGCTGTATCTGGTTTATATATACATATATACACATTAGGGTTGCACCTATACTAGAATAGGGATCGGGATCTGAATAGGTGACTATTAATGAGCTATGAAAAGTATAGAAGAGCTATAGAAGAGTACTAAAAACATATAGAAGAGTACATTATTAATTATTAATGAGCTATAGAAGAGTACTAGTAACATATAGAAGGGTACAATATTAATTATTAATGAGCTATAGAAGAGTACTAGTAACATATACACTGTAGAAGAGTACAATATTAATTATTAATGAGCTATAGAAGAGTACTAGTAACATATAGAAGAGTACAATATTAATTATTAATGAGCTATAGAAGAGTACTAGTAACATATACACTGTAGAAGAGTACAATATTAATTATTAATGAGCTATAGAAGAGTACTATAACATATAGAGTATATTCTGAATGGTGAACAGAAAACAATGTGACAGAAAGTATATCATAAAATCAACTAATTTGAATTTTTGTAAATTTTAGTATATACTACAATTATTGCTACTAGACTAGTCTACATAGTGTATTACTAGTACTGTACCATGTGCTTCATCCCAATTAGTTGAAACTTTAGTAGATCCAGATATGGTCTCATCGCAGTGTTTACATATGGCCTTAAAAGATGCCCTGTGGGTTATTAAAACAGTAGGTAGCTTTTTCTCAGCCATCTTAGCCTAAAAGTGAAAAGAGCAGTCTCAAAGTGTGAAAATAGCAGCTGTCAAAGGAATTACAAATGTATCTCCACATGTGAAAATAGTCTTTTGACAATTGCTATTTAATGTTTCCACATGTGAAATAGCAGCTGAATTAGTGTGAATAGAACTGCTGAATACACACATACTGATTAACAGTATTGATTAAAAATTTATAATAATAATGATATGAATGTATAAAGTACTTCAAGCCTTAAGTGTTTATAATGTGCACTAATGCTATAACATGCTTAAGTGCAAACTCAAACACAATTTAGTGCTTGTGGCTAAAAATTGCTTCATAGCACCCTCAAAGCATTTAAAAAAAATGTGCTTAAAGTGCTTTCAAAGCACTTTAAGCACATTTAAAGTGCTTGACTCATGTCGGAATTATTTGTAGATATTGATTTTGTGTACATGTGACATTTTCAGGGCAAACCATGGACAATCATACACTGATCAGATTGTTTCGACCTATTGGGTCTCATCAGCATGGTGTATCCCAAATTCACAATGCAATAATACACTGTTATTTTGGGCAGATTGACACTTGTAAATAGAGTAATTATGTACCTCCAATATAAGAGATGTACTACTTTCCAATCAACCACAAGCAACTGGTTGCATCAACTACATGTATATCAGAAAAGCTTCATCATCTATAAAGTTTCTTTTTTCTTTCGTGTCTAGTCAGTATACGGTATATCGCATACAACTCACAGGATCCTGTTTCTATTTACACTCGGGTATGACCATACTTACCAACATATGCTTACATGTATATGTACATATATATGTATGACTCTACTAGTACTGAGGGTCATACATGTATTGCACAAAAATGTACATGTATGACCATACTTATACTTAGCAACATATGCGTATATGCATACATATATATGTATGACTCTACTAGTACTGAGGGTCATACATGTATTGCACATACATGTACATGTATGACCATACTTATAAACATGTGTACATGTATATGCACATATATATGTATGACTGTACTAGTACTGAGGGTAGTGCACATATGACCATACATATACTTAGCAACATATGTGTACATGTATATGTACATGTATATGTACATATATGACTCTACTAGTACTGAGGGTCATACATGTAGTGCACATATGACCATACTTATACTTAGCAACATACACATACATGTATATATACATGTATATGTATGACTCTACTAGTACTGAGGGTTATACATGTTGTGCACATATGACCATACTTATACTTAGCAACATACACATAATGTATATGTACATGTATATGTATTACTCTACTAGTACTGAGGGTCATACATGTTGTGCACATATGACCATACTTATACTTAGCAACATACACATACATGTATATGTACATATATATGTATGACCACTAGTACTGAGGGTCATACATGTAGTGCACATATGACCATACTTATACTTAGCAACATACACATACATGTATATGTACATGTATATGTATTACTCTACTAGTACTGAGGGTCATACATGTAGTGCACATATGACCATACTTATACTTAGCAACATACACATACATGTATATGTACATATATATGTATGACTACTAGTACTGAGGGTCATACATGTAGTGCACATATGACCATACTTATACTTAGCAACATACACATACATGTATATGTACATATATATGTATGACTCTACTAGTACTGAGGGTTATACATGTAGTGCACATATGACCATACTTATACTTAGCAACATATGTGTACATGTATATGTACATATATATGTATGACTACTAGTACTGAGGGTTATACATGTTGTGCACATATGACCATACTTATACTTAGCAACATACACATAATGTATATGTACATGTATATGTATTACTCTACTAGTACTGAGGGTCATACATGTTGTGCACATATGACCATACTTATACTTAGCAACATACACATACATGTATATGTACATATATATGTATGACCACTAGTACTGAGGGTCATACATGTAGTGCACATATGACCATACTTATACTTAGCAACATACACATACATGTATATGTACATGTATATGTATTACTCTACTAGTACTGAGGGTCATACATGTAGTGCACATATGACCATACTTATACTTAGCAACATACACATACATGTATATGTACATATATATGTATGACTACTAGTACTGAGGGTCATACATGTATATGTACATATATATGTATGACTCTACTAGTACTGAGGGTTATACATGTAGTGCACATATGACCATACTTATACTTAGCAACATATGTGTACATGTATATGTACATGTATATGTATTACTCTACTAGTACTGAGGGTCATACATGTAGTGCACATATGACCATACTTATACTTAGCAACATACACATACATGTATATGTACATATATATGTATGACTCTACTAGTACTGAGGGTTATACATGTAGTGCACATATGACCATACTTATACTTAGCAACATATGTGTACATGTATATGTACATGTATATGTATTACTCTACTAGTACTGAGGGTCATACATGTAGTGCACATATGACCATACTTATACTTAGCAACATATGTGTACATGTATATGTACATATATATGTATGACTACTAGTACTGAGGGTCATACATGTAGTGCACATATGACCATACTTATACTTAGCAACATACACATACATGTATATGTACATATATATGTATGACTCTACTAGTACTGAGGGTTATACATGTAGTGCACATATGACCATACTTATACTTAGCAACATATGTGTACATGTATATGTACATGTATATGTATTACTCTACTAGTACTGAGGGTCATACATGTAGTGCACATATGACCATACTTATACTTAGCAACATATGTGTACATGTATATGTACATGTATATGTATTACTCTACTAGTACTGAGGGTCATACATGTAGTGCACATATGACCATACTTATACTTAGCAACATACACATACATGTATATGTACATATATATGTATGACTCTACTAGTACTGAGGGTTATACATGTAGTGCACATATGACCATACTTATACTTAGCAACATATGTGTACATGTATATGTACATGTATATGTATTACTCTACTAGTACTGAGGGTCATACATGTAGTGCACATATGACCATACTTATACTTAGCAACATATGTGTACATGTATATGTACATATATATGTATGACTACTAGTACTGAGGGTCATACATGTAGTGCACATATGACCATACTTATACTTAGCAACATACACATACATGTATATGTACATATATATGTATGACTCTACTAGTACTGAGGGTTATACATGTAGTGCACATATGACCATACTTATACTTAGCAACATATGTGTACATGTATATGTACATGTATATGTATTACTCTACTAGTACTGAGGGTCATACATGTAGTGCACATATGACCATACTTATACTTAGCAACATATGTGTACATGTATATGTACATGTATATGTATTACTCTACTAGTACTGAGGGTCATACATGTAGTGCACATATGACCATACTTATACTTACCAACATACACATACATGTATATGTACATATATATGTATGACTCTACTAGTACTGAGGGTCATACATGTATTGCACAAAAATGTACATGTATGACCATACTTATACTTAGCAACATATGCGTATATGCATACATATATATGTATGACTCTACTAGTACTGAGGGTCATACATGTATTGCACATACATGTACATGTATGACCATACTTATAAACATGTGTACATGTATATGCACATATATATGTATGACTGTACTAGTACTGAGGGTAGTGCACATATGACCATACATATACTTAGCAACATATGTGTACATGTATATGTACATGTATATGTACATATATGACTCTACTAGTACTGAGGGTCATACATGTAGTGCACATATGACCATACTTATACTTAGCAACATACACATACATGTATATATACATGTATATGTATGACTCTACTAGTACTGAGGGTTATACATGTTGTGCACATATGACCATACTTATACTTAGCAACATACACATAATGTATATGTACATGTATATGTATTACTCTACTAGTACTGAGGGTCATACATGTTGTGCACATATGACCATACTTATACTTAGCAACATACACATACATGTATATGTACATATATATGTATGACCACTAGTACTGAGGGTCATACATGTAGTGCACATATGACCATACTTATACTTAGCAACATACACATACATGTATATGTACATGTATATGTATTACTCTACTAGTACTGAGGGTCATACATGTAGTGCACATATGACCATACTTATACTTAGCAACATACACATACATGTATATGTACATATATATGTATGACTACTAGTACTGAGGGTCATACATGTAGTGCACATATGACCATACTTATACTTAGCAACATACACATACATGTATATGTACATATATATGTATGACTCTACTAGTACTGAGGGTTATACATGTAGTGCACATATGACCATACTTATACTTAGCAACATATGTGTACATGTATATGTACATATATATGTATGACTACTAGTACTGAGGGTTATACATGTTGTGCACATATGACCATACTTATACTTAGCAACATACACATAATGTATATGTACATGTATATGTATTACTCTACTAGTACTGAGGGTCATACATGTTGTGCACATATGACCATACTTATACTTAGCAACATACACATACATGTATATGTACATATATATGTATGACCACTAGTACTGAGGGTCATACATGTAGTGCACATATGACCATACTTATACTTAGCAACATACACATACATGTATATGTACATGTATATGTATTACTCTACTAGTACTGAGGGTCATACATGTAGTGCACATATGACCATACTTATACTTAGCAACATACACATACATGTATATGTACATATATATGTATGACTACTAGTACTGAGGGTTATACATGTAGTGCACATATGCACATATGCACATATACTTATACTTAGCAACATATACTTATACTTAGCAACATACACATACATGTATATGTACATGTATATGTATTACTCTACTAGTACTGAGGGTCATACATGTAGTGCACATATGACCATACTTATACTTAGCAACATATGTGTACATGTATATGTACATATATATGTATGACTACTAGTACTGAGGGTCATACATGTAGTGCACATATGACCATACTTATACTTAGCAACATATGTGTACATGTATATGTACATGTATATGTATTACTCTACTAGTACTGAGGGTCATACATGTAGTGCACATATGACCATACTTATACTTAGCAACATATGTGTACATGTATATGTACATGTATATGTATTACTCTACTAGTACTGAGGGTCATACATGTAGTGCACATATGACCATACTTATACTTACCAACATACACATACATGTATATGTACATATATATGTATGACTCTACTAGTACTGAGGGTCATACATGTATTGCACAAAAATGTACATGTATGACCATACTTATACTTAGCAACATATGCGTATATGCATACATATATATGTATGACTCTACTAGTACTGAGGGTCATACATGTATTGCACATACATGTACATGTATGACCATACTTATAAACATGTGTACATGTATATGCACATATATATGTATGACTGTACTAGTACTGAGGGTAGTGCACATATGACCATACATATACTTAGCAACATATGTGTACATGTATATGTACATGTATATGTACATATATGACTCTACTAGTACTGAGGGTCATACATGTAGTGCACATATGACCATACTTATACTTAGCAACATACACATACATGTATATATACATGTATATGTATGACTCTACTAGTACTGAGGGTTATACATGTTGTGCACATATGACCATACTTATACTTAGCAACATACACATAATGTATATGTACATGTATATGTATTACTCTACTAGTACTGAGGGTCATACATGTTGTGCACATATGACCATACTTATACTTAGCAACATACACATACATGTATATGTACATATATATGTATGACCACTAGTACTGAGGGTCATACATGTAGTGCACATATGACCATACTTATACTTAGCAACATACACATACATGTATATGTACATGTATATGTATTACTCTACTAGTACTGAGGGTCATACATGTAGTGCACATATGACCATACTTATACTTAGCAACATACACATACATGTATATGTACATATATATGTATGACTACTAGTACTGAGGGTCATACATGTAGTGCACATATGACCATACTTATACTTAGCAACATACACATACATGTATATGTACATATATATGTATGACTCTACTAGTACTGAGGGTTATACATGTAGTGCACATATGACCATACTTATACTTAGCAACATATGTGTACATGTATATGTACATATATATGTATGACTACTAGTACTGAGGGTTATACATGTTGTGCACATATGACCATACTTATACTTAGCAACATACACATAATGTATATGTACATGTATATGTATTACTCTACTAGTACTGAGGGTCATACATGTTGTGCACATATGACCATACTTATACTTAGCAACATACACATACATGTATATGTACATATATATGTATGACCACTAGTACTGAGGGTCATACATGTAGTGCACATATGACCATACTTATACTTAGCAACATACACATACATGTATATGTACATGTATATGTATTACTCTACTAGTACTGAGGGTCATACATGTAGTGCACATATGACCATACTTATACTTAGCAACATACACATACATGTATATGTACATATATATGTATGACTACTAGTACTGAGGGTCATACATGTATATGTACATATATATGTATGACTCTACTAGTACTGAGGGTTATACATGTAGTGCACATATGACCATACTTATACTTAGCAACATATGTGTACATGTATATGTACATGTATATGTATTACTCTACTAGTACTGAGGGTCATACATGTAGTGCACATATGACCATACTTATACTTAGCAACATACACATACATGTATATGTACATATATATGTATGACTCTACTAGTACTGAGGGTTATACATGTAGTGCACATATGACCATACTTATACTTAGCAACATATGTGTACATGTATATGTACATGTATATGTATTACTCTACTAGTACTGAGGGTCATACATGTAGTGCACATATGACCATACTTATACTTAGCAACATATGTGTACATGTATATGTACATATATATGTATGACTACTAGTACTGAGGGTCATACATGTAGTGCACATATGACCATACTTATACTTAGCAACATACACATACATGTATATGTACATATATATGTATGACTCTACTAGTACTGAGGGTTATACATGTAGTGCACATATGACCATACTTATACTTAGCAACATATGTGTACATGTATATGTACATGTATATGTATTACTCTACTAGTACTGAGGGTCATACATGTAGTGCACATATGACCATACTTATACTTAGCAACATATGTGTACATGTATATGTACATGTATATGTATTACTCTACTAGTACTGAGGGTCATACATGTAGTGCACATATGACCATACTTATACTTACCAACATACACATACATGTATATGTACATATATATGTATGACTCTACTAGTACTGAGGGTTATACATGTAGTGCACATATGACCATACTTATACTTAGCAACATATGTGTACATGTATATGTACATGTATATGTATTACTCTACTAGTACTGAGGGTCATACATGTAGTGCACATATGACCATACTTATACTTAGCAACATATGTGTACATGTATATGTACATATATATGTATGACTACTCGTAAAAGTAATCACGTTATTATGTGTGTGTGTGTGTTTGTATTATATAACATGTTTCAGAGGTCTATATGCATTATATAAACCTGCCACAAGGTAAGACATCACCCGAGGGCGTAGCCTGAGGGTGATATCATCCGGGTTGGCAGGTTTATATAACGCATATAGACAGATGAAACATGTTATATCTGATATATTTTAGAATGAGATTCATACCTTGAATTGTCCTGCAAGAGATTGTCATTGAGTCCGTAAGAAATCACCGTCGATATCTTAAAATATCAACCTATTTTGAGGTACGTATATATGAGAAATATAAACTTACACCCTCATAGAAATGTATGGGCTATGAATCTCATTATAAGATATATATATATATATATAAATATATATATATATATATATATATAGTACAATTATGACATCATCCCTTTGATGTGGCTAGGTCTATATTCTGTATATAGGAGTAATAGGACCCACAACAGGTCTATATTTGGAGATGTCACGATCATACAATATATTGTATATAGTATGCTAATAGGTCCTATATACTGAATATACATATAGGACCCTTGTTTTGTGTCCTCGGATGTGATATAGCCCGAGCCTCGGGCTATATCACATCCTCGAACACAAAACTCAGGTCCTATATTTTGAATATAGGACCTATTAGCATACTATATATTATAGACATATATAATTATATATATGTATATATATATATATATATATATATATATATATGTATGTATGTATATGATATAGTATGCTAACAGGTCCTACATAACATTCACTCCACCCCCATTGTTTATTAATTGCAGTATAATTATAATAATTGTTATTATGGTTGTAATTTCATTATAATTACTAATTGCTATCAATCTGTTATGTACATGCATGTGAAGATTTGGGGCAGTTGATAGATACATGTAGATACCCATGTATCCCTTTATCATGGGGGAGGAGGAGGAGGAGGTGTGGTGGTGGGGGCACTTGACTATACATCATATAACCAATATTTCTAACACACAAGGTGAGGTGGAAATGTTTAATGCATTAATCATTAACTATATAATATTTGTGACCCCAAGGTGGAGCAATTAGCACATCACATAAGGTGGTATACACAACTGGAAAGAACAGGTTCAAGTACACCAATGTGCAATGGGAGGACTTTTGGGCATGTTGATCACCTCCTGTACGGCTTGATTTATATCAGGCACCTCAAGACATGCCAAGGCATAAGACAAAAGGGGGAAGTCTTGTGCACACCTAATGGAAGACATGTTCAAACCTTGAAAGCCTTACTTTAAAATTTGCACATGCATACTTGTACATGGGGTTAATATTGCAGACATGTTCCATGAAAATTGCACACACCTCGATATCACCATGCTTGGGTCTTATATTCGCCTTATATCCCTCGAAGCCATGGTATATATATTACGTATACATACACAGACACATACAGACATGTATCACTTACACAAATATTTATAGTATGGCCAAAAAGCTTCAGGAAATATAATTATTAGTTACATCATGCCCACTTGTCCATTATCAGGCTTTGTTTACAAATGCCTGATATTGGCTAAGGAAATGAATATTTCAATCCAAAAACCACTATTCATTGGTACTGATTGATTGCTTTAACCATGGTTATGTGAGTTCATTTGCTTAATTGTGCTTTTATATAAAGTATTAATATAATAATGAGAGCCAAAACTATCATAATTACTTCCAATGGAAAATACAATTACCACTTTCCATTATAAACATGTTTATTACAGATTGTTGTCCATTAAAGTGATTGAGTTGGAGAACTGAGACTATCAGGAAGAAAGTACATGTAGTTTTAGCCAGCTTGTTTGAAAATACAACTAATATCTGTTATTTCATTGCACAAAAAAATATCATGGGATCAATCAATCTTGATATGATATTAGAGTGGGAAAACAAAATATTTCGTTTTTCATGTACAACATCTATACAAGAAAATCCACAATATTAAAGTACACACAACATCTTTCGGTCTGTACTACACTACATATATATATGATACATGTACATACATACAGAAAGACAGATAGACAGACACATACACACATGTATCACTTACACAAATGGCAATGGAAACTTTATTATAAGACTCCTAGGTATTTATTTGTAAATCAATGAAAATCTGTTACACCGTTCCACGAAACTAGTTATGAATTCCATTCGACTGTACTGACCAGCCCATTGGATGGACTTTTGAATTCTGCAGTAAAAAAAAAAAGAAAATTGTGACTATCGCCCACACTCATTAATTCTGCACTGCAAGTGCATTCATTGATTCGTGACTCATTTTGGGAACTGTAATATTGAGTAGTTTCGGGCATCAAATATATGATGCCCCAATCAGCTCACGTTAGTCCATACAAGTAAAATTATATTTTAGAAAATGGAGGTTATCGATTGCTTGCTGTGGACATTTCCCTCTCAAAATAGAACAGAGAAAGAGAGGTTGTGAACATGTTTTGAAAGGGAATGAAGTGTCAATGTATGTAAAGTACAGTAGAAGCTAGAATTCCAGGAACATTTTACAAGCTCAGGAAGATCTCTAGTTCATTCACTGGCTGGCATTCTTTTTAGGTATTGTAGTATAGACATTTTTTAATAGCACTAGCATGTGATTAAAAACAGCCGTGTGTAGTTGATGATAAGTTTGGTGGGGGGAAAAATTCACAGTTAAAAGTTGATTTGTGAAATTTCACATCTATTTTTCCCTGCTTAATTATTTTCTATGTTTTTAATTGATGTACATGTAACACTCAGTGAAATAATTTCTAAGTCACTATCAACACTTGAATTAGTACAGTCATGTGATAGTTGACCATTTTTTTCCCAAATTGAAAGGCAAAGAATTTTGAATACTACAGAGCAATGTAAGTAAATGGAATTTGACATACATGTGTACATGTATTTTATGTGTAAGAAATTATACATGAGCAGAAGTTGACTATTTTCGCTGTGATCCAAAAATGGTGTATGTATTTATTTTTAATATTTCTGACACACAAGGTACAACTACAAGGATAAAGGTGGAAATGTCTAATCCATTAATCATTAACCATATAATCTTTCTTACCAGCAGTTAAGGAACCTTGGAACTTGCAAACACATCACATAAGATGGTGTACACAACTGGAAAGGACAGGTTCAAGTACAGAATTATGCAATGGGAGGTCTTTTGCCACCTCTGGTTAGTCCTGCAAGGCTTGATTCATATCACTGCAGAAAAGGCAGGTTGAATCCCTATGAAATCAAGGGCAAGGGAGGGTCTTGTGTAAGAGGCAAGTATAAATAACGTTGGAACAGCAAAAAAATATCACAAAAGAAAACATGGGAAGTAGGAAGAGAACATGAAACTAGAAGAGCAGAAATTGAAACAAGAGAAGCTGAGAAAAGAGGAAGAAGACAAGTCAAGAAAAGAGCAGAAACTGAAAGAACTTAAAAAGGAAGATACAAAGAAAAGAGAAGACAAAAAGAAGCAACAACAATACCAGGAAGAAAAAAATAGAAGAGAAAAAGAACAAGAGAAAAGGAGGAGAGACTACTACCAAAGGAAGGAAGAAAGAAGGAGGAGACAGGAATGGAATAGTCTAAAAAGAAAGTTTGATGACGAAAATTGAGGAGAAAGAGACGAGAACTTGAAAGAGAGGAGCACGAAATACAAAAGAAGAAAGAGGAAAAACAAAAGATTTTGACTTTTTATCCACCTCAGGTACCTCATCTTTTTTGTTCAAATCATCTTCCCGCTCCTTATCTTGGTGTTCCTCAAGTACCAGTTAGTCATACTGGAATAAGCTGTTCAAATAATCTTCCCGCTCCTTATCTTGGTGTTCCTCAAGGACGAGTTAGTCATACTGGAATAGGCTGTTCAAATCATCTTCTCGCTCCTTATCTTGGTGTTCCTCAAGTACCAGTTAGTCATACTGGAATAGGCTGTTCTAATCATCTTCCCGCTCCTTATCTTGGTGTTCCTCAAGTACCAGTTAGTCATACTGGAATAGGCTGTTCAAATAATCTTCCCGCTCCTTATCTTGGTGTTCCTCAAGTACCAGTTAGTCATACTGGAATAGGCTGTTCAAATCATCTTCCCGCTCCTTATCTTGGTGTCCCTCAAATACCAGTTAGTCATACTGCAATAGGTGTTAGTCCTACTGCTCCTCCTCCTCAGCATGTGATGTCCAACAGCTGCTGAAAATCATTCCAAAACAAGAAATATACAATAACATATGTATGTACGTACATACATTGTACATGATTCATTTATAGGCTGTTTTTGTTTTTGTTGCTTATTTCATTTATACTGTAAATATATTTCATTGTTCAGAATTATTTTTAAAAACACTCTTTAAAATGTGATTTAATAGTTAATTTTTGCAAATGTAAAGGAGCATTAGGTCACAAACATCCACATCAATTGCTTATAGCAAAATAGAGAGTTAATGTAACCTGATGTATCGGCTATAAACACAGTTATTTTATCTGAATGGAATTTACATAGTAATATCCTAAAATACTTCCAACTCCATCGGAGTAGCATCACCACCTCCAAAACTATAAAATTAAATGGCAATATTTTGTGTGTCATTTTAAGTATGACAATAATGACCTCTTTTAGGTATGGGAGGCAGGTTAATTAACGGAACTGTAATCTACATGTACATATATGCCACCTTTCATTGGACTTAAGTACCATTTTCTAAATCAATAACAATTATTATACAAATTGTTTAGTAGATATAAATTGTGTAATTATGTATTGTTTTGACAATGTTCAGCCATCTCTACATAGAGAGTACAACACAAATATTCAGAAATTATTTCTGTAATCGTTTTTAATATTTTCCTGCAGAAGTATTTCATATCCCAGATTTTGCCCCAACCCCCCCCCCCTCCCCAATCTGGGTAAATTTATGAAAAAATCCTATTATCAACAGTATGGAGATTTATAATTGTAGTTCGAGTGCACCACTTCGTGGGATGTAGGTGGGACATAGTATCCACCTTGACCTATTTCCAACTTTGTTGATTCACTTGTACGTGCAGGTCAGAACATTGTAGACCTATCTGTACATGTACATTACATAGTTGGGATAATAGTCTTTCGTAATAGTAAGCTAATACTTCATGCTTCACTATAAACAGATTATGATAACATATATATGAAAGCAATCTAACATCCAGATATTTGATACACGTATTTGTAGTGGGAGACTAAAGTATTACAAAATATGTGTCATGTGATAATTGATCACTTTTCACAATTTGCAAAAGCAAGATGCTTGAATACTGCAGAGCATTGTATGTGGATGGAATTTGACATACTTTATCTACAAGAGACTACACGAGCAGATTTTCGCTGAGATCAAAAAATGGTGCCTAATTCACTTGTATTGATTTCTAGCACAACAATATAACAGCTAACACACAAGGTGCAACAATGAAGGTGGAAATGTATAATACATTAACCATATATTATTTCTGACCCCAAGGTGGAGCAATTAAAGAGCTTTAGAGCCTGCAAGCACATCACATATGGTAACTGGAAAGGACAGATTCAAGTACATCAATGTGCAATGGGAGGTCTTTTGGCCATGTTGATCACCAAATGTAAGGCTTGATTCATTTCATGTAAAGCAGGCTTAAGACAAAAAGGGGAAGTTTTGTGCACAAATAATGAAAGGCAAATAAAGACGTGTTCACACCTTCATTCATTTAATATTGCAGACATGTTTCAGGAGAGTTAAAGTTGTGTTGCCTGCTTCTGTACTTTTCTCAGTATAAACACAAGGGGAACGAGTTTAGTACTCGTTATAGAAAATAATTTAGATTTTGAAGGCTTTCTATAGCACATTGATACTAACACATGCAAACATTTGCTGCTTTTTGCTTGAAAAACGTCCAATGTAGTTTACTAACATTCACTCCAGCCCCAATAAGAGTTACATTAGTTGACAATAGTTAATTATGAAACACGCAGTGTCTTTAAATGTACATGTACAGTATATACATGTATGTGTAATGATATTGAAGGAAGATTAAAAGTAATTTATTACTATTACACACGTACATGTACTTACTTAATGCTAATCCGCCATGAAAGAGAGTAGTTGAACCCTATATTTGTATACCAGTAATGAATACAGTTCGTTTCTAAAAAAAAGTAGCATGTACATGTATAATCATTATTATATGTACATGTACAGTCATTATATATGTACATGTACATGTATAATTATCATTATACATGTATATGTATGTACATGTACATGTACATGGATAATCATTATACATGTATGTATGTACGTGTATATAATCATTACATATGTACAGTATGTTATTATTTTTTTTTTAATTTAAAAAAATTCTTTTTACATGTATATACATGTATATGTATATATATATATATATTAGTTCTCAGTATGCATTACGTGCCAATTATCTGGGAACATAACAGATGGGAGACAATTCTTGTCTTCCCAGCATATACATGTACAGTGTATATATGATCTTTGGGGGGGGGATGGGGAGAAAATTAACAGACTTGGTAACAGCAAACATAGCAGTGAGTTGCCTTTTGTCATCAACACCTGCTATCTCAACCCTTTCCGCTGCTAAAGTCCAGTTATTAACCGGAACATAATGGATCCCAGTGTGATCCCAGTTAATGATTAACTTAGGAGGAATTTCCTCCAGTTCAACAATAGTCTTAATATTGAAAACAAATTGTTCCTTATATGCGTCAAAATCAGCGGCAGTAACTTTTGACTTTGTACTGGTTCTTCTCTTCACATAACCCAAATGCCGCAGAAAACTTTTTGCCCATGACTTACTACACTCAATGTGTCCTCCATTCTCTTTTAATAAGTTACTGTCAAAACTTTTGACAATTCCTACAGTACCAGCCATCACAATTGCAGAGTTGACCACACCTCCCTTTTCCCAAAAACTCTTCACATATTCTTGTACCCGAGTATCCAATTCATTCCCCAAAAGCAGTGGAGGGCCTCTTCTCTCACTTCCTAGCTTGTCCATCACCATTTCCTTACCAAGTTTCCTTCTTAGAGCTACATGTAGCTCTCTCTTGTAATTATTCGCCCAAGTTCTCACTGTACTTTCTTTCAAAGGACATCACCAAATTCTTTCTGGAAAAACCTTATTGTGCTTGTTGCACCCATTTCTGCAGCTTGTTTTCCTATCTTCAACTTTTCTTCATCAGTATACACTAGGTACTGTCCTCGTTTACCGGACTTATTAGAAGTGCTCTTCTTGATCAGCGGTTTAACTTCTTTGTTCGCTTTAGCAATAGCAGAGGATGGTATCTGAGTACTCGATGGACCATCAGGATTTGGAAGAACGCTTGCCTTCTCGAAGTATTGGTACAACGCCACAACACACGTGCTTATGAGTTCAGTATATATGTCATCATGCACGCACGTGCAGGATTCGCGAATTTCATATTTTGTATTCAGAATCACAAAAGTCGCGAAATATAATTCCCCCGAAAAATATGTCCTATACGGTACATTGTGGGAAAAAAAAGAGTTGTTAAGCAAGCCATGGATTGTCAAATTTATGCTTTGTTATCAGCAGGAAGAGAGTAAGACAAGTGCTTGAACCCCACAGCCAATACCCACCTCTATACTTACCTGCTTAACTTCTGCATTTTAAACAGCAGTGACTTTTAACAGACTTATTTAGACAGAAGACTTTCTAAGAAAGCGATAGATACATTTGTACCAAAAACATACTTCTTTAGCTACAGAAAAGGAAAGTATAGTAGCCAGTGGCAACGCCCGCAATTATCGTCTCTTTTTCATTAGGCATGTAGCTATGATTTTTGGACTGCGTTAAACTAAATAAACATCCTATACTACAACCAGAAAATGTCTATAAATACAAACTAGATTAAGTAAATCCAGCGTAGCACTAGTTCTTTCATTTTTGTCTCCTATGTGCTTGGTGTGAAAAATAATTACATATGAGAAGGCATGGCATTTTCATGTCTGCCATGCATTATTATTTAATTAATTATTGAAATTTTCTGGTGCATGTTAGTGCTAACCGGTTTCACAACAAACCTTTGTTAGTATGCAACAACTTTGTTTTAGTGCGCTTTTGCATACTTGCGCACAGCTATTTGACACCCAGGCTTGTAGGTAAAGTTATGTATGTTTTATCCTAATCTGGTTTATCAAGTATGTCCTGTAAGTGCGATATGTTTGTATGTGTTTTACTGTATCAAGTAACGTGATTATTAAGTCTTAATTGTACGTACATGTACATTTGGTTGTGTGTCTGTTTCACTCTAACCAGTAACTTATTGGTGGATAGGGTTATATGTTCATTTCCATCTAAAAACCAACTTGTTTAATCCAGTGTTTTAGTTTAGAATGTGTGTGTGTCCCACTAACCAAAGGCTTAATTGTTTAAGGAATCTGGTTAGTTATGTTTGTGTTTCACCCTAACCATACCTTCCTTACAAGACTCAATATTCATGTGCACCCTAACTGGTGACTTTTTATCGAATTTTGTAGATATGTGTTCACATCAACTGGCAACTTGTTTGTTGAGTCTTGTAGGTATAGTTATATTTTCCTTTCACCCTAACCAGTGACGTGTTTATCAAGTTTTGCAGGTGAGGTTGTGTGTCAGTTTCATCCTAACCATAAACTTCTTTATTGAGTTCTTTCTAACCAGCAAATTGTCCGCAATATTTCAGTATGAGTAGCATATGTGCTTGTCCCCAGACCCTTCCTCCTCCCAGCGAAAGGTGTGGCGGGCCAGACTAAGTTTCTATAGTAGCTAAAAAAAATGTCAAGTGAGCAGGAGAAAAGACAAAACTTCCACATGACATTCATTTTGAACGCCCTGCCCACTGGCAGAAATTACTAATTAAGCCATAGCTGCAAAAGGAATCAGGCACATGTTTGTATCTCCTGTCAAACACGTTCCACAAAACGTGTACGCATTCGAAAAAAAATTGTACATGTTCACCAAAAATGTGCATGCAATCTACACAAGTGTGCTTCTTAAGTTGTAACTGATATGTATTGTAGCACAAGTAGGCATTAATATATTTCCCCCAAGACAAAACCTTTGTTGATGTCTGTTGCTTTTCCTACTTTTTGTTGGTGCTTTGGAGAAGGTAAGCGTTGTTTTCTTGTATTCTGTGTCGGCGGCAGGTTTTATATCGGAACACAGGGTGCTATATCTGATATGTACCATAGCTAACAGCCACATCAAAGTTACCGACAGGTGTTATATACGGGATATACACCCAACCACAGGTGGATATGAAACCACAGGGCTGATATAAGACCTAATAATAGATAGCATCAGTCTGAGCATGCACAGTCAAGTTGTAAATTGAAAAGAGTTGGAGACAAATGAAAAAATGAGCGTAGAGCAGTAGATGTCAGGTAACATTGATGTACATATTAGGTATAGAATATATGATATATAACATGGCTTCTTGGTGTGTATCAGCAATATCAGCCCTTCATCTATCGATAGCAGCCCTAGGCTTCGCCTCAGTCTGCTATCTCGAAGTTCTCTGATATTGCTGATACACACCTCGAAACCATGTTATATATATTACTTATAAACCTGTGGTTTACTTTGATGTTTCATTGTATCGGGATATAAATTATACATGCATGATATGGTATCTATCTGATTAATAATGTTCTTTTTTCCCTTCAATCTACAGCCACCTCTCTGTTATATGAGAACAAATGAGTACAAAAGAAATTAATGCTTAACACACAGCTACTTGTGAAAGCGACAAAGCGTAAGTTAGTATTTTGTGATACATTTATCATAGCCTATACATCAAAGAAAGAGTTTATCAACATACCTGAACCCCACAAAACTGGGTTTTTTTTTCGTACTTTTAGCTGCACTTCTGTGTTTACACTATGACTGGATAGTATAGTGTAGTCTCGCATAGCCAGACACAACTTACTACAAAGAAAGGGTCTGGTCAACCCGCTATACTAGTGTTCGTCAAGAGTTTAGACAGATTTTTGACTATTTTAGTGGGTGACAAACCGCTTATAATATTCATAATCAAATTAAGTACATATATATTCATAATCGTACTTTCCCAGTAAGCCAACTGTCCCAAACAAAATATATGTACCATCATGATTGCTTTGTGGTGTCATCATTCAGTATTCATGACCGACTTTCTCATGCCTGGAACAGAACAGAATCATATAATTATTATTTTCATTATCCACTCTTCTTACTTTTTAAAGGTTCTTCATAAATATGTACCTTAAGTTTTGAAAAGGAGCACTTTCTAGCAAATAATTTTGATCAATTGTTTACATTTATTCTGTGTCATTCTGCCATTTTGTACAAGAAGTTACCAATAAAGTTTGATACCTAAAAACTGCAATAACAGCCCTTCCTGAACACCAAATTTCATTAAAAATATACATATCAAAATTATTTATCAAGGAAGTGTTCCTTTTCAAAAATTAGGTCACAATTATATTTCTGCCAGAACAGCAACTATAATTCCAGCTTCTATATACAAGCAGCTTTCTTGCTCTATGTCTATAGAGCATAAGCATGTTAGCACCACACTCCCAATCCCCTTACCCAATGAAATTACATAATTTCCCAAACAACATATACAACATGTATATGATGAACATATACAGTAGAGGACATAAAAAAGTTAACGTTTCATAATAGTAGAACAATTGTTTTACGGCTCCATTCTTTGCAAAAAAACGATGCTGATGTTTGCATTAATAATTAACCTATAATTAAAATGGGCGTTTCTGTTTTTCCTAAAAATATGTGGGGGCGTTTAAAATCTAATTTTTTTCACCTCCATAACTCTTGTATTTTATCAGTCTGAAGATTTTAACTTTCTTTGGTGGACAGATGCTTGTTTACACCCAGTTCCTGTACGACAAAAGTATGGACTCAGGTATATATATAGTTTCCATCTCTTTAAAAGGTGGTACTAGGGAGTGGGCGGATACGACTCCAATCACTTTCAAAATACAATATAACATAATATGAGTAAAATTGGATGTAATACCAACCTTCATATCTTGTAATCGTCTTTATAGTGTCCTGTCACGTAATTGGCTGAAATCTCCATTTTTCTAAGTACAAAACCACGAAAGCCACGCCTACCATACATAGCCACCCACCGTTTGTTTCTGAAAATTAATTATACCCTCGGGTGGGTGTGGCTTCCAAAAGATACAGAATTACATGCAGCAAGAAGCTTGCTAAAGTAAATTATATGTATGCACATATGTATGTTTGTATAAAAAAATTAAAAGCATTACTTTTGCTCACAGCAAACAATAAACCAATAATTAATTAATAAAGCATGAATTAATGACTATTATTAACCGTACATTCTACTGAATAGGTATGGTAGCCCAAAAACAATTATTATTAGTGATCAGGGGAGGGAATTCGTTAACTCTGTTAGCAAATGTCTCTTTCGTCTCACAAAAACTAGCCATAACATTACTTCAGCATATCATCCACAAAGCAATGGACTGGTTGAACACTACAACCAGACATTACAGAGATTGTTAATCAAGCTTGTTAATGATGATCAGGATAATTGGGATATGCTCATTGGCAGGGTGCTATTTGCATATAGAGCTGCAGTACACAAATCCACAGGACTAACACCTTATGAAGTTATGTTCTGCAGGTTCATAATTATGAAGGTTAAGACTTTGTGCATTGTTATAACTTTTTTCTAATTTTAGAAAAGCTGTACTACCAATTCAAGCTGAATTTCAGCCAGACAGTTCCACTGTAGTTTTATTGATGTGAAGCAAACAGAGGAAGTTGTTTGAAGATGAATGAAATCAAAGATTCCATCTACCATACTGCCAAGGGAAACATTGCTAAAGCTCAAATGAAATACAAGAATGACTATGATAAAAAGCGTTGGAATGGGAAGGTATGCATCAACAACAAATAATCATAAAACATTGTTATCATGCTTATTTCTTGTTGCAGCCACTGCAACCAGGGACTCTAGTGCTAGTTCGTAATTCTCAGCGAGATGGAAGAAAAGGGGGAAAGTTTCAGAATCGCTGGTTGAATTCTTAGGAAAGGGAATTTATAAACTAGCCAATCCCAAAAATGACCGCCAATTAAAGGAGTGTGTTAACATTTGTCGCCTTAAAGTATTCTACTCCTCTACTCATCAAACACTTAATTTCTCAAACAGCTCAATCTTCCAGACTCAGACATGTTCTGAAAATGAAGATAATGACAGTATCCAGCCTCTACCACCACCAATCCTGGAAGATAGTATCCCATCACTACCACCACCTATTAGTCCAATCCTGGAAGATAGTATTCCATCACTATCACCACCTATTAGTCCAATCCTAGATGATAGTATTTTGATAGTTCGCCTACTATTGATCTACCAAAGAGAGCAAAGGAACAAATTGCTGCAATAGTTTGTACATCTAAGAGGAAAATAACTTTACATTTCCAAGCTGCACAGGTGGCAATGATTTTGGTGTTTTTTTCAATTACTTTTGCTACCTCGCTTTGTATTGGAATAAACCCTTCATCCATGTCTTATCACCAGGATTTGCTCAGAAAACATCTCAGTGACTGCTTAGTTGCTGGACAAATGAGCCCTTTTCCAGGAAAGCCAAAGAAGCCTAACAGAACTCGTAATAAAATTAAATTGTGCGTGTATTGTAAATGCAGGCAACCTGAGGATGGTAGAATGGTTCAATGTGGTTTCTGCAAAGACTGGTTTCATGAAGATTGTGAAGTAATCCCTAAAATGGTCTGGGAAAAAAAAGAATGCCAAATGGTTCTGCAGTATACCTGCAAGAACTAGCTATTCTGCCATCTATTAAGATATTATTATTTTTGCTTTATATACTAATATCATGATTTGTTTATCATCTGGCATATAATACATTAATCAAGTCCAGATCCACAATATTCATAAATATATAGGTCTTCAATGAAGGGGACTTTCATCAAGTAGGGAACAATTACTCCATATGTCTTCAACGAGGGGGACACTTTCATACAGTTGGGGACGATGAAATTACTCCATATGATGGAGAACAGGTAGTCCTAGGACCAATTGTCTTATGGACACATGGTCCTAGGACTAGCTATCCGGTTCATCATTCCTCACAAATACGTACACAGTTTGTGCTGGTAAAGTTGGAAATTTTATTTTCAAAATGAAAGAGTGAGAAAATTATTTAATCTATACTCTCTAAAAGTACACATAATGATTAATGTTACTACTACATACTTTAAAATGGTGTACTAATTAAAATGCATTGTATTATAATAGATACAATAGAGCTAACTCAATTATTGCCTGGTATAGAATGTCCTTGTTGTTTTATTTCTTCATCATTTACAGCAATAATATTACCATCTCTATCCACTGTTTTAGTGCGGGCTATCATAGTTGGTCGCTCACCATAATCAATAGTACCAAATGCATAAAGTTCACGCTGATCGTATGTTAGGACACGAGATAAATCTACCATCTTTTCAAAGGTACCACCATAACGAATCAAAACTTCACCATCAGCATGAAATCGGGCACGCCATTTCACTTTTAGTGGTTGATCACTTTTAAAGAAACGTACCTCTATTTTTGTACCAGTTTTAGCTGATGTTGTCATCGTGAATTCCTCGGTTTTTGATTCAGAAGTAGTTGAACTATATCCATGAGTGAATGAGTATCCAACACTTAACTCAAATGTTTTCTTGGATTTAGCATAAATGTAATTATTTTCAACTTCAAGTCCTATTTTCACTCCAATATTAACACCATGTGTGGTAGTAAATGTTTCTTCAGAACCAATAGTTTCTGAAAATATCTTACGACAAACCAAGTCTCCATCACCAAAGTAATTATCACATAATACATCAAAGTTAGCAAATGGTTCCTCTTTTATCGGCTCTTCACTCTCTAGCAACCTCTCGAGTGACCTCAATATTAACTCCGTTTCCTGTTGACCTTCAACTGCTTCAATTTCTTCGGCTTCTGTCGGAATGCCATTAATAAAATCAACTTTTACAGTCTTCAACTGACGTTCTCCATTGCTATCGAGGTTTGTTGATTTAATGATTATAGATATCTCGCCATTAAAGCATTGACAGTTTAAAGAATTCATTTCTGCCGCAGTAAGAATATTATTGTTCACACGATCTTCATCAACTTGAAAATTAGCAACGATGCGATCGATAAGTTGTTTTACTACATCTATTTCCCCAACTATATACACGCTGTATGCACTATCACCACCACAGCATTCATCTCCTTTACATGGCAGAGTTGTAAAGGCACCAGAACATTTCGTACTGCATGGTCCTCCATTACCTGCCGATTTTATCTCGTATGATTCGTGTAGAAGAGGAACTGGCAGACTGTTACTGCAGTAGCAATCTGCACCTTGAGTAGCAGCAATGCCATATCCCTCTTCCATGCATATACTTACACATAGAGCATTTGTATTCTTGTCTAGCCTCTGGTGGTAGTTTTGTCCAGCAGTCAAGCTGTCTTCAGCATCAGAGTAACATCCATCAAACAAACCTGCTATAGCCTGTACTTCAGCTTGCGGTTCGAAAACGTCAAGAGACTGAATCATATTGTCTATTTGCAACTCTCCAAACACAGTACTAGCTAGCATAGAAACTAGCAGAACTGTGAGAAGAATCATGATTTTTTCATGCATGACCCAAACATACAAAATATTTACTGCAATTTATAATGATGTGGTTGTGGAAGTTGTAAAAGTACATTTCCTGTTCTATCTCTATAAAATAAACTTAGCTTCGGCTTGTTTTCATACCAACTCTAAGCAGTAGGTTGACAAGATGATGTGGACATGGATTGTAATTGCTATGCTCTTCAATGGTTGCCTTGGTGTTCCTACATTTGAAAAGATAGGTATGTAATTACAATTCAATGCTAGGAAATAAATATTTGAACTATCCACTAACAAGTTATTATATGCAAGTTATAAAAAGATTATAATTGTTTTGCAATTGTCCACAGGTGACAAATTTGAAGCTCAGAAATCTGATCATTCATGTTACCTTCAATTGAGAGTAATGTGTGAAAGTGGCACACGTCTGAGTGTACGAATTGGGAATCATTTTTCCAGGCCAATTTATGTGAAAAGTTCAAGCACTATGGCTCATTCAATACAATGCATTGCAGTACCATGCAGTGAAGATGGGAAACTACCAGACGATACCATGATAATTGGAAATGAAGTCACAATAGAGCCAGCAGATTTTCATATGTCTGAAATATCAACATTCCCTACCATGGTCGAATGTGAAGCAGAAGATAGTGAAGAAAATGCAGTCACTGTTAATTGCGGTCCTAAAGAAACACAAGGTAGACTTAATTCATCAGTGATTGTAGTTACAAAAGTGTGTATGTATATATATTTGCAAATGTTTCTTATTATATATATATATATATATATATATATTATATATATTACATTAAAGGTATTATAATGTATTATAATGAAAATAATCATGTACATTATGTCTATATAGCATTAACAGAAGAAAATGCACTCATGCAATGGCAGAACAGTTATGATGGAAATCTGAAAGTCCAGTGTGGAAACAGAGCTGGCTTCAGAAGAGTTCGCAGTCAGCATGACAATGGAAAAGAAGATCGAGTTTGGCAGTGGGATTGTGCAAATATTGCACAATCTGATTTTGATGATTGCTTCTGGACTGGATATGTGAATAGTTACGATCAACCATTCTTCTTCCAATGTCGTGCCAATTATATCCTTAATGGTGTAGAGAGTAATCATCATAATGGTCATGAAGATAGACAGTGGAAATTTCGTTGCTGTAAAGCAGCAAATCATTTCACTAAGAACTGCTACCTTACTCATTTGATAAATGATTGGGATGCTGTGATGGACTATTCTGCTAGCAATACTTATATCTTTGCTGGTGCATATAGTTACCATGACAATGGCAGAGAGTAAGTAGATGTTATAAAAGAAGTATTTATTATACTATTTTCATTAATAATTTTATTATTACACAGAGATAGACGTTGGAGATTTGAGATTTGTCAATACCAGAGCTGTCAATGAGACAGCTTGACTTCAATGGAAACTACTAATTTGTCAATTCTACAGACATTTTATTAATGATAGTACACTAGTTGTTGTACTTGCAAAATAATAGTAATAATTATAGTTTTGTGAAGTTTTTTTTTCAGGGAACAGTAATTTTGTTATAATACTTTTTTTGTGTAGATTATCTTTAATAATAATAATAATATAAAAAGAACTATTACAAATGAGTGATGTACATTATTTAGACTAGTGATCATGATAAGCTAGTGTGGTTGGTTAATTATGTATTACATCTTTCATTCAGAATAGTAAGCTAACTTTACTATTATTCAATTCAATGCATGTTTTAAAATTATTTGCTAAAGTTTCTAAATACATTAAAATTATAATAGAGAGTGCACTATTATGTTTTGTCTGCGTAAATGCTTGTATAGCGAGTAGAATGAAAGTATTATAACTATTATTGAGCAGAACTGTGTCTTATATATATAACACAGAAATCCATATAAATCATATTGTTAAATTCATTTGTGTTTCAATATTGAATATGTATGTTGAGACATGGCTAAATGTGATTACCACTATGCAACATTCTATGACTTCTATTGTTCCTGGTGATACAAAGTATATATATATATATATATATATTATTATATATATAAATATGTATATAATTATATATGTGTGTGTGTATGTTTTAGACTTACTATACATCTTTTAATGAATGAAGTATGTAATCTTTACTAATTATACAATGTCTCAGAATGAAGAATATTAATGATTATCAAATTAGAAAGTTAGTTAAATTTCCTTTAACACTGTACTAATTTAAATATAGTTTGTATTGAAGGTATATACACTGAGTGATTGCACAGTTTGAACTATTGCTATAATGCATATATTCACAGGAAATGTGGATTGAATGATATTAGCGTAAATCATTGATTATGAATTGAAGTCTAAACAATAATTATTATATAAATCTTGACATAAGGAATGTAAAGTAAACATACTGTAATAACTGTTTAAACTAAAATAAAAATTGCAATGCATTATGATAGTAATTTTACATCAAACTACATTGTTTCTAGTATATATATATATATATATATATATATATATACATATATATATATATACATATATATATATATATATATATATATAATATATATATATATAATTATATATTATATATATGAAATTAATTATCAATAATATCAGCAGAAATTACTCATATTTTAGTATTATATTGTTTGTATTGAGGCCATCATCATTCAAATGGGGGCCCATCTTCAAGCCCCAAGCTTCTTCATTTAGTATATGAACCTTAATTGTATTAGCCTACAAGGTTATGTACTATATGGATAAGCTTGGAGTTGTAACAATTACACAACTCCATATCTATAACAGTTCATCTGCTAGCATCTTATAACAACACCAAGCACAAGTATAATTTAAATAATTTCTTGCATGTAATCATATTTCTGTGAATAGCAGTAAATGTCATATATATGAGTATTATAATTATTATTAATAACAGATAATGAATTGTATACACATTGAATTCACTATATAAATTAGTATGTGGCAAATTTAATTCAGATGAACTAGTACAACAAGTAACATGTATACATAATAAAGTCTTAAAATTAGTTGTTGTTATGAACACAAAATTACAATTTCTGCTATTACGCTTAGTTTGTTGGCTATATGTAATGATTATAGTGTTATTGAGTCTTTCTCTTCCCGAGGCCATCAATATTGATTTCACCACCACACATCATTAGTGCCTGTTTGGGCAGACCAATGGCAATTGAAGGAAATTGATAATTATTAGTAATTAGTTTATAGCGCTAACTTTCATGTCTAAAAATGAAGGATACTAAAGAATCAAATTAAATTAGTCAAATTTGATATAATTATTAACTGTGATAGCCACAAACATTTATACAATATAGATTATACACTGTTCATCCCAATACAAAAGCCTTGCCAGTTTGCAATAGCCTTAGTGGGATTTCCTGTACAGCTAATTTGCGCAAGTTCAGACAAGAATGGATTTAGTGTCTTTTTAGTAATTAAATTTATAATCTTTTCAGATTGTGCGTTGTCTGAGGATGAAGGATGTTATAATAGAATTATACTAATGAACTTGATACTAGATGTTTGTAATTTAACACCAAATTTATAAATTAAAATAATCCAACAAAATAAATAATTTATATTAGGCTGCTTGAACTTAAATCATTATTTTTTCCACTTCCAACATAATTTATTTATCAACATAAAATCAGAAATGTGAGATACACTGTAACAAGTATAGTATTTGTTTATAATATGCATGCATGAGAGAATTAGAAACAATGGAATACTGGAAACTTTAGGAAATCTGACTACAGAACCTAGGACCTTCAGTTAGGTCTTTGAGAGTGTGCCTGCATATCATAATAATGCTTTCAATAATCCCTTCTATCCTCAACCCTGCATCTAATAGTATTATGTTTGGTGCACTGACAAAATTGCTTTTGAGTTTCTCTAAATCTGAGCCCAATAAAATGCATGTTATGACCGCACATGTGTTATAATGTGTGCATGTTCAGGCAGATCATACGACATATAATTGTTACTAATTGTTTATTTTTACACTGCCTCAGAATGAAGGATATGATAATAAAGTTAATTAATCAAATTGTAACTATATTTCATGAATTGTAATGACAACAAACTACACTACAATATAGGGCAATATACATTGTACATCCTCAAACAAAAGCCTCACAAGGTTATAATAGATTATTTGAACATCTAATAGAATCTGTTCAAGTTCTAACAAGATTGAAATTAGTATTATAGTAAAATAATTTAATAATTTTTAATCATATACTGTCTGAGAATGAAGGATGTTATAATGACAGCTACAACATTATAGTTCTTATTTAGTCATGCATGCTTTTATGTGTATGTAAATATAATAGGAAATCTATATGAAATGAATTTATGTATTCCAAATTTATATACCGCCAGAATAATTATTGTGTCATAGTAATAATAATAGACTTCAGATATAATGTGAAGACTATTATTATTAATAATCTGTACATGTTAAAACAGGAATGAATTTAATGTCTCTCAGCAAAATTAATTAATTAAACAATGAAAGGTGTTTAAGTAATGGTAATTTTAATCTGAGATACTATAGGTATAATAGGTTGTGTAAAACTGTGTGGAATGAAACGTTGCAAGAATATATTATATTTATGCGGGGTGTGTTTTACATCTCAGTATAAGAACACAATAATTATAGAAATGATTTAAATTATATACCACGAGACATTAAATTCATTCCTGTTTGAACATGCACAAATTCTATTAGCTGTTCAGGTTCTTCTCACTATTAATATAATCTTGCATGGCTTTTGTTTGAGGATAAACAATGTGTTATTATGAGGATACACAATGTATTATTATTAGGATTGCAAGGTAATGATGGTTGTTCGGTTGTTGCAGCTCAGTGATGAGAGCACTGGTGGCTGGAGTCAGTGGCCCTAGGTTCGATTCCCAGTGACTACCAGGATGCATTTTATTCACTTTCCTCTTTCAGCCTCAGTCATAAAATTTAGCATTTATTTTCAATATGAGGCGAGATCAGCAATGCAATGTATTATATTACTCTATATACTATTGTAAAAAATAGTTTGTTGTCATATCACAGTTCATACTACATGCTGCTTGCAATTTGATTAATCTTATTTCATGATCAATATGAAAATAATTTCTTACATTATGTACATCTTAATTCAATATTATATTTGTTATTATATTTGCATACAGATACTTTACATTTATATAGCTGCTTAAATATTATAAAATTGCTATCATTAATTTCTTCCTCCACTCTGACAAAATGTGAACATAAAAATAAAAGCATGTATGCATGCCTGTGTACAGCATGGGGTCTATTAGGACAAATATTCAAAACAAGGAATATAACAAGGCTAGTACTATTGTAGCATTCAAACCAGGACAGTAAGCACTTTCATTACATTGTTAGTGTTTTTTTAATGCTTAATCAATTCCATTTTATAATTTAATTAATTTTGTGGTTACACCACTCCTGAAAATTGCCTTTAGTCTATGTTATGAGTACACAAATGTGTGCATGTTCAGTCAGGTCTGTGAGTGTATAATTGTTACTAATTAATGTTTATTTTTAGTGTCTGAGAATGCAGGATATTACAAATGCTTTAAACTATGCTAACCAAAAACCATTATACAATATAGATTATACATTGTATGTCTTCAAATAGAAGCTCTGTAAGGTTGGAATATTAGTTACAAGATTACCTGAACAGCTAATAGAATTTGTGCATGTTCAAACAGGAATGAAATTAGTGTCTCTTCATAAACATAATCTGATCATTTCTAATTAAACACTGTCTCAGAATAAAGGTGCTAAAACTATATTGATACTAATTTTACTATACATCTAATAGGTTGCACAAGTAAAAGCAAAACCCTATTTCAATCTGTATATTAAAATGCTCATAATTTTGAAAATGTAAATGATGTAAGCCTTAATACTTCCATTGGGTTCGCTCTTAATTCCTAATATAAAAATATAATGAAAAAATTCATTATTGTAACATATTATTAACAATAATATTAATCAAATACCTCACATTTAGCAGTTTAAACATCTATTATTATTTCTTCTGCTGCTGGCTACATTTTTATTATTTCTGAACATAAAGTCATGTACCCATGGCACATTACATAGCATTGATTATAAGTTATAAAGCATATATTTTAATCAGGAGGCTATAACATAGCTACATGACTACTTCAAAGCACTGTGACTAATCTATAATAACGTTGTATTGTAATTTTATGTTATATCCTTTAGATTCAATTCACAGATTAGTGATTTTAATTTAATGCAATATCTTTTAAAGGATTATGCAACTCATACATCATATGTATACACATGATAATGTTATGTATAATTATTTGTGACCAAGCAAATGAAAAGGGGTCAAATGTTGCAAAATTTCAAATTCTATTTTTTCCTTGTATGTACTGTTGACAATATCAGCTTGATGCTAGTGTCGGGGTTCTGAAATATGACTTACCATTCCTACGTTATAGCTGCTCAAATTGCAGTCACTGTGAAAGGATTAGATTTTGAGAAAACGTCCAATAAATCAAGAGCAACCATTAATTACAATGAACAGGGCATATTTCAAATGCTCATCCTACACAAACTATAACAATCTGTTGGTCAAGAGTTGCACAACAGGTAGCCAAGGTATTATACTATTAAAAAAAAAACTGAAATCATCATAATATTTGGTTTCTGAGAATTTTGTACTATATATACTGAAATAAAGCATTTGGTTACTTGTGATCCTTTTTCACTGTATTTGCTTGGTCACATAGTCAGTCATTTATATTGTACATAATTATGCATTTGATTCATGAACTGGGAGTTGGCAAGTTTATACAATAATTCAATGTTTTATTTATCCAGTGATTTCTGAAACTAACACGGACAGTTCAGATGTCTACTCATGGATCATCATCACATTCAAGTGGACTGTTTAAAAATGATTGATTAATTTCTATTTTAGTTATAAATTTTATAACTACAGCACATTTGAAAATCCATTTAGTCCAAGCCAAACAAAATACACATAATGAGTACACAAATGAGTGCAGGTTCGTGCAGGTCATCGACTATCTCTAAGTGTGTAATTATTACTAATTGTTTATTTTTACAATGTCTTGGAATGAAGGATGTTAAAAATTATTTAAATTTCAACAAAAACCCTGCAAGGGTGTAATTTAGGTTGCACAAAGTACAATCTAAATTGTAAGAATAGTTTGTAGTCATCACTGTTTATATTGAAATTTGATTTATTTATTCATTCTAAGATCACATGTACTATAAAAGTATAACATATTACAGCATTATTATTTTTGTAACAATGATTTGTTAAATGCGCATTTGTATTCTTAGGCTGCTTGTTGCATTGGAATCATAAACATAGTAATAACATTTGTGAGCAAATACAATCTTATATTAGGAATAATAATTATATTAAACACATTGTATAATAATATGATAAGCATTGGAATACTGAATGGTTGACATCGGGCAGTGACTGATATATAACATACACAAGTATTTCCCTAAAAATATTCCCATCATTCAGAAAAAAAAACAAGAATAATGGCAAGAAGATGTAATGATGTCAAAACCCAAAAAGCATGCAAACAAGGTTGGGAGGCTATCAGAGGACCCAACGTAAGTACGGCTCTTTGTATTTTGCCTTATAGCAATGTAAGTACTTATATGGAAGTGGTTTGTTTAATTTTGGGTCCTATGTTAGCTTCCTAACCTTGTTCGCATACATTTTGGGTTTCACGTACCTACATCTTTTTATTGAAAATATTTTTTATTATACTTTTTTATATTATTGTACCAATGCTTAGTACTGATAATGATGACTTTAATTATTGCAGTTAGTATTTATAATGCTGTGTTTAGTTTTGGATATAATATTATTGATTATTGGTAATAATAATGATATCATATCAGAATATTAAATTATTAATACACAATTATGTATACAGGTCCAATAATGACCACTTTCTGTTACAGCACAGTTGAAAATTGCTTTTGTGTTTCTGTGAGTCTGAGCTCAACAAAATGCAATATAATATGATTGTGCATGTTCAGGCAAATCATTGAATGTATAATTGTTACTAATTGTTTATTTTTAAAGTGTGTCAGAATGAAGAATGTGAAATGAAATTAATTAATCAAATTGTAAGTATGGTATAATCTGTGCTAACCACAAACCATTTATACAATATCATGAATATCCTGGAATGAAGATGTTAAATAAAATTAATTATTAAATTTCAACAAAAGCCCTACAAGAGTGTAATTTTATTTTAGGGCACACAAGTACAATCTACATTGCACAAGTACAATTTTAAGAATAGATAGGGAAATTTGATTAATCTTAATATATATTATCCTTCATTCTGAGATATACACATGTGTACTGTAAAATAATAATATATATATTACAGCATTGTTATTTTTGTAACAATGATTTGTTAAATTTCTGCCTCACTCTCCTCCTTTTATACATATTAACTACCAATTTCAATTCCAGTCTTAAATCATAAGTGGTTCCAAAGTTAGTCGATTACATCACAATATTAATTAATATCACTGTGTTCATATTTGATGATACCCTAACAACTGTCTGCAATTGATTTGTTTGAACATACTATAATAATAGATATTTTACTTTGATAATTATAATTATAATTATTATATATTATATACAAGCTACATATTATTGCTAAGATAGATATTGGGTAAGCAAAACTCTCATGTATATAGTGACAAGTAATTGATTGTAAATTTCCTTATTGTATCAATGGTTTGTAATGGTAATGATGACTTTAATTATTGCAGTTAGAATTTATAATGTTTTGCTTAGTTTCTGTTATAATAATTATGATTGATTATTGGAAAAATATTGTAAAGAATAATTTTCAATTATGTAAACGTGTCCATTATGTTATAGTGCACCTGAAAATTGTTTTTGTGTTTCTGTGAGTCTGACCCCAACAAAATGCAATATAATATGATTGTGCATGTTCAGGCAGATCATACGACATATAATTGTTACTAATTGTTTATTTTTACACTGTCTCAGAATGAAGGATATGATAATAAAGTCAATTAATCAAATTGTAACTATATAGTATAAATTGTGAAGACAACAAACTGCATTACAATATAGGGCAATATACATTGTACATCCTCAAACAAAAGCCTTGCAAGGTTATAATAGTAGTGAGAAGATTACTTGAAAATGTAATAGAATCTGTTCAAGTTCTAACAAGAATAAAATTAGTGTCTTATAGTAAAATAAATTAATTATACTGTCTGAGAATGAAGGATGCTATAATTACAGCTACAACATTATAGTTCTTATTTAATCATGCATGCTGTATAATTTATTATATGTGTATGTAAATAGAATACTCTATATGAAATAATGTATTCCAAATTTATATGCAGTCAGAATAATAATTGTGTCATCGTAATAATAATAGTCTTCAAATATAATATTAAAACTATTATTATTATTATTATTATTATTATTATTATTATTATTATTATTATTATTATTATACAAAGTAAAGCAATGATGAAACATAAAGAGTAAACAAGATTTCAAGTGAAAATAATAAAAACTTCCGCTTCTTTTCCGAGCATTCCATCAATTATTATTATTATTATTATTATTATTATTATTATTATTATTATTATTATACAAAGTAAAGCAATGATGAAACATAAAGAGTAAACAAGATTTCAAGTGAAAATAATAAAAACTTCCGCTTCTTTTCCGAGCATTCCATCAATTATTATTATTATTATTATTATTATTATTATTATTATTATTATAAGTAAAATAAGAATTCAAATGAAAATAATACAGGATAAAAAAAATTAATATAATATATATTGAGATTAGAATCGGTCATTAAAACCATGAATTGGTGCTCCATCATCCAAACCAATACTTCGCCATTTTGTACGAGAGCCACGCAAGCATAGTACTGTTGCTCTTAAGATTGCAAACGAGAGTCTAGCTCTGATCCATCCAACCACATTACTATAGCTCTTGTCCCATTTATTAGCCAGCCCTTCACCAAGTCTCTTAATAAAAACTTCCGCTTCCTTTCCGAGCATTCCATCAACCGAACAATTATTATTATTATTATTATTATTATTATTATTATGTACTTCATAGTAAATACAATAATAATTTGTTCCATCTTCAGAATGATTGTATTTATAGACAAAAAGCTATTATAAATTGCACCTAATAAAATGGAAGGTAAAAAAAACTATAGCGCACGTCACACAAATTCAATTTTTAATAATTATTATAGTTCATAGAAAATGTGCTTGAAGAAGATATTATAAGTTAAGCCAATATTAATAATTAAATGTACTTTATTCACATTTTTTTTATAGCATTCATTACATTATACTGATATCATAGTGATATCATTACAATATTATTTATTAAGTACATTAATTTTAGTGTTTTTAATGCAATGGAAGGTCTTCTTATATCGGATCTTGGTTAACTTATCTCTATGTATAACATGTTGCATAAAAACATGCAGATTTTTCAAGGAATAATAGTCAGTTGTATTATACAATTAATATTAATACTGCTGTATATATTCATGTTTGAAACAATAGCTTTTATTGGTAAAACAGTTTATAATACTTTTGGTACTTAATATACTATGTTATGCAGGTGATAGTAACCTTTGATGTACAGCTGGCTCATAATGTAACAGCAAACAGATACTTCAAAGTTTACACAAAGGATAGTCAGTGTCAACTGTTGATAAATTAAGGTGACAAAATGGTTAGTCTGTCTCTTTACTGCCGTTAATTTATTTTTGACACTTATTATGACCCCCCAACTGTCTCATCTGATAAAAAGTAATGATTATGTAGTTAGTAATGATAACAATGACTTTAATTGGAGTTAGTAATTAATAACGTTATGCTTAGTTTCTGAAGTTTTGATTTTCGAAAAACTTTCTTAATAAACTTTTCTACTAATTTTCAGTTATGTACAGTGTCCATTATTGACTAATTTCCACCTGATAATTGCTTTTGAGTTTCTGTGAGTACGAGTCCAACAAAATGCATGTTATGACCACACACATGATATAATGTGTGCATGTTCAGGCAGATCATTGATGGTATAATTGTTACTAATTGTTTATTTTTAAAAGTGTCTCAGAATGAAAGAAGGAAATTAAATTAATTAAATAACTACAAACTGTGATGACCACAAACCATTGGTGCAACAAAATATTACACATTGCACACCCTCAAATAAAAGCCCTGTAACGTGTGCATGTTCAGGCAGATCATTGATGGTATAATTGTTACTAATTGTTTATTTTTAAAAGTGTCTCAGAATGAAAGAAGGAAATTAAATTAATTAAATAACTACAAACTGTGATGACCACAAACCATTGGTGCAACATAATATTACATCCTCAAATAAAAGCCCTGTAAGTGTGTAATAGTATAGAGGAAAATTTAACTAATTGAAATTGTGCAGGTTTTAACAGGAATGAATTTAAAGTAATTTAATCTTTTTATGATTATGTACTGTCTGAGAATGAAGGATGTTGTAATGACAGCTAACATATTATATTAAATAGGTATTTATTTAATGTATAAATGAAATACTCTATATGAAATAAATTTATGCATTTAAAATTTGTGCTGTGGTAATAACAGTCTTCACATATTAATTTGGCTTATTAAAATGTTACAATATTAATTTTCTTCCATCTTTAAACTAAATATAATTATGGACAAAAAGCTGTAGCAATAATATGGACCTTAGAAAATAATTAACTATAGAACCTATCACAGAAATTCAATTTTTAGAGTTCACAGAAAATTCCAGGCTGATTAATAATTTTTTGTACTTCATTATCATCTTGCAGAATTGAGTACATTATACTAATATAGTCATAATATTATTTGCACAATTTAGACCAGCATTCAATCTGTGTATTTAAAGCAATGGAAGGTCCTCTTAAAGCGGATACTACCTAACTTACTGTAGATGTTTTTATAATAATTATATATATTGCAGTAGTTGATAGTGTTTCTTTATTCTCAACTCAACAAAATACATGTATGGTATATGGCCACTATAGGTTAACACAGATGTAGTCACAATTATAATTATTAATTAATCTTTGGTAATAATTAACTACCTGAATTATTAGACAATATAACCACGAATCACTACATTAATCATAATTACATTGCTGTGTGATAAGAAGAGACAAATTACATTGTTGTGCGATAAGAAGAGACAAATGTGATTCAACTGTATGTTTGGTATTCTGACAATATTAATGCATATGTAATTCATTGGTTTGAATTTATAATACTTTTGGTACTTATACTATAGTATGCAGGTGATTACAGTAGTAACCTTTGATGTACAGCTGGCTCATAATGTAACAGCAAAACGTTGCTTCACAGTTTACATAAAAACTAGTCAGCTTCAACTGATAAATTAACATGACAAAAGGCTTAGTTTGTCTCTTTACTGTCGTTAATTTATTTTTTGATGCCTCTTATGATCCCCATGATATAATTATATCACATACCACCACATCAGCCACCTTTGAGAAATTGTTCTCTGACTATACACCAATAAACAACATTCTCGCTCTTAAAAACACGCCCATAACACCCCCTCCCCTGGACTTAGTAGTATCCAATACATACTAGTGTATATGTAACTATACACTGTAATTATTATTACATATAAAGTCATCACATTCAAATTTGGAGGCATCATGGAAGTGAACAAATTTTAGTAGAATTTCATAATCACAGGTTCTTATTATAAACATGTTAATTTTTTCTTTTAGTTAATATGGCCACAGAATTATACAGGATATCTAGTTCTCAAAATTAGTGCAGTTATGGTTGAAGAATCAAGAAGCTGTTATTTATTTTGTAATTGAATAGTTAACTATGACAATAACAATTAGTTGACCATGCAGTTTCCATTAAATTTGATCCAGCAGTATATACAATGGTAACTTTACATGATATACCAAGGTGTTGTAACTAAATTGATGCTAGTATATAAATAACTATTTAATCATTAAGAAAAATTGATATTAATATTTTCAAACAAACAATAAAGGCCTGTAAAAAAATTAATAAAGAAATGACTACTCATAATTAAAATAAAACATTATTCTAAAACAGTCCCACAGTGAGTGTATAGTTACAGTATACTATAAGTTCTAGTGTTAATTAATATGCTTTCACTTGTTGTAGCAGATCGGCCCCTTACATTAGCATATTACTATCATCACCATTTACAGCGATAATATTCCCATCTCTATCCACTGTTTTAGTACGTGCTATCACAGTTGGTCGCTCACCATAATCAATAGTACCAAATGCATAAAGTTCACGCTGATCGTATGTTAGAACACGAGATAAATCGACGATCTTTTCAAAGGTACCACCATAACGAATCAAAGCTTCACCATCAGCATGAAATCGGGCACGCCATTTCACTTTTACAGGCTGATCACTTTTAAAGAAACGTACTTCTACTTTTGTACCAGTATGAGCTGTAGTCGACATCCAGAATGTCTCGGTTTTTGATTCTGAAGAAGTTGAACTGTACCCGTGAGTAAACGAATATCCAAGACTTAACTCGAATGTTTTCTTAGACTTAACAAAAAGGAAGTCATTAGTAATCTCAAGTCCTATTTTAACTCCAATATTAACGCCATGTTCGGTTGTAAATGTTTCTTCAGAACCGATAGTCTCTGAAAATACTTTACGACAATCCAAGTCTCCATCACCAAAGTAATTATCACATAAGACATCCCAGTTAGCGTATGGTTCCTCTTGTATTGGCTCTTCACTCTCAAGCAACTTTTCGAGGGATCTCATTATTAATTCAGTTTCCTCTAAACCATCAATTGCTGAAATTTCTTCGGCTTCTGTAGGATTACCATTAATAAAATCTACTTTTACAGTCTTCAACTGACGTACTCCATTGCTATCAAGGTTTGTTGCTTTTAGGATTATAGATATCTCACCATTAAAGCATTGGCAGTTTAGAGAATTCATTTCCTGTGCAGTGAGAATATTGTTGTTTACGCGATCTTCATCAACTTGGAAATTAGCAACGATGCGATCGATAAGTTGTTTTACTACATCTATTTCCCCAACTATATACACACTGTATGCACTATCACCACCACAACATTCATCTCCTTTACATGGCAGAGTCGTAAAGGCACCAGAACATTTCGTACTGCATGGTCCTCCATTACCTGCTGATTTTATTTCGTAGGACTGGTGTAGAAGAGGTACTGGCAGACTATTACTACAGTAACAATCGGCTCCTTGAGTAGCAGCAATGGCATAACCATTCTCCATGCATATACTTACACATATAGCATTTGTGTTTCTGTCTAACCTCTGGTGGTAGTTTTGTCCAGCAGTCAAGCTGTCTTCAGCATCAGAATAACACCCATCAAACAAACCTGCAATGGCCTGTACTTCAGCGTGTGGTTCGAAAGCTTGCATCATAGTATCCATTTCTCCAAGTACAGTGCTAGCTAGTACAGAAACTAGCAGAGCTGTGAAAGCAATCATCGTGTGTGAGCTATTCCACATAACATCCTGACTTTATTGAACTGAATTTATACATGAAGATTATGGAAGTTCTAAAAGTACATTTCCTGTATTGGCTCTATAAAGACATTGTGTTTCAGCCTTGTTATCATACCAGATCTTCCAGGAAGTTTACAAGATGTGGTGGATTTGGATAGCAATTTCTATGCTCGTCACTAGCTGTCTTGGTGGTCCAACTGCCGACATAATCGGTACGTTAATATTAATAGAATTATGTTACATAAATGGATTGTGGAATATTTAAATTTTCGTAGTTGATGAAAGTGCTAACCAGGAGAAAAATTTTATCGATGCGTTTTCTGAACTGCTTAGTATGTATCAAGAAAAGCCTATAACAGCACCTTCAGGTCTGTACTTATTACAATAGTATGAATCCCATAATAATGTAATAATATATATTATTTTAAAAGAAAATGATGCAGCTGTGCAGCAATGGCAGAACAGCTATGATGGTAATCTGAAAGTAGAATGTGGGAAGAGACAAGGATTTAATAGAGTTCGTAGTCAACATAGCAATGGAGCTGAAGATCGTATTTGGCAATGGGACTGTGTGGATGTAGCCAAAGCTGATTTTGGTTACTGCTACTGGAGTGGTTATATCAATAATTTCGATTATCCTATGTTCTATCAATGTCCTTCCAATTACATTATGAATGGTGTCGAAAGCTATCACGACAATGGTCATGAAGATAGGCGGTGGAAGTTTAAATGCTGCTGGGCTTTAAATCATTTCACAAGGAATTGTCATCTTACTGATTACATTAATAATTGGGATGCTGTGATGGACTACACATCTGACAATCCTTACATCTTCAATGGTTTTTTCAGTTATCATGACAATGGCAGAGAGTAAGTATCTATTATTCAAATTTTGTGCATTATTAATAATAAATATTATTTCTCCACAGAGACAGACGTTTTAAACTTCAGCTTTGCACATACCCCAATTGTGAAGATGTTTAATGAGAACACAATTAATTTAAAATGAATTTTGTTTTAGCATAGTTATAATCATGATCATGACAGCAATTGCTGATATTAAAGTTTTGTTTTTCTAACATTTTAGTTATCACATATTGTAGGAAACTCTGTTTGAATAATAATTTTATACACTGTTAATTTGTACTTTTAGTAATTGTTACAAACATACAATTATACTGAACATGTATTGAACAACTGGGAAAACACTTTAATAATAATAATTAATAATAATGCTTAAACAACTGACTAAAGTAAAGGGAAATATATACAGTTAAATTTCTTATTAATATCAAGTCAGTCTGTTAAGTTTGATCAATCATGAGATGCAGTAGATAGTAATTTTAAATTTCTTATCAAAATTTTAATGGTAAAGTGTTATTACTAAATTGCTAAGATTAATATTTAAAAAAAACATCATATTTTATAATAACCAACTAAATGAATTTCTCTTGAAAACAAACAATAAAGGCCTGTAAAAATATTGGAATGACTGCTGAAAATTAATAACAATAATAATAATCATATACTAAAACACACAATTTATGTATAGTAACAGTATAGTATAAGTTCTAGTATTAATTGCAAATGCGTTTTTAATACTTTCATCGCACATTGTTCCTTAGATTACGATATAACTCTCATCACCATTTACAGCGATAATATTCCCATCTCTATCCACTGTTTTAGTACGTGCTATCACAGTTGGTCGCTCACCGTAATCAATAGTACCAAATGCATAAAGTTCACGCTGATCATATGTTAGGACACGAGATAAATCAACGATCTTTTCAAAGGTGCCACCATAACGAATCAAAGCTTCACCATCAGCATGAAATCGGGCACGCCATTTCACTTTTACAGGCTGATCACTTTTGAAGAAACGTACTTCTAATTTTGTGCCAGTTTTAGCTGAACTTGTCATCGTAAATTCCTCGGTCTTTGATTCTGAAGTAGTTGAACTGTACCCGTGAGTAAACGAATATCCAACACTTAACTCAAATGTTTTCTTGGATTTAGCAAAGAGGAAATTATTTTCAACTTCCAGTCCTATTTTCACTCCAATATTAACACCATGTGTGGTAGTATATGTTTCTTCAGAACCGATAGTCTCTGAAAATATCTTACGACAAACCAAGTCTCCATCACCAAAGTAATTATCACATAAGACATCCCAATTAGCATATGGTTCCTCTTGTATTGGCTCTTCACTCTCAAGCAACTTTTCGAGGGATTTCATTATTAACTCAGTTTCCTGCAAACCATCAATTGCTGAAATTTCTTCGGCTTCTGTTGGATTACCATTAATAAAATCAACCTTTACAGTCTTCAACTGACGTACTCCATTGCTATCAAGGTTTGTTGCTTTTAGGATTATAGATATCTCACCATTAAAGCATTGGCAGTTTAGAGAATTCATTTCTGTCTCAGTGAGAATATTATTGTTTACACGATCTTCATCAACTTGGAAATTAGCGACGATGCGATCAATAAGTTGTTTTACTACATCTATTTCTCCAACTATGTAAACACTGTATGCACTATCACCACCACAGCATTCATCTCCTTTACATGGCAGAGTTGTAAAGGCACCAGAACATTTCGTACTGCATGGTCCTCCATTACCTGCCGATTTTATTTCGTAGGACTGGTGTAGAAGAGGTACTGGCAGGCTATTACTACAATAACAATCGGCTCCTTGAGTAGCAGCAATGGCAAAACCATTTTCCATGCATATACTTACGCATAGAGCATTTGTATTCATGTCTAGCCTCTGGTGGTAGTTTTGTCCAGCAGTCAAGCTGTCTTCAGCATCAGAATAACACCCATCAAACAAACCTGCAATGGCCTGTACTTCAGCTTCTGGTTCGAAAGCTTGCAACATAGTCTCCTCTAGTCCAAATACAGTGCTAGCTAGTATAGAAACTAGCAGAGCTGTGAAAGCAATCATCGTGTGTGAGCTATTCCACATAACATCCTGACTTTATTGAGCTGAATTTATACATAAGATTATGGAAGTTCTAAAAGTACGTTTCCTGCATTGACTCTATAAAGGATACTGTGCTCAGCCTTGTCATCATACCACCTCTACCAGAAGGATTACAAGATGAAGTGGATGTGGATAGCAATTTCTATGCTCTTGAGCAGCTGTCTTGGTGTTCCCACAGCCGACATAATGGGTACGTTACACAAATTTGCATCTAATAATAATGAATAATTAATATTTTTCTGTATAGTTGATGAAAGTGCTAACCAGGAGAAAAATTTTATCGATGCGTTTTCTGAACTGCTTAGTATGTATCAAGAAAAGCCTGTAACAGCACCTTCAGGTTTGTATACTTATTACAATATTATGAATCCCATAATTATATAATAATATATATTTTAAAAGGAAATGATGCAGCTGTGCAGCAATGGCAGAACAGCTATGATGGTAATCTGAAAGTAGAATGTGGTAAGAGACAAGGATTTAATAGAGTTCGAAGTCAACATAGCAATGGAGCTGAAGATCGTATTTGGCAATGGGACTGTGTGGATGTAGCCAAAGCTGATTTTGGTTACTGCTACTGGAGTGGTTATATCAATAATTTCGATTATCCTATGTTCTATCAATGTCCTTCCAATTACATTATGAATGGTGTCGAAAGCTATCACGACAATGGTCATGAAGATAGGCGGTGGAAGTTTAAATGCTGCTGGGCTCTAAATCATTTCACAAGGAATTGTCATCTTACTGATTACATTAATAATTGGGATGCTGTGATGGACTACGCATCTGACAATCCTTACATCTTCAATGGTTTTTTCAGTTATCATGACAATGGCAGAGAGTAAGTATCTATTATTCAAATTTTGTGCATTATTAATAATAAATATTATTTCTCCACAGAGACAGACGTTTTAAACTTCAGCTTTGCACATACCCCAATTGTGAAGATGTTTAATGAGAACACGATGAATTCTGTAGTTATAGTTTATCCATCATCATCATGACAGCAATTGCTAATATTAAAATTTTGTTTTTCTATTCTTGTAATTGTCACATAATTATAAAAAATATGACTATTGTACTTTCTTTTTTTAACTAAAAATAAATTCATTGAGTGATTGGATCAATATGAAATTTATAATTATCGAAACCAAGTGATGTAGGCATTATTGACATTGAAAACATTCAATGTCCATAATGTCCAATATGAATGGGATTCACCTGTTCAAGGACTATGCCTATGCCTATGTATACACAACAGTGTATACATAGGCATAGTCCTTGAACAGGTGAATCCCATTCACATTGCACTATAGACGCAGGTTCATATTCAACAATTGTGATGTACTTGCGACAAATCTGCATAACTCTGTTAACTAAAGTTTGATCCTATATAAGTAAATAAACAAATCGATATAGGATACATTTTGTTGTTTGGATAACACAGTAGCATTAAATAATGAATTTCATTTGTAGATACACATGCTTAAATTATGAAAGAGCTTACAACAGTTTCATACATTAGCCAATTTTTGTTTCAGTTAGTTTTAATTATTATATGGAGCCTATAGCCTTGTAGAGTTTAGTTTACTAAAGTTCACAAAGCCATATAATCCTCCCACCAAAAGAAGTCAGTGGTAAAAACAGCTGTGCTTTCAAATTCCATAAAAGCAATTATGAAGAAGCAGTATAAATAATCATTAAACAACTTAATTATTTAAAATTAAATTTCCTCTCTTTGCAGACACTATTTACTCTACAACCTGATTATTAATTAAAATATGTTATTTAATTTCCTCTTTGAGCAGACTAATAGCAAACCAGCAATAATTATAATTATAATGCATGTGTATGATAGCATTCAGCATATCATGCAAATAATATTATAGTAATATAATAATATTTTGTTGCAGATCACTCTTAATTATGATTACTATATATATGGCAGCAGTACCATATGTATATATAAACTCTGCTTTTTAGTCATAATTCTAATTGTATGAGTTAACGAGCATGTTTTACATACAAACTGAATGGAATGGTATATATAGCTTGCTAGCATGAGTTCAGGGATGGTACTATGCTTGCATTCATATTATCACAATATATATAGCAGCAACTCCCGGATGATAAGCTCTTAAGTATCAGTTGAAGAGTGCACTACACTAATTTTAGCAACAGAAATGAACATCTTGCCAGCCGATATAAGGCATGAATAATGTTCAAAAATGTATCTGAAATAGTACCTGTTCTTCTGAAAAGGAGAATCGAGGAATCACATCCCGTGATCAATAGTTTCATATTTATTTCGTGTCTCTATAAAATTTACATGAACTTGTTTTAGTGGTTGAAGAGAATTTACAATGAAGGAAGATTAGAGAAACAATTCTGGAATATCATCTTGGGGTGGAAGCTCTAAGCTCTGCTCACAGAACCCAATCTACAGCCACTCAACCTGAACCTGTCAACCTTTGTTTAAACTTTGTTACTTCATTAATTTTACTATCAATTATTTTTTTTTACCATCACAAGAAACCTTTTTCTATCATGTACTTTAACAGCAAAGGTGTATCCAGGAATTTTGAAAGAAGTGCTCATGCATATGCACGGGGGTGCTAGGCATCCCAAGAAATTTTAAAGCTATGAGTGTGGAAATTAATTAATGATGTAATGGCCAAGGTGGATGATCTAAGTTAGTTATAGGACCAGCAAGGTCAAAAGTACCAATTATAATTATTCAAATCACTACTTCAATCTTGTCACTGTTTGTAAATTCAATATTTGTGGCTTTGTATCCCTTCTGTCTTATTCTTGAAAAGGGGTTTTCCAGAAACCCTAGAAACTGTCTTGCTATGCCCCTGGTTACATGTTACAGATTCACCTATAAATACCCAACTCATGATCGATCTGTATTTCTTTACATCACTGCATGCCAGAAGAAGACTTTCGAGTTGTCACTGCAAACATAATATAACTATATAATTATTATGCTTATGCTCAAACAAACCTCGTTGATATTACAAAGTATTTTTAAGAATATTTTGGGCATGTCCCATTGACAGACAGATAAGAACTGATCACTTAACCCTAGCAAATGCAATGAGTGTGGTAAAATTAATTGTTTTGCGTATGTAGTGGAATAAGTCTTATTATTACCTTACCTTCTAGTAAACAAAATCTCTCTATTACAGTTGATTATCTATTATTATTGTAATTATAATAATTATTGGTTACAGCGGCCGACGTATCGCAGTCGTAGATCGTGTAGCCAGCCCCATCGCCGTCTCACGAGATTGAATTATACATCACGTGATCGGCTTATAGCGAGATAATACTGAAGAAAAGCAATGTCTCTTCAACCTTTCCTGTTACTGTATCTGATTGTCAGTGTGCTTAGCTGGCAAAATGCTGATGTTCGGCTTAATCTTCATGGAGATTACAGTAAAGGAGTAGGAGTGTTAGAGATGTTTTTTACTAGTGTGTGCAACCCTCAACCATGTACAAAGACATGGGTAGCTGTATGTGGTAATTCTATTAATTTCAGAGCAGTATCCACAGCTTGCAGGCAGCTTGGTTACTGTACAGCTAATAATTACAGGATTAGCAGCAAGTGAGTTAGAAACAGAATGTATGCATGTATAGTTATTATACAATCACATTATACACATTATAATTATGCACAAGTAGAACTGAAGAAATTCTTTTTATTTTTATTTTTGATAGTTTCGCTCCATCTAGTGATCATTACATATCAAATATACAATGTCCATTAGTGTCTCACTACCAACATGATCCACTTCACCTATTGAGATGTCCTCATGGTTCAGTCACATATTCTGCAACCAAATTGTGTGATGCAGTCTTCATAAATTGCAGTGCGTTAAGTTTGATTTAGTATACTGAATCCTATATATTGTATTAGTTTACTGCTATGGCTATTGGATGTACTTTCCTTTCCTTATTTTTAGTTGAACATGATTATATATATATCATCAAGACGATGGATGTAATGATTAGTTGAACTCATAGTCTTATACACATATGTGTATTGATGCATCTACGCCATCTATATAGTACAATATATAGATTCCTATATAAATACCCGTACATTATCATATACCCTTCACAGCTGGGAATATGTTATTACAATGTAGTATAATAATGAGTGTATCACAACAATTCTGACCGCAGTTATTCTTTCAGAATGTTCTGTATACTATTTATAATCAAAGCTGTCTTGGGTTGGGTTTGTGTTGCTTTCACTTCATTCACTGCCAACATCCAGTGTTGTAGCAGCGTTTTCAAGATGGTTAAGCTCTAAAATATTTCCTAATTCTTTTACCCGTAATATTGTATAAAATAGAGTTTCATGTACTTGAATCTAGGGGTGTGCGTTATTTTCAATATTTGTGATTTCGTATTATCAAGACTAATATAAGTGAAATAAAACTTGCAAATGAAGTGCAGTATACTAGTTTCATGGCTAAGTTATAATTCAGTGTCTGATTTACATTACATACTAGTAATCAGAATAACAGAAAAGCATTTTCACTCAGTTGTGTTAGTTAATCCTAATACCAATTCATCTTGTTGAGTTCATTGAACATAGTTGATCAACCATATGAACCTCATGCGCATGTCCCATTTATCAGTTTAAAATTTTCAACACTGTTGTCAACTGATTAATTACACTTAATCAATTTAATTGCACACCCCTACTTGAATCTGCTCTCTATAGTATTATTATATACATTAAATTTTATTATAATTGTAGCTTACATTAAAGTAGATTTCAACATAACTGCTTAATTCATTATTATCCAGCAAGTGATTGTTTGTTAAAGGATATCAAATATCCTGGACAAATATACATTCAACGGGATGGACTTGCACCATCATCTGGAGTTCTACAACTATATTTGAATAATGAGTACTTACCAATATGCCGCAGTGGTATAACTCAACAAGCTGCAAATTCAACATGTCGTACACTGGGTTATACTAATGCCTTAACATCAACTACTCCTAAAGCGTAAGTACTCTGAATAATATTATCAAAGCTATTCATTCAGTGCATGGTGCGAATGACAAATCTGAAACTAAATAGTGAAATGATAAACTATAGTTCCATTATTAATTTAAAACCGATAATTATTAACTGTAGAAGTATAATTTGTATATGTTAGCTGCCTGCTTCAAAACATTATTATAAATATATGTCCTAAATTAGTTAATAATTATTCCGTTGCATGCATGCATATATGGCTATTATATAGCTATATATAATGTAGAATATACATTTATTATGCTTGGCTCTGGAGTATAGTATATACAATATGCTGTTATTGTAACTGAAAATACAGCACATCTTATCAGTAATAATTATAGAAAATCAGATTGCTTTTTGGAACAGTCGTGCTGCAAACACAAATTTTTCATACTATTTATTATATATGAAACTACAATCACTCTCCTATTGTATAAAGAGTTACAAGTACATTACATAATATTATTTTGAAATACAATTTCATAGCTTGTATTATTAATTAATTAATATACTGAATATTTATGTTACACTTCAGAGAGAATGGCACTTGCCCACTAGAACATTATAGTAATTACATATCCCCAATTGTTAATTTATATTGACTATATAATTATGATGAACACAGTGATTTAATTTATTTCTATAATAGAAAATGTAATTCATGGAACATCTCAACTGAATTGTGTACAAAGAAATCATATGATTGTTTAACAGATTGCATCAACAATTTGAAAAACTACACAAAGCATTTATGTAGTTACTATTTCATAACATGCAGTAAGTACAAAGTCATATTAATTTTAATAAACTATAATAGTTATATTGGTATATATGTTTTTTTCTGTAATTTTGCAGCATTTAATGAAAGTATAGCTGCTATTGAATCATCAGGAAGTCAGTTGTTATGTTCTCTTAACGACGGTGAGTATAATTTGAGGGAAGGACTCAGAGCCATAATGGACTATATAGCTGAACCAAAATTAACCACTAGAAAGTCAAACTGTCGATATAGTAGGAAAGTTGTATATTCCACTATAAAATATGAAGGACATATTCCATTTTTATAATTATGCTCCTGACACACATTATGAGATTGTTTTTATGTTAACCTGAGTGGGTATATTATTGTTTTGTGGGATAGTCCAATATGGTGGTTCTCAAGCCTTCATTTATAATTATAATACAAACATACAGTTTGCAAGTTATAAATATTATTCCCATTAATTTATACTTTTTAATGCAACAGATCTCAATGATTCTTCTAATTCCAAGGACAATGCTAATCTTGAAACTTTTAAAGTTCTTTTTTCTTTAGCAGTTATAATTATATTCTGTGAGTCTTTATTAACATCTATCTATTGTATATACATACATAGACACAAATGTTGCAATGCATATGGAAGATTGAATGATCAGGCATAGTCCTGAATTATACTTGTTTAGAAAATATTTATGTTTGTGATTGATAATTATTTGAACTATAATTATGATTGTTAAATGAGAATTAATAATGACAGCCTACGTGATATCCTTTATTCTGCTGCCCAGTCTGCTGCCTTAGCCCCTAAGAAGGAGGCCCCTTCCCTTGTATATACCTGGTTCCAGTAGCCGCCCGGCAGATATCTTTCTTCCTTGCTGGAAAAGTGGACAATCTGCAGCTCTTGATGTTACAGTAGTATCACCTGTCCAACAACTTACCATCAATAATGCAGCTGTTACTCAAGGCCATGCTCTTTCTGTGGCGGAGGTGTGTAAAAGTCATTTGCATGACAATGACTGCCATCAAGCTGGAATCTCTTTCATCCATCCGTCTGGTAGTTGAGTCGATGGGGGGCTGGAGCAAGGAGGCTGCCAATGTAATCAGAGATCTTGGAAAGTTACAGGCCCATCATTGCTGGTTGCCCCCATCTCACAAGATCTCCCATATTTTTCAATGGTTATCCGTCACTCTGTGGTGAGGCAATGCCTGGATGTGGGCTTTAAGATTACCCATATATATACCATTAGAGGATGGTGTTATATAATAACAATGATGACAATAACAATAATATGTCCATGCATAACTATAGTCAGACTACATAACTATATATATAGTCAAACTAAAACAAGATTATTAGCCTTCTGCTCTGACTATGCAGATGAGGATTGAAACAAATCATCACACATGGCCAAAATTGTATGTAACTTATAAGCATTCAAGTACAACTCTATTTTATGAGAACAATTTGTTTTAGTACAGTTATAAGTTTGATAATAACAGTAGTTGTTATAAACTGTATCTTTAATAATAAAAGTTGATAATTGTTTCCTATGATATTTTTATAATTATTTTATATAAGTGTATGAGATAACAAAGTTAATTCTATTTATAGTACAAATAATTATTTATTATAATTATAATGATACATGAAAGTATAATGTGCAATAATGTAATCATAAATATAACAGATAGTGAGAGGAGATGGAATTTTGGAGTATAGCCATTAGCTAAATCCCCTCCGGCATTTCGTGCTGCAAGTTGAAGCAGAATCGTGTCATAATTGTAGTGTTACAGGTTTCAATATCATTGTGTATTACAATTATAGTTTAATAATTATAACAAAGTGATAATTATAGTTTCTTTAATATGTAAATACCATACACATGAATCATATTTAGGATATAATTTTAATGTTTGTATATAAACATACATTTATTCATTTCACACGTGGCCAAAAACAGTTAAGCACTGAGAAGTTGCAGAACACTCATTATTGTACGTATACAATTGCAAAGACAAGGCAGTCTTGTGGTTCACCCAACAGATGAGGAAGTAAGCTATGTTGACAGAATATATTTAATGACAAAATTCGTGTGATCTACTGACATTAATTATAATCATAATAGTATACTACATGTAAACTATCTTTAAAGCCTTGTTTTAATGAAGATTCCAATTTACCAGGAGCAGAGACAACACGTTCAAATCGACAGAGCAGGCAAAGATTGGGAGCTCACAGTTTGCAGCTGGATTGTAACCGCCGGGTGGAAGGCCTAAGGAGCGGTAGGGGAATGTGCTAAAACATAATGCTCCCAAAGGTTCCTCAGAGAGACTCAATTTATGTTCCTATACAATAGCAATACAGTAATGTGACAATGTACATGGTTTAGCTACAAAAGCTCAGCCCCCCTCCAGCTGGAGAGAAAATGGTTATATATATATATATTATGTCACATGATCCACAAATTTCATTTTTTATTTTAATTATTATTAATTATTTTTTATTGTTAAGCAAAATTGAGGTGAATGAATTGCTTTAGTAGGTTAAATTTACAAAAAAAAACTTGCATTCAGTGATGCTGAGTCAAACATCACATAAGTAGAGAGCGGTTCGAAATATCGCACAAGCATCGATCAAAGATTGCTCAGGCACACCCTCGGCGTGGTACTCGTAATTCGACACTACTGCGCGTGCTCAGTATGGAGTAGCACATGTATACAATTATGAGTAATCTTCTTTCAAGTTCCTTGTTCTTGGATTCTTTATTCTATTTGATTCTTTTAATCCAGTTAGTTGCAGTGTATTTTCTGATGAAGCATTAATTCTACAATTGAAGAGGGGTTGCAGGAAACTTCGGAATTTATAAGAGTAGAGAACCATACAGGTGAGTAATAAAAGGTATTTTGTATAGCATTGGTATTATATTCATGCTCCTTTTATAGTGTTATTTTAATGCGTGATTATCTGTGAGTAGCAAAAAGAAATAGAAGAACGTATGGTAAGTTATGGTTATTAATTCAGGTCTTTTCAATATTAATATAATAATCATTACTTTCAGTGTAATGAGGGTATGAGTTCCTGACCAGTACCAAGTTGGAGATTTGTGAAGTGTTGAGAGATGTTTTTTTAAACATGATATCCAGAAGAGGAATTGAATAACTTGTTTAAAGTAAACTAGTAAAGTATTCTCAACGGGTCACATGGTAGTAATATGTATTATTACTTTCAGGTTTTCTAGCCGATGTATAGTTCCTGACCAGTGGCAGGCTACCATGCTGGATATTCGTAAAGTGGTGAGTGATGTTTGTTATCAAATTGATTTGTAAGCTATAACTTGTTTATAGCAACTTATTGCTTGCATGTTAAGTTTAGTGATGTGAATCAATGTACCTTATGTGTCCAACTGTTCTAAAAGTATCTGGGATAATTGAAAATATTTTGGGTATCGATTGTAAGTCTGTGATATCAATAATTCCAAAAGCAAGCTTGTGATAGCAAATTATGGATGTTCAATATGGATGTGTTAGGAAGCCTTTTTGAGAGGCGGTTCATGCATTAACCCTTCATCTGTAGTAGGTACTTATGGTTGACACTCCCAATCTAATTGAAATTGCGGGAGGCACTTAAAGTTGACAAATTAAAATTGAAATATTTTGGTGGAAGGCTACTATATAACTCTCACATTTTATAAGATTCAAAATTCTAACTTGTATTGTTGGAAAAAAGAGTTATTAAGCAAACCATGGATTGTCAAATTTATGCTTCATTATCAGCAGGAAGAGAGTGAGACCGGCACTTGAATCCCACAGGCAATATCCACCTCTGTACTTGCCTGCATAACCTCTGCATTTTGAATAGCAATGACTTTTAACTCACTTAGTTAGACAGAAGACTTTCTAAGAAAGCAATAGATACCACTAACATGCTTTTTTGGCTGCAGAAAAGGAAAGTATAGTAGTCAGTGGCAACACTCATGATTATCGTCTCTTTTTCATTAGGCAAGTAGCTATGATTTTTGGACTGCTTTTAAACTAAATAAACATGTTCTTCGTGTGCTTATTTCATCCTACATTTGCAACCATCTATAAACATAACATAGAATGATTACAAATTCATATGAAGGGTTAATAGACTTATTGCCTTAATTACTGATTTCAACCGATTGTCAATCCCTTTGAAGTTAGTGATAGTTGACTTCAGAATATCAGCTGATTTCCACCCCTTCTTTTTACATGACGATCTTTGAGAAAATGAGTACTATTTTTATCAATTTGTGAAGCTATTTTGCACTGTAAACCAACAAAATAATTTCTTGCAGATAGACTAGTATGTTTTTGCTGTCTGTGTGTGTAAATAAACTAATTATCACTAGCCATTTACTATTGATATTGAGCACTGCAGTTTACTACAACATCTGGTAGAACATTTACAAGTTTTACCACATAAAGGAGTAAACTATATCAACTGCTGAATCCCTAAAAAAAGAAATATTAGTACTGTATGATTATAGTAGTGTACAGATTAGGCTGCATCGCCATAGTAACTAGCTGTAGTGATCCAGAGGTATACTTATTAATCACTTTAAATGCATTAATACAAAAACTATGTTATATATACAAACAAGCAAAAGATGTAATTATAAAAAACAACAGCTTATACAAGAAGAACTTGTCCTATGACATCCAGGAAAGGTAAATCCAGTTTCTTCTGTTACATAGTTGGGTGTTGAAGGTTTTGTTTACGATAAGGCAGACTTGAACAGAGATTGATTGGTAAGACTCTAATATATTGATGGTACAATTTTGGAACACAGTTACACAGGTCCAGATTGACCTAGTGTTGCACATGGTACTCCAGAGTTCACAGGACACAACTGAGTCATCCTTCATTTCATTGGTATTTACCCTCATCCTTTAGCCCGTGAATACTCTTCAAAATATGATTTCTCTGAAGGACTAATCAAAATTTAAGATATGGCTTCATCTTGGTCTGGATCATGACATTCATACTCTTGAAGTACTTCTAATGATCAATGCCCTGTTCGTTGCTGAATAATAGCTTTGGGAACACTAGCACGAAATAATTCAATAGTACTATGGTTAGTAAAGTTGCCTTCTAAACCAGCATCAATGCACATACTCTTAAAACCAGATGTCACTATTCGTACTTTTTCCACAAATTTAGAACCAACTATCCTCCTGAATCATTTCTGATGGGACCTTTGGAATATGTAGGTCCAATAATCTGACATGATATCAAGCTGAAGTTGGGTCAGCTGTTATTGTTCCAGACTTGTTCTCTTTTAACTAAGCCACCTGGATTATGTTTAGCCCAAAATGATATTTACTGGTGGTATATACCAGCATAGTCTCCAGACTTAAATCCGATTGAAAATCTTTGGCACGTGTTAAAGGAGTTTATTTGGAGAGAGGTGAAGCCCAAGAAAACGAACAAGCTAGTGGATAGGGTAAAATGTTTTGGGGGGACAGTAGACTTGGCAAAGTGTAGAAAATACATCAGACGTATACATAAAGGTATTACTTAAAGTAATCGAGCTGGAAGGTGTTGATTTTTTGGTTCAGATATTTTCTTATTTTAAATGACTTTTTTCAAACCACAATTACAAATGAATACCGTCGGGACGGGACCCTCGCCTATGTGGCAAGGTAATACAAACTATAATTTCGAAATATAATATGCCAAAAGATTATAATTATCATTGCTCGTTTGTATGGTCATATAATAATGAGAATGTTTACTTCAGATTGTTTAGTTTGTGTATAAAACATATTAAGTTATAAAACCGTACTGGCATGTTAGTTTTTATAATAATATTATAATAGATATAGATATATATATATAATATATATATATATATAAATTATATAAACTAACATGTCACTACTTATTACTTAGTATGATTATACTAGTCTCTTCCTTGTCTATACTATAAGTCTTACATTTTAGTCTCTGTATTATCTGAAAGAAGAAAGAAAGATCCTCAATTCGTCTTGTGAAATATTCCACAAAGACAGCATAGACAGGTCCTCAAAACTGCTGACGTTCGAGTAACGTGCACAGCACATGACTTGAAATTGAAATAGGCGGAGTTTGAAAGTAATGGAGAATGCTTGGAGCCAGTACTCGATGTTGTAGCAACCACTACCCAAATTTTGTTTGCTTTTATGTAGTGCTTTGCTAGCGATAGTCATGATACAGGAGTAGTTATGTTTTGATGTGTCCAGATGCCTCCACGAGTCTTCTCAAGTCTGGAAACAGTAATCGTGAGTTATAAACATTGTGATAACTTTATAACCGAAAGGTTTAAGAAGAATTCCTACGTTATTTTTTTTCCTTGTATAATTTGAAGTCTACCAGTACCTCTTTTGAAATGTCAATGTTTTTATTTTTCCAGAAAAATTGCTAACACACACACAGACACACAGACACACAGACACACAGACACACAGACAAAACGATTACCGTACCCTTCCGCCTACGCTACGCGGCGAGGGTAAATATCCATCTAGAGGCTATAGAGCTTAAAGTGTTAAGTGTGTTTGATGTTTACAGCTAGAGCTTGGTGTTATATTCTCGATAATATACAATTTGAACGGTATATAACTACAACAACAATAACTAGAACTACAAATACAACTGGAAATGAACATACAAAACACACTATTATATACCCAATCGAATCCATATAAATAATAATAATAAGTCCATAGTTCAAAGTTCACATTATACATTACACTTGGCAATATCAAATGTTGTGGTAACGATTAATTGTCAAGTATTTAATTGCGATTATACAATTAATTGTGATTTGTTTTACTCAAACAAGAACTATAATGTATTGCAAGTTTTTTGCAAGAAATACCAGTTCATTGACTGTGTGTGGTTTCATGCATGATCGTTTTTTTGTCACAATGTTTCCGCCGTGGCTGAAAATGCGTTCTGATGATACGCTTGCATGTGCATACATGTACACCATGTATGTGCTTACAATGTACATAATGATACTGTAATGAATGCATACACTTTGATAATTTACACTATTTATACTGTATACAGGTATATTATGTACTTTGTGTACACACTGTGCAAATCAACCAAAGGACATTGTATTACTGATGATACACCTAAGCTATACCATTGACTAATTGTTAATAATTGTCCAACGATTATTAATTGTCCACAATAATTTAAAATTGCAATACAATATAATAAGATAATTGAATTAATTGTCATATTGCTAAGCACTATTTACAGCTTTACTCACTATTTTCAGATTATCTTGTGTAAGTCAAATTTCAATCTATTTATTCCCATTACTTCATTATTGAGTTAGTTATAGTCATGTCATCTCTAACAGAAGAGGATCTACATTGTAAGAAATAAATTTACCAGAATCTGAAATGCAATTTTAATTATTCAAATTCATCTCAAATATCAGTCTCGTCAATCTTGCTGCAAAACTCTTGATCTTTATCACTTGTATCTTTTTCCAACTCATGTGTTAACCTCTCTATCTTCAATTATGTTATCTATTATGCCATGGGCACGGTCAGTTATAGTAATTATGGAACCAATCACTTGTGTTTGAAAGGAAAAGTATATATAATCTATAATTACGTAAATGGACATTATAATGACGTACATTTCTTCTGTTTTTCACTTGGCTGATTATTTTCAATGCTACACACTCTTTTTATTACTAACAGATTTCTTCTTTTTGCCATCTTTGTTTTCTTTGTTTTCCGTGCCTTCAACATCCTTCTTCTTTCCTATTAATCAATAATCATAACAACTAGATGTTACTATAAACTATTTTTAAATATTATTCATACCATCGTCTGCTTTCATGTTTGAAATATTTTTGCTCTAATTTTTCTAATTCATTTTTCTCCCCTGAGAAATAACACTTTCAAAATAAGAATTCCCCTTATATTATAATACTATATATTATAATATACACACATTGCCACTGCTCACCTATTTTAATAATTTTTCCATCATAAATCTCTTTTTTACACAATTCTCACTTCGCTAACTTCACTTTGTTTGACATCATACTGTCTTCACAAACAATGGATTATACAGAAAAGATAAGTAAATGTTATGTATGCAATTATTAATAGTCCAATGTCTGCAATTATTAATAGTTTTCTTTTCCTATATGTCTTTGTCTTTTAACCCTCCATCCCATTTCATTTCTCTGATGTCTCTCTTCATAATGGGATCGAAGGGGAAATTCCACTATACAAGCTCTCCTTATTGTATCTGTTTTCGTTTCGTCGAGTTTATTTTCATTACGCTTCCCTCGGAAATTTGACACCAAAACCTCTTCTCTAAATATTTTTGTAGCAAGTCTACCAGCCAGATTTGTTTTCTGGACCGACATCCCACCATTGCAGATCGCAATATCTTTGGTGTAAGTTGGAAGGGTGAGACAGGATTGATAGTATAGTTACTAACAGGGTTTATGGTATGGTTGATATCAGGGTTGATATCAAGGTTAATAGAAAGGACAACATCAGGAGATTTGACATGACTGTAACCTATATGTTATATTTACATAAACTGTTCTCTTGATATCCCTGCTTCCTCTTCTATTTCTATATCATAATTTAATATTATTAACTTTTAATTGATAACACTTCCAAAATGTAAAATCTCATAAAAAAAGGACATTGTACAACTTCCTTATTATCACTACCTCAAAACCACAAACAATTAACATGCCCACGAGCAATGTGCATTCACTATAAACATCCATCCTCCAACAAAATTACATTAGTTATTGTGTCTGGTACTGTACATGTATATAGTAATTGTTTTCATTTGTTTGATTTGGAACCATCTGGTCTTACTACAAAGATGATGGTGGATTTTCACATTTTGTATCATTTATTTATCACTTATTATTTTCTAAATGTGACCGAATTTGCGAAAATCAGGCTTATGGGATAATTATTAATTTTGAGATACAAGTGAAAATAGTCAGTTATGGCTTTCTTGGGTGATTACTGTTTAGAGACATCCCTGTGCTTCGCTAGCCACTCCTAAAAAGGTTTTTAGTCATTACGTTTAATGACTAAATAATTGATTTAATTGCGTTTTTCTCAAAATGAAGGATTTGTGACTACAACGGTTTAATCCCCCCCCCCCCCCCCCCCACTGCAGCTTTGTCTGATTGGGATGTATCATATATCATTCTGGAGCTAATTGAATACTCTATTCAGGTAATACAAAAAATCAATTTTTAAATTTTATCCCATAAGCCTGATTTTCGCAAATTCGGTCACAAATATAAGTATTTAGCAACGATTGAAAGTTGGGCGTCTACAGAACATTGTGGTACTAGTTTTTATTGACATATACAACAAGGGGAATTAGCTCAAATGGTAGAGCGCTCGCTTAGCATGCGAGAGGTACTGGGATCAATGCCCAGATTCTCCATATTTAAAAAAAATTTTTTTTTTCAGTGCTTTTTCGAATGTAGTCTACTCACCGTTACTCTGTCGAAATCCAAAAATGGAACTGGATACCTGTTGGCAAGGCAAGGCACAAGTACTTCTCCACATTCATTTGCCTCTTTAACTCAAGCGTTAAAAATTCACAAAGCCCACTCAATAGACTTCTCAGTTTTCATTTGAGCAGTTCATACATTCAAAGATTTCTCACTTGCAGGAGCAGCAAATCGTTTCTTTTTAGCGGTATTTTCAATTTCATTCCCACTACAAATGCCTACATCTATATTTGTACCCATTTGTGTTGTGCTTTCCAATATAGAAGTAGCAAATGAAACAAGGAAATGTAGTGGGTCATCTATATTATTACTACAAAAGTTATTACTGATTCATTATTTTGGCAGTAGAAACTGTTTCTACCACTGAATAATCTCGATATACCATTTTCATTACACATTAGACCATGAATACAGTTACATTAATGACCATTAATATAATAGTATTTATATAAACAAGTGGGTGATAATCATGAGCAAGGAGTCTAAATGTGTTAAACCCCATGTAAATGCTGACTATTCACTCCTCCGCTTCACCTGAGAGTGAATACACTAAACGTAAATGAGGTTTAACATATATGTAACATGAATGTAAGAAACATGAATTTTGTGTGTGATTGCAGCATCAATTAATTAATAAATCCCAAAAATGCATTATGAGTATTTGTTATAACATCACCATAGCATTCGTTTAGAGGTGCTCACAATAATTGGAACCATTGGTGAAGCTTGACTTTATAATTATGATCTTTGTAGCTAAACCCTTATGTGCTGAAAGCCACATGTTCACTAATTGTGCTTTCAACTTCTACATGATTTGATCAGTTGATAAATGTTCCAAAATTGAAGCTACAAACTGTATATGGCTACACAATTCCAAATAATTTATGTATGTGCTTTGTATGCCATGGTATTCATCATGTGACATACAGTGGGGGAGATGGGTGGGATATCCCCCCTAACTCAAGTCCCCCTCCCCCCTTCTGTGGCCCCAGAATCCACCAGAAGCAATCTCAGAGCGCCTGAATTTAAAACATTTCCATGGGGAGGAGCAGTGTGCATAACATGATCAATTCATTCCCCTCTCTAATAAAAAATCCTGGATGAAACCCTACAATGTATATATATAATATATAGTATGCTATCTGGTCCTATATACAAAATATAGGACCTGAGTTTGTGTTCGAGGATATGATATAGCCTGAGCCTGCGAGGGCTATATCACATCCGAGGACACAAAACAAGGGTCCTATATGCATTATATAGGACCTAATAGCATACTATATACAATATTTTGTATGATGGTGACATCTCCTGCATAGTGTGCACATGGAAGGTCTATATACAATAAATAGAACTCACCACATCAAAGGGATGATGTCACATTATACTATATAATTATATATAATTATATATATATATATACATGTATATATGTGTACATGTATGCTCTTTTTTATAGTGTTATTTAATGCGTAATTATCTGTGAATAATGAGAAGTGGAATTAAAATAGTACTTTCGTGGTTTCTAGCTGACGTATATTTCCTGACCAGTACCAAGCTGGAGATTACTTGTAAATTGGTGAGTGATATTTGTTTGTTATCAATTGATTTGTAAGGCCTAATGTACATGTAGTTAAATCAACTTTCTGCTTTTGTATTTAATAAATTTGTTTTACTATTCGAGTAACTTTTTACACAAATGGCTCAGATTTTGTGAAGCAGTGTTTTGTATCATAGATAATAAAGTAAAGGGATTGGAAACGCGTCATGGCCATGGCTTGTTTTAGTACAATTTCTATTGCCTGCCTAGAGACCAGGCTACTTGTTATTTCGCACATTGCGGTCAAAAGGAAGAGGAAGCTTAGACTAAAAAGACTATTTCTATACACAATTGGAGGGTAAGCAATGAATTGGCAGTATTTGAAGGTGTGCACAGCTTCTTTCATCCAATAGTATTGAAAATTTACTGAAATGTCGTACTATAACGTTCATACTCTCCTGTTTTACACTGCAGTTGTCCACAAATTTCCTGTTCCTCGAAAACTAATAAATGAAACTGTTAATAGTCAAAACATGTTATAGTACTATACATGGGACATGAAACAAATCAAGTTTGGAACTTCCAGTACAAATAGTAATCTCTCTACTTGTCGAAATTTGCTCGAATGGTACCTAGATCGGCTGTACCTGTAATTTTCACAGCAATAGCCTAAATGGTGATTTAGACCCATTACATAATAGCAGAATGATTGGGTCATGAGACAAACCACAAGTACAGCATTAAAACATTAGCTACTAACTCAACTTTACTTACTGCATTTTCTATACTTATTCATCGATTTGCCATTTTCAATAACATTTCAAAATAATTATCTAATTATGTGTATAATAGATATAATACGGCCCCAAGTAGCATATTTCACCAGCGAACGCCCGTTTCCAATCCTTTTACTTTATTATCTATGTTTCTATTCTGTCATTTTGTACTGGAGCACAACCAAATTTGTTTTGCAGGAAGACTAAGTTTACTCATGCATGACAAATTTTCCTGTGTTCCTGTGTTAACTGCTGAGAATATATGTAGTTAAACATCCACTTGGAAATATCCTCACTACTTCCATCTAACCTGCCCTTAATAATTATAATAACAAGATGTACATACCCAGCAAACTGCATAATTCAAATATACACATGTACCTTTGCCAAGCCAAAACTATCTATTCTTATGATTTTTGTCTACTTCAGCTTTCATCAGATACTTCTCTTCCTTTTGATCTACTTTGTCTTTCAGCATTTCCCACATTTTGAAGCAGGGTTCTCGCCAGAATTTTCAAATAGAAGGGTGCAAAATAATTAAATTAATATTCATTATAGATTATTCATGAATTATTAATTATACGTAGCCACACCCATCGCATACATGTGTATAAGAATGCCTCCTAAAAAGAAGGCAAAGACTTTAGCAGGTCAGTTCTCTTCCTTGTTACCAGTTATCAGCATTATCATTATTATATTATCACCATCATAATTATTATCATTATCTCAGTATCATTATTAGATTTCTTTATAAAAGAAATTTAATAAAGAAGGGTGCAAAATTAATTATGGGTGATGCTAGCAGGTAATAGAAGGGTGCAGTACCCTACTATAGGAGCCTAGTGAGAACCCTGTTTTGAAGGAAATCTTTCTCTCTTTTCTGAGAATCATCATTACTTCAATCACGTGTTATGAAATGAATTATTAGGGGAGTGAATGCTGGAAAATGGTGGACTATCCTAAACAGAAGCAGAGCGACATGTTTAGAAAATGTGTAAACTATTAGGCGTTTTTTTTTGAATCACAGACAGACAGAAGCAATTGTTTAACCCCTTACACAGCATATTGCAAGGGATAAAAATGTTAATAAGCCTTGTTGAGTATAATCTCTTGAATGTGTGTAAGCGCTGATCAAGAAGTGGGTCACATACATCACTAAATGAGATGTAAAATACAAATATTTACTCTAATAACAAATACAGTGAAATACTGAATGTAACTGTGCCTGATCATTAATTCTATTATTCTCGGACCAAGGGTCTTAAAACGGCGTCTTGGGTTCACCTCTTTTGTCTTGGGTGCACTAGCTAACATGCTAAACAGGGTGGAAAATAATTATAGTCAAGTGACTCTGTGTGATGATTCTATTTGGATATGTAATACATTATGCAAGACTATACCATTGTTGATTAACTACTCTGCATGTATAACTCAATACGAGCCACTTTAAAGCTTCACTATGGTGTCCGACCAAAGTTGGTAATGGTCTGACATACATGTAATGTCAGATGGTAGACCAAAACTTATATTTGTCTCTGAATAACGAATATTTGCAAAGTACAAACTTACAATTATTATATTTATTTTTCCACATTTATTTCTACTCAAGTGTTCAACAGAATTAACATGCATCTCAAGTGGTTTGTCTATATAGTAAAATCGATTGTCCATTCAGGGGTTTTAACATCCATGTACAGGAACGAGTCTTTCATCTCTGATTTCATTCTCTTGAATGTGTTTTATTTCTTCTCAGTATTTAATACTCAATACTATGATGACATACCTAATGTCTATCTGGCACTGTCTAGTTTATATAGTTCTACAAATTTGATGATTTGATGTCACAATTAATATACTGCAGAATCAGAGTTTTGAAGCTTGGGCCAAATTGGCTCAAAAATGGTTAGTGTGTGCGCCATTGAGAATACATCTTGAGCCAATTAACTAAGAGTTAATGCTGTTAGTGATAATATAATCATAATTAACTGCGCCACTGGCCCAAAGAAAGAACTGTGCAGTGCCAAATAAGAAGCTCTTTGGGCCAATGGTGCACCATATGAGCTTATCAAAAACACTGTGCAGAATCAATTTACATGTATCACAAAACTCATAAGCAATTACTGATTAATCATGAAATTCCTGTTGCTTCGTATTAAATCAAAATGATTATAGGAATAGTTTTTAACTAACTGCTCAGCATGGTTTCACCAGCAATTTGACTCCTACAATATTCCTGAACACACTTCCAAGCACATTTTAACTTTTGATCTCGGTTCAATATCCTTCTCTTGTGTTAAAACCACATTTGAACTGTTCTTTTGTTCAATCGACGTCAGTTAGCTATTTTATACACTTCTTGAATAGTTGGTTTACTTTTTTTGTTGTGATTGTAAAAAAAGTCAATTCAATTATTCTGTAGAAGCTACATAGTCCATTGAAGGGGTAATAATGGAGTCTGTGTATTTGGTACAAAGTTACTGTCAAATTTTGTTTGGCTATATACCAACGATTCCTGTCTTGTCACTCAAATAGCAATCTTATGCACCGATTCATAGAAATTGATGGGTGACTGCTGTTATTAGATACCTAAATGTATTTTATTATAAGATATAATTATTAGGGATGTGCAATACAACTAAATATCGATATTTCGATATATCGATACGTATCGCACATCACTAATAATTATGTTGTGTTATGAAATGTCAGTCTACAGGCATGTGTGGGTGGAGGCTGATATCAGAAATATTTATTCCCTTGACCCTAAATCTAATCGCATATGGAAGCTGTTTTACGCATTTATTTTCTATTGAAACACAAATGATGTCTAAATCAATTCAATGATTAATTGAATGGGTTAATGCAAAAGGGGCCTATCCCACATTTAATAACTTTTGAGAAAAATCAATTTTAATAAACCAACTCAATTAATAAACCAAATTAGATCAAAACGTGTTTACTCAGCAAATTTCAGACAAAAAAATGTTTGATTAATTATTGTGTGTCCTCATTCTCAGCATCAGTATCTTCTGCCACTTCTTTGGACTCCAAATTGTCGTAAAAGGCATGATACGCTTGAGGGATGAAGGCCTTGATTTTCATCAAATCATCATATTTCTTACAATTAATGAAATTATCTGAGGTATACTTCAATGACAAAACATGTACATCTTTATTTCCCTTTTTTCGATCAACATTCCAAACCTTCCATTCTTCAGTTTCATCAAGAGTGTAGCGAACCAAAACTTTGGTTGGCTCTGACTTAGAGTAGCGAAACCAAGCGATCTTTTGAAATGACAACTTCTGTTTATCAACAGTTTGCTTCCGATTGACAAAAGATTTTGAGAGCACTTTAAAATCTTTAAAGTCTTCCCTTTTCATTCTAGCTACACGAAAGGGTTTCTGCACACGTGTCCCTTCAACTAGATTAAACCATTGCATAGGGACAAAAACTTCTGTTTCCTTCTTTTTCTTCTCTATTAAAGCAAAGTCTCGATCTGATGGTAAGTATGTATGGCCTGGGGTCAAAAACTTGTGGTCAATGGTCTCACAACACCCTTTGATTAGCAGATAAATCCAAAAGCATACAATATAAAAATTCTTATTTTGGCCACCACACGAATCACTATAAGCTACCACATGTTTCCGTGTTGTTGGTAATGACTGGAAGTAGTTCCATAAACACGAGGCTACTTCATCTGAACCACGACAGGCTACGTTTTCTGGCCACATGCACATGTACCCATCTCCAGATCCACAATTGTGTATACCAAGGTTATAGACCCACAACTGCCTCAAATAAAAAACGAGACTTGTATGAATATGTGGCGTCGGAAGATTCTGCTGTAAATCAAACGATATGACCAACTTAGATGCAGAATTAGCTTTTGCAAGCTCTGTATCTTGTTTCAAAGTCTTGAACCCTAGTTCAGCTGCAGTGTGATGTTTCTCAAGCTCTTGAATCAACTGCTGTTTCACTGTAGCATCTGAAGTATCATTGATTTGGCAGTTAAACGAATCACATGTTTTACAAGTGTCAGATCTGGGGGATCCAAACCCGAAATTAAACTGTTCACAAAAAATCTTGCGGTATGCAGGTTCAGTAACAGTCGGCCAACCCACTTCATCACATTTCTGGAGATACAGTGAATGCATTTTTTTGATATTTAATTCTGGGGAAAGATACCTTTTGTTTGGGTTGCTGGCTCGAGAGTAATGACTGGTTTGTCGTGGAAATGACAAAATGTGTGTTTTGACACACGTCACACTATCAGAAGAAATTTTGTTCGGACGATTGTCATGTTTACCTCTCTGATCAATGGGTGGTGAACAATCTTTAACCCTAATATTCCTTACACGCTTCACTGATATACCATGTACAGAACAAAAAGCAGTAAGACACACCCTTTTTAGATCACCTCCTATTCTAACATAATAGAAGTAAGTTTTTTTACGCTTACTGTCTTTACCCTTCGTGGTATACCGTCTTTTAGGTTCAGAGGAACGAATCAATCCATGTAAATAACCATTTTGAAGGTTAAAACTAGCAAGACCATTAAATTCTTCCAAAATTCTCAATTGATCACCATGACTGACAGTATGAAAACAACGCAATGAACACTTACAATTTCTTCCAGTGACTCGAGTAGTCTCGCAAGCCAGACTCTCTGTTCCTTGAAAGCAAAGTTATTATTAAGCAAATTATTATTGGGTGCGGCTATAGTGGGCGGAGATACGTGACGGAAAAAGAGTCTGGTGAAATGCTTACAAGTCATCGGTAAGTTGGTATACCAAAACGTATACTATTACTATTCATGATATTCATAACTCGCGGTCAACGAAGCTTGCAAGGGAAAAAGCAATTATTTCACTCATGGTCAATGAAGCCTATAGACCTGTGACCGCGAGTTATGAATATCATGAATAGTAATAGTATACGTTTTGGTATACCAACTTACCGATGACTTGTAAGCATTTCACCAGACTCTCTTTCCGTCACGTATCTCCGCCCACTATAGCCACACCCAATAATATTTGCTTAATAATAACTTTGCTTTCAAGGAACAGAGAGTCTGGCTTGCGAGACTATGACTCGAGGTGGTACTGTGGTTCCATTAAAATTTACGTATTCCTTGCCAGCATTGCGTAAACACTTTCGTTTGCTTCTTTTCCACTCTTGAGGCTTGCGAATCCTTTTCCTTGACTTTATCTTAGGTTGAATAACATCACTATTGGTTGAACTTTCTTCTGATACATTAGAAAACGAATCATTATCGGTCGATTGATCAGAAAACTGCTCTTCATCTACCTCCATTTTTGAAACCATGTGCTTATTGGATAACGTGTACCGTAAGTTTCAATTAATTAGAAAAAAAATTTTTAATAAAATTTGAAAAATGAAAAATAATTGAGGATTCGCTAATTGCTTCGCTCTCAAATTCGAAAAACAGATGCGTTGATTCGTCTACTTCATGTTTCTTTTAAAAAAGCATTTTGCCTGGAAATGAGGGTTAGGCCCCTTTTGCACTGACCCCTTCAATTAAACTCATAAAATACACACAAAGGAACAAAAATTTGCAATAATTACTATTTAATTTCAAATTGCTATTACTTATAATTACGCAAAACTTAACTTTAATTGTAGAACAATTCTACACAAAACTCAAGATTCATGCGAAACATTATTTCATTTGCAAATAAAATTAATTAATGTCTTGAATTAAATATAAAATTTTTGTGTCTTCAAGCGGTAATGACTGACGTTTCTATGAGGTACAATAAAGTCCTACTCACTCATGTAAATTGCTTACACTTCATCTTTATTCAGTAGGAGTACCGTTTTGACATTAATGGAAGTGCCATGCCAGGGATATTCAATGATCACTTTCATTGGCGTCAGTTAATGTTTTATTGGCAGTGGTAGTTATTACTGAAACAGAAAGCCTGTAAGATTGTCTCATTGATGATAGCTAGAAAAGGTAGTGTTCCATCTTTTAATATGTTTGTGATGGTAGAATACAATTGATCCCATTCATATAGGTGCATTCTGCTCCTATGCTATTCCAATTTGGTAGAAGCTACTGAATTTGCAATACATTTATTTGCTGTAGTAGTAAATTCTTTGTTGTTATGTGGTAAAACCTTGCTAGGTACAACTGCCATTCTTGTAGAAGTAGCTAATTGAATTCTGGTTGCTCTTATTGGAAAGAATTGTACACTCTTTGTAAGCTGGTTCCATAAATAACTACAAACTCTATTTAAAGGTCATTTAGAGGTGGTCGAAATATTACTCAAGTGAGATGCTAATTCTGACATTCAGCAAGTAGGGAGAGGGACGGCCTTGATGTTGGCAAGTGCAAAGGGTCATTCAGAGGTGGTTGAAATATTACTCAAGGAAGGTCTTGATCCTAACATTCAGCTGAAAATGGATTTAAATGTAACTCTTAAGGGCATGAATGCTACTGTTTTATGAGTCACTTTTATAATCATTCACTGACACACCAAGCTAGGACAACTCTTAACTTCTGTCTTCATAAGACTCCACTCCTTCGCTCATTCCAATTATAATTAACATTTCATAATATTTATTCATTTTACTGATCTACTCAATATTTATAATAATAATAATAAATATATATATATATATATATATATTTTAATAATGATAATAATTATTGGTAATAATAAAACAAGAAGTATTATAAAACAAAATAAAGGGATTTAAAAAAAAACAAAAGGATAATTTTGAAATGAGTCAATATAATGAAAATTTCTTCCAATCCAATAAGTCATTCATGGTCCACATATAGGCAGGCCCACTCCATCTTCAAAACCCCTACCACTTCTCCATGGCACCCTTGACCCTCGTAGACACAAACCAGTGGCTCGAATAATAGCGAATGACAATGATGTACGAACATAGTCTATCACTTGGCTGTAACTTTTCTCCCATTTTAGGGACAACACTTCCGCAGTTCTTTTTATGACACATCCTGCTTCTATGCCAACAAATCCATCTACTGATACCACAAAAGGGGAGAACGCATCTTGCTTCAACTGCACTATTGTATTTTCTCTTCTTATCTTCCTCGGCTGATCGGATAACTGCTGTAACAGGGCGTTGACTGTACGAGTCGGCATCAGTGTCCATGACACGAATATCCAACAATGCCTCAGACTGGTACTGCCATAAACCCCTGACAGCTAAGTCAGCAAACAAACCTGGTGTGTTTTTACTCACATCAGCTTCACATATGATCGGTTCCTTGATAATTTGATTCCCATAAGCCATTGCTAGTATATCTCCCAGGGCGTCTCGCACCTCATTGTGCCGTCGAATAATCAGTCCTCCTTTTCTACAAATCAACGCATGATCAACACTAGTGGGATCACCACAACCATCACACATAGCTGGAAGTGCAACTATTGTTCTATAGTATTGTAATGCAAGAGCATCTCTAAATTCTCTTTGAGATAGAGCAAATCCAAAACTTGATGTAGGAGTAACATTGAGCCAATTTGAGCATTTACCATCAATAGCTCTTCTAATGGCACGAGCCTTACCCTCATCAAAGGAATTCAAAATCTCATTAAGAAGTGACTCATCTAGATTAATTTGAAGTCGACGATTATTCTTACTAGCCTGGACAAAAATCTCAAGATGATCATTCACTGAGAAATGAACACCGTCCTTCATAAAAGATAATATCTGTTCCGATCCAGTTCTAGAAGCCTCAAATGCTTTTACTGACAACTTGACTGGATCACGTACACCCATCCCTTCTAAACGTGTAGGTATAGAAAATAAGTCAGCCTCTCTTTCATCAAAAAGGCAAGGCCAAAACACATCTCGAATAGCATCTCACGCAAGGGTTCAAATATAGAGGAGCCGTCTGGACAGACTCGCATCAAGAACAACCATTCACATTGTAACAATTTCAGCAAAGATGCAAAAGCTGCTTGAGGTTGAGATCTAGCAGCTGTAGCCAAACTATTTACACAGGATACTCATAACTTGACTTTCTTTTCAATAAACTCAATATATCCATTCTCATCTCCAACATACCCTCCGAGAAAATGATTACCAGAGACAACCTTAACCCCAATGTCTGAGAACATTGCAACAGCCATATCTTTAAACCTTGGATCAACAACAACAGATTTTGCTGGCTCCGGGAAGTACCCAAAACCAGGACCCCTCTCTGATAACATCCTGAACCATTCTTTAACCTTATCCAATGGCCCAACACATGCCGAATCATCTGCATACCACGATTGCACCCATCGACCCTGACCCCGCAGTGATCTTATCAAAGGAATGAGTGCAATAGCATAGAAGCACATTGAGATAGGGTCCCCTTGAGTGACACCCTCTTTACTATATAACGGTTCAGTACTCTCATTAACCCATAAAGATGAGAAACCACGATAGATATTAAATAGAAACCTGGAACATCTAGGCCAATAAATACGTGCATTCCATAATCCAACCACTCTGTTGACTGAGTTGAAAGCATTTTTTGCATCAACCATTAAAACACTATATCCCTCCTCTGAGTGAGTCTCAAAAATCTCCCTTACAGCGTGTATCTCCCCTTCAATTCCACCACGTAATCCAGAACACAGTTGATCAGCACCACAAACATCTTGAACGTCCATCCCTGTACATAATACCATAACCTTCCCCATTAACCTTCGGAATACCTCTCCGATTCCTATTGGTCTAATTCCTGGATTCTTGTCTAATGGTATCAATCTACTAGCTAGCAATGCTCAAATCACTCGCCAATCCACCACTCCATTTGCAATCATCATAACTAAATCAGCGATTGCACAACGCAACTTTGCACTTTGAGATCCAAACTTCAAAAGAAAGCTTCTCCAATGACTTGAATTAATACCACTTGGACCTGCTCCACCATGCAATGCTCTAGCTACACGCTCAACATGACCACTCGTTACAGTTACATCCATCATAGCAGGTAATTCATCACAGTTGGCAAAAGCCTTCTCATCCGCCAAAACAGGTTCGGGGTGCTTCTCTTTAAGGACATCCAGTACTGTCATATCCTTCGAATCTACCACATCAGATGGGGAAAGGACTTTACTAGAACCTCTTTCTGTTATCCACCTAGTTGCAGCTCTCAGCTCACCTCTTAACATCAATCTTGTGAAAACCTTCATAATATGATCCTGGTCTGTAGACAATGACCTGTGAGATGTCTGTCTCGTACACCGAATGGCTTCCTGAACTAGCCCATCAAAATTTTCGTTTTTCCATGCCTCTAGCCGTCGTTTGACGAGAAGCCGAATATCTGAACCCCTCTTAATCATTTGATCACGTTGTAGAATCACCCGACAATATACCAATACTCTTTCAGAACAAACTGACCTTTTTGATAGCATCATAATCTCGTCAGCTAATAATCCAACAAACTGTTTACTGATATTTCCACTAGGTAGATCATACATACTACCAGAATAATACTTAGAAACCAACCGTCTCCATCTATGAAACCACACATCACCTTCTACTCCGTTACTTTCCTCATTCATAAGCTTTGCCCCAAAGGCTAGTTCCATTCGAGTACCAGCAATAGATCCCAAACGAGTACGCTCATATGTTTCATTTATTTCATAATCTCTATCCTGACTACTGGTGTGCTGTTGAATCAAAGGTTCTGTTTGATTTCTGCATTTATTTAAACGAAGTGGCACAAGGAGAGTCCTGAGCCACACACGAACATCTTTGGCAAGTCCCAGTCGAGCAACACATACAACAACGCTTCCTAGGCTCGTCGCCAGTCGTTTTCTTGTTCACCTTCTTGTGACTTTCTTTCTTTATTATTATTACAACATACATACAATATACACAAAAGAAATTTTCAAACTTCGTTGTTTTTTTAAGTTCACCTGTGTAAATAAGCTTTACTGCAGAAAATATAAAATTGTTAAAGTTGCTGAGAAGAGAGCTGAAATTTGCCAGTCCACAGACTACATTGTGTAATAAATTTTAATGTGTACATACATGTAAGTATCCATTGTTTTGCACATTATCTTGGTGGATCCATTTAAAAAAAAAAACATCTCTTTTGATTCCCACAGATCTAGTAATGTTTGCAACATTTATAGCATCTGCAATTTTCGTGACATTCTGATATACATGTATCCATTAAAACTGATTAATTATTATTACTAAATGGATCAGTCTCAGTAACATGAGATCAATAATATTATTAATGTTTAGTGACTATATCTAGAACACAGTGACACACATTACTAAATGGATCTGTTTTGGTATCATGGGATTAGTGTTCCTAGAACGCAGTGACACACATTACTAAATGGATCTGTTTTGGTATCATGAGATTAGTGTTCCTAGAACGCAGTGACACACATTACTAAATGGATCTGTTTTGGTATCATGAGATTAGTGTTCCTAGAACGCAGTGACACAATAATTAAATGGATTAGTTTCAATCTTACGAGATGTTGAACATGCTGTATTGTGAGATACACAAAACAAGTTTAGCTAAAATAAAATTATACTTACATGTAAGTATTGTTCTGATTTGCCCGATGTTAATAACCAACAATTCCTACGATGGTTTCTTCTCAACTAGTCCATTTGAATGACGATTACACTCTCAATTCCTACATACTCAAAGGGAAGCCTTGCTGCTAAATATAGTATTCCACATTTTTCAAGTTAAAAATTATAATATCATTCATTTCTTGTGGAGCTGGTATGCTTTGGGTTGTGAATTAACCTAAGATATATGCATTCTTAAGGTTACGGGATACCAAAATCTGACCGTATTTATTTAAATGTAATATTGAATAATAATTAACTGACCAATAGCTGACGCTAGCGCTATATAGTATAAATCAAAAATACATTCATCCAATACATATTTTGATGTGATCTCCAGGTATATATTTTCTTTTGACTTTAAACTAGGTCGTCACGTGACGTTTTTTTTTTTGCAAAACGTTCGAGAGAAGCAGCCAAGCCCGGTTATGGTGATCGCTTTCAGATGTATTGACATTTTGGGGGTTATTTTGGAGATTCTAGATGTTTAATCCCCAACATCTCTTCGAGACGACCTTCATTTTGGTACTAAGAAGAAACTTCAGGAGGTACTATGACTTGTTGTAACGCAGGTTTGGAGATTTTTGATTTATAATTTCCATTTCATCGAAGTCCACATTTTCGGATTTATCTTTGGTACTAACTATGTTATGTTATATTTTCTTTATAAAAATATGGAAATCATACAACTTTCATTATTTCAAGTGATAATGTTTTTGACATAAATACTAAGTTAAAAAAAAGACATCAGATAAATAACTCATTAATTATTCATAATTGTGTATCCCGTAACCTTAACAAAATGGGAGAAACAATGTTGTAATGTTTCACTGATTTCTTTGAGCATCAGCTGATATTTCTTCCTAAGTCAGTTACCTTTCTCTCAAACCTTCTGCCTCCTCATCACACATTTGTTGGTCGTTCCTTACTACCTCAATTAAACATTGATCTGGTTCTACTGTAATATCAAAATTGTCATCAAGAAATCATACAGCAATATTTATCTTTTCATTACAGCTTAGTTACTCTAAATACGTGTGTTGTGTGTACTCACCTGAATGAGCTGAGCTAACTTTTGTAGAGGCGTGCCTTCGCTACAAAACATGAACTGATACAAAATGAATTGAAAATCATAGTACATGCATGTACATGTACATATATGTGTTTGTATGCATACATGTATGTAGGATACCAGAAACGCTCTTTTCAAAATGGGCACATGATTGTCATAGTAACCCTATGCTCCACCTATGTGGGTGAGGATTAACAATTGTAACTATTGATTCCACACTCCCCACAGACCTAGTAATGTCTGCGCCATTTATAGCGTCTGCAATTTTTGCATTTATCACTTTTTATTTTTACCTTTTTTTTTTTACTGCTTTCTTCCTTTGAGTATTCTTAAGTAAAGTATATAAAAGAGTTTAATAATAATTATTATAAAGTAAACTAACTGTAATGATTAAGAGTAAAAGTATAAATGAGTAGCCACTTTTAAACAAAACTAGTAATTCCTATGCTGATTTACCCAACACAAAGACTTTATCTTGCACTTGTTTGGCAGACTTTTCTATAATTTTAAAGTCAGTCAAGAATCTCCTACATCGCTCTAATGGAGGTCGAATTTGTGATTTAATCTCTGTACGAAAAAATTCTTCCATCGAATTTATAGTTGAAGGTGCAAAGCCCCTTTTGGGCTGCTTGACTCCTTCTTCTGTGACAAGAAAAACAGTAATTATCAACATTTATGTACAATATATTCACTTACTGCTTAAATTGGTTATTTTATTGAATGCAACCACAGTTGTTTCATTTTTGTGGCATAACCTGTAGTATCATTCTGATGTTGATTTGGAATGGCTCATGTGAGCACTTATGTTTTCCAATGTTTCTTGGGTGGTCTGTCCCACAGCTAACGTAGCCCCAGCCTTCCTAGTTGCTGTTAATGTTGGCAAAGTAGGCACTCCTAGTTTCCTACACAGGCTGTTTATCATATCTCTGTAGTGATGTAGAGGTTGCCCCCTGGCTGTGACTAAAGCACACTCCATGGATGAAGAAGTGGATATCTTTGGTCTGATATTTTGAATAAAATGTTTGAAATATATTGTATCATCTCCATTGAGCGCAAGAATAGCTGGGCCATATGTGAGGGCCGTTTTATGGCATGCGGAATGGATGATTAACTTACCATCCTTTTCAGTGGCTTCTTTGGCTTCTGACAAAGTTAGATTTAATGCTGGACCTGGTTGCTGCCAATTTCTATAAGTTAGTGCTAAAAAGATATATGTTACAAAGAGGTTAGTTTCTTCATTAGTTGATTTGGTCTTATGTTGGATGCTTTCCATGATTGTTTTCATTCTACTGTTTTCCAATACTTCCCGACATGCATACTTTAGTCCTATTTCGATACGATCCAACTTTGTGGTCATTCCGTCGATCCCAATTCCATTGTCTTGGAGTCATTGTACATAATTTTTCATTGATTGGACATTTCTGTAGCACTCCCATGTACATTTAGTGCTACAGGCATACACTAAGAATTTAGATACGTCTGAAGCAATTTGTCTAACTTCTGATAGGCTTCGATTACCGCCATTGAAACTGGCTAAGTTTTTCATAAATTCACCCATTAGAGGTTCCTCATCTATAATGAATCATTTGTAGTGTTTTGTACTGCCCTTTTTGGCAGATATTGCTGGGTGAGTTAGAGTAGATGTAGACGCAGTAGATCTACGAAATGATTCTTTAATTGTTATATCAATGCTTCGACTTTCATCAGGTTTGCCCACTTTTTTGGCATCTGCCAAAAGTTGCAGTCTGCGATGATTGTTCATGATGCCGTGAACATTCTTCAAGTGGTTTGATAGTTTTTTAATGAGTCTGCACCCTTGAGTTCTATAGTCAGAGGAATCACCTTTCTTAAATGTCTAATATATTTCTTACACTTAAGTACATCAACTGTTTCCCAAAACTGCAGAATGCCTTCAACAAGTTCTTCCTTTCTCCTGGGCTTTACTTCTCTCCTAATAAACTCTTTAAGTTCGTGCCACAGGTTTTCAATTGGATTCATATCAGGAGACTGACTCTGCAGGGGTTCTCCACCAATTAATATTATTATCATCCAAAAACTGTCTAGCAGAATGTGAAGTATGTTTTGGATCATTATCTGCCATGAACCGATGTCCATTTGGATATACTTCTTTCAGAAATGGTAACAGAGTCTTTTCGAGTATTTCAATATAGAGCATCTTGTCCATAATCCCATCAAAGATACAGATCCCAGTTTTACCATGCTTGCTGATACCTGCCCACACATGGACTTTGACAGGATGCTTCGCCCTGTAATATAATATTAGATCATAATAATAATTATGTTATATAACTATAATAATAATTATAATATAACAAATGATTTATTATGGCCCACATGTCGAGACAGTGTAGACAAAGTGGTCAGACAGGTCTATATTTACAAAACGCTTTCTGGTCAACATCATTATGGGCTCTCACCACATCAAAGGGTTACAATCATACTATAATAATTATAATAGCTAATAATTATATAATTATATATATTATATATAATATTATATATATATATATTTAAAACAATATACCTTGGTTTAGGACGAGGAGTCTCTCCTTTTTTCCTACAACAAAATCGTCGATGGGCCTCTAGTTGAACTGTACACTCGTCGGTAAATACAACATCATCAAATTCATCATCCTTGTACTGCACAGCCCATTCGTATCTCTTCACCTTGTTTACATCACGAATAAGCTGGCAGTAAGCGCTTCCTCTGAAAGTCCAGCCAAGAGAACTTCTACATCGAAGAATGGTATCAATCGACAAGTTATAACCCTTCGAAGTTAAGATACAGTGGAGTTGGTGTGTGGTGGTTTCGTCGTCTAGGCTCATCTGCTCCTCGACTATCTGTTTGATTTCGTCTGTAACTTTTGATGGGCATCCAGATCCTGGTTGGCTCGTAATACATCCAGTATTTTTGAAGCGTTCCAACAACTTGTATATCCCTATCCTGGTAGATGTCAATCCTTCCTTTTCAAGAATTTTTTGTATAGTTGGTGGCCTAAATCCCTTCCGATGAAGGTACAGTATTCTCTGTTTCTTGTAGAACGAGTAAACCATAGTAAACAAAAGCTAAAGAACACCTAACAAAAACTAAACGGTACCACAACGATTGACTGCGTATCGTAGAACGATCTGTTTTGTACAACGCAACGTTAACTTTTTATTGAGACGTACTGCATGTAGATAAATTAGGTCAATTTATCTACATAATTATAGTATCTTAATAATAGGTATTAATTATGATATGTAGTCGATATTCCTAACAATAATGCAATCACTGCAGTGTAATAATAATACTTAGTGTCTTCATCACTTCCTTCGCTTGTAACTTTTGAATCCCTTAACTTGTAGCTTCGCTCTTTGCACTGTCTTGTAGCAAATTTTAGTAGACTATCTTGTGTAAAAAGCCCACCTCTTTCTGATTACTTTTAACAGATCATCTCAACAACTCTGCCATTACTATAGTCTACTACACAACTATAAATAAACACTTGAAATGAGAGTTGCCTCAGGTGGGATTCGAACCCACGACACTCTGTACTCCGGACAGATGCTCTACCAACTGAGCTACCAAGGCAGCTCAGCTGGTATGGTCCGAATCAAACATCTCATACGCCTGTATACATGTACAGTTATTTAATGTCAGCCAAATATGATTTATTTTTTGTTAGTTTATTCGCCAATATGGGCACAGCTGTGAAGGAGTGGTTTTGATATAGCCAGCATAAAGTAGTACTTTTACCAGTACATTTAGTCCTTCCAATGCATAGCTCTTGTGTTTAGTCTTTTTTTCTACTATTGTCTGCAGTAGTTCTTTCATTGCAGAAGTTTCTACTATAGATCCCAGTTTGCTGGGATTTTTAAGATATACAGAATATACACAGAATCATAATGTGGCTTGCACGTTCGTCAATATCATTAGATGGACTCGCCACCGAGATAATCTCTTTGAAAGCAGTGACTTCCACCTCGGTTAGCTTTTTTGCACTTCCAAATGTATCTAATCAAATAATAAAAGAAAATTTATGGTGAGCTTGCACCTATTATTAATATGACATGTTGAAAAAGAAATAGTACAACTGAATCTTGGATAATATTATTAATAAGGGAAGCGTAAATAGAGCCACAAATAATAAATTGCACTTCTTTGTTATTTGTTCATAAATTTCGTTGGTAATGTTCAAATATTTTCTTTTGTTTGAGATGTGCAGAAACCAAACAAGTCTTTGCTGTATTTTGAAGCATGGGCCAAATTAGCTCAACGATGGTAAGTGTGTTCCATTGGGAATACATCTTGAGCCAATTAACAAACAGTTAATGCTGTTAGTGACAATATAATCATAATTAACTGCACCATCTGGCCCAAAGAGAGAACTGTGCAGTACCAAATAAGAAGCTCTTTGGACCAATGGTGGGCCATATAAGCTGATCACAAACTCTAGTTTACATGTAGAGTGTAGATGTCCTCAATCAGTCACTTTACTCTATCAATGTCACTCTTCCCATCCTTTACGCTTCTCACATTCATCTCCCTACCTCCATTCCTCATTTTCCTTATCTTCTTTCCTCCCTCTCACACTCATCCTTCCATCCTGTCCCTCTCTCTTACTCATTTTCTTTTCTTATAGTCACAAGAAGCCTCAAATCGTCTAAATCACCAGTGTAGGGATCTATTAGCTGAAAGAGATGAATTAATAGCTAATCTTGTAAGAATGAAGAAACTATAAAGAATGCTTTACAAAAGAAATCACAAACTGAACAAGTATTAAGGAAAGAAAGACTAAAATTACTAAATGTAAATACAATTATATATCTATATTAATAATACATTAAGTGCATACAGCTGTAAACGTCTGTTAAATTTAGTGTTGTTTTAGTTAACTATAATTAAAACCCATTTTAGTAAAGTATTGTTAACTAAGCTTAAACTAAATTACAAATTTGCTATACTAGCTATAACTAACTAAAATCACAGTTGGCCAACAATGGATACTTTTAATTAGTTAACTAAAACTAAAACCCTTTTAGTATGCCTAATATTATTTTTTTTAACTTTAACATTTTGAGATACATGTAACTGTCCTATATAACTATTACTAAAAGTGTTCATTATTGTCATACTTAAAACAACACTAATTATAGTTGTTGATTCCCCACTGTATCATACAGATTATCATCTTATAGTAATATATGAATATTATCACATAACATACATTGTAATACGTACAGTGTATGTTAATAAAATGTCACCATACAGTATGGTAATTACTCAGTAGTTTGATTTCCACACTACAGCACTTCAACAGTAATTGATAAACTAGTCAATTTGACACCACAGTAGTGACACAGTAATTAATATATACTTACTGACAGTAAAACTAAGGTAATTACTGTTACTGTATGGACGACTTTTTATTGACATATACTATAGTTACACTACTTCTAACATCAGTAAATTTAGTTCAATATTATTAACCCTTCCTATCTTAAAAGCATACTAGCTTGTCCAAATGTTAGTTATCCAAAAAAAGCGACCCATATGAAGCAAATTCTGTATGTAACCTGCCAAGAAAGGAATTGCAGATGCCAAAACACATTATTCTCCTTGTATAATTATCAGTAGAAGGTTTTACCTTTTATATTCCAAAATTACATTTTTCTTTACATTCTGAAATTAACAGGAAAATGTGTGGGCGGTGCATAATTATAACAACAAATCTATAACTCTCCTATTTTATAAGAGTAGTGATTATAACTGGGAAAAAAAAAGGATTTGGTAGAAAGCCATAGATGTAAAATTTCTGCTTCACTATCAGCAGGGAGATAGCCAGGCAAGTGCTTGTAAGATTTGTAGTTCAAAGGGCATTTGGTTTTTGTTAGCGTCTTTGGTATTTACACTTGTGTTGGATTAAATTATTAAAATTTGATGTTGATGTTCAAGATCTACTTATTAAAATATACCCTTTAGCGGACAAGGCTAGATATGTTTTAGCATATTAATTTGCTTCTCCATCGTTCTCTCTTGCTTGCTATAATTGCACATGCATGTATATGCAGGTGCAACATTTTCATAATTAATGTCGTGTAAATGTGGACTAAATGTATTGTAATCTAAGTGAATAGTACATACTATCAAGGAGAGTCAGATATTGATTGGCTTCACTGTTATTTGTGGTTTGTACAGTTCCCATAGATGGTTTAATGCCGGGCTAGAATGGATACCTGATTATCCAGATAATTATCCATGAACAGAACATCCAGATCTGTTTCTTTGTATCCGGGTACTCATTTAATGTTTGCGCATGTGCAGAAACCAAACACGTGAAATTGAAAATTGTGGTTTAATAAGTGTCTTTCTCCATTTTACCAGCTTTTATGGCTTGTAGAGTGCAGTACGACTTGTTAAAACACCAATGCTGCTTGTATAAACATCTATTACAGTTGATTACAGCAAAAAGGTGAGGTGATAGATACTGTATATTTTAGTGCACGTCATGAGAATCAACATTATTGTTTACCTGGGTTACAATGGTTTCACATTGTCCTTTTATTACTCTCACTGGTTGTCTGATTGTGAAGTCCTTCCCCCACGTAATCAACCATTTTAAACAAGGATAGAAGTAGCTCATGATTATCCACTGATCTCAGGAAAATGTTTCCTAAATTTCTCCATACGCTCAGAAACATTTGTGATCAAATCTTGCAGGTGAAGTTATCTGTTTGTTTCTCCCTAATTATATTTTCCTGATATCGCTTATCATGATAATTACTTCAGTGATGAAAATATTGCTATATCGATATTATGCTTAAAGTCATCATTAGTCATGTACATGTAATTTTGGTTATGTGTGTGTTTCACTGTAACCAACAACTAAGTCTTGTGGGTGAGCTTATGTGTCTGTTTCACCCTATCTGGAAACTTGTTTGTTTAGTCTTTTTCAAGTCATGTAATGATGTGTAACCTCAAAATTTTCTGTTCTGATTATGCTATAAGATGTATCACAATAATCACGATGTTGTTAGAGTGGTTTGACCTGAAGTACTAGACGAAGATTAAGTTTTGTGTTCCTCCATGTAGCAACTTCACAAATGATAGAAGAGATTAAAACACCCCTAATGCATACAACAAAATAGCTCTGCTGTTTAATTGCCATCCTTTAGCATCGACCATTAAATCCAAAGAACTGCCATACCTTGCCTTTGGCTCCTACAAGTGGAGCCAATGAATCACAATCTTCACTAGCCATCTGTCTACAAATGAAACTGCACATGCGCAAATGCGTGTGTTAAGCATTAATAATAATAAATATTAGAATTATATCGAAAGATAAATTCCTGATATCGCTTATGACGATAATTACTTCAGCGATGAAAATATCGCTATATCAATATTAACACATATCCTTACAGTCATGTACATGTAATTTTGGTTATGTGTGTGTTTCACTGTAACCAACAACTAAGTCTTATAAGTGTGGTTATGTGTCTGTTTCTCCTTATCCGGCAACTTGTTTATCAAGTCTTGTAGGTGGGGGTTATGTGTGTGTCGCTCCATAGATAATAGACGAAGGTACTGGAAACATATGGTGGGCATGTGCCGCATGGCTATATTTATTCACAATTTATATACACCTTGTGGAAAACAATGTAGACTTCAACTAGCCTTTGTGAACATGGTAAAAGACGTTTGCGCTAAATTCTAAATAAAATTAGAAGGTAGCCAAAAATATTCAACATTGGCGTGCAAGGCCTCTCTTATCCAAAGATTTCAGAAATGTCTACTATCACGTTCATACATGCATTCTGCTTGAAAGGTACCTGTAATTTTCACAACAAGTGCAATGTAGACCCAATATCATATGTATGTATGTATGTATGTATGTATGTATTTATGGTTGATAAGTATTGGAAATAGAGGCACAAATCCAGTGGACCAGCTGGTCCAGATTTTGTCTGGATTTGTGTCTTTCTCTCTTTATGTCTAATGTATGTATGTGTGTGTACATAAAATTTCAAATAAGTTTTCTAATTAAGATATAATATGGCCCAAAGTAGTATTTTTCCACCGTTTGCAGTCCCTTTTCTTCACTTTATTATCTAAGTTCGCTCCAAGCAGCAATTTGTTTATCGAGTCTTTAGCTACGTTATTTATAAACTTTTTTTTTCAATTAGAAAATGATAAGTATGTATGAACAACCTTCTGCCCATTCCATTTCCCTTCACATACGTATATATATACATGTATGCATGATATAGTATTTTGGTTTGTTAATATTGATGTATAATGTTCGTTTTTCCTTCAATCTACAGCCACTTCTTTGGTACATGAGAAGAAGTCACGAAAGAAAGCATTGAGTGCTTAACACATAGCTACTTGTGAAACAGTAAGCTCATTTCTTGTGTCATGAACTAGACATCAAAGAAAGGGTTTGTCAACATACCTGAAGTAACAAAACTGTTTTGCTAGTTTCAGCTGCTCTCCTGTTCTTACACTAGGACTGGATGGTATAGAGCCTTAATAGTAGGGTATCCAAGTGCATTTAACTACATACAGTACCTGACACTTTCAAGTTTACATACTTTTATTGTACTTTGTACAATTGACTATAGTGTACTTTATGAGTGTACTTTATGAGTGTAGTACATTATACTTTGAATGTACTAGACAGTATTACACATTAGTACTATGCATAGTACTACAGTACTACTTTGTACTGTAATCATAGTAATGTGTGAATTCCCTTTAGATTTGTATGATTACAGTACAAAGTAGTACTATATATAGTCAATGGAAGGTTCTTTAGGAATATGTGACTTAATCATCGACTTTCTTGCAAATACTTGTGTAAAATGCATGGAATATCAAGTGATTGAAAATATACATATGATCAAAATTATTTTGTGATAAAGTATCCCTTTTCAAAAATTCAGTCACATATTTCTGCTAGAACAGCAATTAATTCCAGCTTCTATGTAAGCTTTCTTCCTACTGGTCTATAGAGCTTAACATTGTGTTCTGAAGCGCACCACACTACTAACCCCATCGCACTATGGACTTATGCAACTTCCTAAGCAACATATACAACATGTATATGAAACAAAACATAATAATTATACAATTATAATTACATGTATATGCATTTAAGTGATTAAACCCCATGGAACGAAATCATAGGGATGGATCTCGGGTTTCATACAGAATGAGAGGGGGAAAAATCAATCATGCAATGGGGTCTAGGTATATGCTCCCCCAGAATTTTTTTTTCAATTTATGCTCTCTGAGGTTGCTTCTAGGGCTCCAGAAGGCTTGTAGCTGAGATATCCCCCTTTCCTCCTGCTGGCCATCTGAGTCATAAAAACAACTGGTAATGGTTTAGCAATTTGTCCAGTCCTGCATGACATGTAATATGATACAGGAATGTTAATAACATTTATGTACTATTAAACCACATCTGTTACTAATCTCATTAACCTACAAATGTAATTAGTCCCTTTGAAGTTATACATGCATACACAGAGTTTTATTTACATGTGCATAGTACTATACTAAAGCTGCTAAGCTGGAATTGTAAATTCGAAACATTTCAACCATAAGGCTTTGTTATGGGCAGAGAGAGGGAAGTTAAGTAATGAATTCATGCTAGAGTGTTTTATTTATGCCGCTTATTCGGCGCTAAGTATTACTTTCTGTAGTGGAAGATTTAGTAGAAGATGTAATTACATTATTATATGAACAGTGTTGGTACAGCACTGGAGTAGAAATCTTGAATCATTCTGTCTAGGTTCAAACCATTGGAAAATGGGGGAGAAGTCTGATCTTGTCGAATTAAAGACTAAATTCTCATCTCCATTATAGTCTCAGAGATAAATCTCAAACAATTTCTTTATTCTTGATTGCTATTTCCTTGTAACTGCATTAGATGAACAATAATTATTATTATTTGTATTGTAATTGTGTTGTATTCCATAATAGATACATATTACATAACCCACAACAAAGCAGGCGAAGCATTTCACTAAGTACTTACATGTATAAGTACATACTCAAGCACTTTCAGTTCTTTGATTTTAAGTATGAGTATAAACACAAATTATCGAGAATCTAAAGTACAAGTACAAGTACTTTTTAAAGTATTTAAGTACAAATTAAAGCACTTAACAACTAACAATAACAATTAAAATTTATTGACAAGTTTCTTGTCAGTAGTACACATTAATTGTAATGTACCTAATAAACATTAATTATTCGAAATTGCTCTTAACCCTTAGAAGACTGATGTCACATATATGTGACATTTCACCCCTACATGGTGTGGAGTGTGTTCCTAGCATTATGAAGCTCTCCAAATGCTTGTAATTGGTGTCAGGCACAAGCCCATGAATATGGCTAAAATAAGTTGCTGCTTTTTCGGCCACCCTTTGGCCATAATAACGACTACGGGGGAATTTTAAAGGGGGTGTCCCCCCGTTGATGGGGGTTGGAAGGGGGCTGTGCCCTCTCGTCGCCCACACAAATTGTGCTTTCAGTGACCCCGCCGACGTGCTCTGGTGGGTGCCTGAGGCATTTCCCTTAGTGTAAAACCTGAAATTGTGCCTGAGGCATTTCCCTTAGTGTAAAACCTGAAATTGTTGGTGTAGCTGGTACCAACATGCAGTGGGGTCATTTTGTTTGCCACAGTTCCAGTCAAAAGAGGGAGAGCACTGCATTAGATTTAATCCTACGAAGCGCTTGGGGACTTTCGAGTCCCGGTAAGCAAGTTGGTTGAAGTAGTACTCCATGTCGGAAAAGGAGCCAAGTTTGGGGTAGAGAAAGTGAACGGTGGCCAAAATATATGCAATAGAGTCACCAGTGTTGGAAATGGGAAGATTTTTGAAAAACAAGCTCAGTCCTCTAAGGGTTAAAAGTGATAATAACACTCTGGTATGGACATATTTTTTAACACATTTCACAAGTTTATGCAATGATAAGTCAAATAGTTATATAAGGTATAAAAGTGCTTAAAAGTACTTAACAGCACTTCAGAAGCACTGCTTATGATCAAAGGGCTTAAGCACATTCAAATTTAACATTCAGTACTTGAGTAAGCACTATATTATATGCACTTTGGTACTAGTTTTAAATTTAGGCTCTCGGGTTGCTTCTGGTGGCTTCAGGGATCCCGAAAGGCTTGCAGCTATTGCATATATATTTTGTTTTAAATGTATGGGGAGGAGGTATCCATCATCCCCTCTCCACTGTATGAAACCCTGAAATGCGTACTAACAAGCCTCACTAACCCACAAATGTTTAGTGCATTTTACAATTAAAATCAAGGGAAGTACTATATATATAATATATTCTTTTTTTTTTTGTTTCCACACAGGTAGCAAAGAATTACTACAAGTGAGTGGGTGGCTAGAGGGAAATTGCAAGTGTCAAATTATTATTGCATCGATTGGAAATCATAAGTAATTTAATACCTAATGGAGAAATGCAGAGAGCACAGTTTCGAACAATGTTACCTATAATTAGTAAATGACTTTTAATTATAACTTTGGATCAGTTATTATGCCACTAGTTTGGTTCCCAGTCTCTAGTATGATTAGCCCACATGTCATTGCCACAGCTTTAATTTTTCATCTAGCCTGGGGACAAGACTACCAAACCATAGCATACATGTATACTGTAGTACAGTTTCACAGCAACTTATAATATTAATATTTCTATAAACCACCAAATATTAGGTGGGAGATAGATGATCATTTATACATGTACTTATGTATAAATATTAGTTGGCTGAAAGGTCAAATGATGTTTATCTATTTACGCTTCTACACCTAGCAATTTATGTTTCTTTTTGTTGTTTTTTTTTATTCTATATTAAAATTAGTATACATGTTTTCTTGTTTACTTATTTGTATGTGTATTGTAAAAGTAAAATTGTAAATTGTAATAGCTGCATACATCCCATGCAATGCCATGACATAAAACATTTCTATTATAATAACACTAAACAGTAAAGATTTACTAATGTGAAAATAAGAAAGAAAAAATATTAATTTTCTTCAATAATTATTATAATAATTATCATACTAAAGAAAACAAGTTTTTGCAGTTTGTCAGAGTCACATCAAATTTCTGAGCAGAACAGCAATTCACAAGCATGAATTTTCCACAGCCTGTCTCTGTAGCAGAACAATAATAATTATTATATGAAATTTCTGCCATGTTGATAAGGCTAGAATACTAAAATTATATTACTTTAAAATGTACTTACTCTTTATCATTATTATGAAAACTGTATACTCCTGTGAAAACATATGGTTTCTCTACACCATGGTTCATTCCTAGATGCCAATAATTTATGTATTCACTAGCAAAGCAATTCATAGTGAAATGTTTATCAGCACGACAGCAACGAAACTTCCAACGTCTATCTTCAGAACCACCTTCATGGTAACTCTGAACCCCAGTAAGTATGTTGTTGGCTGGACATCGAAAAAGGAAAGGTTGATCGAAATCGTTCACCCAATCAGTCCAAAAGCAACCAATAAGTGATATTTTAGCAACGTTGCGACACTCCCATTGCCATTGACGGTCTTTCGTGTAATCATCATATTGACTTGCAACTCTAAACAAGCCTTGTTTATCACTACATTCAATTCTTAAATCACCATCATAGTTATTCTGCCATTGCATTCTTACAGTGTCTCCTATAATAATGCATAAAGCAGTCATCGTTTAGGTATGATATGGCATGTATATATGCATACACACAAAAAAAATATACCCTACCATTGCCTGCTTCAAATGTACCATTGGATGTAGAGACAGCAATGTAACTGTTGAAAAGAAAAGCAATCATCAGCCATGTCCAGTTCATCTTTCAACTTCAGATATGTAAGCTGTTCGCAAATCGATTTCTTTTATAGAATCCCAGGAGGAAGTGCATTTTTGTGACATCACAAATTCTCTAAATGGAACTTGTAGCCACGTATATACATATATATATATACGTGATGGCATTATGATTTCTTTCCCAGCGCTATATAGCACTGTTGGTTATGCTAGTACAATATATGTGTGACTAACATACGGTGATCGTATGCATAACAACGTTCTTAGCGCGAATGAAAAAAGATCCCCTGGAATGTCAGTGCTTTAATGGTGAAATATCTATAAATCTTACTGCACTGACTATTAACAAGAATAGAGAGACTCTTAAGGTTCAGTTTATAGACGGGAAACCATCAAAACCAGAAGAAATCCAACCTGTAAAAAAGCCGAAGAAAACAGATTTGATATATAATGACTGAATTATAATACAATGTCACTGAATTATAATACAGTGTCACTTTGACATTAGTCATAGCTAAACAAACTCAGTTTGTTAACCAAGAGCTACTAAAATAATTATAGATTCCTGTTATTGTCACACTTATGAAGAAGTCTTCATAATTAGAGCTATTTAAATTGCTACACAGTGCATGATTATTACACTATTCTAATGTGATGTGCTTTAAAGCCCACATATACAATCCCTCATAATTATGTGGGAATTTTTTAAATGAAAGTCAAGGAACATAGTTTTTAATAATAATCATAGCTGATGATAAAAAGCAAGTAAAACAATAATACCTATAAGTCTACAGTGAATTAGTATCTCCAACTGCTAACCATAAAAATTACTTAGAAACAGGAACAAAAATAGTACTCATTATAAATCACTAGAATAGCTTTCTAAAACAAAACAGGGTATATTATTCAATATTATTTATTATTATGATACTTTTTATCAATTACTAATGAAGAAGTCACATTGTCATATAAGAATATTTTTTGGGATTGACTATAAATTATAGTACAATAATTATATATCAGTTGACATTCCACCACTGAAATTTTCCCATACTAGTCACCTAATAGCATTTTAAACAACATAATGATCACTAATACACAGTTACTTGTAGAGATGTAAGTGAACAACTAAAAATATCAAGTGATAAGCACTGTAAAATTAATCATTATTCATGATGAGTTAAGCATTTGAATGTCTCTCATGTTAGGCGTAAAGGTCTTGATTAAGAAATGATCTAATTTCAAACTATATTGCGCATCACCCACGTGGCATGTTAAAATGCTTCATGCATCTTAAAGAATGTTGTACAATACTTCACAATAAATAATATTACATTTTGAGAGTGTTTTCATGTTAACCTCAGTATATTGCTGTTTTGTGAATTAGACCACTTTACTTCTCAGCCCTTCTTATTATAATACATATTACTTTGACCATCATCAGATAAACTCTCTCATTTGGAGACAAATATAAAGTATATGTATGAGGGGAAAGGTAATCACAGAATATTTCATTGAGTACGGCACATATTGGATTGTTTATGAAAGAAAATGTTACAAATTTAAACTCCTGATTTCTGTATTCTTGTATGTATTCGGTATTCTTGTATGTATTTTGTGTTCAGAACTTCAAATTATTCATATATATCATTATAACCACACAAGTAGTAGTCATCAGCATTCATACAGGTTAATGAGATTAGTAACAGATGTTTCACGGCACATTTTGGTAAATTTAATTGAGTTGCATTTCACCAGTTATTCTCAATGGTTACTACTTGCATCATGTATTAAATGTTTCATACTATATTATCAAATATGATATGCATTTCATTTTTGTGTTCTTCTAAAGAATTTGTTAAATTATAATACATATTTGATTTCAGAATTCATAAAGTAATAATTACATATTATATCATTCTTCATGATGTTTTAAACATTTTTACATGGGATATGTTAATAAAGTTTGGGATAACAACTTGCTTATGGAACAATGACATAATTATCAATTCATATAACAATAATAATAATAAATTTGAAATATCAAACCAATAGCTTGAGTGAGAATAATTAAATCAACATATAACACTAACAATACCTATACATCTAACATACTTCTTATATTATATGAGACTATAAAAGATACATGTACTACTATTTCCTGACTCCTTATATGGAGAAGAACAGGTTGACCCACAAATGCAATTAGTAATTATGTGGTTACAGGTGAGCAATAATTTTCAATAAGTTTTGAACACGTACAAACAACTAAATGCAATACGTTTGAGATGTGCTCACACTTTACAATCAACTGATGATCATACTACAGCAGTGTTAACAAACTTACCCAGTCTGACAAACGTTGTAATATAACATGTAACATAACATGTAACATGATACATGATACTAATGATTATGACATTTTTTGTACAATTAAACCACATCTGTTAAGTGTTTGTATGTTATAATGAGTAATAATGTCAAGATTTGAACACAGAATCCATACATGAATGCTATCTTACAACAACCAAATGAGTAACTCACATTATTTACTCAACCGATGAAAATACTGTAGCAATGCTAACAAAACCTAGCTAGCCTGTCAAAGGTTTATATAGTCATTTTACAATCAAAATGATGTGAAGATTGTTGCATATGAAAAGTGTAAAATTTTAGTTCTAGCTAAAACAGTAATGTGCCTGCATTCGTGTCTGATGACATTGAAAGAGAAGACTTCCTGCTCATAGGATTATAGAAAGTATAGTGCTGAATTGTAGCATTTTTAGTGAATACGTATTATTATGTTTTGTATGAAATTTATTATATTACTGTACATAGATACTGCTTCACTGTACACTTCCTATATACATTATCTTAACAAATTGTTCTCTGCATGAATGAATATTTAATACATAATAATTCTGTGACTCTGTGTGGTCTGTACAACAGATATCACATTACTAATAATCATGCGCTAAATGGTAAGTTGCTAATGCAGTCTTTTGATAAGACCCACAAGAATGAGATGAATCTAAATTAACAAACAGAGCCTACAAATGCAATTAGTAATTATATGGTTACAGGTGAGCAATAATTTCAAGTTTGAACACAGAATACATAATTATAATTATCATAACAACTAAACGCGATACATTTGAGAGAGGTTCACACTTTACAATCAACTCATCATCATACTACAGCAGTGTTAACAAACCTGCCCAGTCTGACAAACATTTAGGTATTATACTGTAATGAAAATAATGTGAGATAGTCTTTTTATGTATCCACACATGTAGCAAAGAATATCTGTACACTGTCCAAAACTTTAATTGTGATTATACACACATATCCTGTGTATCACAATTTATGTTTCAATATCCGCATTTATCTCAGAGATTTTACAAAAGTGAGATAGATCAGGTAAATATGTACATACAAATCATGTAATGTAACAAATACGTACATAATATGTATATATAATTTGTATTACTATTTCTTTTTGTATCCACACAGGTAGCAAAGAATCCCTGTACACTGCACAATGCACAAAACGCTAATTCTGCACGATTATACATGCATGTGTACTACAATTTATGTTCAACATCTGCAGAATGTTTACAAAACTGAGATAATTATATAGATTATGTGAATGAAGAAATTGTTTCGAAACCTGTTGAATATCGTCAGTGGTCATTTTAAAAGTTGGATAATCATTAATTTTATTAATAAAATACATTTTTTATTGGGTATAGTTATACTAGCTAGGAACTAATCATACAACATGTGAAATGAATAACACATTGTGTTGTGATGATAACTATGGGCTAATTTGACTAGTAGAAGAGTAAAAGAAGCCTTCACAAACTATAACGAATGATGTTTCACTGAAAATTTTGGGTAAATTCAACAAACTTTATAGGTTAAATGAGCTGGTTGTCACCTATTATTCTGATTAGTTAATATTTGAATCATGCATTATTCCAAAATGTATTATCAAATATGATATACTAATTTCCCTTCTGTATTGGTTTTATGCATGAATGCTTCTATGCAGTTTATGGATAGGAAATAACTGATTATATTTTTGAATTGGGTCTCTAAATATCAGACACTATTATAATTGTTCTAGTTGTAAACTCTAAGCACAACTAGATGTGACTATTTATACTGGATGTCACAGTGTTGAGTAAATGTGAAACTCATTTAGCCAAGTTTTAAAACACCACATTCATTATTATAGTATACAGGATTGTGGCAATTGTAATACAAGACATAGTTTTATAGAAGCCCTTATTAATATGAGGAATGTATGTCTACAGGTATCATTAGCAACAGATGACATAACTAAATTGCAATAGTCAGAGTAATTATGTATGTGCATCAATCACATATATGTACATGAATGAATAATGATATTTTATCTCATTAATGTTGATGTATAATGCTGTTTCCTTCAAGCTACAGTCTCTTTTGTGTATTAGAAGAAATGAGTATAAAATATTATGTCATGCCTCACTATCATACTGTTTATCATTTACTAATGAAGAAAAGATTAAGTCCATTGTCTTATAAAAATATTTTTGGGGGTTGACTACAATGTACAATAATCAAGTGACATTCAACCACTGACATTTCCCATACTAGTCACCTAATACTGTTTTAAACAACATAATAATCTCTAATGCACAGTTACTTTTGGAGACGTAAGCGAACAACTAAAAATGTCAAATGATACATATAAGCACTGTAAATCTTCTTCATGATGAATAAAGCATTTGAATGTCTCACTCATTCTAACCATAAAGGTCTGGATTAAAAAAATGATCTAATCTCAAACTTTATTGAGCATCACCTTCATCACATGTTAAAAATTAATGCTTAATGCATCATAAAGAATATTATAAATTACTTCATAATAATTAATGTAGATTAGCAAGTTCTCTAGTCATGTATAACTATATGATTATCATACTCATGAAATGTAACATAACATGTAACATGATACTAATGATTATAACATTTTTGTACCATCAAACCACATCTGTTACTTTACCTACACATACAATTAGTATTTTTATGTTTATATATTTGAACACAGAATACATACAATTCTACTGTCTTCCAACAATGAAATTCTATAGATTTACTTTGAGAGAGGTTGACATTTTACAATATGAATAATAGTAATAAAAACAGGATTTAAATGGGTAATTAAAAAATACTCCAAATTTATGATATTTCAGTGTGTGTATACACAATAATGTCATTTGAGTTTGCTACCATATTTACTAAATACTGTTTGGCTTTTGATTACATATGCAATTTGGCAGCAAATTAGCTTATCATCAAGAGCTAAGTGCCATTATATCATTAAAAGAAGAGTAACATAACCTACTAAGATTAATTTTGTTAGAGTACAGCCTCTCTGTACTCAAACTTTCAATGGAATCACTTGAATGCAGTTGCCTGTATTATAAAACACATAAAAATAATTATATATTACGTTTGAGTGTAGCTCTCCAGCTATAGTGCAGTGGTTCTAAAAACCATTTGTTAAACACAGAAGTAAAAGGTTTGTAATAGAAATCTTTATATCAATATAAATCTTCATATAAAAAATAAAAACATTGTCAGTCTGTGTTATGATTGTCATCTATTTATTATTTTGGAAGCATAGTTATTCCACACTAAATTTAATTTAGTAAGCACCAAACAATACCCAGCTTTTTCTAGATAATTTCTATCTCATTTGTTAAGATAATGCCCTTTATGAACAAATTTGAAATTTTACACATAATAAATATAATTTATTAGATATTGTCAATGCTGATTTTGAAAGTTGTATTAAAAATATTTATTCGCTTTATCAATAATAGGGTATATTATTATACATACATTTTAAATCTTTCAGCTTCAATCCTTCCTATTTTATAATGTGTTATATATACTACTATAATTATTATATGAAATGAATAATACATAGTGTTGTGATGATAACTATGAACTAATTAGCAGACTAAAAGTCTGTGTAGAAACCCATACAAATATGAGGAATGGAATCATGTCGCACTGCAGATTGATACTATTAAGTATTGCTTTATAGTCCTGCTAAGATTATCGTAAACAACATCTTCCTTGCATTAAAATTTAACGCAAAATAGTTATTTGTGACACGGTGTGTTTGTGAAATAATTATATTACACTACTAATAATTTTGCGCTAAGTAGTAAGTAGCTGTATAGAATACTTGATAATTAACACCCACAATAATCAGCAAACAGAGTTTACTACTGCATATAAATTATATGAATATTGTAGTAGCAATAACTATACATTCTGACACTAAAAGAAGACATAATAATTATGTGTACGTAATATATACTAAACAGTGGGAGATATTAAGTGTAATAACTGAATCGCAGACTGTTTGTGCTGTGTGTACAATTTTATATCAAAAAAAACATGGAAATATTTTTCCAACAGTCAGTCTGTGTTATGATTGTCATGTGTTTATCATTTGGATGCATAGTTATTCTAAACTTAGCATTTTAAATTTCCTTTAGTAAGCCCCCAACAATAGTCAGACATTTTGAAATTTTGCACATATTAAATATAATTTATTAGATATCGTCAATTGTGATTTTGAAGTTGGATTATTACAAAATTTATAATAATTATGTACATTTTCAATCTGTCAGCTTCAATCTTTCCTTTTTACAATGCATTTTCTAACGTGATAGTTATATATACTAGCTATGAACTAATGATAATGTGTTGTGGTGATAAGTATGAGCTAATAAGTAGACTAAAAGTCTGTGTAGAAACCATACAAATATGAGGAATGCAATCATGTCGCACTGCAAATTCAATAAACATTATAGGTTAAATGGTTTTATGTTTCTATGGTCTGTAACTCATATCAGATTACTAATAATAATGTGATGAGTAGTAAGTAGCTCTACAAAGGCTTTTGATAAGACCCACTAGAATCCTTATTAACAAACAGAGTTTACTGTAGTTGCCAAGTTCAATCATGTATGTCTTCTTCTCTAAATTGGTATATGGTATAATACATAATAATAATAATAATAAAAATACACATTAAAAAAAAATCCCATTCAGTGTCCTATATAGGTGTATTAATGAAATTAAAAAAAAAAAATGCTCATATGATATTTTTGTACACAAAAACATCATTTGAGTATTTTACCATAGTTACTCAATTCTGTTTGGTTTTAGTTTACACTATATAGCACAAGTCAACTTTGATATAGCTAGCTATTGAGTACTATAACTGATAAATTAAATTCCACTGACTGCATATGCAATATTGGTGAATAACAAGAAAGATTTCTCCCTTTTAATAAAACAAACTATTATCCTCATAAAAAGAGTGATAGAGTAATAGTTACATATTATAACATTCTTTATGATGCATTCAGCATTTTTACGTGGCACAAGTTTAAGATTACATCTCTTTTTAACTGATACCATTTTTGGCCATCCTGAGTGATAATGACTATGATAGAAATGATAATAACTTTTAGTACCATTAAACTACATCTGTTACTGTACCTACAAATACAACTAGTAATTTTATTTTTATAATGACCAATAATGTCTAGTTTTGAATACATACATGAATACTATTTTCAAACAAACGATTGCAACAGATTTACTTTGATGAATGTACCATTGCCATGCTAACAAACACAGCAAGCCTGTCAAAGTTTTAGCCATTTTGAAATCAAAATAGTGTGTGCAATACTATTTGTTCAGGGAGGAAAGAATCCCTGGATAATACACAAAAGGTTAATTGTGATTATATGTGCGTATCATGTGTATCATACTTTATGTTTCAATGCCTGCATTTTTCAGATATATGTAATGTAATGTATATATATATATATATATATATATATATATATATATATATATATAATATATACTTATTCCACATAATAACTAATTTTATCAATGGTCGCTTTGAAAGCTTTTATTTTTATAAAAAGAATATGATTATAAAATAATATTAATCATTAATAATGTGTAAAAATGTCCATTCTAAATCCTTTAGCTTCCTATTTAAATGCATTTTGTAATGTGTATACATTGTAGTTACATTACCTGTAATAAGTATTAATCATACAACATGTGAAATGAATAATACATTGTGTTGTGATATAACTACGAGCTAATTAATAAACCAAAAGCTTGTGAAGAAGCCCATACAAATGTGAGGAATGTAATCATGTCTCTCTGCAAACGATATAGGTTAAACAAGTTGCAAGTCACCTATTATACTGCTTCAGAGTACACTTATAAATAGTATTTGCTTTTAATAGTCCTGTTTAAATTATCATAAGCAAATTGTTCTGCATGGATCTCAGTTATTATTTGTGACTCTACAGTCTGTAACACATATCCCATTACTAATAATCATTGATGAATTACAAGAACGTTTTCTCCCCTTTAGCAGATATATTACATTATCACAGGAGTGCTATTATACTCATAAGAAGAGTAACAGTTTATCCATACAGTACAGTATATAGAATACTTGTGAAAAGCTAGAATATTTGTAAACAACCTACCTTACACCTCAAAACTTTTCATCAATTTGGCAGAGAATTATTCTATCCTGGTGAATGAATTATCATCAAAAGAAGAGCAACGTAATCTATATTAATTTTGTCAGAGTACAGCCAACTCTGTATTCAAACTTGCAACGGTTTCACTTGAATACGGTTGCCTGTATTCTAACAGTATATGGTTACGGGTGAGCAATAAGTTCAAGTTTTGAACACAGAATACATGCATATACACAACTATATGCGATACATTTGAAAGAGACTCACACTTTACAATCAACTGATGATCATACTATAGCAGTGCTAACAAGACTGCCCAATCAAATATTTAGGTATTATACGATGAAAATAATTTGTGATTATATTTTTTATGTATCCACACATGTAGCAAAGAATCATTGTACACTGTCCAAAACGTTAATTGCGATTATACACACATGTGTATCACATTTCATATTTCAACATCTGCATTTTTCTCAGAAATTTTACAAAACTGAGATAGATTTGGTAAATATGTACATAACATTGCATGTAATGTAATGTATATGTAATTATATGTTATATGTATAATTATAGAATTTATATATTTGTAATAGCTACTATTTGTTTTTGCATCCACACAGGTAGTAAAGAATCCCTGTACACTGCACAATGCACAAAAAGCTATTTGCGCACGATTATACATGCATGTGTACGACAATTTATGTTCAACATCTGCAGAATGTTTACATAACCGAGATATATAGATCAAGTAAGTGAAGAAATTGTGAAATGAATAACACATTCTGTTGTGATGACGACAGTGAGCTAATTAGACTAGTAGTAGAGTAAAAGAAGTCTTCACAAACTATAACAAATGATGTCTCACTGCAAATTTTGGGTAAATTCAACAAACTTTATAGGTTAAATGAGCTGGTTGTCACCTATTATTCTGATTAGTTTGCTTCTTTGCAGTTTATGGATAGGAAATAACTTTTTGAATTGGGTCTCTAAATATCAGTCACTATAAATTATAATATAATTGTTCTAGTGGTACACTCTTAGCATGGCTAGATGTGAATCTTTATATACTGGGTGTCATAGTGTTGAGTAAATGTGAAACTCATTTAAACAGATTCTATTTTCTATCAGGAAAATCTATTTTCATGTTTTTCTGAATAAAATTACACTTTTCATTACCTTTTTATTGTTTCTTCTGATTAAAATTGGAAAATAAGGATAGTTTTACAAATTTTAAACATTTTGAAACATTATCTTTCAAATTTAAACAAATCTCCAATTTTGGAAAATTTGCATGTTGTGGAGTCATTGTAACAAAAAAAGGTAAGATAAGAATAGTCAAAATGTGAAAATTGCTAAAATATCAAAATTGAATACACAAGTCATATAAGTTCCACTGCATTGTACAGCATCTTCAGTTCATCGATTGTGTTTCGGTTTAGTCGCATTGATTTTGAGAATGTTATTCCTGACATAATTACAGCAGTCCTTGGAAATGTCTCAGTGACTGGTATCCCCTTTTTCTTCCATGCTATCCATTGATGGGTATACCCCCCATACCACCATTCGACAGTAACTTCAACATCTGAAAAACAACTAACCATTCCTATCTGTGGAATTTCATCATCATACTTCACAAGTCTGGTAGCAACAAAACCCTTGGTGGAAATGGAAGAGCGATAAATTTCAATTTTCTTTTTCCAGTCACCACTACATTCATCTAATCCCACTGCTTTAGGCCTTTTAGCTTTAGAACCATCACTAGATTTTTTCCTCTTGCCAAGTGTGATCTATATGGATAGTAGGTAGAGTCTCTGAAATTTCAGAACCCTGTTTATTTATTATGTATAGTATTATACATTGATTTGATGAGTTTAAACATTCAAAAACTGACATACAAATATGTAATAAATAACAAACAATGAATTTCAAGTGTAAATTGATTTTTAGTGTGCTAAAGAGGCTATACACATAGTGTTAGATAAAAGAATAGGATAATGATTTTATACACATGATATTGATCAGACTATAATTCTAGAGTGTTTTATTGAAAATTGATACACAAGTTGTTGGATAAAAATATAAATAAAAGTTATAGGTTACCTACTATCATGTCTACAACTATGATATCAACACAAACATTATGTGTTACATAATTGTGCATGAATATCAAACACCTTAAGTGATAAACAGGAGCATCTTATACCAAACTGTGCCAAAAAGTGGGAACAGCATAAAATTCTCAAAACACTTACACAAAGTACTCATTGATGACAATTTGATACTGCAGCAATAATTATTAAATTTATACCATAGAATAAAATTATAATTATGTGGTTATAAAATTGGATGATCCAATCCTTCAACAATATGTAATTAACTAACCTTCCCCTTTTCATTTTTTTCTGTCTGCTGGAGTTCCAGAATTTTTCTTGGAAGTAATAGGGGTAGAACATTTGAGACTCGAGGCTGTGATATTATTGTATCCAAAGGCCACATAGGAAACTGTGAAGGTAAGGACAAGTAATCAGCCTCAAAGTTCTCCAGAAAGTGATTCCACCAAGCCGAGGTGTCTTCCATAAACACACCAGATTTTTGGTATTTGATATTGTCTGATCTAAGACGAGGCAAATCAATTTTATCCGGGGATGGCCTCACTAACTGAGGAGCATCTTCTATAGAATCCTAGAGTACAGAAATAATAAATAATTATAATCATTTCACCATCTCTAAACATTCATTACCTTGAGCAAAACCAGACCATTTCCATCATGGGGCTCCCACTTGCATTGGCTCCATGCTTTGTAGAACAGAGCTGCTTTGCCATTGATGTTTCTTCTAAGTACAAAAATGTGGGGTGTTGTGTGGTTATGAATTTCCTCCAAGTGGGGTGCTATCCATGTTTTTATATCAAAAACATATCTAATAGTTTCTACATCATTAACCGTTTGATTGGATTCCTTAAAACGTTTTTCCATATCTATTAAAACAACAAAATTTATTAACTCATCCAGTTCGAAATATTTCATCAACTAACCAGACATTGTATGTGCATCATGTTTATGTAGATGTCTGGAAAGGCAGCTGAATGACTGGTCGATGTCTTCATGTGTATGACCTACCATCAAAAATCCAAGTTCTATCTATAATATAATTATAATTGTAATTATAATTTTAAGAATGGTCCCTTTGTTGGCATTTATATATGAGGTTATATATATACATTTATGTTTACCTCTGTAAAGATACTTTCCTCAACTAAAAAGGCCAAGAACCCCAAAACATACTTATTCTTGTTTTCCCTGACGCAATTATCCATCTGAAGGCGTAGGAATGGTGGTAGTGGTCTTCTTTTAGCTATCTTAGCAAGAGTATACAAAAGAGTTGAAAGAGTAAGATTAGAGTCATGAGAATACTGGAGAAAATCGAAATAACCAAAAGATCCAACTCCATGAACTAAGCAACCTGTCAAGTGACTCCTGAGACACCATAGGTTCTGGCAGGATTTTGGAATCCGAACAAGGTGAGGAATATTAGTTTTATTCTGGTCCATTCCATCAATTATCATAGATATGTATTGACCTGGTTCAGAGATTGCTACCTGCCTGTTGCTATAATACCTAGCTCTTTCTTGTCTAAAAAAATATTAAGGGATTCATAACTCAAGTTAACAGTATTAAAAACAACATTGTACATACTCTTGGAGTTTCAAATGTTCAGATAGCATCTCTTTAAGAGCTTTCTTCTCGTCCTTATTCACACCTGCCTTGCACATCTCTAGTTTGATCAAAGTACAAAAATTGCACTTAGTAAATCTGCCTTCCTACAATGAAATAAATTTTCACTAAAATACCAATAAATATAATATCTAAATTAAGTATAGAGATAAACTTACTCTAGGAATGGTTACATTGCGAAAGTTTTCTCTAAATAATTTGTTGAATTGGGAGAAGCATACTGCAGCATTGGTGTCACCTGCGTGTAATTCTTCTATCATTGTTGAGTAAATGCTACGTTCAGTGAGGCATGTAGGCAAATAAATACCATGCTTGTCTGGTCGTTTATCTCCAATTCTTTCAAAATATTCTTCCATCCATGCAATTGTTTCAAAAGATTTACGAGATTTATTTCGTGGCCTTTTGTTTTCAAGCATGACGACTCCACTGAGAAACTCTTTTCTAATTCCATAAAAACGAGTGTTACTCAAGCCTAAGGTAGCTTGCCAAATCGACTGACAGACAATTCGCCCACAAATTAGAAATTGTATGCTTTTCACATCCTTTGGCGCATCACTGGTGTTTGGACAGTGATATAAGAAGTAGTCTAACAACCATTTTTTCTGCTGCTCACTACGTTGTGACCAAAATATAGAATGTGATTGCAAAATATCGTATGGAGTCAATCAATGTATTTCTTGAGCACATCGTGGTGCACAGCCATTCAATTCTAAAACTTTTGTGAGCTGCCATCCAGTTAGGTCCTTTACCAATGCAGATGGATCATACACATTCTTACGACATGGTTTCCGTGGACTTTTTCTTACTGGTGGAGAGATTGAGGGTTCGGTGTCGCTATCATTTTTAGGAGTACTGTCTGACCACTCACAGTGCGGACCCTGACTGTCGGATTCATCAATGTCTGACCAGCTACAACTACTGAAAGACTCAGATTCCAGTTCGCTAGACCAGTCACAACTCTCTAAGTCTGAAGACATGCTGACACGATATAGCTCTCTTCGTAATGAAATTTTTACGCACTTAGATCTAATTACGAAAGAGGTGGGATCTGACGGTAAGGTGAAGGACAGCATCAATTTCGAAGAAATGCCTCCTAGTAAACCATGGTCGTTCACTGTTCAGAGCAAGCGTCTTTATCTGGAAGTTGGTGACAACATCGAGTATCGTTATGGGCCGGTTTTGGAAGTACAAATTCACAAAGAAAAGCCAATGTGGATCAAAGTAAGTATGACAAAACGACCACTTTTAGTTATAGTTCAATAATTACAGTATGTTTGCATGGTTCTCCAAATTTAGTTATTTTTATATAATTATACAGTTAAATATGTTATTTATATTTGAAATAGGTTAAAAATGTTTGAGATTTTGGTTTTAGTTAACTTACTAAAAGGGCATTGGTAGTCATCTTTGCAATAGACCTGTAATTTCACAATGCCTTACTAAAAGGGGTTTTAAAACAACAATCTATATAGCTATCAGAAGTATATATACACCAGTTATTTTTCCTCATGACAATACAGGTGAAATTATTATTTGAAAAAAAACCAAAATTGCTGTCCCTTGATGCATTTAGCTGGAATTCTAATCCAGTGTGTAATTGGTTTCAGGGGTGCAAAGACAACAATGGTTTTTTGGTTATTTGGAGGGAAAAGATAAGTCCTCTACTGAATAAGAAAACAGGGGATTTTGATTCATCTTTTGAAGACATACCAAACAGCTCAACCTGTACTCCTGTTGGTACAGGGGATCATGTTGATGAAGTGGATGATATTGCAACACCAAATCGTAAACGAAAATCATCTACAACCCCTCCATATTTATTGCCAACTTCCAAGAGTTTAAGAATGGAAGAAGAAAATGCTGCTAATTGTGATGAAACAGACATGGACCAAAAAATTAGGAACAACTTTTTAGGTATGATCTCATGCAAATCTTGCTTTACATGTTCTATTTCTATTCTTCTAGGATTTTATATGCTTCCAGTTTGTCGGTTAATGGAACCACCTAAACAGCTCTTAGTAAGAGATAAAAAAACAGTTTTCATAGAAGCGCTGAAGCAAGAAATGTTGGATAATCCATTAGGTGATGTGCAGCCCATCCTCTGTGTTGTTCAGTTGAAAGACAAAGAAAAGTTTGATTCAAAGATGAAGGAAGCATACACTTATTACACAATTGGAGGTAATCATTCACGTGAGGCTCTTCAGCAAATCCTCTCAGAAAAACCTGAATTAAGCCGTAATAGAACCTACACTCATAGATTATGCTCCATATATTCCAAAATGGAATCACATCTCCTTATTCGGTTAGCCTCCAAGCATAACCGTGCTACCAACTTCAGTCATGATATGACTGCTTGGGACAGAGTGAGTTACAATAATTATTATTCGAAATGCACATGCTTATATGTTTATTTTTGAAGGTTCTGCAGTGTAGAAAATTGCTATTTGAAATGTCTCATATTTCTTATGAAGACATAGATCCCCCTGAAAGGCCATCTGGGTGGAAAAAGACTTGCTCATTGCTGTTGACTCAAAAGGTTATATTACCTCCATACAAAATTAATATTATTGTTAATGCAATCAATCACTGTACTGTGTTGCACAGTTGTGTTTATTTCCAAGGAAGGGAGGGATTTTAGGTTTCTCACTTTTAAGAAACCCTTTGTGTTTACTAGACAACTATAGGTGATAGAACCTATCTAAACATGTGGTTTAATCATGAATGTAATGTGATATGTCTAATGCTTATAATGTGACTTGTTTTTGTCCTGCTTTGAGTTAACCAAACCTTCTTCCCATGGAACATATATATAGGTTGAGCAATTAGATGATGCAATGGTATTTTACCTGGCCTCCCTTCCAAATGGAATTTTTAAAACGGTGGAGAAAATGTTTTTATTATACTCAAAAGGCCAACTGAAAGGACAAAAAATTCCTCGCAGCAAAAAGTCTGTTGCTGCTAAACCACCAGACCTCAAGGGCAGTAAGTTAAAATGCCTTCGTGGAGTGGATTTGGAGGTTGGTCATAAATTATTGAAAGATGTAGTAGACATGAAGTCATCTTTGGTTGAACTATCAGGGGAATGCTCAGCAGTTAAACAACTCAACAAAATTCAAACTTGCTTTTTAAAGGTAACAAACCTTTCTAGTTGGAAAGAAGCTAATGAAAGATATCCTGAGCATACGAAAACAGAAAAACTAGAAACATTTTGTAAACTGAACTTCTCGTCTCCTACTATTCCAGAGCCCTTCATGAGATTTTGTCAGCAGGCCATGAAAGCAAAACGACTGAGCTCCATTTCTAAATCACATACAGATTCAAAAGTTGATGATGATCTGTTTATCACAGAATTAAATCACTGTTTAGCATTGTTTTTAAAGGAGAATGTGTTGGATCTTGGGGAGAAGTTGGAAGATGTATGGAAAAAGGTTAAAAAAAATGTGTTGGATACATTAGTGTTTATATTTATAATGTGCATGTTTTCTGAATTTCAGGTCAGTTGTATTGTTGAGCATCAAGTTCAGTTTCTAGGTTTTACCCTTATTCTTATGGATGTGAGAAATCATTTCAACTGTACTGAACAGACAAAGGTGTATATAGCTGAATTATTATTACTATTACACTTGATTGTTGAATATGTATAATTATAATTACAGATTTTATCCCCAAGTACATTGGCAACTTCTGTTAGAGCTATCAATTTCAATGTGGGTCTTCAAACCTATACTCATGTATTTTTAACTAACCTGGAGGACATTGGAACAATAGCTAATGCTCTGTCAGATAGCTTTGGACAAGTACAGACAGGTGTTCTAGCTTGTAAAAATGGTACAGCTCAGTGTGATGTATTTAATTGATATCAGGCTGTAGTTGTAATAATTTGGTGTTTCTAACTAATTTTAGTTTTAGCAAATTTATACTAAGTATTTTAATGATGATATAATTATTGATATTTTACTTTTAGGTTCATGTAATTATGCTTATGGAATAGTCGCAGTCTTTAACAACATTGAAGAAGATGATACAAATACCAGTACTGTTTTCATATGTGAAATTGAAAATCATAAAGATGAGATCCCAATTATTTTCCTACAATCGCTAGTGAAGCAGTACAGTAAAAAAAATGACTGGATACTTTCAGGAACAGGTATATATATATTAATAGTTTCAAATTTAGTAGCTATATAAGGTTCATCTTGTACATAACTGTTGCAGTTTTGAATTTTGAATACTTGTGTTATATAAATATCACAGTATATATACACATGGATTTGAAGGCTATTACTAAAATAATAATTTTGGTAATAGCCTTCTTGTAACTGAACTCAAAAATAATCATGAATTTTTGTTTGAGTCCAAAAATAATGATACAATTGCATGTGTTCATTTTTAACTTCAAAAGAGGTTCTGAAATTTCAGATCTCCACCAAATCTTCAAATACTATGAAGTTTCAAAACTCTCAAAATCATATTGTTCATTGAAATCTGTTCTTGACAGGTGAAGGCAGTCTACTTGCAGGTGTTACACAAGGAAGAAACTGTATGCTACTAGAAAAAGACTCTAAGAGATATTTTGAATTAACGACTAAATCTATTAAACTTCTCAATGCAGAAGAAGAAACTGTTTTTGATGAAGAACGTCCTGAAGATGACCTCAATGTGAACATGGATACTACAATAGAAACTACAATCGATACTCCTGGATAACTATTTTATATTGATACTCTTGGATTACTATTTCATCTATCATTATTTTTTTCTTTATTTTGATAATTGCAATTGTGATGACAATATTATTGACAGAATTCATAAGTAAGTGAATACTGGGTGCAGATTTTTCACATTCTGAAGAAATCTACATTCTGTGATAAGTAAAAATTCTCAATTTTACAAAACCTGCAATTCTGACAGGAACGAAAATAGAAAAATATTTTCCTGATATAAAATAGAATGTGTTTTTAGCCAATTATGAGTTTTAAAATAACCCATCCATTTTTATAGGGCACAGGATTGTGTCATTTGTATATAACACAAGACATAATTTTATAGAAGCCCTTACTAATATGAGGAATGCATGTCTACAGGTATCACAAGCAACACATGACATAGCTAAATTGGATTATTCAGAGTAATTATGTATGTGCATCAATCACACATATGTACATGCATACATGAATGAATAAATATATGATCTAATCTCAAACATTATTGAGCATCACCTTCATCACAATATGATTATCATACTCATGAAATGTAACATAACATGTAACATGATACTAATGATTATAACATCTTTGTATGATCAAACCACATCTGTTAAGTGTTTGTTATAATGAGTAATAATGTCAAGATTTGAACACAGAATCCATACATGAATACTATATTTCAACAACCAAAAGAGTAACTCACATTCTTTACTCAACCGATGAAAATACTATAGCAATGCTAACAAACCTAGCTAGCCTGTCAAAGGTTTATATAGTCATTTTACAATCAAAATGACGTGGAGATTGTTGCATTTGAAAAGTGTATAATTTTTTTTTATAGCTAAAACAGTACTTTTCCTGCATTCATGTCTGATGACATTGAAAGAGATGACTTCCTGCTCATAAGATTATAGAAACTATAGTGTTGAATTGTAGCATTTTCAGTGAATACGTATTATTAAGTTTTGTATGAAATTTATCTTATTATACATAAAAGCACTGTAAATCTACTTCATGATGAATTAAGCATTTGAATGTCTCACTCATTCTAGCAATAAAGGTCTGGATCAAAAAAATGATCTAATCTCAAACTTTATTGAGCATCGCCTTCATCGCATGTTAAAAATTAATGCTTGTTGCATCATAAAGAATATTATAAATTACTTTAGCAAATTCTGTAGTCATGTATAATTATATGATTATCATATTCATAAAATGTAACATAAAAAGTAACATGATACTAATGATTATGACATTTTTATTTTTGTACCATCAAACCACATCTGTTACTTTACCTACACATACAATTAGTATTTGTATGTTTATAATGAGTCAGGATTTGAACACAGAATACATACAAGACTACTATATACCAACAATGAAGTTCTATAGATTTAATTTGAGAGAGGTTCATATTTTACAATATGAATAATAGTATTAAAACAGAAGTTTGTGAAAATATCCTATTTAAACTCTTATATATAGAAATTTCAATGGGAAATTAAAAAAAACTAAAATGATATTTCTGTGTGTATATCCACAAAAATGTCATTTGAGTTTGCTACCCTATAATTTACTCAATACTGTTTAGCTTTAGTTTACATATGATTTTATTAATTTGGCAGAAAATTAGTTTATCTTCAAGAGCTATGTGCAATTATAATTAAAAGAAGAGTAACATAATCTAGTCTTTGTTTTGTTAGAGTACGGCCAACTCTGTACTCAAACTTTCAATGCAGTTGCCAGTATTCTAACACACATAAGAATTATATATTATGTTTGAGTGTAGCTCTGCAGGTATAGTGCAGTGCTTTAAAATCCAGACTGTAATATAAATCTTTATATCAAAAACACATTGAAATATCTGTCAGTCTGTGTAATGGTTATCATTTTGGATGCATAGTTATTCTAAACTTTGTATTTCAAATTTCATTTAGTGAGCTCCAAACAATACCCAGCTTTTTTCTATATAATTTCTATAATTTTATGTTATTTTGTTTCTTTTGTTAAGATTGCCTTGTGATATATAGTGTGAACAAATTTGAAATTTTACACATAATAAATATAATTTATTAGATATCGTTAACACACATTTTGAAACTTGTAAACAGATTTTATTTGAGAAAGGTTCTCATTATACAATCAACTGATGAATTTACTATAGCATTGCTAAGAAACCTGGCTAATCAGCCAACATTACGTTTTTGGCATTCTCAAATCATCATTTGATTGTAAAGTGTGAGCCTCTCTCAAATTTATCGCATTAGTTGTTTGTATGTATTCTGTGTTCAAAACTTGAAATTATCGCTCACCTGTAACCATACAATTACTAATTGCAGTTGTAGGCTCTGTTTTTTAATTTAGATTCGTTTCATTCTTGTGGGTCTTATCAAAAGACCACATATATATAGCTACTTACTATTTAGCACATTATTATTAGTAAGCTGACAGACCATAGAGTCACAGATAATGGTTATGTGTGAAATTGTTCACTGAAAGCCATGCAGGGAACATTTAATTTTATAATCATAATTATTATTAATAAATAATGAATATCAAACTTTGAAAATGACCACTGATGATATTGATTTTATAAACGTTGGATAAGTATCCAAACAATTTGTTCATGAAACACCAATCCTAACAGGAGAAACAAACACAAAGTATGCAATACAAATGAATGCATGTATAATCACAATTAACTTTTTGTGCAGCATACAAGTTAGTAAATGTTGAGATTACATCTGTTTTTAATTGAGACATTTATTGGCAAGCCTGAATGTCAATGTGTTGTGACATGTAACATGATATATAGAAGGAATGATAATAACTTTTTTGTACCATTAGACTTACTGTAGCTACAAATGAAATTATTAACTGAGTAGCTATATATAATGAGTAATAATATCAAGTTTTGAATACAGAATACATACATGGCTACTATGCTCCAACAACCAAATGTGATAGGTTTAACTTGATAAATGTACCATTGTGGTACTAGCAAACATGGCTACTATCTAAATGATGTGTAATACTATTTTATCCACACAGGAGGGGAAAAATCTCTGCAATGTTAAAATGCTTATTGCACCTTTAAAGAATGTTATAATAATTCTTTTATGAATCGCCACAATAAATAATCTCAATTATACAGCAAGTTCTCTCCAATGATTGATAGAAGCATAAAATTAAGACAAAATGAAATATAATTATGAATCTCGACAAAATAATTTTGATTAAAAAGTTCTCTCTAATCATTGATAGAAGCATAACATTAATGCAAAATGAAATATATATATCATAGTTGATAATACATTAGTACATGATAGAAGTAATAACCATTCAGGAAAACTGATGACATATATACAATTCATTTAACCTATAATAGAATTTACACAATTTGCAGTGCGATATGATTGCATTCCTCATATTTGTATGGGTTTCAACACAGACTTTTAGTCTGCTAATTAGCTCATAGTTATCATCACAACACAGTGTGTTATTCATTTCATGTGTTATAGCAGTATATATAACGCGTTATAAAATGCTACGTAAGAACCCTATTATTGACAAAACTAATAATTATATTTATAATAATAATTTTTAATAAGTAATAATACAAGTTTCAAAATGTGTGTTAACGATATCTAATAAATTATATTTATTATGTGTAAAATTTCAAATTTGTTCACACTATATATCACAAGGCAATCTTAACAAAAGAAACAAAATAACATAAAATCATAGAAATTATCTAGAAAAAGCTGGGTATTGTTTGGAGCTCACTAAATGAAATTTGAAATACAAAGTTTAGAATAACTATGCATCCAAAATGATAACCATTACACAGACTGACAGATATTTCAATGTGTTTTTGATATAAAGATTTATATTACAGTCTGGATTTTAAAGCACTGCACTATACCTGCAGAGCTACACTCAAACATAATATATAATTCTTATGTGTGTTAGAATACTGGCAACTGCATTGAAAGTTTGAGTACAGAGTTGGCCGTACTCTAACAAAACAAAGACTAGATTATGTTACTCTTCTTTTAATTATAATTGCACATAGCTCTTGAAGATAAACTAATTTTCTGTCAAATTAATAAAATCATATGTAAACTAAAGCTAAACAGTATTGAGTAAATTATAGGGTAGCAAACTCAAATGACATTTTTGTGTATATACACACAGAAATATCATTTTAGTTTTTTTTAATTTCCCATTGAAATTCCTATATGTAGGAGTTTAAATAGGAAATTTTCACAAACTTCTGTTTTAATACTATTATTCATATTGTAAAATATGAACCTCTCTCAAATTAAATCTATAAAACTTCATTGTTGGTATATAGTACTCTTGTATGTATTCTGTGTTCAAATCCTGACTCATTATAAACATACAAACACTAATTGTATGTGTAGGTAAAGTAACAGATGTGGTTTAATGGTACAAAAATGTTATAATCATTAGTATCATGTTACATGTTATGTTACATTTCATGAGTATGATAATCATATAGTTATACATGACTAGAGAACTTGCTAATCTACATTAATTATTATGAAGTAATTTATAATATTCTTTATGATGCATTAAGCATTAATTTTTAACATGTGATGAAGGTGATGCTCAATAATGTTTGAGATTAGATCATATAATTATTCATTCATGTATGCATGTACATATGTGTGATTGATGCACATACATAATTACTCTGAATAATTTAGCTATGTCATGTGTTGCTAGTGATACCTGTAGACATGCATTCCTCATATTAGTAAGGCTTCTATAAAATTATGTCTTGTGTTATATACAAATGACACAATCCTGTGCACTATGAAAATGGATGGATTATTTTAAAACTCATAATTGGCTAAATGAGTTTCACATTTACTCAACACTATGACACCCAGTATATAAAGATTCACATCTAGCCATGCTAAGAGTGTACCACTAGAACAATTATATTATAATTTATAGTGACTGATATTTAGAGACCCGATTCAAAAAAATATCATCAGTTATTTCCTATCCATAAACTGCATAGAAGTAAACTAATCAGAATAATAGGTGAGAACCAGCTCATTTAACCTATAAAGTTTGTTGAATTTACCCAAAATTTGCAGTGAGACATCATTAGTTATAGTTTGTGAAGACTTCTTTTACTCTACTACTAGTCTAATTAGCTCACTGTCATCATCACAACAGAATGTGTTATTCATTTCACAATTTCTTCACTTACTTGATCTATATATCTCGGTTTTGTAAACATTCTGCAGATGTTGAACATAAATTGTCGTACACATGCATGTATAATCGTGCGCAATTAGCTTTTTGTGCATTGTGCAGTGTACAGGGATTCTTTACTACCTGTGTGGATGCAAAAACAAATAGTAGCTATTACAAGTTATATAAATTCTATAATTATACATATAACATATAATTACATATACATTACATTACATGCAATGTTATGTACATATTTACCAAATCTATCTCAGTTTTGTAGAAAAATGCAGATGTTGAAATATGAAATGTGATACACATGTGTGTAAAATCGCAATTAACGTTTTGGACAATGTACAATGATTCTTTGCTACATGTGTGGATACATAAAAAGACTATCACACATTATTTTCATTGTATAATACCTAAATATTTGACTGGGCAGTCTTGTTAGCACTGCTATAGTATGATCATCAGTTGATTGTAAAGTGTGAGTCTCTTTCAAATGTATCGCATATAGTTGTGTATATGCATGTATTCTGTGTTCAAAACTTGAACTTATTGCTCACCTGTAACCATATACTGTTGGAATACAGGCAACCGTATTCAAGCAAAACCGTTGCAAGTTTGAATACAGAGTTGGCTGTACTCTGACAAAATTAATATAGATTACGTTACTCTTCTTTTGATGATAATTCATTCACCAGGATAGAATAATTCTCTGCCAAATTGATGAAAAGTTTTGAGGTGTAAGGTAGGTTGTTTACAAATATTCTAGCTTTTCACAAGTATTCTATATACTGTACAGTATGGATAAACTGTTACTCTTCTTATGAGTATAATGGCACTCCTGTGATAATATAATATATCTGCTAAAGGGGAGAAAACGTTCTTGTAATTCATCAATGATTATTAGTAATGGGATATGTGTTACAGACTGTAGAGTCACAAATAATAACTGAGATCCATGCAGAACAATTTGCTTATGATAATACAGGACTATTAAAAGCAAATACTATTTATAAGTGTACTCTGAAGCAGTATAATAGGTGACTTGCAACTTGTTTAACCTATATCGTTTGCAGAGAGACATGATTACATTCCTCACATTTGTATGGGCTTCTTCACAAGCTTTTGGTTTATTAATTAGCTCGTAGTTATATCACAACACAATGTATTATTCATTTCACATGTTGTATGATTAATACTTATTACAGGTAATGTAACTACAATGTCTACACATTACAAAATGCATTTTAAATAGGGAGCTAAAGGATTTAGAATGGACATTTTTACACATTATTAATGATTAATATTATTTTATAATCATATTCTTTTTATAAAAATAAAAGCTTTCAAAGCGACCATTGAGTGTGTGGAATAAGTATGGAATAACAATCTTAACAAGAAAAACAAAATAACACAAAGTATGGAGCAATGGGAATTATTATTTAGTTAATTATTCATCATGAATTAGCTAGATAATAATTATGTCATTGCTCTATATGTACATGTGTATGTATATATATATATATATATATAGCATGCTACCATGGCAACCGTTTGATGTGGTTAGGTCTTATATTTTTGTATATAGACCTGTGAATCTTTAATCTATCAGCATACAATATATTGTATATAGTACACTTACAGTTCTTATATAAAACAATATAAAACCTTGGTTTAGTGTCCTCGGATGTGATATAGCCCTCGCAGGCTCGGGCTATATCACATCCTTGGACACTAAACCTCGGGTCTATATTTTTGTATATAAGACCTGTAAGTGTACTATATATATTACATATATATATATATATATATATATATATATATATATATATATATATATATATATATACATTACATTACATATATCTGAAAAATGCAGGCATTGAAACATAAAGTATGATACACATGATACGCACATATAATCACAATTAACCTTTTGTGTATTATCCAGGGATTCTTTCCTCCCTGAACAAATAGTATTGCACACACTATTTTGATTTCAAAATGGCTAAAACTTTGACAGGCTTGCTGTGTTTGTTAGCACGGCAATGGTACATTCATCAAAGTAAATCTGTTACAATCGTTTGTTTGAAAATAGTATTCATGTATGTATTCAAAACTAGACATTATTGGTCATTATAAAAATTCTATCATAGACATTATCACTCAGGATGGCCAAAAAATGTATCAGCGAGATGTAATCTTAACCTTTAATAACTTGTGCCACATAAAGATGCTGAATGCATCATAAAGAACGTTATAATATGTAACTATTACTCTATCACTCTTTTTATGAGGATAATAGTTTGTTTTATTAAAAGGGAGAAATCTTTCTTGTTATTCACCAATATAATTGCATATGCAGTCAGTGGAATTTAATTTATCAGTTATAGTACTCAATAGCTATATCAAAGTTGACTTGTGCTATATAGTGTAAACTAAAACCAAACAGAATTGAGTAACTATGGTAAAATACTCAAATGATGTTTTTGTGTACAAAAATATCATATGAGCATTTTTTTTTAAATTTCATTCATACACCACCTATATAGGAGACTGAATGGGATTATTTTTTTTAATGTGTATTATTATTATTATTATTATTATGTATTATACCATATACCAATTTAGAGAAGAAGACATACATGATTGAACTTGGCAACTACAGTAAACTCTGTTTATTAATAAGGATTCTAGTGGGTCTCATCAAAAGCCTTTGTAGAGCTACTTACTACTCATCACATTATTATTAGTAATCTGATATGAGTTACAGACCATAGAAACATAAAACCATTTAACCTATAATGTTTATTGAATTTGCAGTGCGACATGATTGCATTCCTCATATTTGTATGGTTTCTACACAGACTTTTAGTCTACTTATTAGCTCATACGTATCATCACAACACATTGTGTTATTCATTTCACATGTTATATAATTATCATTAGTTCATAGCTAGTATATATAACTATCACGTTAGAAAATGCATTGTAAAAAGGAAAGATTGAAGCTGAAAGATGAATATGTTATAAATTTTGTAATAATCCAACTTCAAAATCACAATTGACGATATCTAATAAATTATATTTATTATGTGCAAAATTTCAAATTTATTTAAAAATGGCTGACTATTAATTGTTGGGGGCTTACTAAAGGAAATTTAAAATGCTAAGTTTAGAATAACTATGCATCCAAATGATAAACACATGACAATCATAACACAGACTGACTGTTGGAAAAATATTTCCATGTTTTTTTTGATATAAAATTGTACACAGCACAAACAGTCTGCGATTCAGTTATTACACTTAATATCTCCCACTGTTTAGTATATATTACGTACACATAATTATTATGTCTTCTTTTAGTGTCAGAATGTATAGTTATTGCTACTACAATATTCATATAATTTATATGCAGTAGTAAACTCTGTTTGCTGATTATTTTGGGTGTTAATTATCAAGTATTCTATACAGCTACTTACTACTTAGCGCAAAATTATTAGTAGTGTAATATAATTATTTCACAAACCACACCGTGTCACAAATAACTATTTTGCGTTAAATTTTAATGCAGGGAAGATGTTGTTTATGACAATCTTAGCAGGACTAAAAAGCAATACTTAATAGTATCATTGCAATGCTATCAAAGTTTTCTGTATTTTACAATCAAAATGATGTGTAATACAACAAGTTTTTTGATCCACACAAGAAGGAGGAAAGAATCCCTACCATGTTAAAAATGCTTAATGAACTTTATGAATCTTGACAAAATAATTTAGATTAACAAGTTCTCTCTAATCATCGATAGAAGCATAAAATTAATACAAAAGTAAATATATATTATAATACTTGATAATACATTAGGTCATGATACAAGTAGTAACCATTCAGGAAACTGATGACATATACGCAATTTATTTAACCTATAAAGTTTATTGAAATTGTACAATTTGCAGTGCGACATGATTGCATTCCTCATATTTGTATGGGTTTCTACACAGACGTTTAGTCTGCTAATTAGCTCATAGTTATCATCACAACACTATGTATTATTCATTTCATAAAATATAGTAGTATATATAACACATTATAAAATAGGAAGGATTGAAGCTGAAAGATTAAAAATGTATGTATAATAATATACCCTATTATTGATAAAATGAATAAATATGTTTAATACAACTTTCAAAATCAGCATTGGAAATAAATTATATTTATTATGCGTAAAATTTCAAATTTGTTCATAAAGATCACTATCTTAACAAATGAGATAGATGTTATTTAGAAAAGGCTGAGTATTGTTTGGTGCTTACTAATTTAAATTTAGTATGGAATAACTATGCCATTGACAACGACACCTTCTAATTTTTTTTGATGTTTGGTAGTGGCATCAGTGTTTAAAGTGTAATCCACTTTTTTTTACTGCATAATCCTCGTTGCTTTGTGAATGATAAATAGATGACAATCATAACACAGACTAACAATGTTTTTATTTTTTATATTATATTGACATAAAGATTTATATTACAAACCTTTTACTGTGTTTAACAAATGGTTTTTAGAACCACTGCACTATAGCTGGAGAGCTACACTCAAACGTAATATATAATTTTTATGTGTTTTATAATACAGGCAACTGCATTCAAGTGATTCCATTGAAAGTTTGTGTACAGAGAGGCTGTACTCTAACAAAATTAATCTTTGTAGTTTATGTTACTCTTCTTTTAATGATAATGGCACTTAGCTCTTGATGATAAGCTAATTTGCTGCCAAATTGCATATGTAATCAAAAGCCAAACAGTATTTAGTAAATATGGTAGCAAACTCCAATGACATTATTGTGCATACACACACAGAAATATCATAAATTTGGAGTATTTTTTAATTACCCATTTAAATTCCTATATAGGAGTTTGAATAGGAAATTTTAAAAAATCCTGTTTTTATTACTATTATTCATATTGTAAAATGTCAACCTCTCTCAAAGTAAATCTATAGAATTTCATTGTTGGAAGACAGTAGAATTGTATGTATTCTGTGTTCAAATATATAAACATAAAAATACTAATTGTATGTGTAGGTAAATTAAAGTAACAGATGTGGTTTGATGGTACAAAAATGTTATAATATTACATTAGTATCATGTTACATGTTATGTTACATTTCATGAGTATGATAATCATATAGTTATACATGACTAGAGAACTGGCTAATCTACATTAATTATTATGAAGTAATTTATAATATTCTTTATGATGCATTAAGCATTAATTTTTAACATGTGATGAAGGTGATGCTCAATAAAGTTTGAGATTAGATAATTTTTTTAATTCAGACCTTAATGGCTAGAATGAGTGAGACATTCAAATGTTAATTCATCATGAAGAAGATTTACAGATATACGTATCATTTGACATTTTTATGGGAAATGTCAGTGGTTGAAGTCACTTGATTATTGTACATTGTAGCCAACCCCCAAAAATATTCTTATAAGACAATGTGACTTAATCTTTTCTTCATTAGTAAATGATAAACAGTATGATGGTGAGGCGTGACATAATATTTTATACTCATTTCTTCTAATACACAAAAGAGACTGTAGCTTGAAGGAAACAGCATTATACATCAACATTAATGAGATAAAATATCATTATTCATTCATGTACATAATGTGATTGATGCACATACATTATTACTCTGACTATTGCCATTTAGCTATGTCATCTGTTACTAATGATACCTGTAGACATACATTCCTCATATTAATAAGGGCTTCTATAAAACTATGTCTTGTGTTACAATTGCCACAATGCTGTATACTATAAAAATGAATGTGGTGTTTTAAAACTCTTAATTGGCTAAATGATTTTCACATTTACTCAACACTGTGACATCCAGTATAAATAGTCACATCTAGTTGTGCTTAGAGTGTACAACTAGAACAATTATAATAGTGTCTGATATTTAGAGACCCAATTCAAAAAATATAATCAGTTATTTCCTATCCATAAACTGCATAGAAGCATTCATGCATAAATCTAATACAGAAGGGAAATTAGTATATCATATTTGATAATACATTTTGAAATAATGCATGATTCAAATATTAACTAATTGATATAATCAGAATAATAGGTGACAACCAGCTCATTTAACCTATAAAGTTTGTTGAATTTACCCAACATTTGCAGTGAAACATCATTCGTTATAATTTGTGAAGGCTTCTTTTATTCTACTACTTGTCTAATTAGCTCACTGTCATCATTTCACAATTTCTTCACTTACTTGATTTGTATTTCTCGGTTCTGCAGATGTTGAACATAAATTGTCATACACATGCATGTATAGTCATGCATAATTAGCTTTTTGTGCATTGTGCAATGTACAGGGATTCTTTACTACCCGTGTGGATGTAAAAACGAATAGTAGCTATTACAAATTTTATAAATTATATAATTATACATATAATATATATTTACATATACATTTCATTACATGCAATTTTATGTACATATTTACATAATCTATCTAAGTTTTGTAAAAATTTCGGAGAAAAATGCAGATGTTGAAACATGAATTGTGATACACATGTGTGTATAATCACAATTAACATTATGGACGGTGTACAATGATTCTTTGCTACATGTGTGGATACATAAAAAGACTATCACACATTATTTTCATTGTATAATACCTAAATATTTGTCAGACTGGGCAGTCTTGTTAGCACTGCTATAGTATGATCATCAGTTGATTGTAAAATGTGAGCATCTCTCAAATGTATTGCATATAGTTGTGTATATGCATGTATTCTGTGTTCAAAACTTGAACTTATTGCTCACCTGTAACCATATACTAATTGCATTTGTAGGCTTTGTTTGTTAATTTAGATTCATCTCATTCTTGTGGGTCATATCAAAAGACTGCGTATAGCTACTTACTATTTAGCGCATGATTATTAGTAATATGTGTTGTACAGACCACACAGAGACACATAATTATTATGTATTAAATATTCATTCAGAGAACAATTTGTTAAGATGATGTAGGCAGGATTATTAGAAGCAAATAAAACAATACCTATAAGTGTACAGTGAAGCAGTATCTGTATACAATAATAAGATAAATTTAACACAAATAGTAATACGTATTCACTGAAAATGCTAGAATTCAACACTGTAGTTTCTATAATCCTATGAGCAGGAAGTCTTCCTTTAATTTCAATGTGAACGGACATGGATGCTGGAAAAATTACTGTTTTAGCTAGAACAGAAATTATACACTTTTCATATGCAACAATCTTCATGTCATTTTGATTGTAAAATGACTATATAAACCTTTGATAGGCTAGCCAGTTTTGTTAGCATTGCTATAGTATTTTCATCAATAATGTGAGTTACTGATTTGGTTGTTGGAATATAGTATTCATGTATGGATTCTGTGTTCAAATCTTGACATTATTACTCATTACAAACATACAAACACTTAACAGATGTGGTTTAATGGTACACAAATGTTATTACACTGTAGAAACAAAACTACGGATTCTGTGTTCAGAAATAGTATTACTCATATGAACATACGATTTTTAATTGTCTTTGTAGGTAAAGTAACAGATGTGGTTTAATCGTGCAAAAATGTTATAATCATTAGTATCATGTTACATGTTATGTTACATTTCATAAGCATGATAATTATATGACTAGAGAACTTGCTAATTTATATCATTTAGTAATATATGTGACCGTGGATGCGAAAATCAACCTTATGGTACAAAAATTGAAAATTGTGTTATTGATATATTCTTGTTCCTTGAGAAACAAGCTATCTTTTGGTAAAAACAACTCTGAAATTGAAGGTTGCGTTACCAAGTTACAGACGATTTCATTTTAATAGCTGTTGAAATGTAATTTAGAGAAAATGCGTTTTAATTAATCTCTAATGAAATTCTTTGAATTCCGTATACCTAGTCTCACGTGATTTTTGCTTTGTCAGCAAATGTTACAAAAATGCTTCTTTGTCATCTAAAAACCTTTTATGTGACTAACAGTAGCGGCGTTAATGAGTTCTAGATACTATTAAGTATTTCTAAGTACGGATGAGACATTACCATGACAACATTTTTCACAAGGTAATGTTGTTTACATAAATTATACAAATAATTGTTATTAGATTAGTGTAGTACAATGCTTCGCTTTTCATTAACAGTATGCTACTGCTATTTGTTATTGTGTATTAAGACTACATGTACCTTTTGATAACAGAATATTTAGAAGGTAAGTACTATAGCAGTTTTATAAAAAGAATTTATAATAATCATCCCTTAATACAGCTTCATATTCATAGTAACCGTATTCTCATTCAATCATGAATTCCAGTGAAGAAGGACTATCAACAGTTTCACGAAACCCATCAGAGCAACCAGAATTTGTGACAATCTATTTCATTATACTATTCACTTTCTATTGTTGTAATAATATGTATGTTATTGGGATCACTATGAATGTATTATATTCATATTTTATACATTCACAAATAAGGCTTCGAGAAAGGTGCTGGGATGACTGAAATCAGGTTTTTATTGGCCCTAAAAAGAGAATAATACTTGTTGCTATGGTGGTTGTTATGGTGTTAAATAATTAATCCGTCCATGTTTGGGAAATATCGTGTTACATTTCCGTGCACGTTCTCAATGGCTGAATAGCCTATTCTTGATGTTCCTCTTTAAACGCTCGCCCTGCCAAACCTAAAGTGAGTTAGACTTTGTAATTTGCATTCTGGATAGCCAAGGTATCATACTTTATGAAAATGTAAAAATCACGAAATTGATTGAGTGAGTTGATCTGTGTATTATTGCAGGTTCTGAAAAAACTTAAAATGTACCATAAGGTTGATTTTCTCATCCACGGTCACATATATATAATATTCATTAAGCGTTAATTTCTAACATATCACAAGGTCAATAAAGGTTGAGATTAGATCATTTTTTTAAATCCAGAGCTTTATGCCCAGCTTGAGTGAGACATTCAAATGCTTAATTCATCACGAAGAAGATTTACAGTGCTTATCATTTGAAATTTTAGTTGTTGACTTACATCTCCACAAGTAACTGTGTATTAGTGATCATTATATTGGTCAAAACACTAGGTGACTAGTATGGGAAAAAGTCAGTGGCTGAATGTCACCTGATGTATAATTATTGTACTATAGTCAACCCCAAAAAATATTCTTATATATTATAAGAAGGAGGAAAGAATCCCTACCATGTTAAAATGCTTAATGAACTTTATGAATCTCGACAAAATAATTTAGATTAACAAGTTCTCTCTAATCATCGATAGAAGCATAAAATTAATACAAAAGGAAATATATATATAATACTTGATAATACATTAGCTCGTGATACAAGTAGTCACCATTCAGGAAAACTGATGACATATACACAATTTATTTAACCTATAAAGTTTATCGAAGTTGTACAATTTGCAGTGCGACATCCTCATATTTGTATGGGTTTCTACACAGACTTTTAGTCTGCTAATTAGCTCATAGTTATCATCACAACACTATGTATTATTCATTTCATATAATACAGTAGTATATATAACACATTATAAAATAGGAAGGATTGAAGCTGAAAGATTTACAATGTATGTATAATAATATACCCTATTATTGATAAAACGAATAAATATTTTTAATACACCTTTCAAAATCAGCATTGAAAATAAATTATATTTATTATGCGTAAAATTTCAAATTTGTTCATAAAGGACACTATCTTAACAAATGAGATAGAAATTATCTAGAAAAAGCTGGGTATTGTTTGGTGCTTACTAAATTAAATTTAGTGTGGAATAACTATGCTTCCAAAATGATAAAGAGATGACAATCATAACACAGACTGACAATGTTTTTATTTTTTATATAAAGATTTATATTGACATAAAGATTTATATTACAAACCTTTTACTGTGTTTAACAAATGGTTTTTAGAACCACTGCACTATAGCTGGAGAGCTACACTCAAACATAATATATAATTTTTATGTGTTTTATAATACAGGCAACTGCATTCAAGTGATTCCATTGAAAGTTTGAGTAGAGAGAGGCTGTACTCTAACAAAATTAATCTTTGTAGGTTATGTTACTCTTCTTTTAATGATAATGGCACTTAGCTCTTGATGATAAGCTAATTTGCTGCCAAATTGCATATGTAATCAAAAGCCAAACAGTATTTAGTAAATATAGTAGCAAACTCAAATGACATTATTGTGTATACACACACTGAAATATCATAAATTTGGATTATTTTTTAATTACCCATTTAAATCCTGTTTTTATTACTATTATTCATATTGTAAAATGTCAACCTCTCTCAAAGTAAATCTATAGAATTTCATTGTTGGAAGATAGTAGAATTGTATGTATTCTGCGTTCAAATATATAAACATAAAAATACTAATTGTATGTGTAGGTAAATTAAAGTAACAGATGTGGTTTGATGGTACAAAAATGTTATAATCATTAGTATCATGTTACATGTTATGTTACATTTCATGAGTATGATAATCATATAGTTATACATGACTAGAGAACTTGCTAACCTACGTTAATTATTATGAAGTAATTTATAATATTCTTTATGATGCATTAAGCATTAATTTTTAACATGTGATGAAGGTGATGCTCAATAAAGTTTGAGATTAGATCATTTTTTTAATCCAGACCTTTATGGTTAGAATGAGTGAGACATTCAAATGCTTAATTCATCATGAAGAAGATTTACAGTGCTTATATGTATCATTTGACATTTTTAGTTGTTCGCTTACGTCTCCAAAAGTAACTGTGCATTAGAGATTATTATGTTGTTTAAAACAGTATTAGGTGACTAGTATGGGAAATGTCAGTGGTTGAATGTCACTTGATTATTGTACATTGTAGTCAACCCCCAAAAATATTTTTATAAGACAATGGACTTAATCTTTTCTTCATTAGTAAATGATAAACAGTATGATAGTGAGGCATGACATAATATTTTATACTCATTTCTTCTAATACACAAAAGAGACTGTAGCTTGAAGGAAACAGCATTATACATCAACATTAATGAGATAAAATATCATTATTCATTCATGTACATATATGTGATTGATGCACATACATAATTACTCTGACTATTGCAATTTAGTTATGTCATCTGTTGCTAATGATACCTGTAGACATACATTCCTCATATTAATAAGGGCTTCTATAAAACTATGTCTTGTATTACAATTGCCACAATCCTGTATACTATAATAATGAATGTGGTGTTTTAAAACTTGGCTAAATGAGTTTCACATTTACTCAACACTGTGACATCCAGTATAAATAGTCACATCTAGTTGTGCTTAGAGTTTACAACTAGAACAATTATAATAGTGTCTGATATTTAGAGACCCAATTCAAAAATATAATCAGTTATTTCCTATCCATAAACTGCATAGAAGCATTCATGCATAAAACCAATACAGAAGGGAAATTAGTATATCATATTTGATAATACATTTTGGAATAATGCATGATTCAAATATTAACTAATCAGAATAATAGGTGACAACCAGCTCATTTAACCTATAAAGTTTGTTGAATTTACCCAAAATTTTCAGTGAAACATCATTCGTTATAGTTTGTGAAGGCTTCTTTTACTCTTCTACTAGTCAAATTAGCCCATAGTTATCATCACAACACAATGTGTTATTCATTTCACATGTTGTATGATTAGTTCCTAGCTAGTATAACTATACCCAATAAAAAATGTATTTTATTAATAAAATTAATGATTATCCAACTTTTAAAATGACCACTGACGATATTCAACAGGTTTCGAAACAATTTCTTCATTCACATAATCTATATAATTATCTCAGTTTTGTAAACATTCTGCAGATGTTGAACATAAATTGTAGTACACATGCATGTATAATCGTGCAGAATTAGCGTTTTGTGCATTGTGCAGTGTACAGGGATTCTTTGCTACCTGTGTGGATACAAAAAGAAATAGTAATACAAATTATATATACATATTATGTACGTATTTGTTACATTACATGATTTGTATGTACATATTTACCTGATCTATCTCACTTTTGTAAAATCTCTGAGATAAATGCGGATATTGAAACATAAATTGTGATACACAGGATATGTGTGTATAATCACAATTAAAGTTTTGGACAGTGTACAGATATTCTTTGCTACATGTGTGGATACATAAAAAGACTATCTCACATTATTTTCATTACAGTATAATACCTAAATGTTTGTCAGACTGGGCAGGTTTGTTAACACTGCTGTAGTATGATGATGAGTTGATTGTAAAGTGTGAACCTCTCTCAAATGTATCGCGTTTAGTTGTTATGATAATTATAATTATGTATTCTGTGTTCAAACTTGAAATTATTGCTCACCTGTAACCATATAATTACTAATTGCATTTGTAGGCTCTGTTTGTTAATTTAGATTCATCTCATTCTTGTGGGTCTTATCAAAAGACTGCATTAGCAACTTACCATTTAGCGCATGATTATTAGTAATGTGATATCTGTTGTACAGACCACACAGAGTCACAGAATTATTATGTATTAAATATTCATTCATGCAGAGAACAATTTGTTAAGATAATGTATATAGGAAGTGTACAGTGAAGCAGTATCTATGTACAGTAATATAATAAATTTCATACAAAACATAATAATACGTATTCACTAAAAATGCTACAATTCAGCACTATACTTTCTATAATCCTATGAGCAGGAAGTCTTCTCTTTCAATGTCATCAGACACGAATGCAGGCACATTACTGTTTTAGCTAGAACTAAAATTTTACACTTTTCATATGCAACAATCTTCACATCATTTTGATTGTAAAATGACTATATAAACCTTTGACAGGCTAGCTAGGTTTTGTTAGCATTGCTACAGTATTTTCATCGGTTGAGTAAATAATGTGAGTTACTCATTTGGTTGTTGTAAGATAGCATTCATGTATGGATTCTGTGTTCAAATCTTGACATTATTACTCATTATAACATACAAACACTTAACAGATGTGGTTTAATTGTACAAAAAATGTCATAATCATTAGTATCATGTATCATGTTACATGTTATGTTACATGTTATATTACAACGTTTGTCAGACTGGGTAAGTTTGTTAACACTGCTGTAGTATGATCATCAGTTGATTGTAAAGTGTGAGCACATCTCAAACGTATTGCATTTAGTTGTTTGTACGTGTTCAAAACTTATTGAAAATTATTGCTCACCTGTAACCACATAATTACTAATTGCATTTGTGGGTCAACCTGTTCTTCTCCATATAAGGAGTCAGGAAATAGTAGTACATGTATCTTTTATAGTCTCATATAATATAAGAAGTATGTTAGATGTATAGGTATTGTTAGTGTTATATGTTGATTTAATTATTCTCACTCAAGCTATTGGTTTGATATTTCAAATTTATTATTATTATTGTTATATGAATTGATAATTATGTCATTGTTCCATAAGCAAGTTGTTATCCCAAACTTTATTAACATATCCCATGTAAAAATGTTTAAAACATCATGAAGAATGATATAATATGTAATTATTACTTTATGAATTCTGAAATCAAATATGTATTATAATTTAACAAATTCTTTAGAAGAACACAAAAATGAAATGCATATCATATTTGATAATATAGTATGAAACATTTAATACATGATGCAAGTAGTAACCATTGAGAATAACTGGTGAAATGCAACTCAATTAAATTTACCAAAATGTGCTGTAAAACATCTGTTACTAATCTCATTAACCTGTATGAATGCTGATGACTACTACTTGTGTGGTTATAATGATATATATGAATAATTTGAAGTTCTGAACACAAAATACATACAAGAATACCGAATACATACAAGAATACAGAAATCAGGAGTTTAAAATTATAACATTTTCTTTCATAAACAATCCAATATGTGCCATACTCAATGAAATATTCTGTGATTACCTTTCTCCTCATGCATATACGTTACATTTCTCTCCAAATGAGAGAGTTTATCTGATGATGGTCAAAGTAATATGTATTATAATAAGAAGGGCTGAGAAGTAAAGTGGTCTAACCCACAAAACAGCAATACACCGAGGTTAACATGAAAACACTCTCAAAATGTGTTTCAGGGGCAAATAAAAATTAAGAAATCAAAAATATTTCAATTTTGGTAGTGGAATATGCCAAATTTTTAATGAATTTCTATGCACTATAGAGTATTTGATTTTGGGTTAGCCCACTTTACCTCTGAGCCCTTCAATTATTATGTAATTATACATGAGTATTCAGTAAACATAATTATACTTGCACAGTGGTGCATGATATATGTAAGCTTTTAAAATATTATTTTGCAATATGCTGTAAGTGTTAGTTGGTTTTTATTGACAATGATATCAACCAATACTTCGGTAATTATTTGTTTTTTGTTTATGTTTTGTTCTATAATTTTATACTAGTTTACCTACATGTGTAAATGTTGGAAAATTAAATCTATAATTATAATTATAGTACAATATTCTGATTTTGTTATACCTGCATAAATACCAATACTACAACACACAGTTATTTCATTTTTCAAACTTTATAACATACTACAATTTCAGACTTAAATGTCATTGTTGCATGAAAATGTTAGAAACATAAAAAAGTGAAAAGATTTCTTTAATTATGATAATCATACTAATGTCTATAACTAGCTATTGATGCGAAGAAAACAAATTTTTTAATGTGTTCTCTGCAGTTTGGCTTGGCAAAGTGGCATCAAACTCCTGAGCAGAACTGTAATTCGCAAATCTCAACTTTCCACAACCTGTCTCTATGGCAGAACAGTTACATAAATTACATATTTATTATAATTAAAAAGTACTTACTGTCTTTCATTAGAATAATAACTGTATACTCCAGTGAAGACATATGCACCTGCATTATAGTCCATCCCTTGATTCCAATAATTTATGTAGCCACCATTAACTAAGCATTTCCTAGTAAAATGGTTTTCAGCATGACAGCAACGAAACTTCCAACGTCTATCTTCATGACTATTTTCATGGATACTATTAACTCCAGTAAGTACGTAGTTTGCAGGACAATAAAAATAGAAAGGTTCTTCCCACCAAGTCACCCAATTTTCATTCCAAAAACAATTACTAAATGTTGTTTTTGCAACTTCCCTACATTCCCATTCCCATTGACGGTCATGACTGTAATCTTCATATTGACTTGCTACTCGAAAAAATGCTTGCTTATCACCGCATTCAACTCGTAATTCACCATCACCATCATTCTGCCATTGTGTTTTTGCAGTTTCTCCTATATAATTAAAATATTGTGTATGTATGTGCTTTCCATAATGATGAAAAAAGGCAAATTATAATTACCTTGAGTCACAACCTTTGAAGGGTTATTTTGCACTTCAAAAAACAGCTTATTAGGGACTCCTGTAAGTAGAAATTATGAACATGTCACTTAAGCAATGTGTGGGTGTTTCATAGCCTCTATATACATATTCTAAGTATAATACTGACCTTGTGTTTCCACAACAGTTGGCTCATTACAACTAACAGTGACAGAACTATCTTCATCATTACTCCCTGTGGTCTGACACTCATCTTTGTCAGTGAAAGTAGATATCATAGAGAAGTCAAGATCTGGTGGGCTTGTAGTTATTTGGTTCCCAAAAATCAAAGTATCTTCAGGTAGTTTACCATTAGCAGTGCATGGCACTTCAACACATTGCATGGACTCCCCATCCCTTACATAAACCACAGTTGAAAACCTATCACCGAATTTTAAACTCAAACGAATACTGTTGCTGCATCTTATAACATTCAGATGGAGATAGCACATTGTTGGATCTGTTTCTTGCTTGGAAACAGATTGGAAGTATTTTAAAAGCATTTCATCCATTTTGTTCACTATTGGTGTTTCTACATAACACAATATAACACAGAAATTCATATATATACATGCTAAATATAACTATTACAACACAAACCATTTTTTTCATGTGGGCATGTGATCACAACAAAATCAGCTCCAGTTTGACATTCAGATTCTTCAGAAAACAAACCGACGACATCTCCAGAAAATCCATCCTTGGGTTCTGTGAGACCTGCATCGTCTTCTACAGTTACTGTCCCCACTATCATGGATCGAGACTCATCACAAGACACAGGTAGGCAAAGAAACCTTTCATTGCTCAACCGTTTGGTATACCGAACTATAGTATCGATTATGACATCCAGGTGTATTGAGTCACTGCATTGCTGGAGTTGTGCTCGAAGGTAGCATGGTTCTTCATGCTTCTGCATCGATTTACCTGTTAAAAAGCATAATACTATGTAAAAATCAAGTATTTTAATCATAAATATATACAACATTTCGGGTATGCATTCGTGCACATAAACAATGTTTATACCATCACCTGCATCGAGAGTAGGGACAGCAAAGCAACTGTCGAAAAGGAAAGCAATCATCAGCCATGTCCAGTTCATCTTTCAACCTTAGATTTGTTATCGCTGATCGCAAATCAATTTCTTTTATAGAATCCCAGGAGGAAGTGCATTTTTGTGACTTCTACAATCTTTCTGTATAAATATACAAGCAGAATAGAGCAGGCATATACGAGCTGAGACCAACAGCATGATGAGTCTTTTCACAGCACTGTTGGTTATTATATTAGCTAGTACAATATCTGCAGAGTTCCTTGCAACTGGAGGTTCGAAGGAAATGGACACACTAGCTGAAGTACAGGCTATTGCAGGCTTGTTTGAGGGATGTTATGGAGATACTGAGAAATCTTTAAATGCTGCAAAAAACTACCATCAAAGTCTACCAAAGAATACCAATGCTATTTGTGTTAGCATATGCAAAGATAATGGATATGTTATAGCCGCTACGCGTGGGGCAGACTGCTATTGCAGTAATTCTTTCCCAACTCCAGTTCGACATTTACCATATGAAAAAGAGTCAGCAGGTAATGGAGGTCCTTGTAGTACCAAATGTTCTGGTGCATACACAAGTGGAGATTGCAAAGGAGATGAATGCTGTGGAGGTCAAGATGCATACACTGTCTACTTAGTTGGAGAGACAGATGTGTTGGGACAACTTATTGATCGAATTGTGACTAACTTTCAACTTGACGGAGATCGTATGCATAACAACATTCTTAGCGCAAATGAAAAAGCTGCCCTGGAATGTCAGTGCTTTAATGGTGAAATATCTTTAATTCTTACAGCAAAGACTATTAATAAGAATGGAGAGGGTGGTATTAAGACTCTTAAGGTTCAGTTTATAGACGGGAAACCGTCAAAACCTACTGAAATTCAGCCTATAAAAGAGCTGAAAGAAACAAAATTAATAATGAAATCGATAGAAAAGTTGTTACAATCTGAAGAGCCTATATTTGAAAAAGCGTTTGCTAATTGGGATGTTCTATGTGACAATTACTTTGGTGATGGTGGACTGGAATGTTCAAAGGAGTTTCAACAGACGGTTGGTTTCGAGGAAACATTTTCAGTAGAACATGGTGTGGATGTCAGTATTTTGTTTGGACTTGAAGTTACAGGTAACGCACTATTTGCCGAATCCACAAAGAAATTTGAATTTAATATTGCATATTCCTATACAAATGGATACAGCAAAACTACTTCATCGGAGCAAAGCGAGTCTTTCGGTATTGAAGTGGAAGCTGAGAAAGGAACCAAAGTGGAAGTTCGCTTCTTTCAAAGTGATCAACCTGTGAAAATAAAATGGCGAGCTAAATTTCTAGCTGATGGAGACGTGTTAATTCGATATGGTGGTACATTTCATAAGATTGTAGATCTATCTCAAGTGTTAACGTATGATCAGCGTGAACTTTTTGCAGTTGGTACAATTGACTATGGAGAACGACCAACTATAATAGCCCGTACAAGAGCATTGGATAAAGATGGGAATATAATCTCAACGAGTCAAGAAAAGAAAGAGCTCCAGCTTAAATAAAATCTAGAATTCAAGAATTGCTCACATGCAATTTCCAATAATTAGCATTATAGATTTTGTAGTGCTTACATTATTAATTCTTATTCTTAGTAGTTGCTTTTAATCTTGAATTCCTTATAATTTTTTGTTATTTTAGTTATCAATATTTTATTCATTTGGAATGTTATAATTAGTAATCTGTCAATTTAGACTATATGTGAGGAAGCTTGTAATTAAATTATACATGAATTAGCTATATAATTATGCTTGTGTGTATACTACACAAATAATTCAAATGCATCTTATCAAGCTTACTACAATTATATATTAGTCGTTATATGCTGTATTTCACTTTGAACATGAATTATGAATTACACTTAGATATGCATTATTATACGTTTTGCATACACAATATTGAAACTGCATCATCATCATTTTTTTAGTATTCCAATAGCCAATTACCATTGCAACAGCAGGTGGGGTTTAAATATTGGATTGCGTGATCTACGACTGTTAAAAACTGTAAGCAAATCATTCTTGTATCAGTAAGTAATAAATAGAACTATTTAAAGTAATGTGTTGTATATACGAGTTATCCTGAAGGAGACTCGTGTTTGATAAGTAGGTAAATATGAAAGTCTGAAGTTGATTCATAATATGAATCATGGTGTTGTAGTTAACTAAAACTAAACAATTATATTTCATTTAGTTCTTTTAAATATAATGAACTGACAGCTCTTGATTTTATGCAGTACTATAATAAATTATTTGAATCATCAGGAGCTTAATAACTAAATTGAAAGCATTTAGGTACTACCTAATTAAAATGTGAAAATTGAATTCTGAAGGTGTTAATTATAATTATAAGAATTATTAATGATAAAATTATTAGCATAATAATATTATTGTCATTTTTAAAATTTTTAATATGGAAAAAACAATTTAGTCTTGCATAGCTGACCCTTGTGGTAAACAAGATATATAGAGAAAAAAGTATCCCTATGATTGCTTTGTGGTGTCTAGCATTCAGTAATCATGGCTGACCATTATGCCTGAAACACATGCAATAGCCTATTATAGTTATTATTTGGATTATCTACTCTCCTTACCATTTAAAGGATCTTGCAGAACTTCAGAAATGTATTTCACGTAGAATTGCTAGCTATTAGTTCCAGTTTCTACGTAAACTACAAGCAGTTTTCTTTTTTTTCTTTCTGCTGGTCTGTAGAGCTCAATTGCTCGAGCACACGTTCTATTACGCGCCACACTCATTAATGAACCGAGCCCCCTGGAATGACACAACTTCTTTAAGTATGTATACAACACATACTCGCGCAAGGGACATAAGAATATAATATTATATACTTCGAACCCATGGGAAAGCAATCATAGGTCTATGGGCCATAAAATGGAGGGTCTGGTAACAATCATCTGGGTCTTAACTGAATAGGCAAACAATTTTTAATACAAGTTAGTCTGTGTAGCAAACCTTTCCGATAAAAGATGGATGGGCCTGCTAACATTCCTGTACATTAGTCATGTAAATGGATGGTTATTAATATGTAAGTGTCGCATGTAAAAAACATGGTTGAGATGTGCATATCTGATAAAGTTGATTTGAAGAACAGGACATCAAATATAAGTGGTAGACAGAAGTAACATAATTATTTCCTAATTCAGCCAGAAGATTTAAAAAGACATCATTTCTACTTACTAACGTAGTAACAATTTTCTCTTATAATGGCTTAATCTCATATCACATTTCATTTCTGTCTTCTCTATCTAAAACACATTATTATATCATTTCTGAAGTCATATCTTTGTAGTTTATACCTTCAAGAATGAATAATCATACTAAATTATACATCAAATTTCATTTTTAACAAAATAAATCAATCTGATTGGTGGAGCCATTTATCAAGAATTGTATAACGCATGGCAAGGGTCAGAGTGAAGACAAACGGTATATATTTTAGTGGCTTTGCATATTAAAAGCCTACAATACTAAAACTAGTATACTAGTAGAACTATCTATTAATATTTTAATATTGCTTAGTATTTATAGTACTAAGTTTATATGCAGTACCAGAATCATATTTATAGCCTTTTAAGTCTTTCACTATGTACATGTATGTGTATAATGTGTACTTTACTACTTGACAAGTAGCTTATAGGTGGGTTCCGTTTTTTATCCAAACCAACAACTTGTTTGTTGAGTGGTTGGGGTTATGTGTGTGTGTTTCAGGTTATCAAGTCTTGTAGGGAGGGTTTTCATCCAAACCAGCACTTGATTATATGTATGTGTGCAGTTGGGGTTATACGTGTTTTTCATCCTAACCAGTAATTTTGTTTTTCAAGTAGTTGGGAACTTGGGATTATGTGTGTTTTATCTTAATTAACAACTTGCTTATTGAGAAGGTAGAGTTTTATGTATGTTTCAGCAACTTATTTATGAATTCTTACGTATATTAGGGGTTATGCACATTGTATATGATTTAATCTAACCATCAACTTGATTATTGAGCCTTTTAAGGTGACATTATGTGTGTTTTTTACACTAAGAATGTTTTTATCAAGTAGGTGGGACTATGTGTGTTTCACTCTAACCAGCAACTTTATTATTCTTAGTCTTTTAGGTGGGGTTATGTACACATGTGTTTCATCCTAACCAGGAACATGTTTATTGAGTAGGTGGGTGATCGAGCTAGGTTGTGTGTGTTTCATCCTAACCAGCAACTTGTTTATTGAGTAGGTGGGTGAGGTTGTGTGTGTTTCACCCTAACCAGGAACATTTTTATTGAGTCTTTTAGGTGGGGTTATGTACACATGTGTTTAACAATATCCAGCAACGTGTTTATCAAGTCTTGTGGGAGATGGAGTTGTGTATGTGTTTCATCCTAGCCATGGCCAACAACTTGATTGTTGAGTCTTTTGGGTAAGATTATGTGTTTTTCACAGCAACTTGATTATTGAGTATTGTAGGTGTTTATGTGTGTTTACGCTAACTAGCGATCTGTTCAAGTTAAGTCTTGTCGGGGGGCTGTGTGTGTATTTTACCTACCTGTAGGGCTGGTTGATATACTGATATTTAGTCGATATTCATTCGTGTATTCAGGTATTGGAATTTACAGAAAATTGAAATGGACCTGACAATGCTGACAGAATGGAGCATCAATATGGCAGTTACAAACAACGTTTTATACCAAATCCAGCTATTTGTGTGCTGTTAATTATCTCATCTTCTGCTAAGTTGGATAGTCCTGGGAATAAGACTGCAGGTTGGATTGCAGCTTCCCATGTATATATATATATATATACATGTACAAACAGAAATTATCATCTGTATCACTTTTTGTGTTTCAACAATTTTCTCAGAAATTTGACAAAACTGAGATAGATCAAGTGAATATGTACATAAAATGCAAATAATGTATAACTACATATTATATGAATATATAATTTATATAACTTGTAATACTATTTGTTTTTGTATCCACACAGGTAACAAAGAATCCCTGTACACTGCACAATGCACAAAAAGCTAATTGTGTACAACTGATTATACATGCATGTGTATTACAATTTATGTTCAACATCTGCAGAACATTTATAATGCCGAGATAGATCATTTAAGTGAAAAAATTGTGTTTCAAACTCTATTGAATATAGTCAATGGTCATTTTAAAAGTTGGATAATTCTGATATTTAATGATTCAATTCAAAAACTAATACAATGGCAATTTGTATATCACACTTGATTATACATTTTGAAAATAATGCATGATTCAAGTATTAACCATTTAATATAATCAGAATAATAGTTTTTGAATTGGGTCTTTAAATATCAGAATTATCCAACTTTAAAATGACCATTGACTATATTCAATAGAGTTTGAAGCAATTTCACATGATCTATATCAATTTTGTAAATGTTCTGCAGAAGGTGAACATATATTGTAATACACATGCATGTACAATCAGTTGTGCACAATTTGCTTTTTGTGCATTGTGTAGTGTACAGGGATTCTTTGTTACCTGTCTGGATACAAAAACAAATATATATTTATATATACATTACATTACATGCATTTTATGTACCTATTTACTTATCACAGTTTAGTAAAATTTCTGAGAAAAAATGCAGTTGTTGAAGCATAAAATATGATACACATGATATGTATGTATAATCATAATTAACATTTTGTGCAGTGTACAGAAATTGTTTGCTTATAAAAATACCATCTCAAATTATTATCATTGTAAAATACCAAAAACTTTGTTAGGCTAGGCACTTTTGTTATCACCACTATAATTATATAGTATGATCATCATTTGATTGTAAAGTGTCAAATTTATCACTTTTTATATGTATTCTGTGTGAAATTATTGCTCACCTGTAACCATACAATTACTAATTGCATTTGTCTGTTCTTACTCCATATAAGGGAGTCAGGAAATAGTAATATATTTATAGTGCCGTATGATATAAGAAGTATGTTAGGTGTATAGGGTTATATATATGTTGATTTACTTATTCTCACTCAAGTGATTGGTTTAATGGTGCAAAAATGTTACTCAGTCTGGCCGATAAAGCTAACTTGTAATTTGGACTATGTTAGAATGGAAATTATACACTCTATTATTCATAATATTACTTTGTAAAATAAATGATTATCTAATATTCTAAATTAATGAGCATTGCTGATATTTATTACATTCGGTTGTATAAATATTCAATAAGTTTCAAAACAAATTGTTATAGTTGAAATAATGTTATATTTATATAGTCTTATACAGTATAAGAAGTAAATTAGGTGTATAGGCGTTGTGAGTGTTATATATTGATTTATTTTTCTCACTCAAGCATGTATTTTTATGATGTTATTGTGATTCCTATCATGTTACAAGCGATCTGGCTAATACAGGTTTCATTAAGATGTACATACAGTACAGATAATTATCAGTTACCTATAGTATATATGGTACCCATTTTTTAAGATGTCCATCCCAGTGTTTAGTACTATGAACACATAATTGTCATGATTTTAGAATACATAAATATTGCTACTACTTCTGTTTTTAAATATGAATTCCTCTCATTTTTGTTGGTTTTATCAAAAGACTCCATATATATAGCTGCTTACTATTTAGCACATGATTATTAGTAATCTGGTATGTGTTACAGACCACACAGAGTCACAAATAATTATTAGATGTAAAATTTTCATTCAGAGAACAATTTGTTAAATACCTATAAGTGTACACTGAAACAGTATCTATATACAATAATAGGATAAATTTTTATACAAAACATTATTTACATCTGCAACAGTCCTCACATCATTTATGATTGTGAAATGATATGACGAAAACTACACTCAAACATAATACATCATATTAGTCTAAGAATACAAGCAACTGCAATGAAGTGAATCCAATGCAAATTTGAGCACAGAGTTGGACGTACTCTAATAAAGTTATGTTACTATTCTTTTCATTGTAATTACACTCATAAGGATTACTATCTATTACAAGAGAGAAAGTATGCTTCTGATTCACTAATATTGTATATACTCAATATGTAGCTATATCAAAGTTAACTTGTGATATTTATTATATGTAAACTAAAACCAAACAGAATTGAGTCACTATGGCAACATACTGAAATGATGTTGTTGTGTATATATTTATGCAAAAACATCATTTGAGTATTTTTAATATTCATTCAAACACATAATTATATAGGAGATTGAATGGGAATTATAAAATACGTATTTGTCATAATTATAATTATTATATATTATACCATATACCAATTTAGAGAAGAATACATACATGATTGAACTTGGCAACTATAATAAACTCTGTTTGTTAATAAGGAATCTAGTGGGTCTTATCAAAAGACTTTGTACAGCTACTTACTACTCATCACATTATTATTAGTAATCTGATATGAGTTACAGACCATAGAGTCACAAATAATTGATATGTGCACTGAAAGCAGATTTATTAGTTTTATAATCATAATTAATATTATGTATAATTTTATTCAAACAATTTGTTCATGAAACACCAATCTTAACAGAGAAACAAACTAACACAAAGTATGTAACTGTGATAATTATTATAATTCAGTTAATTATTCATCATGAAGTAGCTAGAAATAATTTTTCATTGCTCTATAAGTACTACATGTGTAAGTATATATATGTATATATGCAATTTTTTGTACATATCTAACTGATCTATCTCATTTTTGAAAAATATTCTGAGAAAAAAGCAGATGTTGAAACATAAAGATGATAATTATGTGTGTACATTCACAATAAGTCTACAGAGATTCTTTGCTATACATGCGTTATTATGCAAAAATACTATCACACATTATTTTCATTGTTAAATACATAAAACCTTATTAGGCTAGGCAGTTTTGTTATCACTGTTATAGTGGGATCGTCAGTTCATTGAATTAAGACTATAATTTTAGCATAATGAGCTCATTATAACAAATGAATGTCAAATTAACATGAGGTTGTCAGAACAGAAGTATTTATGTAGAAAATTAAAAATAATTATTTGAAGTATTTTCTACATGTGAGCGTTATACATATAATTATACATACAATTATCTCCAAGGTATGTATGTACACAATAGAATGAGAATGTGATAGATGAACAACAAAAGTATGATGATTGACGAGTACATGACATTAAAAATCCCAAAATGTGGTCATTAATTCCCTCTGTATGACATACTTCCATAAAGAGTAGAACAAAACTAGAATAAAATATCAAGAATTTCAATAAATTGTGGCAGGTCCTCACATTGCCAACTATAGTGTAAATATGTGGAACGATGATATTCTCGTCCATAAAGTTTGATCCAATTAGGTCTAAACTGTGACAGAAAAAAAAATTATTAATATTATTACATGTATATACATGTATTTACATAGAAAGAGTTGCTGTTGAGTTAAGTTGAGGAAGTACATCAATAATCAGACTACCTTCATTTAGCAAATTAGTCTTGCCTACAAAGTGTAATGCAATTCATTAATTACTATTATGTGTTATGTACACAATAATCAAATCTTACACGGCCCACATTGTAATCCCCATTGTAACCTAAAAATACACTTTTAAATGCTGGGAGAAGATGCACAGAAGGATGACTGCCAATCCACTGCTGGTGCTAAAAGGAGGCACAGCAATGAATCCCAGTTGGTGGAAGACATTCCGAATTGTAAGACTGCTAAAAAAACTCCAAAACCTAGGACTCATAAAAGGGATCCTGATGTGTTGGAGTTTAAATTTTACAATGAATTAAGAATATTTTTCCTTTACCTATTTTTCAGGTTGTTGTTAACCATGATGTTCCTAGATTCTACAAGTTGTTTACACCAAGTCAAAAGAAGTTAGCTCGGCTTTTTGTCAGAGGCAAGCCATCTTCAGTTGCTAATCAAGTCCTTAAGGATTCTCGATATCGCTCATCATTTCCCGATATTGCTCAGGACAAAAATAATACAAAAAGCAGAAAATGTTGCACCGTGTCTGTTACACATACATAAGATTTTACTGCAGACAAAGAATGACAAGAAGATTTCTACTCCTATCGTTGGTCAATATATATACATCCTGTGCTACATATATGTATATATGTCTCGATACGGCGAAACATCAAAGTAAACCACAGGGATATATAGCACTGCGGTCAGATATAGCACCTGCCATCGAAACAGACTACAAGAAAACAACGCTTACCTTCTCCAAAGTGCCAACAAAAAGGTAGGAGAAGCATCAGACATCAACAAAGGTTTTGTCTTTCGTGACATATATTGGTTATATCCCGCTACTCGTGCATTATCAGATATATAATAACCTTGCCCTCGAGCTCGGTGATTATATATCTGATATAGCACTCGTACTGGGATATAACCTATACATATGTATAATATTATATAAAACCTGAACCTACGGATGTATCTGAAAAGTATGGGACAGATGTCACCCACTATCTGAAAAAGCATGAAAATCATACGTCAATAAACTTTGGTATGTAGCAAATATCTCTTACTGGATACCAAATTTCAGTACAAAGTGGCAGAATGCCAAGTGATTGAAGATAAGCATTTGATCAATATTATTTTGCAGGAAAGCGTCTCCTTTTGAAAATTAGGTCCTAAATGCATAACATGCAAGAACCACAAACTGCAACTCTCACTAGAGATTCAAAGAGTATGTCAACCAGTGATCTAGCTGAAGCGTCGAACTACATGTATGGAACTGGACAGCACTAAATATAAATTATAATTAATTACTAGAGGGTGTAGTCACAATAAACAGAACAGTGTCTTGTTATTTGCCACATGGCAAAGATAAAACTTTGTTTGAGTGTTACTGTGCCAATGCTAGCCAACAAGAGTAAATATAAGCTAGGCTATAACTGTGAATGGAACGAGGAATTCCATTGGCATAGCCTTGTGTATGCTGAAGATGACAGGGGCTTATGATGAGCACCAATGCTCACCATAACCTAGTCTCTTATATTCCACCCTGTTTAGAATGTTTGTTAGTGCATGCACAAAGAAGTGAATCCAGGAAACCATTTAATACCCTGGGTGTGAGAGCAATAGTACTAATGATCAGGCACTGTTACATTCAGTGATACCAGTAATGTATTTGTTATTACAGCAAATATTTGCATTTTACATCTCAATGTATGTAACCCCATGCCTGCTCAGGGCTTGCACACATTCAAGAGATTATACTCAATAGGGCTTATTAACATTTTTATCCAATGCAATATGCTGTGTAAGGGGTTAAATGATTGCTCCTGTCCATCTGTCTGTCTGTGATTCAAAAAAGAATATTGGAAAGGGGGGTTTCTAATAGTTAATACATCTTCTAAACATGTCGCTTGAAATTAGTCATAGAAGATTATCTCCATACCCTGGAGTGACCTATGCAGTCCATTGTATACACAATTCCTCTGCTTTCTTATTATCTGTTTAGAATAGTCCACCATTTTCCAGCATTCACTTCCCTAATAATTAATTTCATAACACGTGATTTGAACTAATGATGAGTCTCAGAAAAGAGAGAAAGATTTCCTTCAAAATGTGGGAACTACTGGAAAACGAAATAGATCGAAAGAAAAAGAAACAATTGCTGAATGCTGAAGTAGACGAGAATCACAACAGAAGACGGTTTTGGCTAATCAAAAATGTACATCTATTTGGGTTACGCATTATGTGAGACATGTACATCTTGTTATTATAATTATTAAGGGCAGATAGGAAGTAGTGAGAATATTGCCAAGTGGGTGTTTAACTACATACATTCTCAGTAGGAAAATTTGTTATGCATGAGTAAACTTAGTCTTCCTGCAAAACAAATTTTGCTATGTTCCAGTCCAAAACGACAGAATAGAAAATGTCATGTAAAAAGATAGTCGGATAATAAAACAAATTAATTTACATTATTACATACAAAAGCAGAAAGTTGCTTTTATCTATATTATTAGTGTTGCTTTAGTTAACCCTTTTAACGCGACGGTCATTATATAACACTTACAGTTTCGTAACCCGGGGGCTTTTGAAAAAAGAATGAATTAATTTTAATAATAATTCTAACCACACCTACCATGGATGTAATATACTGATTGCGAGGTGTGGCTCAGCATCTCATTAAAATCAAAACCTTCGTTGCAAATGAATACAGGCAATTTGCAACTTTCTCCAACTTCTGGAGCAATCTAACACTCACCTCAACCTTGCTTACCAATTACTGCAAGCACAGCATCTACTCAAGTCTGCACACGAACGCTATTTGTCACTTATTCTCCCAACATCCCTTTCTCTCTCGCTAGAACCAGCTAGAAACCCAAGTCTATACATCACACAAACATCAACATAACGTTCTACTCTCCTCTCCTTTCACATTTTTTTTTTTTTTTTTTTTTTTTTTAAGTACTCTAAGCTAACTTCAAAGTAACATCAAAGGGCGGACACTTGAATCAAAGCACCGCTAGACCACATCCAACGAAGCGTAGGCGTTTTGAACAATAGAATGCCGACATGCCGCCACCACATTGGTATACTCTTGTAATCTACAGTAATTTGGGGTGTGGTACATCCAAGACCCAGCCATTGCAGTGAAATTTAGCAATGTAATAAGTAGGTGTGGTACTTCCTATCTGACAGGATGTTGTAAAATTACAACACTAAAAAACTGAAAGTGTTATATGGCATAAAATATTTGCAGTGGAGTTGGTGAAATCTCTTGTGATCTGGTGGTTCTATGAAGAACCAGGAGTGGTATACAACCACAAATTAAAAGAAAAATGACACCAACAACAGATGAAAACACAAAAACAGTGACAATGAGAACAGAAACTGGAATAAAGACACTGAAATGTCATCAGATTAAATTAACATCGTTTGACAAGTACTCGTACCCTCTGAGTCGTGGAATGATGGTCTCCTACGTTTACGACAACTGTACCCTTCCAACAACAAGTGAACTAGTTCCAATCGAAATTACACTTATGATCAAAAGCATAGTACTTGTGCAACTGATCAGTTTTAGCAACTGCCACCATAAACTTGTTGTATGCAGGCAGTAATGGGGGAACTGATTGAGCTACAAGTAGTCATGATTTTCGCCCTACTTGTTCCCTGTAAACCTTACCCTTCATGGATTGTGGGAAAACATTCGTAACAAAGCTGACAACCTTGCGATCATGGAAAACAAAATAGTTATTCCCACTTGATGAGCAAGAGTTATACGAACCCTTTGGAGGAGCACTGTTGTCTTTGGGGTCAGTGTCGTCTGTAGGACCTTCCATACCCGTAAATTCTGGGTACATTCCAGAGTACAGCGATTGGAGAAGGCTATGAGCTTTAGCCTCACGTTTACGATCAGAAGAAGACGAACCTGTAGACATGAAAAATTACATAATCATTTAATGCACTTGTAGTGTGTGAATCAAAATAATTAATTATGAGCACAATTATATGCAAAATACTACACATAATTTAATTAATACGTTCATGAATATTCATGAGATTACGGTAACAACGATCAATATTGAAAGTTTGTGGTTAGTGGGTGGGATATACTCCACCCTCTGCCTATGAATATAGTTAAATCTCAGTGCATTTACATGTAAAATTGGGCCCCAATTTAAGTAATATGCTCATGAATATTCATGAGTTTGACGTCACAATCATGAATATTCATGAATGTGTGGTTAGTGGGTGGAGTATACTCCACCCTCTACCTATGAATATAGTTAAATCTCAGTCCAATTGCATGTAAAATTGGGCCCAAATTTATGTAATATGCTCATGAATATTCATGAGTTTGACGTCACAATCATGAATTTTCACGATTGTGTGGTTAGTGGGTGGGGTATACTCCACCCTCTGCCTATGAATATAGTTAAATCTCAGTGCATTTGCATGTAAAATTGGGCCCAAATTTACGGAATATGCTCATGAATATTCATGAGTTTGACGTCACAATCATGAATATTCATGATTGTGTGGTTAGTGGGTGGGGTATACTCCACCCTCTGCCTATGAATATAGTTAAATCTCAGTGCATTTACATGTAAAATTGGGCCCAAATTTATGTAATATGCTCATGAATATTCATGAGTTTGACGTCACAATCATGAATATACATGATTGTGTGGTTAGTGGGTGCGGTATACTCCACCTACTACCTATGAATATAGTTAAATCTCAGTCCAATTGCATGTAAAATTGGGCTCAAATTTAAGTAATATGCTCATGAATATTCATAAGTTTGACGTCACAATCATGAATATTCATGATTGTGTGGTTAGTGGGTGGGGTATACTCCACCCTCTGCCTATGAATATAGTTAAATCTCAGTGCATTTGCATGTAAAATTGGGCCCAGATTTACGTAATATGCTCATGAATATTCATGAGTTTGACGTCACAATCATGAATTTTCACGATTGTGTGGTTAGTGGGTGGGGTATACTCCACCCTCTACCTATGAATATAGTGAAATCTCAGTGCAATTGCATGTAAAATTTGGGACTATATTTAATTGTTATGCTCATGAACATTCATGAGTTTGACGTCACAATGATCACTATTCATACATTGTGGTTAGCGGGTGAGGTATAGTCCACCCTCTATCTATGAATATCATTGAAAGTGTTTCAAGACGACATATAATTTGCTCATAGTTTCGTACATTTATATTAATTTGACCACATCAAGTATAAAGTAGCATCTCGTGACATTTATTATTACAGGCTGTATTACAATTATTATATATACATAATATTATATATATATACATATATATATATATATATATATATATATATATATATATATATATATATATATTATATATATATATATATATATATATGTATAATTATATATATATTGTATATAGACCTGTGAATCTTTAATCCACCAGCATACTATATATTGTATATAGTACACTTACAGTTCTTATATACCACAATATAAACCCTTGGTTTAGTGTCTTTGGATGTGATATAGCCCGAGCTTGCGAGACACTAAACCTCGGGTCTATATTTTGTATATAAGAACTGTAAGTGTACTATATAATATACATATATATATATAGATATAGATATATTATATATATATATAACATATATATATATATATATATATATATATAGATATATATATATATATAAATATAAATATATATATATATATATATATATATATATATATATATCTATATATATACATAATAGTAATAACCTGTCGTCTTGTATTATCAGAGATTATGTAATTATTGTTATTCACTCACCAAATGTATCGCTGTGTTCGAGATCTGTACTCATATTATCTAAAACAATAAAAATGATATACTTGTACAACAGGATTATCACTTACAGTTTCGTAACCCGGGGGCTTTTGAAAAAAGAATGAATTAATTTTAATAATAATTCTAACCACACCTACCATGGATGTAATATACTGATTGCGAGGTGTGGCTCAGCATCTCATTAAAATCAAAACCTTCGTTGCAAATGAATACAGGCAATTTGCAACTTTCTCCAACTTCTGGAGCAATCTAACACTCACCTCAACCTTGCTTACCAATTACTGCAAGCACAGCATCTACTCAAGTCTGCACACGAACGCTATTTGTCACTTATTCTCCCAACATCCCTTTCTCTCTCGCTAGAACCAGCTAGAAACCCAAGTCTATACATCACACAAACATCAACATAACGTTCTACTCTCCTCTCCTTTCACATTTTTTTTTTTTTTTTTTTTTTTTTTAAGTACTCTAAGCTAACTTCAAAGTAACATCAAAGGGCGGACACTTGAATCAAAGCACCGCTAGACCACATCCAACGAAGCGTAGGCGTTTTGAACAATAGAATGCCGACATGCCGCCACCACATTGGTATACTCTTGTAATCTACAGTAATTTGGGGTGTGGTACATCCAAGACCCAGCCATTGCAGTGAAATTTAGCAATGTAATAAGTAGGTGTGGTACTTCCTATCTGACAGGATGTTGTAAAATTACAACACTAAAAAACTGAAAGTGATAATGACTGCGCGCGACTTCCTGAATGCGCGGTGGTCATTATGTAATGACCAGGTGTAAAAATATTATTATAGCAGCAGTCTTTTCTTGTGGTTACTGTGTAAACTATTTCTTGTGGTTGTTTTTATTATATTATTATAATATATAATGGCAAAGAAATTCAATATTAGTGATGTAATAGATATTATGATGGACAGTGATGGAGACAGTGATGATGACTTTGATGGTTAGATAGATGAAGATGAATTGCTTACAAGAATGGGAGATGAAATCGATAATGATAGTGAAATAAACAGTAATGATGATGATGATGATGATGATGATGATGGTGGTGATGGTGATGATAATGGTAATGTTGACAAAGAACAAAATGGGATAGACATCCAAGAAGTCAACTGGTCATCTGGCTGCTGTAATGATATGACCAATAAAACTCCATTAGAATTCTTTGAATTGCTTGTGACCGATGATATTGTGGACTTGATTGTTGACCAGACAAATCTATATGCCACACAGTTTTTTGAGAAGGAATCTCCTCCACCTAGGTCAAGGGTAAATGAGTGGAAAAAGAAACCATTCACATCCATTGAACTTATGAAGTTTTTTGCTATGGTAATAGTAATGGGAGTTATACACTACCCTAGATTGGATGACTATTGGGTTACCTCCTGGCCATTTAGTTCAAACACATTCTCCCAAATTATGTCCCGAGACTGGTTTTCTTGTATTCTCAAATTTTTACACTTGAACAATAGCGAAATGATGCCCAAAAAAGGTGAAACTGGTTATGATGCCCTATATAAAGTGCGCCCTATGTTGGAGAAACTTTTACAAAATTTTAAATGTAACTACAATTTGGGAAGGGAGCTGTCTATTGATGAGCGCATGATTGGTTTCAAGGGACGCATATCCTTTATACAGTACATGCCTAAAAAACCAACGAAATGGGGGTTGAAAGCATACGTACTGGCAGATTCCACAACTGGGTACACATACAGTTGGATATTGTATACAGGTTAGTGAAATCACATAAATAATACATTCATACATGTACTGTTTTACCTACTACAATACACCTGTGTACTGTTTTACTTACTATACTATAGGCAAGGATTCATCACTTGATACCAGTTGTGGTAGTGTTATAGATGCTACTGTGTTCCGGCTCCTACAAGGATTAGAAAACAAGGGACATCACGTATATACCGACAACTATTATTCCAACCCTACATTATATACAAAATTAAGAGAACTTGGTTATGAAGCATGAGGTACTGTGAAGGTGAACAGAAAGGGGATGCCAAAAGAAGGACAAAAAAATTGACAAAGGAGAAGTTAGAAGCAAGAACTTGGGGAATAACTTGATTGCTTTACAATGGATGGACAAACGCTTAGTAACTATGATAAGTACTGTACATAATGATGACATGGTTAGTAAGAGGCGCCGAACCAAACATGCAACTGGTGGACAGGAGGAGATAGAGAAGCCTAAAATGGTAGAGGAGTACAATAGCTATATGGGTGGAGTGGACAAAAGTGATCAGCTTTTGTCCTACTATGGTTTCGCCCATAGATCGGTAAAATGGTGGAAAAGAGTAGCTTTTCACCTGTTAGATCTGAGTATAGTAAATGCGTACATAATGTATCGACAATCAAAACAAGAGCGTTACCTTACACATGAGCAATTTAGGATCAACCTGTCAAAAGATTTATTATTGAAAGCAGGCATTTACTTCAATGATATACCAACACAGCGAACATCTGCACCTCCTGCTTCCAGACTCACTGAAAGGCACTTTCCGTCCAAGATCCCAGAGCAAGGAAAACAACATCAATTAGACTGCAGCGTATGTAGTGATAGGAAAAAGGGAAAAAGAAAAATGACTATTTATATGTGTCAAAAATGTGGAGTTGCATTATGTGTAGCACCATGTTTTGAACTGCACCATACTAGAGTAAACCCGAAAAGATACCTGTAATCTTTATAGCTATATAATATACATACATCACTTCATTTTCAAATCTATCTTCATGTCACAAGTTACCATAATCATAATACTCATTTTATTCTACATTCACGGCATTTGTATCACTAAAGTACACTTTTATTATGATATTTACACTAAACTATATTATCTACTTACCTCAAACTCCAAAAGAATGGTCACAGTAGTAAGATATAGTCCAGATGAAAGACGGACTGAAACGCTCTTATTTACTGCATACTCAGGTAAAGATATAGCGTCTAGACCAACAACAATCATTGAATCTACGCTCTAGAAAGCCTCCAATAAACATTTTAGCCTTTCTAAGTCCTTTCTCAAATAATAAAAAGCAAACAAAATCAGTGACCTTCAGTGAACTGCTGACCTCAACACACCCTCCGCGTGGGTGAACAATTTGTATATACACGCCCAGCGCGTTAAAAGGGTTAACTATAACTATAACTAAAACCCTTTTAATTAATGCATGCTGACTTTAACTACATTACAAGTGTAATGTAATAACTACAACTAATTAAAATGGGAAATGGCCAATAATGGGCACTTTTAGTTAAACTAAAACTCTTGTAGTAAGCCTAAAATTATTGCCTTAGTTAATTCTATAACTGTGATAAACTAGTCATACTATAACTATAACTAAACACAGTCATTATTGTCATACTAAAACAACACCATACATTAGGCCTTACAAATCAATTGATAACAAACAAATATCACTCACCAATTTACAAGTAATCTCCAGCTTTGTACTGGTCAGGAAATATACGTCAGATTACATATATGATTCTCTGCTCTAGATTATTCTTTCCTGTGGCATTTTCCAATTTTTATAGTTAGCCTGAATGTATAAGGAGCCTTGATTCAAGTGAAAGTCATGAACTTATTCATTCATTTCTTCTGACACATAGATGAAATACGTATATTTCCATATTTGTTTAAAATCCATTTTTCTCCGTTTATAAAAACATGTATAATGTTTGGTTTACAATTGGTTAAATCCAGGATTTGTTGTTAGTGAGGGAAAAGAATTGATCTTGTGAAGCACACTGCACTTTAGGGGGGCTCCTGCAATATAAATTAGTGGGCGGAGTACTTAATATCTAATTACTTGCAGCTCTATAACTCTCACATTTTATAATACTCAAGATTCTAGCTTACTTTACTGTAAAGAAGAGTTGTTAAGCAAGCCATTGATGTTACATTTATGCTTCGTTATCAGCAGGAAGAGAGTAAGATGAGCGCTTGAAAATGTAGTACTTCCACGGGCAACACCCACCTCTATACTCGCCTGCATAACTTCTGCATTTTAAATAGCAGTCACTTTTAACTGATTTAGTTAGACAGAAGACCATCTAAGAAAGCTGTAGATACCAAAAACATGCTTCGTTAGGTACAGGAAAGCAGCAAGGCGAGTGTTTGAATGTGTAGTAGTCAGTGCCAACGCCCACAATTAGCGTCTCTTTGTTAGGCATGTAGCTTCAATTTTGGGCTCCATTAAACTAAATAAACATCTTCTTCATGCTGTGTGGATATCAGTTTCTTTTATATTCCATCATTTCATCATTTCATACTATATTTGCAATCACAAAATTTCTACAAATTTCCTTCGCACCACGCCCACAAATGGGAATAATTGCAAACGCTTATGAAGGGTTAACTATCATGATAGCATTCACTATCAAAATACTATCGATCGCGATAGTGATAGTAGTACTACCGCCCAACACTACTTGAGTTAGGGGGAATATCCCCCCCCCCCCCCCCTCCTTCTGCATGAAACCGGAATACATATCAACTTGTACATATCAACTAATTAAACTGATCAAATGATGTGGAAGTTGAAACTACAATTATAAATATACTTTGTAACAACATTATTATGTACCTCAAATAGTACCATATTCAGGTTTGAGTAAGTACACACTACTTTGTACATGACCCTTTTGGAAAGCATCATTACACTCCAGGTAAATTTCATCAATTTCTTCTTGATCATCAGCAAAACAAGTACAGTTGAATTTATGTTTCTGCTGTAGTTTCATATAAATACAAGAAAGATCTTGTACTTCTTTATCTTCAGCTTTACACCCATAAAGATATGCTGTGTGGAATGATTGATGTAAAAAAACATTGTATAGCATAGTTTATTCAACACATATTTTTTTATAACTAACCATCAGGACAGTTTCCCTTAGCATGCATGATAAGCAATTGTCAATATCAGCACACATGTGTAAGGGTTAAGTTACAAAAATCAAAGCATAATTATAAAGTCAGGGTTTCACCATCAGTTCCAATTATTGTGAACATCTCTAAATGGGTAGGTTATAACACTATCTTAATGTTATGACAAATATTTATAATGCATTTTTGGGATTTATCAATTAATTGATGCTGCAATCACACACAAAATCCATGTTTCCCACATTCATGTTACATGCATGTTAAACCTCATTTAAGTGTAGTCTATTCACTCCAAGGCAAAGCTGAGTAGTGAATAGTCAGCGTTTAACACATTTCGACTCCTTGCCTATGATTATCACCCACTTGTTTATATAAACACTATTAATGATTTTGTCATTAATGTTACTGTATTCATGGTCAAATTGTCCATGGTTCTACTGTCAAAATAATGAATTAGTAAATATATAAACAGAGGTCTTATAAAAGTGCATTTTTGTAGTAAGAATATGATTAATCCACTAGCTTCAGTTGCTACTTCTATATTGGAAAATACAACACGAACGCGTAAAAATATAGCATTTGTAGTGGGAATGAAATTGAAAACATCCCAAAGAGACTAGACATTTTCTGGTTGCAAATATAGCATAAAATAAGAACACGAAGAACACATTATTTAGTTTAGAAGCAGTCCAAAAATCATAGCTTCATGCCTAATGAAAAAGAAGTGTGCTGCCACTGACTACTGCATTTTCAAATACTTTCCTTTTCTGTAGCTAACCAAGGATATTTTTGGTATCTATTGCTTTCTTAGAGAGTCTTCTGTTTAACTAAGTGAGTTAAAAGTCATTGCTATTTAAAATGCCAAAGATACGCAGGTATGTATAGAGGTGGACATTGCCTGTGGGATTCAAGCGCTTGCTTTACTCTCTTTCTCCTGATAATGAAGCATAAATTTGATAATCCGTGGCTTGCTGAACAACTCTTTCCAACAATGTAAGTTAGAATCTTGAGTCTTATAAAATGAGAGGGTTATAGATTAGTGTTCTACCCAAACATTTAAATTTTAATTTGTCAACTTTAAGTGCCTTCCACAATTTCAATTAGACAACTATAAGCGCCTACCGCAGATGAAGGGTTAATACATGAACCTCCTCCCATTATGTGATCAAAAAGGCTTCCCGACACTTCTATATTGAACATCATTAATTTCCTGTCACATGCTTGATTATTAGCATAATTGACTTACAATTGATATCAATTTTAATCATCCCAGCCATAACCTTTAGAACAGTTGGATACATAAAATACATCAATATGCAAGAAGCAAGTTGTTTAACTCTTTACCGCCGAATGTTGCAAATATGCAACTTTTGAATAATGCATTAATTAACGAATGTTGCAGATTTGCAACCTAAATCAGGCTTTCATTTAGAAAAATTGTCAAGGGGGGGCAAAAGTTGAATGTTGAGAACTTTGGGAGGGGGCGATGTATAGGGTTGGTGTGGTCTGCACACCAACTGCCTAGGGGGGTGTGGGGGCATGCTCCCCCAGGGATTTTTTTGGTGTTAGACTCTCTGAGGTCATTTCTGGTGCATTTTCAGACCACAATGATGTAACTGTTTGAGATACTATTTTTGGAATCTAAACCCAAAATAGTTGTATTCAGCTAACTATTAACATTAAAAATATTTTTGGGCAACCAAATTCCCAAGGGGGGGCAAGACTCTAGCAAGGGAGGGCGAATGCCCCAACCCCCACCCCCCCCTAAATGAAACCCTGTAAATAGCAAAAGGCAAATATATGATAAAATCTTTAAATATAAAAGAAACTAATAAGCACACACTACGAAGACATTTAGTTAGTTTAAATTAGGGAAAACGTCAAATTCCAGGAAAAACAAAAGTGATAAAGACGCTAAGTATGGGCGTTGCCGCTGACTACTGCAGTTTCAAACACTCGTTTTGCTGCTTTTCTGCAGCTAACGAAGCATGTTTTTGGTATCAATTGCTTTCTTAGGTCTTCTGTATAACTAAGTGAGTTAAAAGTCATGGTTGCTTAAAATTCAGGCATTATAGAACTAGACAAAAAGTGGGCGTTGCCTGTCGACTACTATACTTACAAACCTTCGCCTTTCTCTCTTCCTACTGAGAGCAAAGTATAAATTTTACATCAATGGGTTTGTTAAAAACTCTTTTTTCCACAAAGTAAGTTAGAATGTTGAGTCTTATAAAATATGAGTGTTTTAGTGTTGAAAAACCTATATAGATATTAAGTGTTCTGCCCTCACAAAATGTCTTAATTAAATTTGGGTTAATAAGTAACACGGTTATTTCATTTATAGTCGGTAAAGGGTTAAACAAGTTACACCTTACAAAATCAATTTGACATCACTCACCACTTTATCAATATCCAGCCTTGTACTGGTCAGGAACTGTATGTTGGCTTAGCTATAAACCCTGAAAGTAATAATACATTACTATCATGTGTCTTGCTGAGAATACATGAATTAATAACTAATTTACCTTAATTAAGTTCTTCCCCTTCAATTCCTCTTCTTAATATCATGTTCAACAAACATCTCTCAACACTTCACAAATCTCTAACTTGGTACTGGTCAGGAAGTATACTTCAGATAGGAACACTGAAAGTAATAATACATATTACATATATATTAATAGTCTCACTAGCCAGACCCAACCATAAAGCGGGGAAGGGTCTGGACATAGCCTTTACATCAGCTTGTTTCTGGCACTATGTAAGTTACGGCCCAATCAAATAGCAGGACGTCATGAAACATCAGAACAGCAGACCTGCTAAATTAACAAGGAGGTGTCGATGATAGAAGATAGAAGCAGCATGGAGATGTTTGGGATTCAAGACAAAGTAGAAGGAGGCATTTGTTAGTAGGAAAGATGCTTTCACTTTACACCCGACTAGCTATTGTAAAAGTGTTTACTATGCAACTATACCGTTCATATTTCATCAGCTAAGAGGAAATATTGAAAGTTTAGTCGTAGTTGTGTCACCCTTAATTGCGCTTGTGAAAGATGAAGCGGAGAGTTTTAAAGAGCAAAGGATTGAAAGCTACATTTTTAGTGTTGGATATTGGATTTTTTGGCTGATTGAATTGCCATCTTCATTAAGTGGAGCTGATGCATTTTAATAATAATATTCATCACCATAATTGCATTCCTGTAGTAGCTGATGTAAAGGCTATGTCCAGACCCTTTCCCACTTTAGAGTTGGGTCAGATTTGCGAGACTAATATATTAATACTGAAAAAATACGGTTTGACTTTATCGGGTTTAACCTGTTTGTTCCCTAATTTTACACCCCGATGGAACATATTTTAATTTGGGTTTAACCCTTCAACAACCCTGAAATCATTTAAACATCTAGAAAAGGTGGGAGATCAGAAAGACACCAATGGATTGGCCTAGGGAGCACCCAAACGAGCTAGAAACTAAGAAGATGCTGGGTACTGATGAAAGTAGAACACTTTACAAATGGAAATGGTGCTGTACTTTAATAATGATTTGGGCCATGATTTTGAATATGTTTGAACCAAAAAGTTTTTTTTTATTCTGTTTTAAATTCTGTTAAACCGGATTTTGCATCTAGATCGTTTTAGTACAATTAAGCTCGATTTTGTTTATCCCAAAAATAGATTTCTATTACAAACCCTATAAAGTCAAAAGTCAAACCCTATGAAGAGAGCTGAATTAATAACTAGGTCTATAATTTACCTTAAGTTCTTTTATATCTTTTCGTTATTCAAAGATAACCATGTAATAAAATAACACTATAAAAAAGCATGAATATAATACCACTGCTATACAAAGTACATTTCGTTACTCTCCTGTATGGTTGTCTACTCTTATGAATTCTAAAGTTTCTGGCAACGGCTCCTCCAATTAATATGTCATCACAGCAACCAACTGGATTAAAAGAATCAAATAGGGACAAAGACTCCAAGAACAAGAAAGATTACAGGAGATCCACCTGCATCGTCTTGCTATACATGTGCTACTCCACGCGCAGTAGTGTCAAATTACGCGTACCACGCCGAGGGTGTGGCTACGCATTCTTTAAAATGGATGATCGATACCGATATTTTCGAACCACTCTATGAGGTGTGAATCAGCATCACTGAATACAAATGTCTTGTAGCTCTCTGTACCTACTGGAGCAGTCCAACATTCAACTCAATTTTGCTTAACAATAAAATAATAATTAAAATGAAATTTGTGGATCATGCGCATAATCACTTTTTTCAGTTGAGCCGGGTAAACAAGGGGGCTGAGCACTTCCCCCCCACTTTTGTAGCCATGTACATTGTCACATTATTGTATTAGCCATTGTAATAGAGCCTCCATTTGAACATGCTGTCTCTGTTCCTGGTAAATTAGAATCTTTGTTAAAGCAAGGTTTTAAAGAGTTCTTTAGTTTTCCCATTACTATACTATTATCATTAAAATTAATGTCACAAGACGAATTTTGTCATTAAATACATTGTCAACATTGTTTACACCTTCATCTGTTGGGTGACTCATAAGACTGCCTTGTTTTTACAATTGTATGCCAATTAATGTTCTGCTTAAATGTTTTTGGCCACATGTGAAATGAATGAATGCGTGTATGTTTATATTTTAGCATTGACAAACAGTGCACTATAGGTATATAATTATATACTAAGTGTAATACATGTGTATGGTATTTACATAATAAAGAAACTATATTTTCGAGCACTTTGTTATAATAATTGTCATACACAACAATAACAATAGAATTATGATGTAATTCTGCTTCCACTTGCAGCACGAAATGGAAGAGATTTATCTACACTCCAAAATTCCATCTTCTCTTGCTATTTATTATATTCTGCTGACTTATTATTAAACTATTACATTCATGTGTAGTTATAATTATAATAAACAATTATTTGTCATTATAAATAGAATTAACTCCATTATCTCATGCACTTAATTATTATATAATATAATTATAAAACTATGTTAGGAAATAATTATCAACTTTTATTATTAAAAATAGAGAGTGTCACAACTGCTGTTATTATCAAACTTATAACTGTACTAGAACAAATTGTTTTCATCAATTAGAGTTGTACCTGAATTTTATAAGTTACAATTAATTTTGGAATTTAATACCATTGCTCATGATTTGTTTCATTAATCCTCATCTGCATAGTCAGAGCAAAAGTCTATTAATCTTGTTTTAGTTATATAGTTATAATATAACTATATAACTAAAACATAGTTATTACTGTAGTTTAGTTAACACAACACTATAGTAATTGTATAATATATGTATTATATGATCATTTAATCTTGCATATGCATTTCAACATTTGTGTTTATATATGTATATACAATAGATGGATATTTACAAAAAAGACTCACAGAAAATAATTATGTCTGCACTAAAAAAAAAAGAACTTTAAAAGTTTTTAAAACTAGCATTGAGATATGTTGCAATAAAAAGTATAAATTAATGGCAATAATGTTTATAGCCACAAAACGTATGTTTGTATAATTATGACTGAAGGCCTGACAAACAACATATTGGAGTAATCCCATAAAACAGTATATATATACCTAGGTGAACATGAAAACACTCTCATAATGTGTGTCAGGAACATAACAATCGAATATGTCCTTCATATTTTTAGTGGAATATACAGATTTTTTTTACAACATCCACATTTCCAGAGGCTGATTTTGGTTTAGCTATATAGAGTCCATTATGGTTCTGAGGCCTTGATGTTGCCCTTCATTACATTATGCTCACCATCGTTGAAAGAACATAACAACTGACTTCCTGATGATTCAATAGCAGCTATAGTTTCATTAAATGCTATATATAAAATATTCATAAGACATATATATTATAATATGACTTTGTACTTACTGCATGTTATGAAATAGTAACTACATAAATGCTTTGTGTAGTTTTTGAAATTGTTGATGCAATCTGTTAAACAATCATATGAACTGTTAGTACACAATTCAGTTGAGATGTTCCACGAAGTACATTTTCTGTTATAAAAATAAACTAAATCACTGTATATCATAACTATGTAGTCAGTATAAATTAACAAAATGTTCTTGGGGTTATGTAATTTTCTAGTGTGCAAGTGGGCTTTCCTTTTGGAGTGTACATAACTATTCTGTATAATAATTAATAATACAAGCTATAAAATTGTATTTCAAAAGTATGTAATGTGCTTGTATCTGTTTATACAATAGGATACTGATTGTAGTTCTAATATGTATGTAGCAAGACTGTTCCAAAGTAATTTGATTTTCTATAATAATTATTATTAAGATCTGATGTATTTTCGGTTACAAGAACACTTAATATAGTATATTGTATATACTATACTCCAGAGCCAAGCACCATAAATGTATATTCTACATTATATAGCTATATAATAACCATATGCATGCGTGCAACGGAATATTATAACTCATTTAAGACTATAATTATAATAATGTTTTGAAGCAGGCAGCTAACATATACAAATTATCCTTTTACAGTTAATAATTATTGGTTTAAAATTAATAATGGAACTATATAGTTTATTATTTCACTATTTAGTTTCAGGCTTGTAACTTGCACCACTGAATAGCTTTGATAATAAATTATTCATAGTACTTAATCTGAAGCAGTAATTAATGTTAATAAGGAATGACGAGCAATTGAAGGTAAGCATAATAATTTTGCGGGAAAAGGTCCCTTTTCGAAAATTAGGTCACATATACACTTTACATATGTATACTTATTATTTGGTAGTGATGAAAACAAAAATTATTGAAGCTATGATACTTGTATTGATAATCCACAAACTGTGTAATCATAATCATGGCAAGAAATTACAATATCAACATATTCAACACAAGCAACTATAATTATACTGAAAGTAGAATCTGGACTCTTGCATCAATTCCAATCAATCAAGATGTGGAATGATTCAATTCAGATTTACGTTAATGATACTTCAATTCAAAGGTATAGTGTGTGAATTCCACTATGATTCCTTCCACATTAGAGCAAGAATTAAATATTTCAATGAATTTTAACCCAAATAGAATTCAACATTCAATGACAATATAATAAAACTTAAACGTCAGCACTGTTAAATCTTCGCACATGTTCCTTTTCAAAAAATGAAATTGATTTGCAATTATAATTACAGTTCCAAGGTAACATGTATTTGTCATAATTCCACTCCTAAATGTGGAATACTCCAGAATCAAGAATTTCAATTCCAATGCCCTGAATTCTCCAACAGACTATAATACTGGCAATAAATTAAGTATTTATGAATGTTAAAAATTCAAGGAAGCAGTCCATACATTTAATATTACTCCAAATAAATTTTGGTTTGTTTTCTTACTTTTATCATTATCATTATTATTCTTTATAGATTGGAACGTATTATGAGAAATCCTATATACATGTTACTGTGATGCTGTCAACGAATATACCAGAGCTAAGAAGTGTGTTACATCAGCCAGCAATGTCCTATTTATGTCCAAAACTGATAATCAGGCAACAGAAGATTTTTGTAAGAAGTTCCAGGAAGCTACTAAACATGTTTCGAGTGTTAAGGTAAACCGGTATATTCACAATGTAGCACATGCTGGGAAAAAGTGATGAAGTCAATTTGCAAACACTTATACTTCAATTAAATATTTAACCGTTTGTACTGCTCTTTTTCTACTGCTTTATGTGGCTTTTGAAATAACTCTTCATATTTACCACTACTTATTTACTAAACCGCACAATAACAATTATATTGGGCAGGGTTCTATCTACTATGAGTGTGATTTAAGGTGTAGTCAACATGAAATCTTTTAACATGTTTTCTCCCTCAAATAAAAATCTCTAGACAGAACCCTATTGCGGGGTTATGGTTCAAATTCTTGTTTGTTTGCAGTTTGCTCATGAGGCTAATAAAAGCTTTAGAGCAATGATGCCATTAGCACTGTGTTATAATATAATTACATGTAAATATTATCTGCCAAATTCTATCTTTTTTTTATTGATCAAGAGAAAAAACAGTAATGAAAATTACTTTGTAAAATAATCAGTACAGATTGAAATCAAGTTTTAATAGTCATTAACAAGTTTTTGCAGTTGTTAGGGCACATATTCCAACAATTTCGTCATTGTTTCATTGCAGAAAAGATTATCTGGATCAACACCAAGAGTTTTTCGAATTTTTTCAAACTTCATCAACCTCCATCCATAGACTTCATAAAGATGTGCATTAACGTCTGGCAGATACGACCAATCTTTATGCCAATGTGGTACTCCTCCCAGCTTGAACCATTTATCTGCGATACCACTGTAGTAGTCTTTAAAGGTTTCAATTTTATAAAAAAGCCTTGCAGGGAGGACTTGAATATAGAATGAATGTATTGTTTCTTGACCAACTATAGCAGGACACAATAAAGTATCACTGTGTTGTATAAATCGTGTGTCTATAAGCAAACTCAATGGAAACAATGGCACGTGAAGAACAGCTATAATTATCGAAAATAAATATAATTATATAACATAGGCTATCATAATTATACTACACTTACATTCTTTTGATTTGGTAACTGTCAAGACTACATTCATAGCTTGTATAACTCTTTCCGGTGAATAAGGAAAACAAAACTCCATGGCATATATAGGAAACAGTTGCATTGTGCTACATAGCAGAGAGAGAAACATTTTAAGAATATTACTTGTCATTAGATAAAATACAGTGATAGTGTTATATTTGACTTATCAGGCAATGATTTACTCAACTTACTTATAAAAATGAATAGCGTTTGGAAGTTTATCAAAAGTAACTTTCCTCTCATCTCCACTTGACTCCAATTGTTTCACTATTTCAGTGCTAACAATTTTACCAAATTCAAGTGTGTCAACACTAATTGGAAAGTAAATGTATCATTGTTACTCAAGGCATCAAGTAATAAATATTATGTTTTTATCATATACACATTATTATTAATAAAATTAATAAGTGTGTGGTACAACTGGCAAATCATTGCATTGAGTAAGATGTTTAACTCTGCAGATATTATGAAAGAAGATTGTAAAAACAATTATGTTGTTAATCAGACACATGCATGTATAAGAATTTTCTCAAAAATGATTAATCATCACTATTTTTATGGTCTGAAAGTATGATACTTTTCTCTTCATAAATAAGTATGCTCGTTGTGTTATAATTATAATTTAGCTGAGATTAAAATTACACACATTAATCCATCATTATAAATTATAGAATTGTTAATTACCCTGTGTCATTAAGTGAAGCTATTGGATCATTTGCAGCTCTTATTTTTACTGGGGCATCATAATATGGAGCTTTTGTTGGACATTGAAGGTGCAGTCTTTCGAATGGAAAAAATAAAATTTCCAGAGACCAATTCTCTTCCCACAAGGCCTAAAAAAAGATATGATTGTGTTTACATTGATAATCACTTGTATGATTATATTTATCTACAGTCCTATTTTAAGGATTTAAATACAGTATGTAACCTATTTACTATTCATCACATCAATATCTTTAAACCATGCTCAGTAAGCTATGTGAGTCTCCAGCATATAGTATTAATAAGAATTAATATTTTTGAATGCCTCTTCAAATGAAGGTTAATATACGCCACACTACTTAACAGGGTTTCATTCAGTGGGACTTTCACCCCCTTGATATAGTTTTGCCAAACAAAAGGAATTTCTTTGCCAATATGCACACTATGATAACACTGTATGTCGCCCACTCAAAGTCTTTCAAAATCACGTTTTGCCCCTCCCCCCCCCCACCCCTGAAATGAAACTGTACATAATAAAGATTATAAATTATGGCATACCTGGATTTGCTCTGGGGTGGAAAAAACATCAGACACTTTTTTGTTATACATTCTATTAGTACATACTTCATTGGCACAACTTTTAAAGTGTATTCAACAGCAATACCAAACAACCCAAGATTAACCTTAGCAGCAGCTAAGATATCATGTGCAGAAATACAACCTTGACTTTCTGTCTCAGGACCGTATGTCACTATCTGTCCTTGCCCATTGACAATTTTCAATTCGGTAAGAAGATCAGAAACTGATTTCTGGTCTTTACCTGTTCCCTGTGTGTGGGTGTTCAAAATAATGTTTATAATTGATTCCCTTACTTATAAGTAGGAGACCTCATCTTTCTCATTCATATGATTATGGTATTATTATTTATAAATTATTGACTGAAATTTCATAATCTATTGCATCGTGGAGGTATATTTATATACCAACTCACATGAGATCCACCTGAGACAACACCTCCATACATCACTGAGTTTATGATAACATCAGATTCAAAACAAACATTATTCTCTAAAAAGAATTTCTGTAAATCTCTTTCAATTACTCCAGGAGATATCGTTATTTCATTGCAGCTATGTAAAAATAATTTTGGATCAAGTTATGAGCTTTATTGGCATTATTATGAGAACAATTTCAAAATCCAAACTATAGTACTTAGTTATGCTAATAATGATAAATAAAGAAAAATCCATTATCCCATGCAATGATGTACAGTAGTTATATAAATGAGGGCAAACAGTAGCAATTAATATATATATTAGCATAACTAAGTAATATAGTTTTGATTTTGAAATACTGTAGCTGCTGCTAAGGTTAATCTTGGGTTGTTTGGTATTGCTGTTGAATACACTTTAAAAGTTGTGCCAATTACTAATAGTAAGTATGTACTAATAGAATGTATAACAAAAAAAGTGTCTGATGTTTTTTCCACCCCAGAGCAAATCCAGGTATGCCATAATTTATAATCTTTATTATGTACGGTTTCATTTCAGGGGTGGGGGGGGGGGAGGGGCAAAACGTGATTTTGAAAGACTTTGAGTGGGCGACATACAGTGTTATCATAGTGTGCATATTGGCAAAGAAATTCCTTTTGTTTGGCAAAACTATATCAAGGGGGTGAAAGTCCCACTGAATGAAACCCTGTTAAGTAGTGTGGCGTATATTAACCTTCATTTGAAGAGGCATTCAAAAATATTAATAATATATAGTATATGTGACTGTCTACGCGAAAACCGGGCAAAAGTGACAAATTAAATATTTACAGTACAAGCCAAAACTTGTATATACTTTACTTCAGCGCTTTGCATTTTTTGGGATAATATTATCTATGATACCTTGACTAACAGTAGAAGAAGTTTCAGCCTTCAAATGTCAGTAGTTTATTCTAGACGAGCATCTAAATCACAGCATTAAATTTAGCGTTTAGAGTATGAACGGATCCCATGCTCCGCCCATAGCAACCACGTAGCAACGTTTATTTATTGGCACTAAATGGCTTCCAGGCGTACAGTAGAAGACAGCTTTTTATGGCCCGTAGGGCCATCCCTATAATTGCTTTCCACGGGGTTTAATGTATATATATATATATGTTTGTGTCACTTGCGCGACTATGCGTTGTATACGTAGTTAAGAAAGTGCCTCATTCCCGGGGGGCTCGGTCAATTAATGGGCGTGGCGCGTAAAAGAACGCGCGTTCGAGGCTCTTGGAGCTACAGACAAGCCAGGAAGATTCAGAAACTGCTAATAACTGTTGTATATACCAGAGAAACAGTATAAATATTATGCAAGAATCTTTAACAAGTAAGTATAATAAGTTGTTAAGTTTCAGATATGAGGAAGTCATCATTTAGAACCTTGTAGGAATACTTTAGTCAGTTCATCAAAGATCTGTGTACTTAGACTGCAATCAGGCTTACACTTACTTCTTCAGGCCCCAGCTTTCGAGTACACAGAAAGGTAGAGACACTAGTGCCATCAGCAATGCTTAATACATAGTCATCACAAAGCAAATATAGGGATGTTTTTTTCTCTATATACACTTGTTTAAAAGCTCACTAACTGGAAAGGACCAAGATGTATTGGAAACATGCTAATAGACTACTTTGGTGATGAAGGAACAGTGGAACGTGAGTTTAACTGTATTCGTTAAAATAAATAATGGAAATCATTGATATCATATTACAATAGAGTTTAGTGGAGATGAGTTAGAGACAGACAGTGAAGACTCTGATTCAGATCTACCTGAAACAAGACCAAGCCCCCTGGAATGACTTAACTTCCTTAACTACGTATACAACACACACTCGCGTAAGTGACACAAACATAATATATATATATATATATATATATACACATTAAACCCGTGGAAAGCAATCATCGGGATGACCCTATGGGCTATAAAAACTAACTACAAGCTAATTCATTAATATTTTCATGTAACTGCCAATCACCCACTGGTTCCCTGCAGTGGCTTTCAGTTCTTTTGATTTTCTACCTTCCATTAACGTCATAATTATACTAAATAATTGCATGCATATATATATAATTATAATTTATATATATATTATATATATATAATATATATATAATATATATATATATTATATATATAGGACCTATTAACATACTATATATACATATGTATAATTTTATTTCTACCATACCTAGATTGAATTGACCAATGAGATTGCTTATAATGAAGTTTCTAAATGTGTTATCAAACCTCCCAGTCTTTACCGGGAGGTTTGATAACTGTTATCAAACCTCCCGGTCTTTACCGGGAGGTTTGATAACATGTTATTAAACCTCCCGGTAAAATGTTCCCGTCATTGATTGAAATGAAATTCAAGTTACATAGTTGTCAGTTCCTTTATAATAATTCATAAATAATAATTATAATAATTATGATATTAAATAACAGTCATGATAACTATATAGTTATATTAGCTGTAATTAATAGTAATGTCTGTACAATTAGACAGGTTCAGAGTATAAGGATGTTGTTGGGTAAGTATAGCTGTTTTACTCTTCTTCTGCTTGGGACTTTTGAGTTCAGGCTCATTAGTTGCCCCATTTAAAACAGCAGACACTTCTTCTTGCTGATTTTCCGAAACTCTCTTATAGGTCCTAATTCCTTCTAAACTACGATGACCAGTCCTACTCATGATTAACTGTTCGTCTATTCCAGACTGAAAGAGTCTTGTTGCTGTAGTGACCCGAAGGGAATGGTTCGTTTTAAAACCAGTGATGCCTGCTGCACTGCAAAGACGACTGACAGTTTTAGACAAAGTGTTGTGGCCGATAGGTGTTACACTAAACCATATATTGTCTTTCGGCTTTTTTAATGGCGTTAAATAAAATGCGTAACATTTTCGTTTTAAAGGATCGGGACAATGCTGAATATATTGTTTATAGAGTTGAACAAAACAATGGGATGGATTATCTAAATTTGCATGATGTGTAACTACTTTTGGCTCCTGTTTCCTTTTAGCAATTCCTCCAGAGTTATTTTTACTAATATTTTCTGTATAAATTAAGTGAGGAGTGGATGCTGTTGGGGGTTCCACAAGTCTGATCTGAGAATACTGGAGGTCTCGATGCTCTTGACCACTCCGAAGAGCAAAGTACAGGCTACACATAAACACCATAGTGTCTAACAATATTTGAGGTGAGTCAGCACCAAGTAATCCATCACTCCACAGCTTATTCTCCTCTTCAATTGAAAAAGGCTCTGCTTGCTTCCTTTGGACACCCAGACCTTGTGCACGTAACCTTCTCATCTCACCATCAAGTGTCTTCCTAAAACTATCAAATTCACTATCCTTGAAAAAAATTAATGCCAGGGCAACGTTCTCTTACATGTCTCAGTAAACCACAAGAAATGGCATAAATTGTTCTTGGGGGTATTCCTTTCCATCTTTTCTTCTAATTTCTAATATAAATTTACAAAGCCAAGAATTAAGACTTTCAATAGTGCACAAATAAATTGGTGGTGGATAATTACCACACAAATCTTTTCTGTTTTTCCTCCATTGTTCCCATAAATTTATACACCAGTTGGTTGTTTTACTAGTGTTTTGTGGAACAGCATTAGCCTGAGCCAAGAGAACATCTTGTTCTGTTTTAGGTTTTGCAAATCTGGAAGTCAGGTGGAGCTGTGTCGAAAAAGCTAGGTGTGGCTGCTGCAAATTATTGTGGGTGGAGTCACATAATTCTGCAAGTTGTTGCTCTGTTAATTGTGAACAGAGTTCGTCGAATTCTTTATCTGCTTGCAGAAGACAGTGTTCTATAGCACTTGCGAAATCCATTACTGTTACTATAAACCCAAAAGCCAGGTTAGTGAACTTATTTACACGCACAAGTTAGCATGGTAACGATACAAAACGCGCGCCAATGGTTATACATATAAAATATATATATATATATAATATATAATTATATATATTATATATATATATAATAATATATATATATATAGTATGTTAATAGGTCCTATATACATGATAAAGGACCTGAGTTTGTGTCCACGAATGTGATATAGCCCGAGCCTGAGAGGGCTATATCACATCCGATGACACAAAACAAGGGTCACATTTTCAGTATATAGGACCTATCAGCATACTATATATACAATATATTGTATGATGGTGACATCTCCTGCATAGTGTGCACATGGAAGGTCTATATACAATATATAGGACTCACCACATCAAAGGGATGATGTCACCATCATACGATATGTATATATATATATATATATATATATATATGTATAGATAATCAAAAATGTTATAGTGAAATTAAAATACTGCATACCTTTGTTTAATATTATTTGTGTGCCATTACTGAGCAGCAGGTCCTTTGTATTAATCAACATACCACCATTGTCTGGAAAAACAGGAGGCCAGCTACCTTTAAATCCAGCTGCTCCCATCTGTGAATTAAAATTTTTAAAAATAATAAAATTACTGCTTTATTATTAATTTTATAATGCAAACTAAAAATTTGCATTCTCATCATTAGCTTCTAAATAATAGCATTTGATGAATTGATAATTAATGATGCATGCAAAAACTGACTTTGATTTTCAAATGTTTGCAGGCATTCACAACAGCCACAACTTCTTCCCGAGTTGTTGGCTTAACAAGGAAAAGAAGACGTATGACAGTCCAGCTCCAGTTGTTAAAGAAGATCACAGAAACCTTAAGGTTTACAGCTTTTAGACTCTTCTCCAGTTTCTTTTTCTGGCACATCATTATAATTATCAATTCAATGAATTCTTTAATGAACTCGGCTACTCTTTTTGCTACTGTTTCATCTGCTATGTACTTTGATACGTCCACTTTTGAATGATCATTCTGAATTATGAGCTGCCATAGAAGGAGACTGTTTGCATCATGTTCCAATAATTGTTCTTTTGAATGAACAGTCTCCACTTCATTTTCAAAAGTGACTTGTAGCAAATTATCCACAGTGGCCATTCTGCGTGCAAACTAAATGAAACAGTTCATCTTTATAGTGCCTGGCGAAAGCGATAATTAGAGCATATATGGTATTATAACGAGCCATGGCGCGTGATAGAGGGCTATGACGTTTAATTAGACTGCATTGCCAAGCCAGATATAGTCTATGACTATGAGCTCATAGACTCCAAACACTATTTCTTTTTGTCAACCACTTCAACAGAAAGCCTTCATTATATAAACTTGAGTTTATGGTTTGAAAGTTTATTAAGATTGCTTTTATGTATTTACATAAATCAGAGTGTGGGAAAGTCTATATGTTTTTGTAACCATAGTATTGCAGTATAATACCATATCTGCTCTAATTATCCATTTAACAGCACGAGCAATAAAACTGTGCCGGTGTGCCCCTGGAAGCTGTTATTTTGCAAAATGGTAGACAATTCGCTCTAAGTCAATTTTGAAAATGAAACCGATACTGTTTATTCAAAAGTTTTAATTATTAATTAATATAATTCGCAGCATTATTCTAAAAGCAGCAACTTGTATAGAATATGCTCTGTTTCCCTTTTTAATTATTTATGTGGGAGTTGTATGTTCCAACTCTTCGGCTTTTTTCCTTTTATGCACTGCTGGAAGAGTGTGGTAACCACGGTAACATTTTATAATATGTTAAGTGTTCCAGTTGTGTCATAATTACAGTTTGTGTGGTTATCAAAAGCCAATGTGTAGTTGTTGGTTGAAAATGTATAATGCATATTAGCATGCTACATTGTTTTGTCAGTTTACAGATATGTGCCCACAGTGGTATTGACCAACAGTCCAATAAAATGACTAATACTTACTGCTGCAATAACCAAGAATGGATTCACTGTAATATTCAGGGACACAAATCAAGTTTTAAACTGAGCTTATTATAAGTTCACAATCTTAAATTTGTCAGTGTGTTCTAATATGAGTTCAATCATTGTGATAATCAACACATTAAATGTATGTGAACTGAATCTCAGACAATCAGTTTCATTTGGGCAATTGCACTATGCACATGCAACCTTTATCTTCTTTGTTTCCATAGCGACTATCATGAATTTCTAATGGCCTCAGTTTCAACCTACTTTGACATAATATCTCAACTGTATTCATCTAATTTAGAATATTTTGAGCATGATATATTATGCAGATTATAAAACCGTTTTGAAAGACCAAAAAATGTGTGGATAAATGGTTCATTAATTATTACAAAAATTATCTTGAAAACACACAGGGAAATGCAAAATATCAAAAATCTGTTTCTGATTATATTAACGCGAATTGAAAGTTGTCAATGGGCATGCCATCTGTAGTGGCATACAGTTGTCAGAGACAAAGTAAAGGTGGTATTATTACATCAGATATCTGCCAAGGTTCATCTTGGCTTGTTTGGTATCACTGCTGAATACACTATCAAAGTATGTACTAGTGCAGCATCATGACAGATATACGTAAGGTGGATTAAAAACATGCAACTCCTACAACCAAACCAATTGGTAGTTTGGCGTTGCCGCTATACCTTGTAAAAAAATTGTTGTTTCAACCAATTGGTTAGTCTGACGTTGCCACCCCAAGGGGCGGCAACGCCAAACTACCAATTGGTTTGGTTGTAGGAGTTGCATGTTTTTAATCCACCTTACGTATATCTGTCATGATGCTGCACTTTTCACTATGAACAGGATAATCAATTTTATAACAGAAATGTAAGAACAATTATTATTAGAATACTAATTTCATAATACATTTGTACTTTTCCATTAGAAACATAATAAACATGTTTCTAACGGAAAGCCCAAACAATCATTACGCTCCTAATGGATAATACATATGTACTTTCCATTAGAAACATAATAAACATGTTTACAACATAAAGTAGAAACTATTATTATGTTCCTAATGGATAATACATATGTACTTTTCATTAGAAACATAATAAACACATTTATAACATAAAGTAGAAACTATTATTATGTTCCTAATGGATAATACATATATAATACTTTCCATTAGAAACATAATAGATATGTTTACCACGGGAAGTAAAACATTGTTTTTCCATTAAAAACAGGATAATATTGGCTTCCAAAATTTGTATAGATGCTTCATTATTAATACCATTATTATTTAAAAGCACTATCCAGGTTCAAATTATTTTTAACTTTTAACTGTACGCATACAGGTCAGTGAAGCAGTAGAGAAAAGGTACAAATACTCCCTACCCCTAAAAGTAAAATTGGGAGGCAGGTGGGGAACTAGTCCCTTCAAAAATGAACAAACAATCATATCTTTAACATCCATAGCATACTACATTGCAGCATGACACATCACATACATGTACATAATGAAAAGCTGAAATTTGCCTCTGGTTGATAGATATCCTTGAAATTAATTGTAAAATATAATGTCCTTTGCAAATGTTATGAATATCATTGTAGGGTAGAGTTAGGGTTCAATCAATGCTAACTAATTTTAATATTGGAAGGCATTGCTATACATTACTAACCCATTGACTTCCAATAGCGCATTTATGTGCTTCAAGATACAGTCCTGTACATTCCCTCATATCATGGAATGTATACACGCTATTGTACATCTGCATATCTACAGTTTGATATACAAAACATTGTTTTGTTAGATTAGATATAAATAATTTTCATATCAAGTTGGTCCAGGTAAGTTCTGAGAAAATCTATATTTGTAATATAGCACTATTAACGATTTTATTTTACTAATAGGAAGAACTAATCCCACAAGATGTGGAGATCAAGTGTTTCAGTATGTACATGTATTATACACTGTACCTACATGTACATGTAACTGTCAAAACAATAATTACTGTATAACACATTATACACATTATGTAAAGTGAAATGTAAACAGCTTGTATTTTCATCAGGTTTACACTATTGAGTGTTCAACCATGTTCAGTGCATGTACATCCATACAATTTTGCTTAGAATATCCTTCATTACACAGATACAAGAAGTTTGTTGTCATAATTATATATCATTGTATACTTATAATACATACAGGGTAAACTGGGTGGAGATTGATGGTACCATCTACAAGCTACCATCTGCACTGATTATCAAGAATCAAGATAATCCAGATTATTCTACTTTTGCTAAATTGTTAAATCTATATGTGATTAATAATATTCCTTTTTTTATGTACAAATACTCATTTTCATTGTTTTGTTGTTGGACCTCAGTCTGTATCACACAAGATCAGATGTTATCACATTTACCACACCATATTAGGTATTTACCAGGTCAACCTGGTACCCTATGTGTTGTGCCAAGATGTTATTTTGTATATAATTAATGATGTTAGATTAAAATATTTTATTATAGATAAAAAATTTGTATTACACTAATAAAGGTGAAAAATTTGCACCCCTACAAAAATTTACACCAATTCTCTATTTTACGCCCCTACTTTCTAAATAAAATACGCTTTAGGGTAGTTAGTATACACCGCTGTTTTAACAGTGTATATGGTATATACAAGCATGCTGCAACAATGTATTGAAAAATGGTGTCCACTCTATCAGAGAACACACAAGGTGGATGTTGTTTCAACCAATTATTGGTTTGGTTATATATAGGGGTTGCATGTTTTTAATCCACCTTATGCATATCTGTCATGATGCTGCACTTGCATTATGAACATGATAATCAATTTTATAACTGAAAATATAAGAACAATTGATATTAGATTACTACGTAATTCGATAATACATTTGTAATTTTTATCAGAAACTTAATAAACATGTTTACAACAGAAAGTAGAAACTGTTATTATGTTCCTAATGGATAATACATATGTACTTTCCATTAGAAACATAATAAACATGTTTATAACAGAAACCACAAACAATCATTATGTTCCTAATGGATAATATATATGTGCTTTCACATAATAAACATGTTTACAACATATAGTAGAAACTATTATTATGTTCCTAATGTATAATACATATGTACTTTCCATTAGAAATATAATGGATATGTTTACTATGGGAAGTAAAAAATTGTTTTCCATTAAAAACAGGAGAATTTTGGCTTTCTAAATTCGTATAGATGCTTCATTATTAATAAAGTTATTATTTAAAATCACTATCCAGTTTCATATTATTTCTAACTTTTAACTGTACACATACAGGGCAGTGAAGCAGTAGGAAAAGGGTACAAATACCCCCTACCCCTGAAAGTAAAATTGGGAGGCAGGTGGGGAACTAGTCCCTTCAAAACTGAACAAACAATCATATCTTTAAAACATCCATAACATACTGCATTGCAGCAAGACACATGCATAAATAAAGAAAAGCTGAAATTTGTCTTAGATATCCTGGAAATTAATTGTAAAATATTATGTCCTTGAAAATGGAAAATGTTATGAATATCATTGTAGGGTAGAGTTAGGGTTCAATCAATGTAAACTTAATATTGGAAGGCATTTCTTTATATTACTAAACCATGGACTTCCAATAGGACATATAAGTGCTTCAAGATACATTCCTGTACATTCACTCATATCTGAATGTATACATGCTATTGTACTTCTGCATGATTCTATATACTATCTACAGTTTGATATATAAAACATACATATATTGTATATACAAGCATGCTGCAACAATGTGTTGAAAAAAGGTGTCCACTCTATCAGAGAACCCACAAGGTGAACTGCTACAACTGAGTCATAAGTAGCTAATTAAACTATAAATTATGTATTAGTGTAGAATTGCAATCATAGTAGCTTTGTTCAGTAGACCACAGCAACTGAGATTTCCTGGACACAAATGTTTCTATATTTACTAGTTTATAAGAACATGCCAAACACACAGGAATAGAGTTTTAACATTAGCCATATTATCATTTATTTATTATTATTATTATTTTTTGAAATAACAAATATACCAAATGCTATATAATACGTAAAGAAATGATGATTACAATGACTAGTTTAAGTGGTTTAAAAAGAATTTGGATTGAGAGAAAGGTAAACAAGACTTGATTTCTGAAGAGAGAGAGTTCCATATTTTAACCATTTATGAAAAGTGGCAAATGTCTCAGTGCGACAGTAAATAGAGATTATAATCCTGCGATGATAATTATTGAGAAGATAATGACATTTAGGTTAAAATTAAGTAGGGGCATTGTGAATGCAGCAGGAATCTTTAATAAATATACAGATACCTTTACCATAAATGATTTTTACTATTATTACAAATTGCATGGAAAATCAGGATATACCTTTTTATGTAAGAGGATAATTCGTGATACATTAAACGATAAAAATTATTATAGCATTCAAGAATGGAGAATTAAAGCACCAGTAATTGTAGTTGCATCTTGAACCCTTCCACAAGGATATAGATGTGTTATCTATTAATGAACTAAATGATTATTTGCTCTGACATGACCATCTAGTCTCATTCCCAGACTGCCACACCCTATGGGCGAAAGATGGCCTGAAATATATAGCAGTTTTAAATTATTGGCTCAAGCATTAAATGTCCATTCCAATCAAAAAGGATGTTCATTGTTAATCAATGTCCTTTTTGGGCGGAAATGATGTTTAATGTTTTGAACTTTGGACCAAGAATTTGAGGAAACTATTCCCATGCAGACCATCTTTCATCTGCATGACGGTCTGAGGACAAGACTATACAAAACATGATTGAAGAACTACACTCTAAGAATTAATTATAAGTTATGAAGGAAGGGTATGAAGACAGGCTATTTGTTCAAAAACGTCTTACAATGGCTTCCTTTTAATAAATTCATACTCTTGCTAAAGAGTAGTGTTAATATGTTAACTTTATTAATTAATGAAACTTCTTGTTAAGGAAATTTGTTGCTGACCACATTTACTAATGCTTTGAGGAGCATTACACCAAATATCCAGTGGTACTTGAACAAAGGGTTGCATGCATATCCTACTTTCATATAAATAATTTATGCTAATAATAATAATAAATATGCTAATAATAATAATAAATATGCCAATTGATCATAATAATAATTTTGAACATGCAGGGTATAGGAAAATACCAAAAAGCTGTTGCTGATTATCTTACTGAATTGAAAATTATCAGTGGAGTAAGAAAGATAGAAATGTACGCCACTGAAACACCATGTCGTGATGGTATTTCGATATCTTGAACGTTGGTTCTCACTATGTTGTATTTGAATGCAATATCCTACTTTTATATAAACATGCTGGGTACATTGATCATATTAATAATTTTGAACATGCTGGGTACAGGAGAATACCGAAAAGCTGTTGCTGATTATCTTACTGAATTGAAAATTGTCAGTGGAGAAGGAAAGTTAGAAACGTACGGCCCTGAAACACAATGTCGTGTTGGTTTTTCTACAAAATTAATGATATATTAGCTGCTGCTAAAGTTAATCTTGGGCTGTTTGGTATTGCTGTTGAACACACTTTCAAAGTTAAACCATTGAGATATGTACTAGTGGATATTATAATCAACAAAGTGTCTGAGATTATTTCCACTCCAGAGAAAATCCAGGTTCACAGTACTTATAATTATGTTGTATCATTTATAATTATGATAATGCAGAGCCATAGAAATTAGCATTATTTCGCCGTATCACAATTGGAAGCCCGTGCATGCAGTGAATGTTTCAGATGTATATTTTTATTGGTTTCATTACACAGCATTGTGTATCTTTTTTGGCGCATATATCCTTTATTTAACATATTATAATGTGTAATCGTCACATGATATTAAGGTGTGTGTGTCTAGCATCAAAATTTGTGATGATTCCAATATTATTCATTGTGTCAAATATGTGCACCATCTGTGTAAGGCTCACACTATTGTTTTTATATAGTGATATAAATTAGAATCCCTTGAAATTTGCTTATTTAGACTTTGTTTGATGGGAATTGGTAGTGGAAATAGCATTTCATCCATTCCGAGGCATGGAGTTCTCAACATTGTTTCCATATTATATATGATGCTTCAGTAATGATAAGAGCTATAAATGACCCCATATCAGTACTACCTCAAACTGGGTAACTGGGCATAATTACATGAAATAAGACATGTTTATATTGCACATAGCATGATATAATTATGACACTTTCTCATATTTAAACCCTAATGACTTATCTATAGTTAATTGTTTTCTAAACATTGTTTAAGCTATATAGAATCTCGTTTCTACCAAGTTGATATTTTCCTGCTGCTATACTACACAGCATCATGTTCTTTAACTTTCTTCAAAGAATGTAATACCTTGATACGATTCATTTATTCTTCCAGCATCCCAAGCTTTCTCTCTCACTAGAACTATATAGCTGTAAAGCAAGTCAAGTCTATATGCTATTTTAATCTCCTTTTGCTTTTTTTTGTACCCTAAGCTAACTTCAAAATAACATCAAGGGGTGGACACTTGAATCAAAGCACCACCAGACCACATCAACCAAATTATGGGCGTTTTGGACAATAGAATGCTGACATGCCTCCACCACACTTCAGTAATTTTGGGTGTGGTAGCTACATCCAAGATCCAGTGAATTTCAGTTTAATTTAGTATACTATTGAGTTGGTTCACCTCCTTTTGAAAATTACAACCTTATATAACTCAAATTTGTTATGCATATACACAGTTAAGGTAGTTACGCCTATCATTTGGGTATGGTTGTTTAGGGGGGGTAGGGGGTGCACTTCGTCCATTATAATCAGCATGGTATATATTCTTCAGTTTCGACAAAAAACTTTAAAGTAAGGAGAGTGGACAATTAAAATTAATTAAAGTAAGAAGAGTGGATAATTAAAATACTAACTGTAGTAGTCTATTTTGTTTCAGGCATTAGAAATTTAGCTATGATTACTGAATCCAAAGTAATCAGGGATATTTTTTTTATCATAATATTATATCTCATTCAATATTGATGATAATATGTCTCATATTATAACACTTTTTATGTTTTAGTATAATAGAGAAACTGAACAAATTATAATATATAAGATCATGAGAATCTGCACTTGTACAGAAAACCATGACAACTTCATTCCGACAACAATTATAATGAACTACTTGGAGTACTATTTGGTGCTGTCTGTATTATTACGTAGCATTTTATATTTCACGAGAAAATATTAGTAGCTATAATATTAATTTAATCTGGCTACCAACACATAATTAAAGAGCATGTAAATAATTATAATTGTTACGGTTGTAAAGTGAACAACAATAGTAATTTAATTGTTAAATAATTAGTCGGTGCAATGAGAAACATATAATGTCGTAATATGAATTATTCTGTTTGAGTCATGAGGTGTCCAAAAAGAATGGCAATGTGTGAATTTCACACATTTGTCATATTGTATGCTGATTAATGACCATAACACCAATGGGGCTCGTTTTGTGATTATTCATGTCATTTAAATTGGATGCTTCTTCATCAGTTACCACACTATTTGTTAATCTCCAATTGGTGTTCATAACTTACAATATTATGTAGCTATAATTCAGTGTTTTGTCTCAGTTACTTCCCACTAATAATAAGGTATGATGGGTTTCGATCTACAATTTTACCTAACAATGATAACTGAGAAGGTATAAGTTATTATATTAGAGATGAAGATGTTACAATTTGACAAGGTTGGAGAATTCTCTGAGGCAAATAATATCACCAAAGAGGGTAAGAAAGCAGCAGTTTTGTTATTGATAATTGGACTCTCAGCATATCACACTTTTCAGAACTTATTAGTACTCAAGAAGACTCGAGAAACAAGAATATTTTCCTACAGTTATGGCCAAAAGAGATTTTGAATTTAAGGAAACTCCACAAGAAAACATGAGTGACAGACTACTTTGTTGATTTGAAGATCCTGTAATCTAGAAGACCCTTCTGTGAGAAGATAAACTAACTATTGGTTACTGGAGAAGAGCCTACTTAGTTGTTACTTGCTGCATTGTCTACATCTAGATTTGAATTCAATTCTTCAACTTGAAGTCGAACCCCTATAAATACTGTTACAAAAATATGATAGTGTTTTTGAGAATAAGCTGTATTGGTATCACGAGAGAGTTCAAAGAAAAGATACATGTTGACAGAAATGCAACACCCTGTTTTCACAAAACTCATCATGTACATTATCCTTTCTCTGATAAGGTGGAAGCTCAACTTGATCGTTTAAAAGGGTAAAATATCAGTGAACTTACATGTAACCTCTTCAGAGTGAGAAGCAGCAATTGTGCCAGTGAATGCTGAAACATCACAGCCAATTAAAATCTAAATTGGCTGTGCATCTGACTTCTGAATTAGACCATTATCCTAATACTAAATGTGAGGATTTAACAAATTTTTTTTGGAGGAGTAACGTTCACAAAACTTGACTTAAGTCAATGATATTCTCATAGCAGGAGTGTCGGAAGATGAACACCTTACAGAATTAAGGTTCTCCAAAAATTACAGTCTTTTTGGTTGAAGCTTTAAAAACAAGTGTGTATAGAGAAAAAAAAACATCCCTATGATTGCTTTACAAGTTTAAGTGAAGATAAAAGTATCCTTATGACTGCTTTGTGGTGTCCAGCAGTAATCATGGCTGGCTTCATCAAGCATGAAAGACAACAGCTTATTATAGTTATTATTTTGATTATCTACTCTCCTGACCATTCAAAGGACCTTGTAGAACTTTAGGAATATATTTCAGGCAGAATAGCTAGCTATTAGTTCCAGTTTCTACGTAAGCTACACCATAGGCGTATCTGTTGTTTAGAAGATACCAGGGCAAATTAAAAATTCATGAGTTTATTAATAATTAATAATAAATAATAATTAATACGTAAGGTAATTGCGGGTAACGCCGGACACACCCAAACTTGGAACAGTTATACCTATTTCCTCCTCGTTCTCAACAAAGAGCAGCATTGCAACTACAATAGTTCTACTGTCACTAGCTACTCACATAAGCTCTAAAATGAGCATGATACAATGAGTATGCAATACTATACAAATACGCGATTCACACTAACGAGAAGTAGTACTACTACTTGTTAGTGTGAATTGCTATCACTGCCACTGGTCAAAGCTGATTGACCCAGTAGATGTAGAACTACATGCAACTGATGCATTCTCATGATTGGATGAACTGTTGTTATTGTCTTGATGACCTGACTCCTCCTGAACTTCACCATCATTATCACTAGAGTCATGATCATCAGCTGTTGGAGCTAAAATTCAACTATTGTTACATCATTTTCTATGTTTATCCCTGACTGACCTTCATCTTCAAGTCTAATCCCACTAGCCTACTACAGATACTTTGTTACATTTTTAGGACTGCACGTGGGGCTTCTTATGGTTAATGAATAACATTACACTAAGCACTTGTGTGGGTGTGATATTATACGTAATAATAATTTAACAAAATTAATTTATGACAATAACAAGTACAAAATGTCGATCAGAGAGCAGCAACCCGGGCATTGCCCGGGTATGCCCGGGTCCAGATACGCATATGAGCTACACAGCTTTCTTTCTGCTGATGTGTAGAGCTTGATCGCGCGTTCTTTTACGTGCCACGCCCATTAATTGACTGAGCCCCCCGGGAATGATGTACTTCCTTAACTACGTATACAACGCATACTCGCATAGGTGACACAAACATAATTATATATATATATATATATATATATATATATATATATATATATATATATATAAACATACATCGAACCCGTGGGAAAGCAATCATAGGGATGGCCCTACGGGCCATAAAAAATTGTAAATTAAATGCTCCCTCTATTTCTCCTACCTACCTCCTTTCAAACTTGATGCCTAACGGTTACACCCTATGCCTGATAAAATGGAAGGGATTCTGAATGTTCATGCTAAAGTTGCTTTTAGTTCTACTGCATGAGCTATTGTGGACAGTTTATTTCTAATTTGTTTACTATTCTGTATCTTCTTTGTGAATTATTATGCTTACAAATGGGACTGGAATGAATAAACAACAAGCTCCTCTAACATCCAAACAGTTATTAATGTCCACAAAATGTGTTAGTTCATTTTGATAGCCAGGAAGAACTGCTATATATGTAATGCTTCACTATATGGAATTGGAGCAGTACTCTCCCATCAGATGTGAACAACCAATTGAGTTTGCCTCACATACACAGTGATACACTATCTCCAGCCAAATGTATAACCAATTTGAAAAGGAGACAGTGTCATGCATATTTGAGGTGCATGAAGAAGTATCAATCATATTTACCCTTACTGATCACAAACCATTACTAACATTATTAGACTAACATCATACCAATGCTATTCATACCTCAAATAATATACAAAGATGTACTATCCTTTATCCAAGTATGATTAGTCATCATTCAAATCTACTTCATCTCACAGCCATTGCAATGCTGATACTCTTAGTCGACTATCCTTGGAGCTGTCTTCACAGCATCCACCCATATCGTCAGAAAATGTATTTCTGTTGTACAAATTATAAAGGACCAATATCAGTCTACAAAACGGAAATACTGGACTAGAAGATGGAGTTGTTGTATGATGTAACAGAGTAGTTGTTTCAATCCATGGTCATCTACATACTCTGGACTAACTTCATCTCTGTCATCCAGGTATTTCACATATGAAAACATTGTCTTGAATATTTGCACACTAGAAATGGATAGGAATGGAGAAGATGTCTTGTACCATCTCGCCTGCCAACATATCAAGCCTCCATAGTATATATGTTTACTCAGCTCAGTCTCCTGACAACTGTTGATATTGATAGCAGCAGTAACTTTGTAAGTAAAGAATTTGAAACTTCGAAAGAATGGAATAAAACTTCTAACCTCTGCTCCATATCACTCAGCAAGTGGTTAGAAATAATAATCAAAAGTAACATGTCAAAATTGTTGTACTGTTCCATTGATTCAGAAGACAGACCATCTCATTTTGTTGTATACTTTACCCCCTTCCAGCCATTATTTACAGTCAAAGCTGGATCTCTTAAGATTTGGACATGTTTAACATTTAGACTATTTTAACATTTATTGGCCTATAATTATATTTTTGTACTGTTTTTTTACTTCTTTGTTTTCTTTATACATGACGCAGATAAGAAAATCTGTCATTTGTATCAAATATTTTTGTACATGATAGTTATTATAGTCACAATAATAATTATAATATTTGTATACTACAAAATGTAGTAGCACAGCTTCAGATTAAATTTTGCAAATATTTAGCAAAATTGTTATGGATGGTATCACACCATACGTACATGCAAGAGCTGTCTAACTATGTAATTATAAAGTCACACAGTAAATGCTCATGAATATTTACAGTAAAATTGCAATGATAATTGTAGGCTTATAAGTCCCTAATCAATTTTATTCAGGATGTCTGCTCCATTTAATGTCAGCAGCTCATACCAGTCAATTATTGTTGAAGCTAGAACAAAATTGACTTGACAAATACATACACAAATGTAAATTTATATACATGCATAGTTGCATACATACATATACATGAACTATTGTTTTGCTATTTTATTCATGATATTCAACAGTAATTGACTTGCATGCGCTAGATGTAGAGTTGTGGCTATTTGAATGGATGCTACTATAAGTGTTCAAACATAGATAGAAAGCAATGGTGCACAGCTTCCTTTTGGCATACTATAAAGCTAGCATAATTAGTGTCAAAGTTCGTATGTGTATAATAATGTATTTATGTATTTGTGTATTTGAATATTAAAATATACATTCCAATATAATAATTATGTTCTAGTAATGATAGCTGAAGACACTGCTATAGGCTACACTCATAAAGACACTGCTACAGGCTACAGATTACAGGCTACAGGCTACAGGCTACAGGCTACACTCGTAAAGAAACTTGACAGGCAAACATGAGTAATCTCTGTTTCTCAACTAAAATGATAAATTTGATTTCTTTTCCTTGATAATTGTCATGATAGCGACAAATCAGTGTAGATTGTTTTTTGAAAATCTCCCAACACAATAAACTTATTCACTGTATTCTGTTGAAGTTTTAACTATTGCAAAGAGAATATAGGAAAATGATGTCAGTTTATGAAATGTAGTACTGTAAATGCGTATTTTGTGGGAAAAGTGTATATGTCAGCTGTTATTCTAAAGTAAAATCATACATAATTTTACTTTTGAATGTAATATGTGTTCATGGTAATACACTCATATACCCTGTGTAATACATTTAAGAGAAATCCATTACTGGTTATTGATATGAAAACAGTGTTTCAGATCATTCTAGTGTTGTGAATCCATTAATTATATGTCTTTCCTTAATCTAAAAATGTTTGTTGGAGGGAAAATTATTGTGATATTATTTCATTTCCCATTCAAACACCCATACTGTATTATTATACAAATACGTTACTGCATAAATATTGTGTGATGTTTGCATGAGGAAACAAAGAGGAAAGAAGGCATATATGAGTATGATCAAGAGTACATAATATACTCTTGGTATGATGAGAATGTCAGTGTTTGTTTGAACGAGAGGATAATAAATAAATGTATTTTTTAATTATCCTTCTGCCAAATACCAATTAAGAATGTCTAGATTAATGAAGAAGATATTCATTAATAATAGTATCTAAATACAGGTTAGATACTGTATTCGAGGTTTCTACGTGCAATAGAACTACCGCGGAAACTGTTTAATTACTGAGGGCGGAGCCCGAAGTAATTAATGTTTCCAAGTTGCTAATGTTTGTCAATTAATGTTTCCAAGTTGCTAAACTTTCTCAGTTGATCTACAGATCCAGCCTTACAACAAACTTTGCTTCTGTTCATTGTGTGAAATTCCTATAGCAACATTGCAACAGGTTTACTAATGAATTAAAAGTAGGGATTTAGAAACCTCTAATTGACCAATCAGATTGCAGCATTTTAATGAGCTATAATCTAAATTAAATTCAATCATAATTATTTTAAGCCTGTATAATATGTATGAACAGGGAGTATTTGTGTGTATTACCATGGTCACATATTATATTTCATAAAATTGTGTACTTTGAAATATAAACTGATATATTTTAGAAGCTTCTGTATCATCATTTCCAATACTAAATTTACTATTTCATCATTATTTTCCCTCAATTGTTCTTGTGGGAGTGAGTTAAAAGTTAAAAATCTTCTTTGGTGACAATAAAAGACTTTGTGGTTAATACTCACAATGTGTTCTTTCCTTTTTGTTTCCTTCTATTTAACAAAGATCACATACTATTCAGTATAACAGATTAGTGTAATGAAAATATAGGCTGTGAGTGATAGGTAATGTCAACTGCATGCATATAAAATAATCAATTTATTTGTTCGTACAGCTGCAATAAAGGAATGGCATGAATTTCAATGTAGTTTATCATACGGGTTGTTGTGGCTACAAGCATGATGTTACTATATGACATCATGTGTCAAGTATTAAAATGTACACTACAATAAACTTAAGTTATGCATTTGCAGGTTTCCAAACCTTTTTGCTGTCAGGCACAATCATTTTAAGTGGTAAAGTTGGTAAATTGTTTGTACAGTGTATGAAATATGAGTAGATAGCACCCTAAAATTATAATGTTTCAACTAATTGAGTTCGGCATTAATTAGCATGTGTGTATCTGTAAAAATAACATACACTTGGTGTACTGTGCAGGATTTAATAGCTAAGCTATAAACTTTATGAATGAATTGACATAAACCTCCTGCAACTGCTAAGTCTGTTGCGTAGTATAGTATTAATCAGAGAGTACAATATATTTAGGCTGGCTCCGAAACCACAGAAGGCCGCAATACATTTTAATTGCAACTAATGAGCTGAAAGCCTGAAATCTCTATACAGATAAGTTTAAATACACATTTATCTATTGATATTGAGGGGTTTTATGTATCACAATATATTCTAGAGGGGCAGAGAATATTGTTATAGTAGATTACCGGCAAGTACCAAAACTGGGGCCTTCCTATTTTACGGAACGGACCGGGGATAAACCTCCAACGATCTTCGATCCCGTTAATAATGTTCATAGGCAATAACTGTTTAGTGATTACTTATAAATTACAATTTTTAACCTTTTAGTGATCGAATGTCATAAATTAAAGAAGTGTATAGCTACACGGCTAATTACTTGCATAATTTATAATTGTTGACAGTGTGTGTGTGTGTGCATAAAATCATAATAGCTTTACGTATATATATCAGTAATTACATATTACATAATATTAATTTTTATTATATGATAAGGTTAGTGGTGATATGTTGCACATGTCTGTGCTTCTTGTGAAAAAACGTTCACATGCATGGATGGACAAGTTTAAAAGAAACATGAAACAACAACATTGTGACATTGGAAAGACAGAAATTCTTTTGTGCATTCAATTGTAACGAAGGTCCATTTCGAACATGCGGTGATATTCTACAGCACTGTAATACAGCACAAAACAGCATTCTAGGTAACACACACATCTGTAATACAACACACAACTGTAATACAAAACACAACAGCAATCTAGGTAACACACACAGCATTATTATACAGATAATATCGTACATGTACAGCCAATATTAATGATGTATACACATTAATATTGGACCTGTTGAAGGGTGTTCTACTGTTACTACAATACATCTCTAGGTACACAAACATTAAAATTTGATTCACGGACAGAATTTAACCAGAAAAACAAGATATACAGAGAAAAAAAACTATCCCTGTGATTGCTTGGTGTCCAGCATTCAGTAATCTCAGTTATCAAGCCTGAAACACAACAGCCTATTATAGTCATTATTTGATTACCTACTCTCCTTGGTGGAACTTTATTTCAGGTAGAATAGATTCCTATTAGTTCCAGTTTCTACGTAGCTGCTTTCTCTCTCTCTTCCTTCTGCTGCAAAGAATTAGAGCGCGTTCTATCACGCGCCACGCCCATTAATCCCTGAGTCTTCAGTATTGCTTAATTGTCAAAGGTCGTAGGAACAAATCACGTCTTCAGGTTGCTAAGGGTGTGACAGTAGTTTTTATCAGAAGAGGCGTGTCTACGTTTTTATCTAACCAGCTAACTTGCACCGCACAGTATTAACTCTAACCGCAATCATTAATTACCACACCCTCTCTTAGTCTGCAATTGGAAAAGATGACTGTTTTTTCATTGTGGTACTTGGTGGGGATACTTGTTGTAATTGGATTACTTATTGATGATTTGGAGTGTCATGGCGTGAATCCACAAGATGATCGAGCTACATATGTTATTTCAAATGGAACCGATGATCCTACATGTTTCAATGCTGGTCGTAATAATCCGTGTAACACTCTCGGGTATGTTCTCAAAAACAGCTCAAAATATTGCCATAAAAACTGTACTGTTATAGTGCTTAGTTCTCAATCGAATCCATTGGATGGCATAGACATTACACTGAACAGAAGCCAGTCATTGCATGTATTTGGACAAGGTATGATAAGTATTGATTTCAATGAAATTTTAATCAATTTGAATGGTAAATCTAGTGTTTCTTTTATTAATATCATTTTCCCATTTGCCTTTATAAGAATTTCTGGCTTCCATGTAATTCAGCTAATCAACACTTCATTTCGGAATGATACACAGTTGGATTTCACACAAGGTACTTCACTTCAAATTGAAAATGCAACGTTTGCAAGCTCTCCACCAACAAAGCTTCCACTAGCATCAGTTACCTTTGGGCTTATAGATAACATCAATATAACACGTAGTTTGTTTATGTATAAAACTTTGTCTTTAATGATATACAATGCTGGTGAGGTTATTATCGAGGGCTGCATATTTCGACATAATAATTCATCAAAACCTATCATTGCATTGCAAACGGACAACATGACACGGATATCATACACCATTACTAGCTGTCAGTTTGTATTTAACCAGGTTACTTCACTTATTTACTTCATGAGCAATGCGTCAATGTTTCTTCAGGGGATTTTCAATATCATGAATACAACTATATCGAATAACACTGCAGTTTTTGATAGCAGTCGAAACTCTCTAGCTTGCTTAATTTGTATTGATGCAAAAGCACAGTGCCAAATTGATATAACAAATAGCTCGATTTTGAGTAATATTGGTATGGTTTTGAATGCTACTGATATAGCTGGTTGTGAGTACAGTATCATTAATTCCATAATTGCTTCGAATAATGCAAAAACTAGTATAATACATTTAATTAGCTATTTACCATGGCCATTCAATAATTCGGTAAATCTGCTGAATATTGATAATTCAACAATTGAAAATAACTATGCACCTTTTACAACTCAAGATGAAAATGCCATAGTGTTTATGCAGTGTGGTTTGCGAGTAATGAGGATTAATAATACACGTTTTACATCAAACATTGGTACACCTTTAGCATTAATTGAATGTAATGTGGAAGTACATGGTAACATATCATTTGACAATAATGTAGCTGTGTTTGGAGGAGGAGTATATTTCGATAAGTTTGCTTCTGTCAGTGGAAATGCTAAAATTCAGTTTGTGAACAACATTGCTCAATATGGCACAGCATTATATCTTGGTAAGAACATGGATTGTTTACAAACTGACGATAGTAAATCAACGTGTGAAATTGAGGTAAAACTATCGGGTATTTCTGATCAATCGTCACATATATTCTCCTATTCAAGTTGGTGTCAATGTAATGAAACATATAACAAAAGTTTCCAAACTTGTTGGAGCATCTCATATGATGAAGAACCTTTAATTTTATCCTATCCTACAAGTATCAGTGTCTCAGAACAAAAGATGAATCTGTTTGCTGGTGAAACAATTGTACTAAACTTCACTGTATCTGACTGTAATAAAACTTCAACAACTTGTGTAGCAAATACCTTCCTTAGATGTGGCAATGAGCGTTACTGTAAGTTTGCTGACAACAGCATCATGCTAGCGGGTAATGTTAATCCGACACTGTTACTGTCAACGGGCATCATAGATACTAGATTAGTGATAGAATTAACTCGTGAACATAAACTTATTGGCTCTGTAAGCTTGTTTTTTCAATGTGAGAGTCCCCCGGTCGGAACGTATGGGGCCTCCACAAATGTAACTATACGGTTAGTAGAGTGTCCTCTTGGTTTAGAGTATAATAGGAGTCTGAAACAATGTGTATGTTCAATAACTAATCATAGTGACGTATATTTGTGTTCACCTCAACATGGACATGTTTGTATAAGGAAGGGATACTGGTATAAAAACATTAAAATGGGTAAAGCATTTGTGACACGTTGTCCATATTCTTCATATTGTGATTTCTCAAAAAAGGCTTGTCCCTCTGATTTAGCAAGTGATGTATCTAAATTTGACTATTCTCACCTCGCTCAAAATCAAGATGGTCAGTGTCGTGATGGACACGGTGGTACTTTATGTATGAATTGTGCTAAAAACAAGAGTTTCACTTACCTAGCTGTAATGTGTATTGATGAAAGCCAATGTAAGTCATGGCATCCGTACATGTTGTTGGTGATGACTATTACATTTCCTTTATTAATTGGTATCTCTCTAATCTTGGTTGTTCAAATCCAGTCAGATATTGGGTCAGGATATCTTTATGGACCTTTATTCTTTCTTGCTGTTCTTAGTCAATTACCATTAGGACAGTACCCAACATTGGACAAAATAATATCTGTATTTGCAGCTAGTGTTCTACTTCAGTTTAAGGCAATTGGTTTTATTCCATGGTGTTTCTTTCCATCAATGAATCCTCTTTATAGTGCATTTTTACAGTTCCTAAATCCTATCATTATGTTTGTAGTTCTACTCACTACAGTGTTTATAGCTCGACGATGTCCCAGAATATTCCTTAGACTTCAGCGATCTCCAATGCAGGCCATGTGCATACTTATCCTTGTATCTTATTGGTCACTTATTCGTACATCAATTCTACTTCTAACTCCAGTTTATTTCAATGGAAATACAGTTGTACTTTTACAACCAGACCTTCAATATCTTCACAAGTCTCACATTCCTATGTGGATTATATCATTATTAATAATGATATCACTTGGTGTCTTGGTATTTCTCATCATTCTTTCTCAACGTCTTAATTTTCATCGTATGAAACCTCTTCTTGATGAGTTACAGTCTTGTTATCATGATAAATATCGATGGTATGGTGTTGTGTATGTGTGCACATGGATAACAATACAAGGAGCGTTGTACAAGTATATTGTTTTTCAAACTGTAATTTTAGCAGTAACATTAGCTCATTGTCTAGTTCAGCCCTATAAAAAGAAGTGGCTAAATATGTGTGATACATGTCTTCTTCTTGATCTTCTGTTCCTCTCAGCTTTGTTATCGGATCAGAATCAAGACATACCTCAAATGAAAGGAAAAGCTATTTATCTATTGGTTGTGATTCCATTATGTTTCATATGTGTTGGAGCGATTGGTATAATAACAGTTCGTACTGGACTGTTTTTTCTTGTCAAATGGTTATGTAAAATGCTCTTCAGTAAGTATAAAGAGAAATTCATGGTACAACAGAATAGCATTCAAGAGCCTCAAAATGATTACTTTACTAATGAACGTGAACCCCTTATTCGTATTCTAGAAGAACAATAGTATTTTGTTATTGTTACTGAGTAATTTTGTGTGCCTTAATTTTTAAAGTAGATGTTAAATTGTGGATTGTCACAAAGTTGAATATATTTTTTACTGTAACGGTATTTTGTGTTTCTATAACAACCATAGTTATGATTGATTGTTAATTTGCTTGACATAGTGATAATAGTTAAGTATATAGTTTGATCTAAGCATAGTTGTACTCCTATGCATGAACATTGCATGCATGCAGTTTCATCTATTCCTCATGCAACATGTTTCAGATCCAATTCAATACCGAGTAGAAATTGTGTTGTGCAAATATGGTTCATTTTTTTAATGTAATTATAATAATAACAGAGATTAGAAGTGTTGTGATTATTATGACAACAGTTTATTTAACATACACATAATGGTTACAAATCCCCTGTACTATTTCCATACACTTTGTTATCTGATAGATGTTTGTAGTACTTGTAGTTTTAGATAATATTATGTATACTGCTGGCATACATGCACTAGTATCTAGAGTTAACTCATTACAACCATTTGAAGCTTGACAGATACTCCCTGTAGTACATAGGTGCCAACAGTAGTACGGAATCATACAGCCATGCAGTTAAGTAATTGGGTGTGTGAATCGTGTTGCGAAGTTTTGATCTGTGAAATACGTCAATAATAGAACAGTGTTGAATGTAGTCAATGTAGGTGTTTGTCTTATCTCTCTAACAATGGAAGTGCCTCTATATAACTTTAAGTAAGTACTTAAAGCAGTATCAGATTTGTGTGTAACTAATGCTTTCTTATATTAGAACATACAGTGATACAAAAGACTAACTGAATTAAAATTAACTTTTCAAACTCATGTATTATAAAGCTACTCAGGACAAACATGATTCAAGCAGCTGAAGTTGTATAAATTTACAGGTTTAATAGAACAAAAATTGTTGTTGTTACTTTCTTAATGGACAGGGCTGGGTATTACTAATTGATTAATGATTTAATTATTCAATATTGAATTCTTCTGATTATGGATTGTATTTGTAAACGTATGTGATATCGATTATGCTAATAATTCCAAAAGACATAATACTTTTCAATCATACTGCAGCGAATAATGTATAATATGCACGAAGTGAGTGACAGGAAGCCTGGAATTTTCTGTATTAATTGGCCTAATTACCTCCACTGAATCAATTTGAATTATTTAAAATTAGAATCAAAACAAGAATAATAAAAAACATGAAAGAGTATGTAGGGATATACATCAAAACCGAAAAAACACAGGAACATGATGGCTTTGGCAACAAAATGAAATACCACTTCCACATAACAACCCTACATAAGTATACACAGCTAGGGTAAAGGCAAAACAGAAAGAAGCGATACTTATGTACAGTTGTCAATTGCCAAAGCCATCTTGTTCCTGTGCTTTTTTTCGGTTTGATATATATCCCTACTTACTCTTTCATTTAAAAAAAAATTTTGTAAAACTATTTTTGCAAGTATGTATATAATAATATTGTAATCTTATATGTCTTTTACTTCAATGTTGTCACAATATGTACTTAAATTTCTTTACAATAAACGAAGTTGGAAAGATATGTGGAACGGATTTGTATTACATCATATATTAGATATAAGAAAGATAGTGTTTGCAATTATATGTATATAAATAAGTACTGGGCAGCTGCAGAGTTTCAGAGATGTTGACATTTTGTATTTCAATTATAACTATTATTATCATTATAACACATTGTGTACTTGTGGAATAAGGACCAGATTCATTATTTATCTGCTATGAGTAAGTTATCTTTGTCGTGTTTAAATGGATTAAAAGTGTTTCAACTGGTGATCAATCTGATACAATAACTATTGCTTCAATGTTGTCACAATATCTGTACTTAAATTTTTTGAAGTTGGAAAGCTATTGACCGGATTTGTATTACATCACGTTAGATATAGGAAAGTTAGTAATTTCAACAATTATTTGTAATGACCTGTATAGATAAATACTTGACAAAGTTTCAGAGTTTCCTAGACTTGTATTTCAGCAATAACTATTATTATACTGTTAATTATATATAACGTGCTATGTAATTATAATTTACGCGTGAGCTCAGCGATCTTACGAAGAGGCTACAGAGACCGAGGCTTGTGGTTCCAATTCTGTCAATAGGAAGTTTGGTGGTTCTTCAACTTATAAGAGCAAAGCTTTTTTTTTAAAGACAGTAACTATGGAATATAACGAAGCATATAGTATTAAACAGAGATTAACATTCAGTTATAATATTATGACAGTTTTTAGTTGTTTATTATGTAATGAGATTGAGTAAAGACACATCTCACTCATAATTATAGCACTTTCACTCATTTTGAATTGTGTTGTCACTCGTTTCAAGGTTGAGAGCTCTGAGGTTATAATTTTACAAATTACTGTCAGAGGAAGTGTAACCAACTAATAGAATACTATTTTGAAGTTAGCTTAATTAAGGTACTAAGTGAAAGGAGATTGGTTTGGGATGTTGATGTACGTGTAATGTATAGAATTGCTTTCTAGCTAGTTCTAGTGAGAGAGAATGGGATGTTGGGAGACTAAATGAAAATATCGTTTGGCTTGAGTGGGATGAGGTTGAGGTGACTGTTAGATTGCTCCAAAAGGTCTAGAAATTTGCAAAGAATCTGCATTCAGTTGTTATAATGTGTCACACTATCTGCATGTTACTAGACTGAACTATGGAATCCTCAGTACACGCATCCGTGATGCTAAGCCACACCTCACAATTATGGTTGATCAAGGTGGGCGTGGTTATAATAATTTCGAGATTTAATTAAGGGGCTACACCATTCACAAATTAAGTTGCTGGAGCTGATGCTGCTGAATGATTTTCTATACTTCGTTTAACAGCAAGCTGTGGGCAATAATGGTATCCATAGTCAGCACGATAAGTTAAGTTATATATACGTTTATACAAGTATTGTACTATTTTTAGTAGGGCATTATTCTGCATACCTAGGTACGCCTCTGCATGTTTGTTGAGACTTGCGTTTTCATTGTGTATTACCAGCATCAACTGGAATATACAGCACCGGAAGTAGGCGTGGCAATGGTTTAATTTGACACATTAAAACCCTAATGATAAGCGACCCTAGGATCAAGGGGTGTGTTGTATTAATTTTAATGAGGTGCCGTGTATTCCAGTTGACCCTATTACCATTCACTACAGTACTTAGTTGCTGCCTGTGTAGATACAAAAAAATACTTGATTTGTCTTTCATTGGAAGTTGCCAAATACTTGGTTGGTTTGCATGCGTATATGTATGGTGTATTCTACTGTGTGTTAATGATAGTTTTATCAATGTAGAGGTTTATTGTACGTGCGAGTACAAAATTATAAAAGATATTATTAAACACTTATTAGTTGATTGTAAAAAGCGAACCTAAGGCCTCTTCAAATAAAAGATGTGTTGTTAGTTACAAATAAATTCACAGTAAAGTATATTTTATATACATGCATTTGTGTTGTAAAAATGACTTCAGGGAGATTTTATGATAACCTAACCCTCCAATTCATATACTATATATGCAGTTTAAATGGTTTATATGTGGATAATATATAATTATATATATATATATATATATGTTATATATAACATGTTTCAGAGGTCTATATGCGTTATATAAACCTGCCACGAGGTAAGATATCACCTGAGGGCGTAATTTAAATTCTGAGAAATATAAACTTACACGCCCCATAGAAATGTATGGGCTATGAATCTCATTATGATATATATATATATATATATATATATATATATCAGTGTTCTGCCCAGGATATTTAGAGGGTGGTTGAATTCTACATTGCATTTAGTGTTGTTTATCCAGTATATACTTAATTCTGTCTCAGTAGCCTATATATGTATTTTTGAGAGGTGGTTAATTTATCTAAGAGGTGGTTATTCCCAACCAGTGCCCACCAGTGTGGGCAGAACACTGATATATAAATATATATATATATAAATATATATATATAATTATCATGTTTCAAAGGGCTGATATAAACCTGCCATGAGGAAGTCGTGGCAGGTTTATATTACTAATATAGACTGATAAAACTTGTTATATCTTATCATACCTGGTGTGTTGTAGGTGGGATATATAATAATCAGTATTAGATTTAGAAGGCGTTTAGGCGTTGTTTTACCACCTACTTTTCAATATTGACGCCTACTTTGCACATTAAAGCGTCTATGCAATGAAAAATGCAAAAACGCTAAATTAGAAACGAACTATTATGGTATTATTATACACACGTGATTATGGCAAGTTTGGACAGTTGGCTGCTCCACACAGAGTAGACTAACAACACAGGTGATGAAACTGAATCAGATGAATCAGAGCCACAACCCAGACAAGCAAAAAGTAGGAGAGTTGATTATGTTATGTTATGTTACTATTTCATTAATTTACAAAGAGAAGCCCACTATTAAATTTCTAGATCTAACTCTGATAATAATTATAACACGTGGCACTCGGGGTTATATCAGATTTATAAAAACCTCTGATATAACCCTTGTGCCGTGTTATAACCTTAACATATATATATATATATATCATGGTTATATTTCCACGTACAAAAATAGTACGCGTTTTAGTATATTCTATTTAACACACACAGGTTAATATTTTACAATATAAACCTGAAAAGAGGTTTATATTTAAAATATATACTAGTGGGTGTGGTTACAAGCAATTATCACTTTTCAAAATGATTACACAAAAAAGTGATAGACTGAAAATGAACTTTGAAATTGTATCAATTACGAAAATTCTCAATGAATATTAAAGTTGATTGTGCATCCTGTAAGGTTTTGAAAGTTAAACATCTTGTTCTCTTTACCTTCACCAGAAGGCAGTGGTAGCTTTTCAATGGATTGAAGAGTTGCAAGCTTGCTCGTACTTATGTCTGTTTCCTCACACTGACTAGAAGTTGTTTTCATGGCATTAGTTGATGACAGAACCTTGGAAACTTCCATTCTCTGAGCATCTGTTGTCCTTTCATAGGATCGAACCCCTCCAATACTAAGGCGCCTGCTTCGTTCCATTATCATCTTTTCAGGGACTCCTCCTACGTACATTCGGGTAATTCCTGAAGCCCTTGAACCATGATTGTTGATGCCAGTTGAGTCCAATCCTGCTGCTATGAACATGTCCTTCAATTTACGTGAAAGTACATTATGAGCAACAGGAATATTGAAATACCACAATGTATCTTCTTTTGAGATTGTTTTTTTAGGTTTGCGGGATTTCTGCCCTTTGCATCTTCTGGCAGAAGTGATACATAGCGTTCAAACAAGTTGACGAAACATCTCTCACCAAGTGAAGGATTAGCATACTGTGTAACCACTTTATTTTCCAAGTAGACCTGGTGAACAAACCTTGTCTGTTCATCCATGTTCAGCATAATTATGTAACACATTTAATTGTCTCCCCTTCTGTAGTGGGATGTGGCACTTCTTCAATTTCAAACTGATTAAGCTTCAAATCTCTATGTTCAACACCACCACGGAGACAAAAACATACCCCACAATAGAAAAAAATTGCATTCTGTAAAGAAGTGGGTGAATGTGTCCCCATTACTCCCTTATCCCACAAAGTTTCCTCTTCTTGTGAAGTAACAACTCTTGCTTGCTTCTTTTTTGCTCCTACTCCATCAGTGAGCAACTTTTTAGAGGGATTGTTGAGTACATGATGTAGGGGCTTAAACACCTGATCATCAATGTCCAAGAAGTTGCTGGCAGTGGGATTTTGGTTTGCTCACAACTCTGCAAATTGATGAGTAGCTGCAATAGGGCCTTGGGACATTATGGTTCATCCGAGCGCTGTTTCGCCTCAACAATAAATCTACACAACATTTCACAAACTTTCTTCAAATCAGCTTTGTTCCATAAACGTTCAACTTCGACCTCAATCGTTACTTCTAACCCATTCTTAAATACATTGAACGCCCATCTTTGAGACCGCCCTGTATTCTTACTCATTGGCTTCCCTTTTAATGATTGCATTTCTTGGTCTGAAGTCTTTGCAAATCGCTTTTTCAGTGGACTTGCACTGTTTTCTTCTTCTCTACGCTTCAAAGACAAAGAAAGACGCTTCTTCTTAAGTGAGGCTTACTACTCTCGCCTTTCTCGGCGATTCATCAATGAAGATGAAACTGAACTGTCTTCTACGTTCTTGTGAGAATGTGAGTATGTCTATACTGCGCATGCGCGAAATTGCAAAAATGGCGTCGTCAGAAATATAACCATGATATATATCAGATATAACATGATTTTTCGATCTATGATAAAATATAAACCTGGCAACTCGGGCCTCGGATATTTTATCATATAGACCTCAAAATCATGATATATATTATACATATATATATATATATATATATATATATATATATATATATATATATTTATATTTATATTTATATATATATATAATAATTAATGACAAAATGGCGACGGTACATGGGAGAAAAAAAAGAAAGTCATATGAAAGAAAGTTACAAGAAAGTGAGCAAGAAAACAACTGGAGACGAGCTTAGGAAGCGTTGTTGTATGTGTTGCTCGACTGGGACTTGCCAAAGATGTTCGTGTTTGGCTCAGGACTCTCCTTGTACTTCATGTGTGCCACTTCGTTTAAATAAATGCATAAATCAAACAGAACCTTTGATTCAACAGCACACCAGTAGTCAGGATAGAGATTATGAAATAAATGAAACATATGAGCGTACTCGTTTGGGATCGATTGCTGGTACTCGAATGGAACTAGCCTTTGGGGCAAAGCTTGTGAATGTGGAAAGTAACAGAATAGAAGATGATGTGTGGTTTCATAGATGGAGACGGTTGGTTTCTAAGTATTCTGGTAGTATGTATAATCTACCTAGTGGAAATATCAGTAAAGAGTTTGTTGGATTACTAGCTGACGAGATTATGATGTTATCAAAAAGGTCACTTTGTTCTGAAAGAGTATTGGTATATTGTCGGGTGATTCTACAACGGGATCATATGATTAAGAGGGGTTCGGATATTCGGCTTCTCATCAAACACCGGCTAGAGGCATGGAAAAACGAAAACTTTGATGGGCTAGTTCAGGAAACCATTTGGTGTACGAGACAGACATCTCACAGGTCATTGTCTACAGACCAGGATCATATTATGAAGGTTTTCACAAGGTTGATGTTAAGGGGTGAGCTGAGAGCTGCAACTAGGTGGATAACAGAAAGAGGTTCTAGTAAAGTCCTTTCCCCATCTGATGTGGTAGATTCGAATATTATGACGGTACTGGATGTTCTTAAAGAGAAGCACCCCGAACCTGTTTCGGTGGATGAGAAGGCTTTTGCCAACTGTGAAGAATTACCTGCTATGATGGATGTAACTATAACGAGTGGTCATGTTGAGCGTGTAGCTAGAGCATTGCATGGTGGAGCAGGTCCAAGTGGTATTAATTCAAGTCATAGACTATGTTCGTACATCATTGTCATTCGCTATTATTCGAGCCACTGGTTTATGTCTACGAGGGTCAAGGGTGCCATGGAGAAGTGGTAGGGGATTTGAAGATGGAGTGGGCCTGCCTATATGTGGATTATGAATGACTCTATTGGATTGGAAGAAATTTTCATTATATTGACTTATTCCAAAATTATTCATTTTAAAAACAAATCCTTTATTTATTTAAAAAAAATATATATATATATATATATAATATTATATTATATATAATTATGTATATATAGTCATATACCAAATATGTCCAAATGGTATACAGTTTCTATAATTTCCATAGTAACCTTCCTTTATGTAGACACCATTTTAAAATCAAGATCTTTTACACCTGCCAATATCCAAAGTCAGATTGATGATAATATTTCCCCATGAATTGGTTCTTAGTTGCAATACCAATCAATGTGTTTTGTAAATGCCTTGTGAAATATACCTGGTTTATAACAACGTTACCCTCCAGTTTCAAATCAGATCTACTTGTAAAGAAATGGTGTGCACATTTCTGTGCCAAGGTTTCCATCATTGTGTTATTATAAAACATAGCACACAAACATCCCTTTTTGATAACATCAAAATATGAACTATTACAATTTCCAAAATTTAGTTAAAAGTAGTTTTAATAATATTTCCAATAGTGATAACAATTGCTAAAGTCATCCAAGCTGAGTTGATCCCCGGAAGTAGTGAGAAGAGTGTGTACAGTAGATCAGTATCTCCAGAATTATAACAGTTATTGAAATAATTCAAATTCCACGAGATGTGCACCTGTGGGAGGAACTCAGTGATACCAAAAATGTCAAGATTGGTCTAAATAAACGAAAGTTAATTTGAATTTTCTGAGGATCTTCTCAGGTTGGACAGACTTTAAATTGGACTGCACTTTTGCATAATAAGTTACTTAGTCTATACCTTAAGCTTGATACTGATTTTGATGCTGTAGTGTGTGTTAGTTATCAAAATGTGTGCTGCATGCATATTTATACATATAGTTCACAGTATATTATATAGTACTTGATAACACAATACAAAAACAAAATAACTAATTTAGTGGTTAGTATATATACAATTGCAAGGATTTAACAATTAGGTGGTTGTTCAGAATACATACATCTTATACCACAAATACTTTGTAGTAAGTATATTCAATTATAGTTGAAGTAGTATAATTTTAGGGTGCTGTCTACTCATATTTCATGTCAAAGATTTAGTATAATTTATAATAAAGTACATGCAATTCCATCTGGCCACGAAAAGGCTTTGTAAACTCGCAAACACAATTTTATTTATACCTTTCAAAACTTGGTATACATTATGTCATACTAACATCATGGATGATGAGATTTGGGCTGGAAAGCACTTGAACTAGTGATTGTACTTAAGCACACTTTTTTTAGAGTGGTTGAAAATCTTTCAATCTTATCCTTATAAGCTTGTGCATATGTTTGTACTTCTGCTTGGGCTTTAAAGCACATATTAGGTGTGACTAGATATCACTGCAAAAACTAAATGGCTAAAATAACCATTTTATTTGTTTTTAGAGTTGCAAAGAATAAGCACGAGTTTCAATTTAGTTTGTCATAGAGTATGTTGTGGCTTCATGCATGATTTTACTACATCATAATGTGTACCAAGTATTTAAAGGTATAAAACGTAAGTTACCTTATAGTAGGGGAAGAATGTGTAGCAAACATGAATAGAGTTTGACCCTTTGCATTGTACTTCTGAAACACATTTGCATTGTCTTCTGAAACACATTTTGAGAGTGTTTTCATGTCAGCTTGGGTTTATTACTTTATTGTGGGTTATACCAGCAGGCTTCTCAGCCCTTCAATTATAGTAGCAAAGTGTTTCTTATTATTCACAAAGGTGTGGTAATCTTATTTTGTGTGTGCTATAGCATCATGCTACCTGTCTACTTGATATAATGATTACTCCCACTATAGTCACAGGCAAGAACAAAGATTTACAAAGCACTATAGTAACACTAATTATTTAATTAAGGTTTAATTTTTTTGAGGTACATGTAAATTATCAAAAATTAAATTATACATCATAATAGCTATTCAATTAAAATAATCCAAAATAGTGAACCTTTTCTGCATAGGGCCTGTTGCTGCTTTATTGATTGTAAACACTACCTACTTTGTGCAATAGTTACTCTCACTTAAGTCACATGAAAGAAGCAATTTTAAAAATCACTTTACTTATTATGTTTATAAGGTTTCAATTTGAAAATAATTATTATTTTAAAAAGTAAGTTTTGCATCCACATGTACAGTATATAAATACATCAAGCCCACCTGCCTATGATATATTCTACATGTACACAGGTTGCTGCTTTATTGAGCTTTTTATGGCTTGTACCTTATGTTAGCCATGATTACTGAATGCTGGACACCACAAAGCAATCATAGGGATACTTTTTTCTCTATATATATATATATCTTGATTTTATCATAGCTATATCATCAAAATTAATAAAACAGCTCATTTATTTGTTTGTTACAGTAAATAGAGTTGGAATGTTTACAGTTGTGCTGTTGTTGGCACTGGAATATATATTTGAAGACATTATTGTTCTCCTGCCCATAGTTTTTCATGTTTTATGTCACTTATAAAACTTCAAGGCAGCTATATCTGATCACCGGAATATATATTTGAAGACATATTGTTCTCCTGCCCATAATTTTTCATGTTTCATGTCACTTATAAAACTTCAAGGCAGCTATATCTGATCACTGTAATGGACTCAAAATAAAATGCATGCCTTCATTACTGGATAAAGTTTTAATTAGTGTAAATTTAACATCAGCTGACAGTGTTAGCACAGCATAAGAGGGGTTTATAATGTTTAGAATAGGCAATAAAACCTACCAGTTTCATACTCCTCACCATGTGCTATATGGAATAAATGACAGGGGCAAGGAATCCAATTTAACATTTTAGTTGAAGAACAGAGATTACTCATGTTTGCCTGTCAAGTTTCATTACGATAATCTTATTCTGTTGTTTTCTGAGATCTCATTTGAGATATTGGATATATTAGATCCAAGTTACAAGCACATACTTGTTACATACATATGAAGACATGCTAGCTAGCTTGCACATTTATAGATGTGTGCATGCATGTACATGTGATATGTGTGGTTGCCAGGGTTAGGTCAAGCCCTGTAAAAAAGAGCTTAAGCACAAGCTCAAGCTCCTCAAATTTTGTCAAGCTGAAGCTCAAGCCCCAGCCCATTTTTGGACAATTGGTAATAAACATTTATTTACAAGAAACAACATCACAATTAGGTGTTATGAACATCAATTGGTCAAATCTTGAGTCATCTGTCCGGTCGATACATTTTACCCACTATGTTGAACAATCTTTGGACTGCTGCTGATGACAATAGAATGATATTTTTTATTAATTGAAAGGAATTTCATGAACTCAAAGTGGGCTTAAGTACAAGCCCAGTAATTAGCACTTGAGCTTAAGTACAAGCTCATGCTCTTGTGCTTGGGCTTTAAGCCTTCTCAAGCTCTTGATAAAACTGGGCTTAAGCTCAAAAAGGCTTAAGCTCCAGAGGGCTTGACCCAACCCTGGTGGTTGCACACACTGCATGCACATGCAAATGCCACATACATGCATAGTTACACATGCAGCTGGTGAACAAATTTATATAATTATGTTATTCCAAAAACTACAATAATTAAACATTAGCAAAAATCAAATGTAAATTGTAATTACAAACAATTATATTGAGAAACAAAATTATAACAAAATCAGGCCTATCAAAATCATATATTTAAGTCATGTCATTTGTCACAGTCTCTATTGTGAATTCACAATGTACTGGTTTTCTAAGGGTGTTAGCTGAAGATGGGCAGGTGGATTACCTATAATTTCCCTGTTGTGATCAAGCTCTAGCCTCATGCCTTGTTCATGGTTCTCACGGTTGTATGTTGCACTCCATTGCTCATTACCATCATAATGACCATTCACAATGTACTGGTTTTGTAAGAGGTTTAGCTGAAGACGAGTAGGTGGATTACCTATAATTGGCATGTTGTGATCAAGCTCTAGCCTCATGCCTTGTCCATGGTTCTCATGGTTGTATGTTGCATTCCAAGCCATTTCGTAAGTTGTTACGCAAATAATAAGTTGTCACACAAAATCACTGAATTCACACTATTTAACTGGATATATGATGCCATACACTCATGCAGTTTCTGTTTTATACAGGCTGAATCCTGCAAACAGGAAGTGAAGATGGAATTATACAATTTGCTATAATCAGCATTAACAATCTTGATTAATTCATGTTTCCTACAAATATAGAGCCATTCCCTACCAAATAGTTGTTTCACTGGCACTTTAGAGACAACTGTTTGATAAAGACAGGCCACCATCTATTTATATGCACAAATAATTTATAATAAAATTCAAATCATGCTAAATTACATATGCATTACAATAACTATAACTGCAAACTTCAAATGTACATAGATATAAAGAATTTGGCTATTACCAATGTGATACTATAACTGATACTATAACCACTACTAATAAAGATAATCGTACTCTAAATAGGACTTCACTGTGTCCTTGATCTACACTATTCTAAGCAACAGACTGGACGTTTATGTCAATTAATTCATGAAATTTATAGCTTTAGTTGTTAATTCTGCGCAGTACAACAAGTATAAATGTATAAGTGTTTGTTATAATTTATATTTAAGGGTTTGTATAGATTAAAATTTAGAGCACAATTTATCAGGAGCTTATGAGCACAGAAGCAGTTTAAAAGAGCTTCAAATTTCAGTGTTATTTTGCAATCTGTTTGGGACAGATATATAGGCATATGCATGCAGTTAACATTACCTATCACTCACAGCCTATATTTTCATCACACTAATATGTTATACTGAATAGCATGTGACCTTTGTAGTATAGTATTGTAGAAGGAAACAACGAGGAAAGAACACATGCATGAGTAGTATCCATGGATATGGTTTGACTTTCCATTGTACTGCAAAAAGAAAAAAAAGAGGAAAGAACACGTGTGTTACTTAACCATGATGACGTTTTGTAAAAGTAATGTTTATATCATAATTGTCCTTCTGCAATGTATGAATTAAAGGATGTCAAGATTAAGGAAAGAAGACATGTAATTAATGGAATGAAACACTGGGATGATCACAAACATTGCTTACATATCAAGAGCAGTAATTGCATATGGCAGTGTAACTCGCAATGCAAAAATCTAATCTGAATAGCTTAATATAGTTTGACAATTTTCATAGAGGATTTTTGCTACATGCATGTATGTTACTATGACATAATGTGCACCAAGTATTGGAATGTATAAATTAAATTTTGTGTTTGTGGGTTTACAATCATGGTAAGATAAATTTACATGTACTTTAGTATAGATTGCACTAAATCTTTGTCATGAAATATTAGTTAGACAGCACCCTAAAATTATAAAAGTTTGTGAGTTTAAAAGTCTTTTTGATGGTGAGGTAGAATTGCACATACTTTAGTATATATTATAATATGAAATATGAGTATATAGACAGCACCTTAAAATTCTAAGAGTTTGTGGGTTTACAAACACTTTTGATGGCGAGATACAATTACATGTACATTAGCTAAATCTTTGACATGAAATATGAGTAGACAGCACCCTAAAATTATAATGCTTCAACTATAATTGAGCATAATTAGTACAAAGTATCTGTTGTATAATGTATGTATCTTAAATCCTTGCAACTGTACTAACCACTAATTTAGACATTATGTTTTTGCAGTGTTAATTTTTAGTGTATGGTAAACAGAATTTAAAATTTATAGCTGCCAAGTTTTGATTATATAGTCTACATAATCAAAATTTGACGGCTATAAATTTCATATAAAGCAAATTCTGTTTGTATGAATTCCACTTATTCTTGTGGGTCTCATCAAAAGACTCCATACAGTTGGCATGTCATTATTAATAATGTGATATGTGTTGCAGACCATAGAGTGACAAATAATTATTACTGGCATGTGCGAAATTTTCAACTGAAAGCCATGCAGGAAACAAATTGTTTCCTAGCAGGACTATTAAAAGCAAATAAAACTATTATACTTATAAGTGTATATAGACTGAAGCAGTATCTACACAAATATACTTGTGAACACACAGATTATTATACATAATTTAATGCTATTCCATCCATCTGTATTAATCATTAATATCGTTATTTTAACAATTTAATTTTTGCAGTTTGGACAGATGGATATGTTTGGTATTGTGGATATAATTGCATAGTGAAATTATCATTGCCTCTTTATAATATAATATTGTATAACATGAGTATAATATCTCTATAATAATTACATAAAATATTACATTAATTATAACATGATCATTTTAGTTAACTATACCTTTAACTTACAACAATCAGTTAACTAACTAAACTATACCTTATTTACAAGTCTATTGCTATACATGTAACTAACAAGAATAATAAAAAACATTTCCAATAAAAATGAAAAAAGATGTAGGGATGTCAAAACCCAAAAAGCATGCGAAAAAGGTTAGGTGGGACCCAAAATAAACAAATCACTTCCACATACTCTTTCTATTTTGCTTTATAAGTACTTATGTAGGATTATATGGAAGTGGTTTGTTTAATTTTGGGTCCCACCTAACCTTGTTCGCATGCTTTTTGGGTTTTAGCATCCCTACATCTTCTTTCATTTTATTGGAAAAGTTTTTTAGTATTCTTGTTTCCATTGTTTTCTTTTCTGAATGGTCTGAATATTTTTTTAGATTGCAGAAATACTGTTGTAAGTTATATATCATATGAAATCATTCAATCATAAATTCATCAATGAAGTTCAGTCTTTTGTATATATCAATATTTATGAATTGATTATCAGTCTCTTTCACTTACAGATAATGTCTATTCTCTATTTCACTTACAGAAATGTCAGCAGTCCTACAAGAAGTAGTGTCAGTCAATTTGTCAACAATTCACTATTGCAATGCTAATCATAGTGTATAATGTTATTATACAATGGCTTAATAAATTTTATATTCATTATTATAAGAATGTATTTCCTCACAAAATTTATTATGATTCCAGCACTTCCATGTTCCAGTATAGAAATGCGCGTGCTCAATCGACAATATTTGGCCATCTAGAAGGTGTTGTTAGTCGTAAAAACACTAGATATGAATAGGTAAGTGTGTATTAGAACTTACATGTATATATTACTAGAGATTTCAGCTCATCACTTGGAACTGAAATTTATGGGCGGCCATTTTTTTCCGTGCGTGAACTAAAGATTAACAGATTCCTCTCAATCTTGTGACTTATCAATAGCGCTGTCTACACATATTTTATACACAGTACCAACAATTTAGTAACTTTACCACTTAAAGTGATTGTGCCTGACAGCAAAAGGGTTTGGAAACCTGCAAATCTATAACTTAATTTTATTCTAGTGTACATTTTTATACTCGGCACATAATGTCATATAGTAACATCATAGAGGATTTTTGTGGCTAGATGCATGTATGTTATGACATAATGTGCACCAAGTAGCTAACAACAATCTGTGTAGCTAACTATATAGATTGAAATTCATGCCATTCCTTGCAACTTACTAACAAATAAATGATTATATTAACAATTTAATTTTTGCAGTGATGTACTTTTTCTTATTTTATCTCCAGTTGTCATTTGGTGTACAGCTATTTGGGACATATAGGCATATGCTTGCAGTTGATATTACCTATCACTCACAGCCTATATTTTCATCACACTAATATGTTATACTGAATAGTATGTGACCTTTGTAGTATAGTATTGTAGAAGGAAACAACGAGGAAAGAACACATGCATGAGTAGTAACCATGGATAGGGGTTGACCCTTTGCATTGTACTGCAAAAAGGAAAGAAAAAGGAAATAATACATGTGTTACTTAACCATGATGACTTATTGTAAAAATAATTTTTATATCATACAATTGTAGTTCTGCAATGTATGAATTAAAGGATGTCAAGATTAAGGAAAGAAGATACGTGATTAATGGAATGAAAATACTGGGATGATCACAAACATTGGTTATATATCAAGAGCAGTAATTGCATATGGCAGTGTAGCATGCAATGCAAAAATTAAATCGTTAAAATAACCATTTTATTGGCTAATCCGAATAGCTTAATTAGTTTTTCAATTTTCATAGAGAATTTTGGTGGCTACATGCATGTATGTTACTATGACATAATGTGTACCAAGTATTTGAAGTTATAAATTAAATTTTGTGTTTGTGGGTTTACAATCATGGTAAGATAAATTTACATGTACTTTAGTATAGATTGCACTAAATCTTTGACATGAAATATGAGTTAGACAGCACCCTAAAATTGTAAGAGTTTGTGGGTTTACAAACATTTTTGATGGCGAGATACAATTACATGTACCATTAGCTAAATCTTTGATATGAAATATGAGTAGACAGCACCTTAAAACTATAATGCTTCAACTATAATTGAGCATAATTGAGTACAAATTATCTGTTGTATAATGTATGTATCTTAAATCCTTGCAACTGTACTAACCACTAATTTAGACATTATGTTTTTGCAGTGTTAATTTTTAGTGTATGGTAAACAGAATTTAATTTATATAAAATTTATAGGTGCCAAGTTTCGATGATATAGTCTACATAATCAAAATGTGACTGCTATAAATTTCATATAAAGCAAATTCTTTATGTATGAATTCCACTTATTCTTGTGGGTCTCATCAAAAGACTCCATACAGTTGGCATGTCATTATTAATAATGTGATATGTGTTGCAGACCATAGAGTGACAAATAATTATTACTGGCATGTGCGAAATTTTCAACTGAAAGCCATGCAGGAAACAAATTGTTTTCTATAGCATTAATATTAAAAGCAAATAAAACTCTTATACTTATAAGTATATATAGACTGAAGCAGTATCTACACAAATATACTTGTGAACACACAGATTATTATACATAATTATATGAACGTTTTCACCAATTACGGATGTACTACCTGTATGTAATACATCAAGAGAAAACTACTATTGCTTTCTATTAATTTTTCCGATGACATGAACAGTTTTCAATAGAAATGCAGGTGATGTGTATACACATGTACATGCAACAATGTCTTGATTATTATCTAGCTAATTCATGATAATTAAGTAACTAAATTCTCATTGTTGCACATGCATATTAAATTTCATTAAATATTTATATATGTTGAAATGTATACACTGGAAAAACAAAATAGTTAAAATAACCAATTTTAGTGAATATATTATAGTACAGTTGCAAGGATTTAATAATTACTTGGTTGTTCTGGATACATATAATAATTATATCTTATACCACAGATACTCTGAACTAATAAATGAATTCAATCATAGTTGAAGCGTTATAATTTTAGTGTGCTGTCTACTCATGCTTCATATCAAAGATTTAATATAATTTATAATAAAATATGTGTAAGTCTATCTCACCATCGAAAAGGTTTGTAAATCCACAAACGTTATTTTAGGGTGCTGTGTATTCATATTTCATGTCAAAGAGTTAGTATAAGTTACACTAAAGTACATCTCATCTTACCTGACCATGATTGTAGCACATAATTTAATTTATATATACCTTTCAATACTTGGTGCACATTATGTTGTAGTAACATACATGCATGTAGCCACAGCATCCTCTATGACGATTGACAAACTAAATTGAAACTCATGCTATTCCATGCAACTGTACTAACCAATAATAAAGATTAACAATTCTTGAGTGGATATGTGTGTTATTGTGGATATGATTGCATAGTGAAATTATCATTACTTCTTTATAACATAATATTGTATAATGTGAGTATAATATCTTCATAATAATTATATTAAATATTATATTAATTATAACATGAGTATTTTAGTTAACTATAACTTTAATTAAAAACACCTTTTAGTATGGCATTACGACATTCAGTTAACTATACCTTATTTACAAGTCTGTTGCTATAACTAATTGTGAACTAAAAGTTAACATGTATTCCTCTCAATCTTGTGACTTATCAATAGTGCTGTCTACACATATTTTATACATTGTACCAACAATTTAGTCACTTAAAGTGATTGTGCCTGACAGCAAAAAGGTTTGGAAACCTGCAAATGTATAACTTAAGTTTATTCTAGTGTACATATTTATACTCGGCACACAATGTCATATAGTAACATCAAGCTTGTAGACACAACAATCTGTGTGGCAAACTATATAGATTGAAATTCATGCCATTCCTTGCAACTGTACTAACAAATAAATAGATTATATTAACAATTTAATTTTTGCAGTGATGTACTTTTTCTTATTTTATTACCAGTTGTTACTTGGTGTACAGCTATTTGGGACAGATACGCATATGCATGCAGTTAACATTACCTATCACTCACAGCCTATATTTTCATCACACTAATATGTTATACTGAATAGTATGTGACCTTTGTAATATATTATTGTAAAAGGAAACAACGAGGAAAGAACACATGCATGAGTAGTAACCATGGATAGGGTTTGACCCTTTGCATTGTACTGCAAAAAGGAAAAAAAGGGAAAAAAAGGAAAGAACACGTGTGTTAGTTACTTAACCATGAAGGCCATTTTTATAAAAATAATGTTTATATCATAATTGTGTTTCTGTAATGTATGAATTAAAGATTAAGGAAAGAAGACATGTGATTAATGGAATGAAAACACTGGGATGATCACAAACATTGCTTACATATCAAGAGCATATGGCAGTGTAACACGCACTGCAAAAATGAAATCGTTAAAATAACCATTTTATTGGCTAATATTACTATGACATAATGTGCACCAAGTATTGGAAGGTATAAATTAAATTTTGTGTTTGTGTGTTTACAATCCTGGTAAAATAAAGTTACATGTACTTTAGTATAGATTATACTAAATCTTTGACATGAAATATGAGTAGACAGCACCCTAAAATTGTAGAATGATTAAAAGTTTGTGGGTTTACAAATCTTTTGATGGCGAGATACAATTACATGTTCATTAGCTAAATCTTTGACTTGAAATATGACTAGACAGCACCCTGTAATAACTATAATTTAACATAATTAGTACAAAGTCTTTGTTGTATAAGATGTATGTATCCAACTAAGTGTTAAATCCTTGCAACTGTACTACCCACTAATTTAGCCATTATGTTTTTGCAGTGTTAATTGTTAGTGTATGGTAAACAGAATTTACTTCATTATAACATTTATACACTGCAAAAATAAAATTGTTAAAATAACAAATTTGTTTGTTAGTACAGTTGCAAGGAATTATAATTTAATTGGTTGTGTATGTTATTATCCATATACTGTAATATTATAATCAAATAATTGTAATCTCGTTATCCTTATGCTGTCTATTAGATGTAAAAAGTAGAATAATTGAGCCATTTTAGGTTGCCAAGCCTTCTTTTGCATCTAATATGAGATATTAGGCCTGATAATTGATTATAATAGGTACATATATCTTTTACGTATTTTAATATAATTAGACCAAAATAGCTATGGTGTTAGATGCATGTATCCTGAACAACTAACTAATTGTTAAATCCTTGCAACTGTATATTTGATATTTTAACAATTCTATTTTTACAGTGTAGCTGCCAAGTTTCGATTATATAGTCTACATAATCAAAATTTGACAGCTATAATTTATAATAAAGTATGTGTAATTCTATCTCATTACCCTAAAAGGTTTGTAAACCCACGAACGTTTATTATTCTATAATTTTAGGGTGCTGTCTAGTCATATTTCATGTCAAAGATTTAGTGTAATTTGTACATGTAATCTTATCTGACCATGCATGGTTGTAAACCCACAAACACATAGTTTAATTTATACCTTTCAATACTAGGTGCACATTATATTGTAGTAACATGCATTCATGTGGCCACAGCATCCTCTATGACAATTGATAAACTAAATTAAAACTCATGCTATTCCATGCAACTTGTTTAACCAATAAAATGGTTATTTTAACAATTTAATTTTTGCAGTGATAGACAGAGTGGATATGTGCGGTACTGTGGACATAATTGCATAGTGAAAATATCATTACCTCATTATAATATAATATTTTATATAAATAATAGCTTCATATTATTTATATAAAATATTATATTAATTATAACATGATTGTTTTAGTTAACTATACCTTTAACTAAAAACATGATTTAGTATGGCGTTACGACATTCAGGGTGTAAAGAAAGTATATTTCATAAACAAATAAATGAGTTGTTTTATTAATTTTGATGATATAGCAATAATAAAATCAAAAAGCTCAATAAAGCAGCAACCTGTGTATATGTAGAATCACAGGCCCATAGGCAGGTGGGCTTGATGTATTTGTATATTGTAAATGTGGATGCAAAACTTTCTTTTAAAATAATAATTATTTACATGTACCACAAAGTAAAGTCACTGTGAAGAGATTTTAAAAATTGCTTCTTTCATGTGACTTAAGTGAGAGTAACTATTGCACAAAGTAGGTAGTGTTTACAATCAATAAAGCAGCAACAGGCCCTATGCAGAAAGGGTTCACTATTTGGGATCATTTTAATTGAATAGCTATTATGATGCATAATTTAATTTGTTGATAATTTACATGTACCTCAAAAAAATTAAACCTTAATTAAATAATTAGTGTCACTACAGTATAACCCACAATTAAGTAATAAACCAAGGCTGACATGAAAACACTCTCAAAATGTGTTTCAGAAGATGATCACTCACATCCATATGGATTTTATTATTAAGTAGGTTATCTTATAGTAGGGGAACTTTGCCATATAAGGAAACAATGAGGAAGGAATACTTGCATGAGTAGTGACCATGGATAGGGTTTGACCCTTTGCATTGTACTGCAAAAAGGAAAAAAAGAGGAAAAAACAAGTGTGTTAATTAACATGAAGACACTTTGTAAAATGCTTATATCATAATTTTCCTTCTGCAATGTATGAATTAAAGGATGGCAAGATTAAGGAAACAAGACATGTGAAAAATGGAAAGAAAACACTGGGATGATCACAAATATTGCCTAAATATCAAGAGCACTAATGGCATATGGCAGTGTACCATGGACAGAGTGGATATGTGTGTGGTATATACTGTGGACATAAATGTAATATTGCATAGTGAAATTATCATTACCTCTTTATAATATAATATTGTATATACTAATAAATAAATTGATCATATTAACAATTTAATTTTTGCAGTGAGGTACTTTTTCTTATTTAATCTCCAGTTGTCACTTGGTGTACAGCTATTTGGGACATATAGGCATATGCATGCAGTTGACATTACCTATTGCTCACAGCTCATTACACTAATATGTTATACTGAATAGTATGTGACCTTTGTAATATAGTATTGTAGAAGGAAACAACGAGGAAAGAACACATGTGTTACTTAACCATGATGACGTTTTGTAAAAATAATGTTTATATCATAATTGTCCTTCTGCAATGTATGAATTAAAGGATGCCAAAACTAAGGAAAGAAGACATGTGATTAATGGAATGAAAACACTGGGATGATCACAAACATTGCTTACATATCAAGAGCAGTAATTGCGTATGGCAGTGTAACATGCAATGCAAAAATTAAATCGTTAAAATAACCATTTTATTGGCTAATCCGAATAGCTTAAGTTAGTTTGTCAATTGTCGCAGCGGATGCTGTGGCTACATGCATGCATGTTACTACAACATAATCTGTACCAAGTATGGAAGGTATAAATTAAATTTTGTGTTTATGGGTTTACAATCATGGTAAGATAAAGTTACATGTACTTTAGTATAGATTATACTAAATGTTGGACATGAAATATGAGTAGACAGCACCCTAAAAGTATAGAATAAAAAGTTTGTGGGTTTAAAAATCTTTTTGATGGTGAGGTAGAATTGCACATACTTTAGTATAAATTTATTATTAAATCTTTGACATGAAATATGAGTAGACAGTACCCTGAAATTATATACATTTGTGGGTTTACAAATCTTTTTGATGGTGAAGTAGAATTGCACATACTTTAGTATAAATTTATTATTAAATCTTTGACATGAAATATGAGTAGACAGTACCCTAAAATTATATACATTTGTGGGTTTACAAATCTTTTTGATGGTGAAGTAGAATTGCACATACTTTAGTATAAATTTATTATTAAATCTTTGACATGAAATATGAGTATACAGTACCCTGAAATTATATACATTTGTGGGTTTACAAATCTTTTTGATGGTGAAGTAGAATTGCACATACTTTAGTATAAATTTATTATTAAATCTTTGACATGAAATATGAGTATACAGTACCCTGAAATTATATACATTTGTGGGTTTACAAATCTTTTTGATGGTGAAGTAGAATTGCACATACTTTAGTATAAATTTATTATTAAATCTTTGACTTGAAAAATGAGCAGACAGCACCCTAAAATTATACTTCAACTATCATTGAGCATAATTAGTACAAAGTATCTGTTGTATAAGATGTATTTTTCCAACTAAGTGTTAAAACCTTGCAACTGTACTAACTACTAATTTAGCCATTATGTTTTTGCAGTGTTAATTGTTAGTGTATGGTAAACAGAATTTAATTTATATAAAATTTATAGCTGCCACGTTTCGGTTATATAGTCTACATAATGAAAATGTGACATCTATAAATTTTATATAAAGTAAATTCTGTTTGTATGAATTCCACTTATTCTTGTGGGTCTCATCAAAAGACTCCATGTAGTTAGCATGTGATTATTAGTAATGTGATATGTGTTACAGACCATAGAGTGACAAATAATGACTACAGGTATGTGTGAAACTTTCAACTGAAAGCCATGCAGGAAATAAATTGTTTCCTATCAAGACTATTAAAAGCAAATAAAACTTATATATAAGTGTATATAGACTGAAGCAGTATCTATATAAAATATTACTTCGGAATATAATAATTATTATAATATTTAATACACAAATTTGCTTGTTCGTTTTACACCAATTATGGATATATTACCTGTATGTAACACATCAAGAGAAAACACATCAAGAGAAAACTACTATTGCTTTCTATTAGTCTTTCAGATGACATGAACAGTTTTGAATAGAAATGCAGGTGATGTGTATACACATGTATATGCAACAATGTCTCTGAACTAATAAATGAATTCAATCATAGTTGAAGCATTATAATTTTAGTGTGCTTTCTACTCATGCTTCATATCAAAGATTTAGTATAATTTATACTAAAGTACATGTCATCTTTTTTGACAATGATTGTAAACCCAAAAACACATAGTTTAATTTATACCTTTCAATACTAGGTGCACATTATGTTGTAGTAACATGCATTCATGTGGCCACAACATCTTCTATGATAATTGACAAACTAAATAGAAACTCATGCTATTCCATCCATCTGTATTAATCAATAATATCGTTATTTTAACAATTTAATTTTTGCAGTGTGGACAGAGTGAATATGTGTGGTATTGTCGATATAATTGCATAGTGAAATTATCATTACCTCTTTATAATATAATATTGTATATCATGAGCATAATATCTTCATAATAATTATATATTAATTATAACATGATTGTTTTAGTTAACTATACCTTTAACTAAAAACATGTTTTAGTATGGCGTTACAACATTCAGAGCGTAAAGAAAGTATATTTCATAAACAGTTGTTATATTAATTTTGATGATATAGCAATAATAAAATCAAAAAGGTGAGTAATGCAGCAACCTGTGTACATGTAGAATCACACCAATATCATAGGCAGGTGGGCTTGATGTATTTGTATATTGTAAATGTGGATGCAAAACTTACTTTTTAAAATAATAATTATTTACATGTGCTTCAAATTGAAACCTTATAAAACGTAATAAGTAAAGTCACCATAAAGTGCTTTTTAAAATTGCTTCTTTCGTGTGACTTACGGTGAGAGTAACTATTACACAAAGTAGGTAGTGTTTACAATCAATAAAGCAGCAACAGCTGTAAATTGAGAATTACTGGCCCTATGCAGAAAGGGTTCACTATTTTGGATGAATGGCTATTATGATGCATAATTGAAGTTTTGATAATTTACATGTACCTCAAAAAAATTAAACCTTAATTAAATAATTAGTGTCACTATAGTGCTTTGTAAATTTTGTTCTTGCCTGTGACTATAGTGAGAGTAATCATTACATCAAGTAGACAGTGGCAGTATAATGCTATAGCACACACAAAATAAGATTACCACACCTTCATGAATAATAAGAAACATTATTTTTGCTACTATAATTGAAGGGCAGAGAAGCCTGCTGGTATAACCCACAATTAAGTAATAAACCAAGGCTGACATGAAAACACTCTCAAAATGTGTTTCAGAAGACGATCACTCACATTCATATGGATTTTACTATTACATAGGTTACCTTATAGTAGGGAAACTTTGCCATAAAAGGAAACAATGAGGAAAGAACACATGCATGAGTAGTAACCATGGATAGGGTTTGACCCTTTGCATTGTACTGCAAAAAGGAAAAAAAGAGGAAAGAACACTTGTTTGTTAATTAACCATGAAGACATTTGGTAAAAAGCTTATATCATAATTTTCCTTCTGCAATGTATGAATTAAAGGATGTCAAGATTAAGGAAAGAAGACATGTGACTGATGGAATGATAACACTAGGATGATCACAAGTATTGCTTACATATCAAGAGCAGTAATGGCATATGGCAGTGTACCATGGACAGAGTGGATATGTGTATGGTGTATACTGTGGGCATAATTGTAATATTGCATAGTGAAATTATCGTTACCTCTTTATAATATAATATTGTATAACATGAGTATAATATCTTCATAATAATTATATTTATTAATTATAACATGACTTTAATGAAAAACATATTTTAGTATGGCATTATGACATTCAGTTAACTAATTAAACTATAACTTATTTACAAGTCTATTGTTATAACTAGCTATAACTAACAGTGAACTAAACATGGATTCCTCTCAATCTTGTGATTTATCTAGTGTCCATGTAGCTACTTACTATGTGGTACAAGTGTTATGCTTTACAATAGTGCTGCTTAATTTGACATAATGACAACATTTAGTTATAGTCTAGTTTGTCATAATTTCAGTTATATTTATAGATAATAATTAACTAGAACAGTTTTAGACTTACTAACAGGTTTTACTTTTACTTAACTAACTAAACGTGATCATTATTGGCCAATTTTGATTTTCTTGTTTTGCATGGTTATTACTGCAGACCTGTAATTCAGTTATAGTTTTAGTTAACTACATAATACAACACTACTTATCTTATACTCTTTATAAATTATGAAAATTCCTTTTACCACCTGCCGCTTACATACATTACTGACTAGTTAATAATCATAATTTATTAATAATACTAATTATAATTATAAAACTCATTCACAATGGAGTCAGCATCATAAATTTATACTCTTGGTCTTCATAATTTATATTTGTTTATGACAAAACCTTACCAGGACTATTAAAAACCAATAAAATGATATCTTAAGTTTAGCCTGCAGCATTAGCTACACTGTAAAAATAAAATAGTTAAAATAAATTATTTGGTAGTCAGTACAGTTGCCAGGATTTAACAATTAGTCGGTTGTTAAGAATACATACATCTTATGCCATAGATACTAGTTCAATTATAGTTGAAGCAGTATAATTTAGGGTGCTGTCTACTCATATTTCATGTCAAAGATTTAGTACAATTTGTACTAAAGTACATGTTAGCAAGGGCTTATAAAATCACAAACACATAATTTACAATATACTTGGTACACATTATGTTGTAGTAAAATCATGTGTGTAGCCACAACATCCTTTATGACAATTTACAAACTAAATTGAAACTCATGCTATTTCTTGCAACTCTAAAAACAAATAATTTTAACCATTTAGTTTTTAGTTTTTGCAGTGATATCTATTCACACCTAATATGTGCTTTAAAGCACAAGCAGAAGCACAAAAACATGCACAAGCTTAATGAAAGATTTTCAACCACTTTAAATAATGTGCTAAGAGCTTTTAAGTACAGTCACTAGTTCAAGTGCTTTCTATAGTCCAAATCTCATTGATTATCACTGACAATGAGTATTATTACAATTATGTATATATTACAGTCTGCACTTCAAACACTAAATCATTAAAATAGCCATTCTATGTCCATGTCATGCATGATGTTAGTAAGCCATAATGTGTACCAAGTTTTGTAAGGCAATTATGTGCTTGCAGGTTTACAAAAGCTTTTCATGGCCAGATACAATTATTATACAATATTCATCACCATAATATGTAATATATATGTAGTATGCTAATTGGTCCTATATACAAAATACAGGACCTGAGTTTGTGTCCAAGGATGTGATATAGCCTGAGACTGCGAGGGAAATATCACATCCGAGGACACAAAATGAGGGTCCTATATGCAGTATATAGGACCTATTAGCATTCTATATACAATATTATTGTATGATGATGGAATCTCCTGGAAGGTCAATATACAATATATAGTGCTCACCACATCAAAGGGACGATGTCATCATCATACTATATATATACATAATTATATATATATATATATATATATATATTATATATTATATATATATAGTCTGTGTCAATGGCAGGTTTTATATCTGAACACAGGGTGCTATACCTGATTTATAAACCTGTGGTTTACTTTGATGTTTTGCCATATTATATAATTATAGTTATATAAATATATTATTAAAATATATATATATATATATATATACACCACAGCTCCATTTAAACTGCAAATTATGAATATGAATTGCAGTGATAGGTTATCATAAAATGATTATTTCCCTGAAGACATGTATACAACACAAATGCATGTGTAAAACATACTTTATTATGGATGTATGTATAACTGAAACACCATCTTCCTGAAGAGGAAATATTACTTGTAGTGAACAAGTACTGTTAATACTTGAAATCATATTGAACTGTTAAATAGTGTTGTTTTAGTTACTATAACTAAAACCCCTTTTAGTAAGGCATTGCGACTTTAGTTAACTAAACTATAACTAAATTACAAGTCTACTGTAATAATTATAACTAACTAAGACGAAAATGTGACTAATAATGGACACTTTTAGTTAGTTTAGTAAGAAAAATATCATTTTTGCTAATTAGACTATAACTAAACTAAAAGTTTGCTAAGCTAGTCATACTATAACTATAATTAAAAGTAGTCATTTCTGTCAAACTACTATTAAACACTGTATATATTCTTCAAAACAATAAATAATGAATGCACTCACAGTGCAGAGGCCTTGCAACAAGTATGATTGGGAAACAAGAATGACTATAGCTATGCTGACAAGAAGACTATACTTGCATTGACTACAAGAATAATAAAAAACCTTTTAAAAAATGGCAACGAAATGAAATACCACTTTCACATAACAACCATACATAAGTTATTGTTATGTGGAAGTGGTATTTCATTTCGTTGCCAAAGCCATCTTGTTCCTGTGCTTTTTCAGTTTTGATATATATAATATCCCTACATAGTCTTTCATTTTTTAATATGTTTTTTATTATTCTTGTTTCGATTTTATTCTTAAGGAATTCAGGTAAATTTTTGATCTAAATACATGATGACTATTCTGTTTCATTCAGTACTGATAGTTTCTGCAGGAACGGTGTCAAAAGGATACAGTACTCAAAATGTACTGCAATATTATAATTATTTGTTATTACAATTCCTACATCCTCTTTCATTTATGAACATGTTTCTATATTATTGTTGTTTCGATTCTATTTTTAAATGACTCACTGAGTCATACTCAGTATAATAATATATATCCCTACGTACTCTTTCATTTTTAAAAATGTTTTTTTATTATTTTCGTATACCATGAATTAATGGCACAATTGTGATGAAATTTCTTATCTGAGAGTGATCAACTAACACATTCAGTTATACTATAATGATTTGTACATGGTCAGTTTCCGTATGATTTGGGTTTACAAACTTTGCTATTTGTGGAAGTGACGATATGCAGTACAGAAGCACATTCAGCTATACTACTGAAGGATTTATACATGGACAATTCAGTATCATCTGGGTTTACAAATTTTGCTATTTGTAGAACTCCATCCATAATAACATCCATAATTCATGGTGTGTTTTAAAGGGTGTGATTTATTAAAAATGGCGTCCTATCATAAGTAGGTTGCTGTAGTGGTTGAAAGTATTCGTTGTCTAGGTAAAAAAAAAACAGAACAAAACGAAGTTTGTTCTCCTGAATTTAAATAATTATATTTGTATTTGTGCTACAACTACTTTAATAGCTCCTGAAACGTAGAAATCTATTTTTTATGAAAAAGAGGAATAATAATAGTGAATAATAATAGTGAATATGAAGATTTTGGCAGTTTTGCTACTCACCAAATCTCTACTTGAGCGAAGATCTCTGGACATCTAAAAGGTATTTTTAGTCATAAAATTACAAGCTTTATGTATATTTTAACTTATCTTTATATATTAGCAGTACTACCGTACTCTTTGATAATAATGGGGAGATTATACTTAGAATTATAATGTGTGTGCGTGTATGTTACAACTTACAATCCAGTGTACATAATTTGTGGCTTTAATCACGGGCATGAAATGAATAGGTGGAGCTAGAAATTTACAGATAGCCAGCTCGATGTTGTAGCAGCCAATACTTCAACTGTACTTAATTTCAAACTGTTATTCCAGTTATAGCCTTCAAACATGATGAGTTATGCTTCTATGTACTCGTTAGCTACCACAAGTCTTCTGGAACTGCAATCGTATGTAGAAAAATTGTCATAACTTTATAAATTATAACTGAAGATTTTCAGAAAAAGCTTGTCCTTCGTTTTGATCCTTGTATAATTTCACGTCTTTTGATAGCTCGATCGAAGTCCCAATATTGTTAGTTCGCCAAAAATGTTGTTCATACAAAACACTAGATTACAGTAACCTTCACGGTTAATTATTATTTAAACCACACCTTCAAGTCACGAAAAGCTACCTGGCGTATCACATGACGCGTCCCTTCCGCGAAGTGTATAAAAGCAACAGAACTGCAGATACATTCATATCAATCATGGGTCAGGCTATATCAGTTGTAAGGGACACTGTAGAACATCAGAATGAAGCAGTTAAATCTCAACTTGAAGAGAGGTTGAATTTCCTTCAAACAACTACTTCAGATAAGATGAAGGTCAAGCTGCAGGAAATGTTGCATGGTTCAGAAGCTGACCTTCAGATTCATGGAGGCACAGTTATAGAGCAACACATACGAGTGAAAATTGATGTATCTTCAGACGAAACACAGTTGGGAAGTGCAATTGATGAACTGTTCGAAGGTGACTTTAAAGGTGGCATCAAAAACGTAGCGAAAATAGCCTTGCAAACAATTCTTGGCAATGGAGCAATTGGTGAATGTGAACAACAGGATTTCGAAGTGTTGTGGACAAACAAATCTCTTGTACGAGTTGATTTCTACTGTTGGCGTTACAATTTCTCTTCTAAAGGTGTAATTACAGATGTGGAAAATGTCTTTGCTTATGTGGTAGTGAAGCGTGTTATTGACTGGCATAAAGTCGATCCTCAAGTGGTAACATATTGCCTTTCAAAGATGAAAACGGATAGTCGTGATGTGATGAAGGAGATTGATGATGTTACTGAAATCATAACAAAGCTCCGAAATGCTTCATTTCCCTCCATTGAAGGCGGAAGTGGAAGTAAGGATTAACATTCCTGAGCTTCTGATTTAATTGAGACACTTTTAAGATTTAGGCACTTTTAAGATTTAGGTATGTTTAACATTTATACTATTTTAACATTTATAGGCTTATGTTTTACTGATTTTTTGCTTCTTTGTACATGCCAGTGCACTTGCAAATAAGAAAATCTGTCATTTGTATCAAATATTTTTGCACATGATAGTTATAATCATAAAAATAATTATAATAAAATTATTTTTATACTGCAAATGTAATAGCACAGTTTCAGTTTAAATTTTGTATTGTTTTGCAAAATTGTTATGGATGGTATCACACCATATGTACATGCATGAGGTTTTATAAGAGCTGTCTAACTATGTAATTATAAAGTATCGCAGTAAATGCTCTTAAATATTTACAGTACAATTGCAATGATAATTGTAGGCCTATAAGTTCCTAATGAATTTTATTCTGATGATCACTGCTGCACTCATAATAACTAATATGCTTGCACTAGCATTTATATATACAACTTTTGAGCAGGATTCTGCTTCTTTTAATGTCAGCAGCTCACACCGGTTAATTATTGTTTAACCCTTAGAGGACTGATGTCACATATATGTGACGTTTCACCCCTACGTTGTTCGGAGTGTGTTCCTAGCATTACGAAGCCCTCAAAATCCTTGTAATTGGTGTCAGGCACAAGCCAAAAAAAGTCGGCTGCCCTGTTAATTTAGGTTTGAAGGGGGCGCAGCCCCCTCGTCTTCAATGCAAATTGTGGTTTCAGTGACCCCGCCCACGCGCTACTTGAGGCATTTCCCTTGCTGTAAAACCTGAAATCGTGGGTGTAGCTGGTACAAACATGCAGTGAGGTCATTTTCTTTGCCCCAGTTCCAGTCAAAAAAGGGAGAGCACTACATTTGATTTAATCCTACAAAGCACTTGGAGACTTTCGAGTCCCGGTAAGCAAGTTGGTAGATGTAGTGCTCCATGTCTGAAAAGGAGCCAAGTTTGGGGTAGAGAAAGTGAACGGTGGCCAAAATATATGCAATAGAGTCGCCAGTGTTGGAAATGGGAAGAAATTTGAAAAACAAGCTCAGTGCTGTAAGGGTTAAGCTAGAACAAAATTGACTTATTATACTCATGAATACATACACAAATATAAATTTATATACATGCATGCTGCATACATACCTATACATATGCAACAATAAGAACTATTGTTTGGCTGTTTTATTCATGATATTCAACAGTAATTGACTTGCATGTGCTGATTGCATCTATTGTAGAATTATGGCTATTTGAATGGATGCTACTATAATTGCTCAAACATAGCAATGGTGCACAGCTTCCTTTTGGCATACTATAAAGCTAGCATAATTAGTGTCAAAGTTCGTATGTGTATAATAATGTATTTATGTATTTGTGTATTTGAATATTAAAACATACTTTCCAATATTATAATTATGTTCTGTAATGATAGCTTATGACATTGCTACAAGCTACACTTGTAAAGAAACTTGGCAGGCAAACATGAGCAATCTCTGTTTCTCAACCAAAATGATAAATTTGATTTCTTTTCCTCGATGATTGTCATGATAGCAGCAAATCGGTGTAGATTGTTTTTTTGAAAATCTCCCAACACAATAAAACTTATTCACTGTATTCTGTTGAAGTTATAACTATTGCAAAAATAATATAAGAAAATGATGTCAGTTTATGAAATTTAGTACTGTAAATGAGAAGCTTTTAAAATGTATTTTGTGCCAAAAGTGTATATATCAGTTGTTATTCCAAAGTAAAATCATATATAATTGCACTTTTGATGTGTCCATGGCAATACATTCATATACCCTCTGTAACACAATTAAAAGAAATCCAATACTGCCTCTTGATATGAAAGCAGTGTTTGAGATCATTCCAGTGTTGTGATTCCATTAATTATATTATATGTCTTCTTTCCTTAATCTAAACATCTTTAATAGAGAGAAAATTATTATAATATTATTTCATTTCCCATTCAAACACCCACACTGTATTATTATACAAATACATTACCGCATAAATATTGTATGACATTTGCATTGCTTTGTTTAGGAAACAAAGAGGAAAGAAGGCATATATGAGTATGATCAAAGTATACATTATATACTCTTGGGGTAAGCAGCAAAGATAAAATTGTTAAAATAACAAATCTATTGGTTAGTACAGTTGCAAGGTAAATTGTGATTTAAATGGTTGTGTAGGTTGTTATGGATATACTGTCGAATAATTGTAATCTCAATATCCTTAAGCTGTCTAATGGATATACGAAATAGAATATTTATTTTAATTGAGCCATTTTAGGTTGCCAGATCGTCTTTGTGCATCTAATGTGAGATATTAGGCATGATAATTGATTATAATAGGTACATATATCTTTTACATAATTTATTATAATTGGACCAAAGTAGCTATGGTGTTAGATGTATGTATTCTGAACAACCAAGTAATTGGTAAATCCTTGCAACTGTACTAACCAATATATTAGCTATTTTAACAATTCTATTTTTACAGTGATATATGATAGGTATATCAGTGATTGTTTGAATGAGAGGTTAAATAAATATTTTTTTAAATTATTCTTTTACCAAATACCAATTAATGGAAGAAGACATTCATTAATAAAACTAAATTCAACACATTTTAAGCCTGTATAATATGTATGAACAGGGAGTATAGGCGTGTATTGCCATGGTCACATATTATATGTCATAAAATTATGTACTTTGAAATGTATCATCATTTCCAATTCTAAATTTACTAGTTCATCCTTATTTTCCTCACATCTTGTTGTTAAAAGTTAAAAATCTTCTTTGTTAATAATTAAAGACTTTGTGGTTGCTACTCATGCATGTGTTCTTTCCTCGTTTTTTCCTTCTACAGTGCCATATTACAAAGATCACATACTATTCAGTATAACATATTAGTTTAATGAAAATATAGGCTGTGAGTGAGAGGTAATGTCAACTGCACGCATATAAAATAATCAATTTATTTGTTGGTACAGCTGTAATTAAGGAATGACATGAATTTTAATCTAGTTTATCATATGAGATGTTGTGGCTACAAGCAAGATGTTACTATAGGACATTATGTGTCAAGTATTAAAATGTACACTAGAATAAAATTAAGTGATGTGTTTTCAGATTTCTAAACACTTTTGCTGTCAGACACAATCACTTTAAGTGGTAAAGTTAGTAAATTGTTTGTACAGTTTATGAAATATGAGTAGACAGCATCCTAATATTATAATGCTTCAACTAATTGAGTACAAAGTAGTTTCGGCATTAGCAAGTGTGTATCTGTAACAATAACATACACTTAGTGTACTGTGCAGGATTAATAGCTAAGCTATAAGCTTCATGAATCAATTGACATAAACCTCCTGCATGCAGCTCCTAAGTCTGTTGCTTAGTATAGGGCAACAAACTCATTGTAGATTTAGAACATATTATAGTTCTATGAAGAGTACAATTATCTATTACATCTTTATTAGTAGTCATAGTATTAATCAGAGTGTTAGATCTATGTAGGTTTGTGTGTGCTAGGTTTGTGTGTGCTAATGAAATCATAACAGCTGTTATTCTATTAACACACTAACTGTGCTATCATACTGAATTGAACAGCACATTTGTGTCAATTGCACTGTTAAAAATGCAGAGTAACTGTAACTATGCAGAGTAACCTGTTTACTCTTAAATGTGGAGTTTGAGCTACTACCCGAGTAAAGATAACTCCAGGGTAGTAACAGTAATTAGCAATACTGGAGTAATTACATAATTATAAACAAAATACATCAATAATTGATTTTGCATAATAGTGTGATTAAAATTACTTTAAGCAACTTTTAACTGTTAAAATGTTTAATGCAACTGTTAATGTTTAACCCAATTACTAGTCCAGTATAGCATCATGATTATAATTATACACGTAGGAGGAGCCAAATGTAGACTTGATAGTGTTAGTGATTGATAACATTTGAATTACTTTATTAATAGAAATTTAAAATGAAATAAATTAAACTTTGTTATCATGATTCAAAATTAATAATACACTTAATTATTTTGTCTTACTACATTAAATGAAATTTGGGTACAACACAAAACTCATTAGAAAATGAAGGTATTTTATGTGCATGTAGAGGTAAATGTGATAAAAATTCTTCTAGTGCAACAAGCTGATGAGTCTGCGTAGTCCTTATGATGTATGATGCATAATGCTTGTTAAAGTACAATGTCTCGAACAGTTTTACGTAAAGGTAGACATGAATTGAATCAATGACATAAACTTCCTCAACTCCCCCAAATACAGGATCATCTTCCAACATTGACTCAGAAGGTTTGATAGCCATGACACTTCCTTTCTTGTAAGTCACACCTCTTACTGTGACCCACTTTGGGCTGAGTAAAATACAGACAAAATGTAATTATGACCGCATGTACATGTAAGCAGCATGACACATCACACGCATTGTGTGCATATTAATGTACACAGTATTATTTTAGACATACACATGTACACATACATGTATGTACATTGTACATATAGCCTATAGCCTATATGAGATAACAGACACAACATATATACACATTGTTTAATGTACATGTCCTACCAGTATATCTTGTTTCCTTGCAAGTTAATCAGGTAGTCCAAATCAGATGTAGTGACATCAATACCTAAAGGATTAGAATCATTCATCATTACTTTTTCTACTTCTATGATACTGAAATTACCCTTTCCCACTTCCACAATATTGAGATCCTCTGAGCTCTCCAAACGAAGGTAACACTGTAAAAACTGGTGCCTCATTGTCAGGGTATACGGCAGGTTGATAAAATTTCCAACTGCAGCTGTTAGACGCTTGAAATATTTGTGTTTGGCCTCGAATCTCATTGTCCAGAAATGAACAAGTGGTCCATACCTATAACAAAATGTAGATATCAACAGCTACATTTAGATTGCACAGACGTATTGTTCTCACTGATGAATAAGTCTTGGTGTGTGAATCAGGTAGTGTTGCTTTGGAATGACTGTCTGATCCGGGTACAAGCTCACAAAAGTTTGGCCAGATCATCTTCTGTGAGCTTTGGTGCAAACAGGTACTGCATGATGTTCAGAAGAAGGGTGAAGCACATCCAGTGTTCATCATCCTCCGGAATCTTTTCTCCAATCATTAATGGAAGGTAGCGTCCAAGCAACCAGCTTTGAGATGCTTGAAAATAAGAATAAAACCAAGGATTGAAGTAAAATCTATTATATTATCAGAGAGTACATGTATCTAGGATGTAATTCCAGCTGCTTGAATTTAATACACAAACACATATATAATGTCTGGAAGTAAGGAATAGTGCATGGTACTATTCCACTTTATACATTCCATCTTGCAGAATAACAGTGATACTTCTAACTACCATGTCAAGGCAACCACAAGCATTCAGGCGCATTCAAAAGGAGAACAAGTAAGTGGAATTATCTTGTTTGAACCTGTCATAACCATAAATACATTCAGATTGGACCATTACGAGTTGATCATCAGATTAGTTACTATTACCTTTTAATAATACAGTGCTATCTTAGCAATAGACCATTTATTTGAGTGACATCAAAATGTGCATGTTGACGCTCAGGAACTTTCATTGACAGCTCTACATGTATGTTCAATCAGCTTCTCTACTTTAGTTAGAGTATATATAGTCATTCATGTAGTACATGTACAATACAGTTATATAGATACATCATATTACTGATGTGATTTTTATAAAGTAATTACAGACTTTGCAGTGCCTTTCTAAACTATCATTATTATGATTATGTTGTTTCTCTGCACTGCATTGTACATAGGAGGTTTCTGGTACACCTAACCGCATTGTGAAGGTTGGAACTACCGTTCAACCACATTCTAACTGGCTTCAGAACTTCCAAGTGCCTAAAAATTTTTCAACTCGTACAATGATGGCCCTAAACAGTGGAGACAAATCGAGCATCACAAGTTCAGTCCGGAAAGAGATCATTGCTGCTGTGTCCACACTAGTTATGGTGCATGTAACCTACCCCACTTCGGATGAGTACAGCCATATCTGTGAACTACTGGTTAGAGAGTACCCGATTCTTTCTGACTGTTTTGGATGTGGCTATGTGAGAGTAATGTGTCATGTAACAGTTTCTATATAGTTTATACTTCTACAGTCATATAATTATGTGACTAGCCATAGGAAAATGCACGACTACTAAATATTATTTAAAGATACATGCAAGTGTTTGATCAAAATTATTAGTTTTAGTAGTAGTGCATTTTCCTATGGTGGCTCACATATAAATGATATGATGTTTATTCCCTATGTACATGTACATGTTCTGTTATATATATACAGTCAACCTGGCGAAGTAAACTGATAAACAGATTTAAAAATTCCAGAAAGGGATCAAAAAGGAAATTACCAAACGATTCAAACAATGACAGTGTAGATGAACCACCTAACAAAGTAGCCAAAGGGTCTACCCCTAGCCGTTTCTACCTTCATCCTAAAGGAGAGTCCCTCCCTGAAGCTGAATACGAAAAGCTTGTATATCAACTAAAGGTTGAATTTACTGAAAAAAGTCATCCAAAATCAAAGACAATGAAAAGTCTGATGGATGACACTTTCACAACACGGAGGAAGTGGATAGTTGACGAGCAACCGAAAGTAGTGGAAGTATTGGCAAAGTTTCCGTTCCTTAATTCGGAACGATGGGTGAGTCTTAATACTGATCTACATGTACATCCATATGCAGATGTACATGTACATATATACTCATATCTTTACATGTATGTATATACTGAGTGAGATTAAATGAGAATATATCTGTACAGGTACACTTTGTGACACACATTGAAACACAACTGTTCTCTTTTGTAATTCTCAACATACATGTAGTTAAGACGAGAGTTCAAGGTGATAACGAATATAGAAGGGGTTTCCGGTTTAGTGGAAGAGTGGATAACCAGGTGGCAGCCCACTATACTGGGATACATAGAAAAAGAGGCTTTATCAAGCACTGCACTCAAAATTAAACTTGCTGATTTAGAAGGTAATGATTGAAATATTCCTCTCATGTAATACCAAGTAATAATTATTCTTTACAGCGCATTAAGTGTGTTGATGTGGCACAATAATTGGGCTTGTAAAGGTTGAAATTAGATAATGCGCAAACGAAGTGAGTATACATTATCTTTTGGAGACCTTTATTATCCCACCTGAGTGCCATGGTAAAATGCTTAATACACTGTAAAAAAGGCTTAGTGCATTCACTTGACATTCATTAATTCAAGGACATTTTCATGCATAGACATTTACATGTACATGTACCCACTTCTGCAGATGATACAGAGAAGTGTATAACTGCACTTGAGCACCTATTATACCCAAGATCACAGAAGACAAAATTTAGTATCCTACATTCGTGCATGGTAAGTGCATTTCTTGTTGTATCTTCCATCTTTAATTCAATGACAGTGGTGAATTCATGACACTATTGTTAAAGTAATCGAAGCACTCACACTGTAGTACATGTCAATTGTCAAAAACAGTGTCTGAGTATAGGCCAGCTGGAATATTAACAGCTGCACCTACTCTTCTTCCTTCTATATCACTGCATGCTATTAGTACAGAAAGAAAGGTATTCAGTTGTAGATTGTAAGCTCACCAAAACAGTAATTATGCTTTAGTTCATAATAACAGCTACACATGTACATGTACATAACATAACCAATCAAGTACTTCAATAATTTTTGGTAAAGTTTCTACATGGGATAATTGAAAATGCATGAAGAATGATAAGGAACCACTATGCATGCTCACTCTAGCATCAAGTAAGTCTGCATCTAGAGTGTAGTTTGATCTGTGTGATGGAATGTTTTTCTATAATATCCGATCTTTCTCGATATACGTTAACTGAATTTTGTCCCTTTGTTAACACAGGGCTGTGTTGATGTGGATGACGAAGTGCAGAAACTGAAAAGGAAAGAGCCATTCATAGTTGTTGCTGACAGTGATGATATAACAGAATACTTCATATATGTTGAGTCTCAGTTCTTAGTCAGCACAACTACACTTGAAGATGCTCTGGCAAACTTGATTTGTGCATACTTTGTTTTTGACATAGTATACCCAAGACCTATGTACCCTCTACTAATTCTCCTACAGAATACTCTGATGGGAATCAAGGACAGCCAGAAGCTACCCACATCAGTCTGTACTCTACTTACGAGTATTTCGACCATCCATTAAAAAATATTGTTTACATGCATGTACATAAAGATATGCCATTACTGTAGTATTATTATAAATTTAATAGTCTACTGATTTCTGTATAGTTTTTATTCAGAAGAATTTTTGTCAATATCACTTTTACTCTCCACATTCAATTACTGCAACTCTGAAAAGGTGTTACCACAATTCTTTTGGAGTAATAAGATTTACTCCCTTGAAGAGTTTTATTTGCCCGGCTGCTGCAACTCTCTTTAAAGAGTAATGGTTACTCCAATGTTTTAACAGTGTGGAGTTAAAACAGTATACTTTGTGCTACTACTGCACACTAGTGTGCATGGGATTTAGCACATTACTTTTTTGTGTGTATGGAAACACAATCATAAACCATCAAGTAAGTGCAGATATATAAAAAGTATTATTAGAAGTTATATCCCACAATTTACAAAGTTGACACAAATCCTTAGCAGTGTATCCACATATGGAAGAAAGCTGGTGTTATTAGACAACATGCAGTTGAATACACAAGTTTCACACTCCTTTGTGCTGCTTCACAGCACTCACAAGCTCAATGATTTTATACTATGTGTTATGGTTTAAATGTTGCAAGTAGCTAGACAGCCATTTATGATAGCAGGAATAGACCTTTCAAGATTTAAATCTTTTCATTTAAACTATCTAGAATCTATTTACTGTAAAACACAACATTCATCAAGCAACGTATGGACATATATAACATCTAGCAATTTAAAACCAAAAGTGTTTCAATAAAGAGAAATCGATTCATTGAGATGGAATGAGAAATAATCAGTTGGCTAGTTTAAACTCCACAACATGCTAGTTTGTTTTATGATGTTTTGAAAAGGCTTCATTAAATGAAATTTAATTACAGTGCAAAATGTTACCTCAAAAGAATACATTATGTTATGTCATATAGTTGTGCATGTAATTCTTTTTATTTCTTAGCAGCAACATCCACTTCAATTGATCACTACTACAGCAATTGATCAGCTACTGGGCAAACCACTCAACCCGAGACAGTTGATATGTACTTTTTCTTATTTTATATCCAGTTGTCATTTGGTGTACAGCTATTTGGGACAGATAGGCATATGCATACAGTTGACAATACCTATCACTCACAACCTATATTTTCATTAAACTAATATGTTATACTGAATAGTATGTGACTTTTGTAATATAGTATTGTAGAAGGAAACAACGAGTAAAGAAAACATTGCATGAGTAGTAACCATGAAGCCTTTATTGTAAAAATAATGTTTATATCATAATTGTACCACTGGAAAGTATGAATTAAAGGATGTCAAGATTAAGGAAAAAAGACTTGGAATGAAAACACTGGGATGATCACAAACATTGCTTACATATCAAGAGCAGTAATTGCACATGGCAGTGTAACATGCACTGCAAAAATTAAATCATTAAAAATACTATTTTATTAGCTAATGCAGTTGCATCAAATAGCTTAATTTAGTTTGTGAGTTGTCATAAAAGAAACAGTCACTACATGCACGCATGTTACTACCACATAATATGTATTGAAAAGCATAAATTAAATTTATTGTTTGTGGGTTTACAATCATGTTGAGATAAAATTAAACTAGCATTAATTTATTTTAGTATAAATTATACTAAATATTTGACATGAAATAATGAGTAGACAGCGGTCTAAAATTATAGAATAATAAAAGTTTGTTGGTTTACAAACCTTTTTGATGCCGAGATACAATTATATGTAGTCTTTGAGATATGAGTAGACAGCACCCTAAAATTATAATGCTTCAACTATAATTGAACATAATTAGTATCTGTTGCATAAAATGTATGTATCCAACTAAGTGTTAAATCCTTGCAACTGTACTAACAACTAATTTAGCCAACATGTTTTTTCAGTTTTCATAGAGGATGCTGTGGCCACAGCATCCTCTATGAAAATTGACAGTGTAGACATGGTGGATATGTATAGTACTGTGGTTATAATTATCATTACCTCTTTTGCTGTCTACTCATATTTTATACACTGTATCAACAATTTACCACTTAAAGTGATTGTGCTAGACAGCAAAAGGGCTTGGAAATGTCCAAACGCATAACTTAATTTTATTCTAGAGTACATTTTTATGTCATAATAACATCATGCTTGTAGCCACAACAATTTGTGTGGCAAACTATATAGATTGAAATTCAATCCTTGCAACTGTACTAAAAACTAAATTAGCCATTATGTTTTTGCAGTGTTAATTGTTAGTGTATGGTAAACAGAATTTAATTTATATAAAATTTATAGGTGCTAAGTTTCGATTATATAGTCTAAATAATCAAAATGTGACAGCTATGAATTTTATATAAAGTAAATTCTGTTTGTATGAATTCCACATATTCTTGTGGGTCTCATCAAAAGAGTCCATTATTATATATAGTTACAATACTACTTAGCATCAGTAACGTGATATGTGTTACAGACTATAGAGTGACAAATAATGATTACTTGTGTGTGCAAAAGTTTCAACTGATAGCCATGCAGGAAACCGTATACATTTGAAAATAATGTTAAAATAACCAATTTTAGTGAATATATTAGAGTAGAGTTGCAAGCATTTAATAATTAATTGGTTGTTCTTGATACATATATATATTATACCACAGACACTCTAAACTAATAAATAAATCTATTCAATTATAATAGAACAATTGCAATTTTAGTGTGCTGTCTACTCATGCTTCATATCAAAAATTTATGTGTAATTTTATCTCACCATCAAAAAAGTTTGTAAACCCACAAACTCTACTCATATTTCATGTCAATAATTTAGTATAATTTAGTATAATTTATACTAAAGTATATGTCATCTTATTTGACCATGATTGCAGCACATAATTTAATTTATACTTTTCAATAATTGGTGCACATTATGCAATTGATATAAACATTATTTTAGTATAAAGGATGCCAAAACTAAGGAAAGAAGACATGTGATTAATGGAATGAAATCACTGGGATGATCACAAACATTGCTTACATATCAAGAGCAGTAATTGCATATAGCAGTGTAGCATGCACTGCAAAAATTAAGTCGTTAAAATAACTATTTTATTGGTTAATGCCGTTGCATGGAATAGCTTAATTTAGTTTGTCAATTGTCATAGAGAATGCTGTGGCCACATGCATGCATGCTACTACGACATAATGTATCTGTTATTACAACATAAAAGGCACCAAGTACTATGCTTTACAGTGCTTTAGTTTGACCATTTAGTTATAGTTATAGTATGTCTAGTTTGTCACAATTTCAGTTATAGTTAACTAAAACAATTTCAGGCTTACTAAAATAGTTTTACTTTTACTTAACTAACTAAAGGTGCTCGATATTGGGCAATTTTCATTTTATTTAGTTTTGCATCGTTATTACTGTAGACCTTTAATTCAGTTACAGTTTAGTTAACTAAAAGTCTCAATGCCTTACTAAGTGGGATTTTAGTTATAGTTTTAGTTAATTATATAATACAACACTACTTATATCACTGTCTTTATGTAATGTTCTTTTACCACCTGCAGCCTAAATAGATTACTGACTAGTTAATAGTCATAATTATTTTAATAATAACAACTACTTAATTATAACACTCATTCACAAGTCAGCATCATAAATTTATACACTTGGTTTTTATAATTCATGATATTTGTTTATGACAAAATCTTACCAGGACTATTAAAAGCCATTAAAATGATATTTTAACTGTAACTTGCGGCACATTTTATAAACAAAACTAAATAATCTGTTGATTAATACAGTTAAACGTAATGGTGGTATAGTTGTATATGATACAGGGTGTTTGAAGCAACCATTGTTTAAGCATCCACTCTCCTATTGTGACAACATAACCCAGTATCCCATGTTTTATAGCGCTCAAGTATTAAATTTTGAATAATTACAATTACTAGTACAAAATACTTTTGCATTCCCGTGTATTCTGCAGTACCAACTAACTAAATTTACAATATTTCTTGCAACTATAATATAGTACACGTATTTAAGAATTAGTTATATAGTTGTTCAGAATACATACATGCTATGCCACAGATACTTTGTACTAATTATAGTTGAATGACTATAATTTTAGGGCAAAAAGGTTTGTAAACCCGAAACACATAATTTAATTTATACATTCCAATACTTGGTGCACATTATGTCATAGTAACATACATGCATGTAGCCACAACATCCTCTATGGCAATTGACAAACTATATTGAAGCTTGTGCTATTCCTTGCAAATGTACTAACCAATAAAATGGTTATTTTACTGATTAATTTTTTGCAGTGTTGATTATATTGTAACTCAGAACTCAGGGGAAATGTTATCATAAATCTGACTTTTGATATTGGCAGGTGAAAGAGATCGTAATTTTAAAATGATGTCTACGTGAAGGAAGGTTACTAATGAAACTGTACACCATTTCGACATATATGTATATAGTATATTCTATGTCGTGATAAAGACAACCTTCAAAGCATCCGACAGTACTATAAATGTGCTACGTGAACAGTGGTTTGATATGTGCACTGCGTAGTTTGTAGCTTAATTAAGCTGTATAAACACGATTTTGAAGTCATGAAATATACTTGTTATGTCATGCCCACTCGTGCAAAATCAGGTTTATAATCACCTCACCCTCAAGCTCGGAGATTATAGCACTCGTGGCATGACATAACAATAACATATATATTAATATAATGTAATAATATATATGTAATATTTCTAGCCTGTTACTATGTTGTTGCTATGTGTTATATTTCAACTATAAGGAAGTTATAGACCGGTTTATAACTTCCCAGTTTCGCTGACTTTCGCAGACGCTGTAACCAAGGTAATAGTATAGCGCATGCGTAAATTAGAAAATTGTGTGGGCGGGGCGTTGCAGAAACAACTGTTCTTAGCTCGATAACTCTTGCATTTTACAAGATTCAAGATTGTAATTTTTTTACTGGTGAGTTGAAGTGTTAAGAAAGCTACAGATGTGAAATTCATGCTTCGTTAGTTGCAGAAGAACAGCAAGGCGAATGTATGAAACGTCCCGGGCTACGCCCACACTCTGGCTAAGCTTCATAACTTCCGTATTTTTAACAGTACAGACTTTTAACTTGTTTGAATGTATAGAAGAACTTCTAAGAACGCCATACATATCAACATTATCCTTCGTTAGTTGCTGGAAGGTAGCAAGGCGAGTGTTTGAATTGAAGTGGGTGGCTAGAAAACAGTTATAAAATGCGCGTACGGTTTATAACAGAATTCTAAGCCCGCGCACTCGGGCGTGCCGCCCTCGTTGCTAGGGCTTAGAATTCTGTTATAAACCGCACGCCCATTTTATAACTATAACATATAATATGCTAACAGGTCCTATATACAAAATATAGGACCTGATATTTGTGTCCAAGGATGTGATAACCTGCGAGTCGAGATTAACATGAAAAGTACTTGTGCCACATAGTAAGTAGCTACATAGACACTATTGATAATTCACAAGATTGAGTAGAATCTTTAGATGTTTTTAGTTTTAGTAAAATCCAGATATAGATGTGAGTGATCGTCTTCTGAAACACATTTTGAGAGTGTTTTCATGTCAATTTGGATCTTATTGTGGGTTATACCAGCAGGCTTCTCAGCCATTCAATTATAGTAGCATAATGTTTCTTATTATTATTAAATTATTCATGAAGGTGTGGTAATCTTATTTTGTGTGTGCTATAGCATCATGCTGCCACTGTCTACTTGATATAATGTTTACTCTCACTATAGTCACAGGCAAGAACGAAGATTTGCAAAGCACTGTAATGACACTAATTGTTTAATTAAGGTTTAATATTTTTGAAGTATATGAATGATATCAAAAAAAAATTATGCATCATAATAGCTATTCAATTGAAATGATCCAAAATAGTGAAGCCTTTCTCCATAGGGCCCATTTACAGCTGTTACTGCTTCATTGATTGTTTTATATAAAAATATAAACACTACACACTATGTGTAAAAGTTACTCTCACTTAAGCCAGCTAATTTTATCAGGAGCTTATGAGCACAGCGAAGTAGTGTAAAGGAACTTCAAACTTCAATGTTATTTTGCAATCTATCTATTGTTGAATGAAATGTTGTGCGAATATCCTTATATGGAAACACAATCATAAACCATCAAGTAAGTCAGATAAAAATTATTATTAGGAAATATATCCCACAATTCACAAAGTTGACACAAATGCTGAGCAGTGTATCCATATATGGAAGACAGCTGGTGATATTTGACAACAGTTGGATACACAAATTTCACATTCTCTTGCGTTGCTTCACAGCACTCACAAGCTCCCTGATTTTATACTTGCATGTTTTATTGTTTAAATGTTGCAAGTAGCTAGACAGCCATCTATGATAGCAGGAATAGACCTTTCCAGATTTAAATCATTTCATTCAAACTACTTAGAATTTATTTACTGATAAAATGCAACATTCATCAAGCAACTTATGACCATATATAACATATAGCAATTTATTTTATATAAGTAAAAGTAAAAATAAATAGACTCATCGAGGTGGAAAAACAAATAACCAATTGGTTACTTCAAATCATACAACATGCTAGTTGGTTTTATGATGGTTGAAGAGGCTTCTTTAAATGAAGTTTGATTACAGTGCAAAATGTTACCTCCAAAGAATACATTAAGTTATGTCATATAGTTTTGCATGTAATTCTTTTTATTACTTAGCAGCAAAACCCACTTCAATTAATCACTACTATTTCAATTGATCAGCTACTGTGCAAACCGCTCAACCAAGACAGTTGATATGTACTTTTTCTTATTTTATCTGCAGTTGTCATTTGGTGTACAGCTATTTGGGACAAATAGGCAAATGCATGCAGTTGACATTACCTATCACTCACAGCCTATATTTTCATTAGACTAATATGTTATACTGAATACTATGTGACCTTTGTATTATAGTATTGTAGAAGGAAACAACGAGGAAAGAACACGTGTGTTGCTTATATTAACCATGAAGACTTTTTGTAAAATTAATAATATTTATATTATAATTGTCCATTTACAATCTATGATTTAAAGGATGCAAGATTATGGAATGATAACACTGGGATGTTCACAAATATTGCTTACAATCATATCAAGAGCAGTAATTGCATATGGCTGTGTAACATGTACTGCAAAAACTAGCATAATTTAGTTTGTCAATTGTCATAAAGGAAGCAGTGGCCACATACATGCATGTTACTACAACATAATATGCCCAAAAGTATAATTAAATTTTGACTTTGTGGGTTTACAATTATGGTCAAATAAAATTACATTAGCATTAATTTACTTTAGTATAAATTATACTAAATCTTTGACATGAAATATGAATAGATAGTACTCTAAAACTATAGAGTAAAGGTTTGTGGGATTACAAATGTTATTGACGGCGAGATAGAATTTCACATGCTTTAAGTATAAATTATACTAAATCCTCGACATGAAATAATGAGTAGACAGTGCTCTAAAATTATAGAATAATAAAAGTTTGTTGGTTTACAAACCTTTTTGATGGCGAGATACAATTACACATACATTAGCTAAGTCTTTGAAATATGAGTAGACAGCACCCTAAAATTATATTGCTTCGATTATAATTGAACATAATAAGTACAAAGTTTCTGTTGTATATATCCATCTAAGTGTTAAATCCTTGCAACTGTTCTATAACCACTAATTTAGCCAACATGTTTTTTCAATTTTCATAGAGGATGCTGTGGCCACAGCATCCTCTATGAAAATTGACAGTGTAGACATGTGTGGTACTGTGGTTATAATTGCATAGTGAAATTATCATTACCTCTTTATAATATAATATTGTATAATATAAGTATAAGATCTTCATAATAAATGTATAAAATATTACATTAATTATTATAACATGATTATTTTAGTTAAATATACTTTTAACTAAAAACACCTTTTAGCATGACATTATGACAATCAGTTAACTAACTAAACTATACCTTATTTACAAGTCTATTTCTACAACTATTTGTGAACTATTGATTAACATGGATTCCTCTCAATCTTGTGACTTATCAATAGTGCTGTCTACTTATATTTTATACACTGTATCAACAATTTAGTAACTTTACCACTGATTGTACCAGACACCAAAAGGGTTTGGAAATGTGCAAACGCCTAACTTTATTTTATTCCAGTGTACATTTTTATACTTGGCACATAATGTCATAGTAACATCATGCTTGTAGCCACAACAATCTGTGTGGCAAACTATACTGATTGAAATTCATGCCATTCCTTGAAACTGTACTAACAAATAAATTAATTATTTTAATAATTTAATTTTGTACTTCTTGGTGTACAGCTATTTGGGACATATAGGCATATGCATGTAGTTGACATTAACTATCACTCCCAGCCTATAATTTCATTACACTAATATGTTATACTGAATAGTATCTGACCTTTGTAATATAGTATTGTAGAAGGAAAAAATGAGGTAAATGCACATGCATGAGTAGTAACCATAGATAGGGTTTGACCCTTTGGATTGTACTGCAAAAATGAAATAACACGTGTGTTACTTAACCATGAAAACGTTTTGTAAAATTAATAATATTTATATCAAAATTGTCCCTCTGCAATTTATGAATTAAAGGATGCCAAAACTAAGGAAAGAATAGAGAATGCTGTGGCCACATGCATGCATGCTACTACGACATAATGTGTATGTTACTACAACATAAAAGGCACCAAATACTATGCTTTAATGTAGTGCTGCTTTAGTTTGACATAATGAGCCCATTTTATAGTATGTCTAGTTTGTCCCAATTTTAGTTATAGTGAACTAAAACAGTTTAGGCTTACTAAATAAGTTTTACTTTTACTTAACTAACTAAATGTGCTCGATAATGGCCAATTTTCATTTATTTAGTTTTGCATGGTTATTACTGCAGACTTGTAATTCAGTTACAGTTTAGTTAACTAAAAGTCACAATGCCTTACTAAGTGGGATTTTAGTTATAGTTTTAGTTAATTATATAATACAACACTACTTATATCACTGTCTTTATGCAATGTTCTTTTACTACAGGCAGCTTATATAGATTATTGACTATTACTGAATTATAATTATGACACTCATTCACAATGAAGTCAGCATCGTAAATTTATACTCTTGGTTTTTATAATTCATGATAATATTATTTGTTTACGACAAAATATTACCATGATTATTAAAAGCTATTAAAATGATATCTTAACTGTAGTCTGTGGCACATTTTATAAACAAAGCTAAATAATTGATTAATACAGTTTTAAGTAATGCTGATATAGTTGTATATGATACAGGGTGTTTGAAACTACCCTTGTGTAAGCATCCACTTCCCTATTGTGACTGTATGATCCAGTATTCCATATTTTATAATTAGAGACTGCAGCAGATATCCGCAAGAGATTTATAGTACTCAAGGATTTGAATAATTACAATTACTAGTACAGAATACTTTTTGTATTCCCGTGTATTCTGCAGTACCAACTAACTAAATTTACAATATTTTTTGCAACTATAATATATTATTAAATACATTTTTATTTGTTACTTCAAAACCTTTCTTTTTACAGTGTTTTAATAACTTTAATTTTACACTTTCAAACTCAATGAACATTTTGATGTAAAAAAAATAGTTAAAATAAGTAATTCATTGGTTAGTACACGTATTTAACAATTAGTTAGTTGTTCAGAATACATACATGTTATACCACAGATACTTTGTACTCAATTATTCAATTATGCATGTAGCCACAACATTCTCTATGGCAATTGACAAACTATATTGAAGCTTGTGCTATTCCTTGCAAATGTACTAACCAATAAAATGGTTATTTTAACGATTTATTTTTTGCAGTGTTGATTTATATTGTAACTCAGAGCTCAGAGGAAAAGTTATCATAAATTTGAGTTTTGATACTGGCAGGTGAAAGAGATCGTAATTTAAAATGATGTCTACGTGAAGGAAGGTTACTAATGAAACTGTACACCATTTCGACATATATGTATGTAGTATATTCTACATCATGATAAAGACAGCCTTCAAAGCTTCTGACAGTACTATAAATGTGGTACGTGAAACGTGGTTTGATATGTGCACTGTGTGATTTGTAGCTTCATTAAGCTGTATATATAAACACGACTTGAAGTCATGAAATATATTAGTTATGTCATGCCCACTCGTGCAATATCAGGTTTATAATAGGACTGGGACGAATAATAGATTAATCGATTAATTGATTAATCAATCGATATTGAAAATTCTTCTCATTATTGATTATAAGTCTGTGATATCGATTACGCTAATTATTACAGAAAACATTCTTCTCAAGCATATGATGGCAAGTAATGTACAATATGGAAGTGATAGGAAGCCTTTTTGATCATCAAATGGGAGGAGTTTCCTGTATTAATTCTTATGCTGATTTTAGTCGATTATCAATTGACTTGAAGTTATAGTGATAATCGATTTCAGAATCTCAGCCGATTCCCCGCCCTAGTTTATAATCACCTTGCCCTCAAGCTCAGATATTATAAACCTGATTTAGCACTCGTGGCATGACATAACAATAACACATATATATATATATATATAATATTATATATATAATATTATATTAATATAAATTAATACTATGTATGTTATATATATAGTATGCTATCAGGTCCTATATACAAAATATAGGACCAGAGTTTTGTGTCAGAGGATGTGATATAGCCTTAGCTTGTGAGTCCAGATTGACATGACTGACAGTAGTAAGTAGCTATATGATAAGTCACACTGCCATATGCAATTGCTGCTTTTGATATGTGAGCAATACTTTTGATCATCCCTGTGTTTTCATTCCATCAATCACATGTCTTCTTTCCTTAATCTTGACATCCTTTGATTCATACATTGTATTTTCTTTTTTGCAGTACAATGCAAAGGGTCAAACCCTATCCATGTTTACTACTCATGCAAGTATTCCTTCCTCATTGTTTTTTTTTATGGCAAGTTCCTCTACTATTAGGTAACTTATGTATTAGTAAAATCAAGATATAGATGTGAGTGATCATCATCTGAAACACATTTTGAGAGTGTTTTCATGTCAATCTGGACCTTATTGTGGCTTATACCAGCAGGCTTCTCAGCCATTTAATTATAGTAGTATAATGTTTCTTATTATTATTAAATTATTCATGAAGGTGTGGTAATCTTATTTTGTGTGTGCTATAGCATCATGCTACCACTGTCTCTACTTGATATAATGTTTACTCTCACTATAGTCGCAGGCAAGAATGGAAATTTACAAAGCACTGTAGTGATACTAATTGTTTAATTAAGGTTTCTTTGAGGTATATGAATATTATCAAAAAATAAATTTGCATCATAATAGCTATTCAATTAAAATGATCCAAAATAGTGAACCCTTTCTTCATGGGCCAGTAATTCTCCATTTACAGCTGTTACTGCTTTATTGATTGTTTTATATAAATACTACCAAATTGTGTAATAGTTACTCTCATGAAAGAAGCAATTTTAAAAAGCACTTTATAGCGACTTTACTTATTATGTTCTAAGGTTTCGATTTGAGGCACATGTAAACAATTATATCTTTAAAAAGTAAGTTTTGCATCCACATGTACAATATAAAAATACATCAAGCCCACCTGCCTGCACTATGGGCGTGATTTTACATGTACACAGGTTGCTGCTTTATTGAGTATTTTGATTTTATTATAACTATATCATCAAAATTAACAGAGCAAGGCGTGATTTTACATGTACACAGGTTGCTGCTTTATTGAGTATTTTGATTTTATTATAACTATATCATCAAAATTAACAGAGCAACTCATTGATTAGTTTATTACAGTAAATAGAGTTGGAACTTTTACGGTTGTGCTGTTGGCACCACAATATTTATATGAAGACATAATATTGTTATCCTGCTATAATTTTTCATGTTTTATGTCACCATTAAAACTTCAAGGCAACTGTATCTGATCACTGTAATGGACTGAGAATGAAATGCATGGCTTCGTTTCTGGATGAAGTTTTAATTAGTAGATAATTAGTGTAAATTTCACATCTGCTGACAGTGTTATAGCACAGCATAACAGGGTTTTATAATGTTTAGAATGGGCAATAAAACCTACCAGTACCATACTCCTCACCATGTGCTATATGGAGGGTGTTGGAATAAATTACAGCTGCAAGAAATCCAATTTAACATTTAATTTGATTTCTCACGTTTGTCCGTCAAGTTTTATTTCGATTATTGAAGTGTATCCTGTAACAATATACTTAGCTATTATTAGTACATCATAGTATGTCGGAAGGTATAGTTATCAAAGCTTAAATATCTTAAATTGACAAAGCACATTAAGTGTCATTAACACAGAGTAAAAATGCACATATTCCTGCACATGCACACCAACCAAATGGCATTTTACAATGAAACCAATTAATTTAAGTACCTTTTCTGATCCATTTCAAAAACAGTGTGAGATTACTGCTTTATTCAATTAAATATCATAGAGAGTATAGCAGTTTTTCGTCGCTATCAAAATGGACTAACGTGCATACACATCTACAAAATTATGATACATGCTCTTGCACATACAAAATTAATGTATGCAAATGTTACATACATGCATAGTTGCATACGTACTTATTGCAATTAACATGTCTTGCATGCAGTTACTATAGCAATTACATTTTGTCGAAAAGGTCACGAAAATTAAGCAGACACCAATTGATATCAGATGCTGAACAAATTTATATTATTATCAAAAAACTACAATTAAACATTAGCAAAATTAAATATAACATTAATTATAACTACATTGAGTAACAAAATTATAACATAATCAGACCTATCAAATTGTTATTTATAAGTATTATCATTCTGTCACAGTCTCTACTGTGAAGTGGTTAAGATCCTTTCACAATGTAGCGGTCTCCTGATGAGTTTTGCTCAAGATTCATTTTGGCAGGTGGTTTACCTGTTATTCCACTCCTCACCTCCAACTCTAGCTCCATGCATTCTTTACTTTTCTTACTGTTGTATGTTGCATTCCATTCGCATTCATTTATCGCAGTTCCATTCACAACGTACTTGTCTCCTGAGGATTTTGGCTCAAGGGACATTTTGGCTGGTGGTTTACCTGTCACTCCACTTCTCACATCAAGCTCTAGCACTTCTCCATCTCTGTTATACGTATATGCTGCACTCCATTCAGATGAATTCATTTTGTTGAAAATTGTTGAATACTATAAGTTGACAAAATCACTGAATTCACATATTTAATTGGAGGTATGATGGCGTACACCCATGCAGTTTCTGTTTTATATAATTTGCTATAATCAGCATTAACAATCTTGATTAATTCATGTTTCCTAAAAATATAGAGCCATTCCTTACCAAATAGTTGTTTCAATGGAACTTTAGTGACAATTGTTTTGATAAAGACAGGCCACCATCTATTTATATGCACAAATAATTTATAATAAAAATCAAATCAAGCTAAATTATTATTAAAATATATGCATTACATAACTATAACTGCAAACTTCAAATCTACATGGAAACAAAAAATTTGGCTATCACAAATGTCGGTCTTGTCCATAGCATTTTATATTAATACTATATCTACTACTAATAAAGATAATCAAACTCTCAATAGGACTCTTTTGTGTCCTTGATCTACACTATTCTAAGAAACAGACTGGAAGTATAATTATTATGTCAATTAATTCATGAAATTTATAGCTTAGCCACAGTTCAGCAAGTAGAAAAGTATAAGTGTATGTTATAATTTATACTTAAGGGTTTGTATAGATTAAAAGTTTGGAGCTCATTTTATCAGGAGCTTATGAGCACAGCAAAGCAGAGTAAAGGAGCTTCAAACTTCAGTGTTATTTTGCAATCTATCTATTGTTGAGAATGAAATGTTGTGCGAATATCCTTATATGGAAACACAATCATAAACCATCAAGTAAGTGCAGATAAAAATTATTATTAGGAGATATATCCCACAATTCACAAAGTTGACACAAATGCTTAGCAGTGTATTCATATATGGAAGAAAGCTGGTGTTGTTTGACAACAGTTACATACACAAATTTCACATTCTCTTGCGCTGCTTCACAGCACTCAAACACTTTAATTTACGGTTTAAGTGTTGCAAGTAGCTAGACAGCCATCTACGACAGCAGGAATAGACCTTTCCAGATTTAAATCATTTCATTCAAGCTACCTAGAATTTATTTACTGATAAAACAAACATTTATCAAGCAACGTATGGCCATATAACATATAGCAGTTTGTTTTATATAAGTAAAAATAAAAATAAATCAACTCATCGAGATGGAAAATGAAATAATCACTTGGCTACTTTAAACCATACAACATGCTAGTTGGTTTTATGATGGTTGAAGAGGCTTCTTTAAATGAAGTTTGATTACAGTGCAAAATGTTACCTCCAAGGAATACATTATGTTATGTCCTATAGTTGTGCATGTAATTCTTTTTATTACTTAGCAGCAACACCCACTACAAATGATCACTGCTATTTCAACTGATCAGATACTGTCCAAACCTCTCAACTCAAGCTAGTTGATATGTACTTTTTCTTATTTTATCTGCAGTTGTCAATTGGTGTACAGGTATTTGGGACAAATAGGCATATACAAACAGTTGACATTACCTATCACTCATAAGGAAAAAAGACAAGTGATTAATGGAATGATGGCAGTGTAACATGCACTGCAAAAATTAAATCGTTTAAATAACCATTTTATTAACTAATGCAGTTGTATCGAATAGCTTTATTCAGTTTGTCAATTGTCATAAAGGAAGCAGTGGCCACATGCATTCATGTTACTACGACATAATATGCACCAAGTATTGAAAAGTATAATTAAATTTTGACTTTGTGGGTTTACAATTATGGTCAAATAAAATTACATTAGCATTAATTTACTTTGGTATAAATTATACGAAATCTTTAACATGAAATATGAATAGATAGTACTCTAAAACTATAGAGTAAAGGTTTATGGGATTACAAAATTAATGTTATTGACGGCGAGGTAGAATTTCACATACTTTAAGTATAAATTATACTATATCCTTGACATGAAATAATGTGTAGACAGTGCTCTAAAATTATAGAATAATAGAAGTTTGTTGGTTTACAAACCATTTTGATGGCGAAATACAATTACATGTACATTAGCTAAGTCCTTGACATGAAATATGAGTAAACAGCACCCTAAAATTATAATTCTCCAATTGTAATTGAACATAATTAGTACAAAGTATCTGTTGAATATTAAGATGTATGAATCCAACTAAGTGTTAAATCCTTGCAACTGTATTAATCACTAATGTAGCCAACAAGTATTTTCAATTTTCATAGAGGATGCTGTGGCGACAGCCTCCTTTATGAAAATTGACAGTGTAGACAGAATGGATATGTGTGGTACTGTGGTTATAATTTCATAGTGAAATTATCATTGCCTCTTTATAATATAATATTGTATAACATGAGTATATTATCTTCAAAATAATTATATAAAATATTATGTTAATTATAACATGAGTATTTTAGCTAACTATGCCTTTAACTAAAAACACATTTTAGTATGGCATTACAACATTTAGTTAACTAACTAAACTATACCTTATTTACAATTCTGTTGCTACAACTAATTGTGAACTAAAGATCAACGTGGATACCTCTCAATCTTTTGACTTATCAATAGTGCTGTCTACTCATATTTTATACACTGTACCAACAATTTAGTAACTTTTACCACTTAAAGTGATTTTGCCAGACAGCAAAAAGGGTTACTTGGCACATAATGTCATATAACATCATGCTTGTAGTCACAACAGTCTGTGTGGCAAACTATATAGATTGAACTTCATGCCATTCCTAGCAACTGTATTAACAAATAAATTGATTATTTTAACAATTGCAGTGATGTACTCTTTCTTATTTTATCTCCAGTTGTCATTTGGTGTACAGCTATTTAGGACAGATACGCATATGCATGTAGTTGACATTACCTATCACTCCCAGCCTATATGTTCCCTACACTAGTATGTTATACTGAATAGTATGTGACCTTTGTAATATAGTATTGTAGAAGGAAACAATGAGGTAAAAGCACATGCATGAGTAGTAACCATGGATAAAGTTTGACCCTTTGCATTGTACTGCAAAAAGGAAATAACACGTGTGTTACTTAACTATGAAGACATTTTGTAATAATCATGTTTATATCATAATTGTCCCTCTGCAATGTATGAATTAAAGGATGTCAAGATTAAGGAAAGAAGACATGGAATGAAAACACTGGGATGATCACAAACATTGGTTATATATCAAGAGCAGTAATTGCATATGGCAGTGTAGCATGCACTGCAAAAATTAAATCATTAAAATAACCATTTAATTGGCTAATGCAGTTGCGCTTATTTTACTTTGTCAATTTTCATAAAGGATGCTGTGGCCACATGCATGCATGTTAGTATGACATAATGTGCACCAAGTATTGGAAGGTATGAATTAAATTTCATGTTTGTGGGTTTACAATCATGGTGAGATAAAATTACATGTAAATTATACTAAATCTTTGACTGAAATATGAGTAGACAGCACCCTAGAATTATAGAATAATAAAAGTTTGTGTGTTTACAAATCTTTGATGGCAAGATACAATTACATGTACATTAGCTAAATCTTTGACACAAAATATGTGTAGACAGCACCCTAAAATTGTAATTTATATAAAATTTATAGCTGTCAAGTTTTAATTATATAGTCTACATAATCAAAATGTGACAGCTTTAAATTTTGTATAAAGTAAATTCTGTTTATATGAATTCCACTTATTCTTGTGGGTCTCATTAAAAGGGTCCATTATTATAGTTACCATATAATTAGCATGTGATTATCAGTAATGTGATATGTGTTACAGACCATAGAGTGACAAATAATGAGTACTGGTATCCGTGAAAATTTCAACTGAAAGCCATGCAGGAAATAAATTGTTTCCTAGCAGGATTATTAAAAGCAAATAAAACAATTATACTTATAAGTGTATATAGACTGAAGCAGTATCTACATAAAATTTTATATTATTTAGAAAATACTAATAATTATTATAATATTTTATACACAAATATTATAATAATTTGTGAACACAGAGATTATTATACGTAATTATATGAACATTTTGACAAATTATGGATACACTATATACCTGTATGTAATATATCAAGAGAAAAATACTATAGCTTGCTATTTATTATTAGGATGACAGGAACAGATTACAATAAAAATGCAGGTGATGTGCATACACATGTATATGCAACAATGGCTTAATTATTATCTAGCTAAAATTCATGATAAGGAAGTAACTAAATTCTCATTGTTGTAAATGCGTATTAAATTTTATTAAATGTATATTTATGTTGAAATATATACACTGGAAAAAAATAGTTAAAATAACCAATTTCAGTGATAGTACAGTTACAAGAATTTAATAATTACTTGGTTGTTCTGTATACATACAATATTATATCTTATACCACAGATACTCTGAACTAATAAATTCAATTATAGTTGAATCATTGTAATTTTAGTGTACTGTCTACTCATGCTTCAAGTCAAAGATTGAGTATAATTTATTTATAATAATGTATGTGTAATTCAATCAAAAAGATTTGTAAACCCACAAGCACAACGTTTAATTTATGCTTTCCAATACTTGGTACACATTATTTTGTAGTAACATGCATTCATGTGGCCACAGCATCCTCAATGACAATTGACAAACTAAATCAAAACTCATGCAAATGTATTAACCAATAAAATGGTTAAACAGAGTGGTACTGTAGATATAATTATTACCTCTTTATAAGGTAATATTGTATAACATGAGTATAATATTTTCATAATAATTATATAAAATAATACATTAATTATAACATTTTAGTTTACTATGCCTTTACTAAAAAAAATCTTTTAGTATGGCATTATGACATTCAGGGTGTAAAGAATGTATATATCATAATGAGTTGTTTTAATGATATAAAAGTAAAAAAAACTCAGTAAAGCAGCAACCGGTGTACATGTAGAAGCAAAGGCCCATAGGCTGGTGGGCTTCATGTATTTGTATATTGTAAATGTGGATGCAAAACTTTCTTTTAAAATAATAATTATTTGCTTTTTAAAATTGCTTCTTTCATGTGACTTAAGGTTGTAGTCTTTTCCGTGGGCAGATGCTACTCCAATCAGTTTCTAATTTAGCAAGCTTCTTGCTGCATGCAATCTGGTTCAATTCTGTATCTTTTGGAAGCCACACCCACCCGGGGGTATAATTATTGGGCCTAAATGTTTTGACTGATAGTTTATTTTCAGAAACAAAGCTAAACACGGCCCACAGGTGGTGGAGGGGGCAGTGGGTGGGAAACAATGGCGGGGTAACTGTAGTTGCTCTCTGAGAAAGATCGGAGTTTGATAGTGTCTAGAAAGGTAAATTTTATGGTTTCAGTGAAAAGCTACTAAATTCAGCTTTCTTCAGCCTCTTGTAACTTTAAAAGTAAAATGAATTTGCAGAAAACGGCTTCGTAACTTTTCTGAAAATACATAGTACTTGGTGCACGCCATGTATGGTGGGCGTGGCTTTTGTGGTTTTGTACTTATGTTAATTGGAAAAATGGCGATTTTAACCATATTTCTTCAATTACAGGACAATATAAAGCTGATCAGAAGATATGAAGGTTGCTATTACACCAGGTTAGAGTCATATTATATAATATTCTATTTTGAAACTGATTGGAGTCGCATCCGCCCACTCCCTAGTACCACCTTAAGGTTGTAGTCTTTTCCGTGGGCGGATGCTACTCCAATCAGTTTCTAGTCTTGCAAGCTTCTTGCTGCATACAATCTGGTTCCATTCTGTATTTTTTGGAAGCCACACCCACCCGGGGGTATAATTATTGGGCCTAAATGTTTTGACTGATAGTTTATTTTCAGAAACAAAGCTAAACACGGCCCACGGGTGGTGGAGGGGGCGGTGGGTGGGAAACAATGGCGGGTAACTGTAGTTGCTCTCTGAGAAAGATCGGAGTTTGATAGTGCCTAGAAAGGTAGATTTTATGGTTTCAGTGAAAAGCTACAGAATTCAGCTTTCTTCAGCCTCTTGTAACTATAAAAGTAAAATGAATTTCCAGAAAACGGCTCTATTTGTTTTCTGTAATTGCATTGTACTTGGTGCACGCCATGATTGGTGGGCGTGGCTTTCTCGGTTTTGTACTTATTGAGATTGCAAAAATGGACATTTTATATATGTTTTATCAATTCCAGGACCCTATAAAGGTGATTAGAAGATATGAAGGTTGCTACTACACCAGGTTAGAGTCATATTATATAATATTCTATTTTGAAACTGATTGGAGTTGCATCCGCCCACTCCCTAGTACCACCTTAACAGTTAAACTTAGCTTTTTCATTAATTAAGAAAGTTAGCATATTTAACAGTTAAACTTAGCTGTTTCATTAATTAAGAAAGTTAGCATATTTAAGTGAGAGTAACTATTACACATGTAAAACAATAAAACAATCAGTAAAGTAGCAACAGCTGTAAATGGAGAAATACTGGCTGTATGCAGAAAGGATTCACTATTTTCGATCATTTTGATTGAATAACTATTATGATGCATTTTGAAATTTACTTCTACCTCGAAAAAAATTAAACCTTAAATAAATAGTGTCACTACAGTGCTTTGTAAATCTTCGTTCTTGCCTGTGACTATAATGAGACTAATCATTATATCAAGTAGACAGTGGCAGCATGATGCTATAGCACACAAAATAATATTATCGCACCTTTGTGAATAACAAATAATAATAAGAAACATTATGCTACTATAATAGAAGGGCTGAGAAGCCTGCTGGTATAACCTACAATAAAGTAATAAACCAAGGTGGACATGAAAACACTCTTAAATGTTACAGAAGACAATCTCTCACATCTATATCTGGATTTTACTAATACATAGGTTACCTAATAGTAGGAAATTTTGCCATAAAAGGAATCATTGAGGAAGGAATATTTGCATGAGTAGTAACCACGGATAGTGTATAAAAGCAAATTCTGGCAACAGAACTGCAGATAAATGCTTATCAATTATGGGTCAGGCTATATCAGTTGTAAGGGACACAGTAGAACATCACAATGAAGCAGTTAAATCTCAGCTTGAAGAGAGGTTGAATTTCCTTCAAACAACTACTTCAGATAAGATGAAGGTCAAACTGCAAGAAATGTTGCATGGTTCAAAAGCTGACCTTTAGATTCATGGGGCACAGTTATAGAGCAACACATATGAGTGAAAATTGATGTATCTTCAGATGAAACACAGTTGGGAAGTGCAATTGATGAACTGTTCGAAGGTGACTTTAAAGGTGGCATCAAAAACGTAGCGAAAATAGCCTTGCAAACAATTCTTGGCAATGGAGCAATTGGTGAATGTGAGCAACAGGACTTTGAAGTGTTGTGGACAAACAAATCTCTTGTATGAGTTGATTTCTACTGTTGGGATTACAATTTCTCTTCTAAAGGTGTAATTACAGATGTGGAAAATGTCTTTGCTTATGTGGTAGTGAAGCGTGTTATTGACTGGCATAAAGTCGATCCTCAAGTGGTAACATATTGCCTTTCAAAGATGAAAACGGATAGTCGTGATGTGATGAAGGAGATTGATGATGTTACTGAAATCAGTCCGAAACGCTTCATTCCCCCCCATTGAAGGCGGAAGTGGAAGTAGGGATTAATATTCCTGACCTTCTAATTTAATTGAGACACTTTTAAGATTTAGGCACTTTTAAGATTTAGGCATGTTTAACATTTAGACTATTTTAACATTAATTTTATAGGCCTATAATTATATTTTTTACTGTTTTTTTTACTTCTTTGTTTTCTTTATACATGGCGCAGATAGGAAAATCTGTCATTTGTATCAAGTATTTTTGTATATACATGATAGTTATTATAGTCACAATAGTACAAAATGTAGTAGCACAGGTTCTGTTTAAATTTTGCAAATGTTTTGCAAAATTGTATCACCCCATACGTAAATGCATGATGTTTTTAAAAGCTGTCTAAGTATGTAATTATAAAATCACACATTAAATCCTCATAAATATTTACAGTAAAATTGCAATGATAAGTGTAGGTCTCTATTGAATTTTATTTTGATGATCACTGCTGCATGCATAATAACTAATATGCTTGCACTAGCATTTATATATAACCTTTGAGCAGGATATCTGGTCCATTTAATGTCAGCAGCTCACACCAATCAATTATTGTTTAAGCTATAGAACAAAATTGACTTACTATACTCACGCATACATACACAAATATACATGGATACATACCTATACATATGCAACAATAAGAACTATTGTTTTGCTGTTTTATTCATGATATTCAACAGTAATTGATTTGCATGTGCTGATTGCATCTATTGTAGAATTGTGGCTATTTGAATGGATGCTACTATAATTGCTCAAACATAGATAGATTGCAATGGTGCACAGCTTCCTTTTGGCATACTATAAAGCTAGCATAATTAGTGCCAAATTTCGTATGTGTGTATAATAATGTATTAATGTACTTGTGTATTTGTATATTAAAACATACAGTCCAATATAATAATTATGTTCTGGTAATGATAGCTGATGACACTGCTACAAGCTAAACTCGTAAAGAAACTTGGCAGGCAAACATGAGCAATCTCTGTTTCTCAACCAAAATGATAAATTTGATTTCTTTTCCTTGATGATTATCATGATAGCGGCATTCAGTGTAGATTGTTTTTTTTTTTGAAAATCTCCCAACACAATAAAACTTATTCACTGTATTTCGTTGAAGTTTTAACTATTGCAAAGAGAAAATAGGAAAATGGTGTCAGTCTATGAAATGTAATACTGTAAATGAGAAGCTTTTAAAATGTATTTTGTGCCAAAAGTGTATCAGTAAAATCATACATAATTGCACTTTTGAATGTGTCCATGATAATACACTCATATACCCTGCATTAATAAGTAAAGCCAAATTCATTACTACCTCTTGACATGAAAGCAGTGTTTGAGATCATTCCAGTGTTGTGATACCATTAATTATATTATATGTCTTCTTTCCTTAATCTAAAAATCTTTAATAGAGGGAAATTTATTATAATATTATTTCATTTCCCATTCAATCACCCACACTGTATTATTATACAAATACATTACCGCATAAATATTATTATAATATATTATTATAATTATAATTCTAAAGCTGGTGCTAATACATAGCACCAGCTATAGAATATAATTTATTTTTACTTCCATGTTATAAGTATGTATATATAGTTAAATGAAGCAAAAACAGAAAATTGATGAGGGTAATAATTATACACACGTTGTTTAGCAGTGCCTAAATAACTATTTTTTAATACTAACCATAATGCTTGGTGTATAAGTCATATATGTGTGCATATATGTGGCTAGTATTAACATGGTATTTTGGGTACTGTTCTGCTTTAGGCAATGTGAATAATGAATATACAAAGCTACTGGTGCAATGTCTATCATAACTTGCTACAGTTGAGACTGGAGATACACACAGTTTCTGTATTAATTTCGCTAATAAATGGAGTAACATAGTAGCTGTAATACCCTGATGACTGTGAATCTTTCTTTGCCATTTTTGCTGAATTTAGTGTACATAGCACTACTTGTATTTTGCATGTGTAACTCTTTTAAATGAATATGAATCGATCAACTAGCTATAGTGTTATCTAATTTACAGAATCATCACAAAATAAAAGTGAAATCTGACTTAAAATACAATACAGTGTTTATTATATCAGCAAAGTTTATGTGACTGCCCAGTGCAAGTAAACAAACCATTTAAGCCCTACACAGCCTTACAAAATGAATGCAGTTTCAATGATCCCAATGATGAAAAGAATCAACATAGTTTAATGTTTAAGGTAGATCTCCTCAATCAATTTCAGTTCATTATCTCAGAAACAATATAATTAGTTATTATGTTTGATAATTTCCCTTTATATTCCTAAGGCCCTAAGGGCCCTCCCTATAAATGCTTTCCACGGGGTTAAATCTATATTATATATATATATATATAATTATATATATATATGTATGCTTGTGTCTCTTGCACCACTATGCATTGTATGTGTAGTTAAGGAAGTTGCTTCTTTCCCTTCAGTTCATCCAAGATCTGTGAACTTAGACTGCAATCAGGCTTACACTTACTTCTTCAGGCCCTACCTTCCGAGTACACAGGAAGGGGATTGACTAAAACATGAATGGGACCGGAGCACAGACCATAACAAATTCCAACGGGGTCCATAAATGGGTCCGTGTTTTAGAATAAACTATGGTGACCCAGAATGACAATCAGTCGTATTGTCCTTCTGCGTACACCATAATAAACTGTCTGAAACGTGGATTACATTCCTAATATAAACCCATTTTATAGATAGGCTTTTGTGATTTATATGCTCGAGGTGGGTATTCAAACCACTCTAAATGAATTCACATATAAATCAAATAAACCACTGAAGCCTATCATAACTATAACATATATTCTATAGCTGTATATATATATATATATATGTATATTATATAGTATGCTAATACGTCCTATATACAAAATATAGGACCTGAGTTTTGTGTCCAAGAATGTGATAAAGCCCGAGCCTGCGAGGGCTATATCACATCCGAGGACACAAAACGAGGGTCCTATATTCAGTATATAGGACCTATTAGCATACTATATACAATATATTGTATGATGGTGACATCTCCTGCATAGTGTGCAAATGGAAAGTCTAGATACAATATATAGGACTCACCACATCAAAGGGACGATGTCACCATCCTACTATATATATATATATATAATTATATTATATATATATATATATGTGTATACAAATTATATATATATAATTATTGTTTATAATTACAAAAATAATAAAAAACATTTCCAATAAAAATGAGAGAAGATGTAGGGATTTCAAAACCCAAAAAATATGCGAACAATGTTTGGTGGGACCCAATATTAAACAAACCACTTCAATATAACCCTACCTAAGTACAGCTCTTTGTATTTTGTTTTATAGCAGTGTAAGTACTTATGTAGGGTTATATGGAAGTGATTTTGGGTCCTATGTTAGCTTCCCAACCTTGTTTGCATGCTTTTTGGGTTTTGACATCCCTACATCTTCTTTCATTTTTATTGAAAATGTTTTTTATTATTCTTGTACCATTATAAAATCATACAATCATAAATGCATTAAAATTTGTTTATCAATAATAGTCAGTCTTTTGTATTTATTTATTGATTATCATTCTCTTTCACTTGCAGATGATGTATATTCTCTATTTCACTTACAGCACTGTCTGCAGTCCTGCAAGAAGTAGTGTCAGTCACTGTGTCAACCGTTCAGTATTCCAATGCTTATCATATTATTATACAATAGCTTTATTATTAATAATTAATGTATTTGCTCACAAATGTTATCACTATGCTTATGATTTCAATGTAACAAAGCACCACATTTTTAGCTTCCATGTTCCGAGTACACGATTGCGCATGCGTAATTAATTTCCTTTTAAGAAAATGGCGTCCAATTCGAGACTGTCTTCTTTCATAGTATTTGTAGATATCATCTCGATACTTGTAGACCAGCATTTTACTATAAATTCGACTGGAATGGTGCTAGATTCATGATTTGTCTGAAAAATAATAATAATATGATGATTTTGCCAGTTTTGCCACTCGCCGGTTCTCTACCTTAACAACAATCTTTGGCCATCTAGAAGATGTTGGTAGTCATAAAAACACTAAATATGAATAGGTATATGTGTATTAAAACCTATCTGTATATATTACCAGAGATCGCAGGTCATCACTTCAAATTGAAATGTATGGGCGGCCTTTTTTTTCCATGCCATCACTACATAGAGAGTACTACCATATCTCTGATATAGGAATTCTACACTCTTGGTAGGACTTCGAGTGTAGGTTGTAACGCACACGAAAACATATATATATATATATATATATATATATATATATATAATTATATATAATATAATCTCAGCTAGTATAATAATTGTTCAGTAAAATATTGCCTGCAAATATTTTCTTGTTAGTACTGAATCATTCTTGTTTCACAACTCCTTCACTGCAAAAATATAACTGTTAAAGTAACAAATTTATTGGTTAGTTCAGTTGCAAGGAATAGTGGAAATTGTAATTTAATTGGTCGTGTAGGTTGTTATGGATATACATGTAATTATAATCTAATAATTGTAATTTCAATGCCCATATGCTGTCTAATAGATGTACAAAGAAATAGAATAAGAATTTAAATTGAGTCATTGCAGGTTTCCAAACCTTTTTTGTGCTTCTAATATGACATTTTAGGCACGATAATTGATTATTATTGCTACATATAATTTGACATATTGTAATATAATTGGAACAAAGTAGCTGTGATATTAGATTTATTTATCCTCAACAACCGACTAATTGTTAAATCCTTGTAACTGCACAAAACAATATATATGTTCTTTTAACAATTCTAATTTTGGTGAGGGTACTGTTTGTATTTTCTGTTTGATTAGAAGATGGCCAGCTCAAACAATGTAGCTAATTGCACAGCTGTATAAATGCTAGTTACATATTTATTTATAACGGGATATATGACTGCACTATTTTTTTCAAAATATGACATTCATTTTTTTAAAATTCTTTCAATTTGTTTACATTAATAACAATGTTTGGGGGGAAAAATTAAAACAGAAACTACATTTTTACAACTATAGTATATAGCACATGTCATTATAAAAGAAATTATAAAAATTAAACATTGTACAGAATGGACATACATTAAAAGCATGTACACATTTTCAGTTAAAAAACAAGGGTTAGTTCAAGGTGACGATGAGAGTCATCACCATTGCCATCAATCCAGTGTTTGACATGAAAGTCACTTGTTGCCAGCTCATAATCATTGCCACTTTTGATGAATGTGACAATTGTCTCAATATTCCAACCATCATTGCTATTCTCCATTATAGTGATTGATTTGATATCATATTTCATGACACAATAATCTAAAAGAAAGTCATCTTTAAAACTTATTTTCCACAGGTCTCCCTTGTGCCTCTGGTAATCATCTCCTGGGAGGTTTGGAAGAAGACTATGTTTGGTAACTCCACCAGTTAGGCCAATTTTCACAGCATGACCAACATCACTTCCTGCATTATTGAGGCCTGAAGTGAATGCCATTATGTAGAGAGAGTCCAGACATGCTCCTGTACAAGAAAAGAAATTATATATAAACCAGATTATGCAGACTTGTTACAGCATATAATTATGTATACTTACTAAGAGAAATAGATTTTTTTTGTTCACGATTCTCTAGTGTATCAATGACTAGAACAGGTTTAATGATACTGGACAGAGACAAGAGTCCTGATATAACAAGTATGTTCATGCTTAACATATTGTGATTATTTAGAAAGAAAATGACCAGACTTTTGAGTGTGGATATATCTAATATTTAGAATATAAATTAATAATTTTTTATGATTATTATATAAATTATGATACTTATTGCATGTACAGTACTACTGCAAAAACTATGGTTATAATCAAAAGTCTCTGCTTTGAGAGTAGTTATCACACAAAAATTATAATACACATATACTTACTCTGAAAACTTCCGAAAAGTAAATGGTAAAATTATACAACTCAATTGAAGTTAGCCTCACATTCAGTAGCCTCGCATTCCACACCTCACTGTAAACCCCGCCTAGCGAAATTCTTTTGGTTTATTAACTTGTTGTGGAATGTACAAAGGTTGGGCTGATTTAACTATCGTGCGGGTGGGGCTGGCTAGTTGCGATAATATGATAATTATTATATATATTATATATAACTAAGTTTATGATAATTATTATTAATATATAATATATGTAACATGTTAAACTTAGGGACTGGTTGTTTCCAAAACGGACAAAGTGAAAGAATAATCTAGGATTTCGCTGAGAGCAGTAATGTTGTGTTCTATTTGTCTAGGTCTACCTTCTGTTATGTTTTATGTTGTTTTATAATAATTTTTACAAGTGTCACCATATAATACAGACTAGAACTTTCTATTGTTATTGTGTATTACTTGTCTAACAAGTGCTATAATATATGTTGTGTATTACTATCAGTATGTTAAGTTGCATAATAATTTTCTGTTAAGTGTTGTGTTGTGCAATACTTTTCACAAGAATTATATATTTATAGTCAAGAACTTTCTTAGGTTGTGTAATACATTTTGTGTTATGTTGTGTAATGTTCAATCTAGAATCTTCCATATTGTGTAATACTTATTTCTTCTTATAATCATTTCACTATATAAAACCATTACAAAAGTGGTCAAGATTAACTTCCTTATAGTCATAGTACTGGTTAGTAGTTGGAGTAGAGTTGTTATTCAAGCTCGGTTGACATGGTATGGATCAAGAACATTGAATTGTATGACATTATGCTATTGACATTTAGGGTCGAAGGAAAAAGTACAAAATCTGTACTAAGAGATTAGTGGAGCTTATATGTCTACATGGTTTGCCTCCAAAATGTAAAAAAGGTTCACGCACAACACCTGATGGGTATTGGATGAGACTGTCTCAGGAACTTTCAGGAAGATCAAAACCTTCTCCTGCATTTATCAAAGCAGTATACTGCTATTGGCATAAGGATTTACAGCTTGTACAATCTCAAGTTATGCAACTGTTACCAGATGATGATCAGGTAACGAACTGTTACATATTATAATTGCATAATATTTTAGAGATACTAACTATTACTTAGAAACAAGTTAATAGTAGGACACAAATAAAATCTGATCAACTTGAAAGAGAGCTGGTATAGAATGATAATTTAGTTGTAAAAACATTATTTAACTGGGAAATGTAAATTTTAATATAGCAGTTTTCAAAGCAGAAGTAAAAAGATTTAAATTTAGATGTCTCAGTGACTGGTATAATAATTATATATGCAAGGTAATTTTATCACCATTTTTAACTTTCAAATTACAGGATTACTTCGCAGTGAAAGTATTTCTAATTTGAGTACAAAAAATATTGCTGATGTGAGTATGACACCAGTACCTAATATCACAACATTAAGTTCAGTGCCAACCATAACAATCCCTATGAGTATACCACACCAGTTAACGGAAGGAAAATATGATGAAGAAAATGCTGAATTGTATTGTTTATGTAAAAAAGCTTATGATGAGCGGTATGTCCTAAGCATACCAATGCACATTATTTATTTATCTGAACTACATGCAGGTTTATGCTGATGTGCAACTTCTGCTTACAGTTCTATCATTTAGATTGCATTGGTCTGGATATATCTGAAGAAAAAGCAAAGAGTATTGGAATTTATAAATGCTCTTTATGTGAAATTAATGGGAAAACAGAAGTTCTTTATGAAGAAGGTATATACATAAATGTTTTAGAAACCACAATTGTTTGATTGATTAGCATTTCTCTTTTCAGAGAATCGCTACAAAACAGCTATGAATCTTGCATATGGAGAGGTATTGAATAGGCTATAGATATGATTGTATATATATAGTTTTAATTAATTTATCTTAATGCACATAACATTAATCAATGTAGGAAAAACTTGATGCTGGACTTCCACTTTGCCTTTCAACTCCGTTAGAATGGTCAGAAAAAAAGTTGCAAGTATATTATTGTAGTAATCTATTATCATTTTGGAATTATTGACATTATTCCTACACAGCACCATGTTTCTTCTCCTGATTGGGAGGAAAACAGTTATTTTTGTGCATCACTTCAAAAGGAAGTTAAGATAAAGCTCTCTTGGGATGAGTGGGAATCCATGGGAGGTCCCCAACATACTCTCAGTGATGAATGGTATATTCCCGTCATAAAACTATTGTCAGCAACAAACCCATTTTGTACGTTGATGTTTGACAGAAAGTGGGTGAAGCAATCATTTCGAAAACAGTCTAAATATCTTTTTAGATGCTATGGTCACTGTGCTTTTGCAAATTGCCAAGTATCCTTCCGTTTTTGTGTTTTGGATGCAAAATTTGAGCCAAAAAATCACCAATCGCTTGATGTAGAAATTTATTATAATGGTAATCCTTTCATTTAAAAGGTGAGAAACATTCTCGACCAATCAAAAAGTCAGAACGTTCTCTCCTTAAGCATTCGTTGAAATTTAATTCACCATCTTCCATTTATATGAAAAGATTCTCCAAACTCTCCGAGATAGAACTTGATTCAGGAAATAGGGATAAAGTTGGAAGTAGTCCGTCTGTCTTACAAAAAATTTCCTCTGAGGGTAAAAAAGAGGAATACAGAGATGTTGATTTGATTACCTCTCTTCACATACTGAAGTGTGAATTTGATGGTACTCACTCAGCTGGCCATGGAGCATGTGCCGAATACATTCAAAGAATTTGTGCATTTCCTTTCCATGTGATGTGCTACACTCCAATTGGAATTCGCTTGTATCATTACCTTGCCAAAGACAGTACGTTATTTTGTGATGCTACTGGAACAATTGTATCCATGAAAGGTCAGAATTGCATCAAAGATAAAGCTTTGTATTATGCCTTAGTTTTGAGACATCCTTCAGGCAAGCATCCTTCGGTTGCCTTTGCAGAATTTTTATCAAACGAACACTCTGTTCTTGCTGTTTGTTTCTTCTTAGAAAATTTCCGAAATCACGAAAGAAACATTTATGGTCGAAAAAACCTCATAATCCCAAAGCACGTGGTCATTGACAGGAGCTTAGTTTTACTGTTGAGCTTTCTAAAAGTTTATAATTCTGAGTCTCTTTCTGATTATGTACATCGGTGTTTTAGAATAGTGACTGGGTGTGCAGAGACAGGTGATCATAACTTAATGTTCATCCATGCATGTGTAAGTCATGTGATGAAAAGTGCTAGGAATGATTTCAAAAAGCTCTTGTAAGTGTATAGTATTCGTTTATGAATATTTGCACATTGCTATTTCATTTATTGCAGCAAAGGTGAAGGTTATCGATTTGCCATGTATGCATTTTCCATCCTTCTTAATTCATGGAGTTTAGAACAATTTATTTCAAGACTGAGACTCTGTGTTACTGTTTTCCAGTCACCTACTGTTGATGAACCTGTGTACAGTAGTTACGAACAGTTAATGCAAATAATGAGAGAGCTGCCAAATGAAGAGAATGAGAGTGATGAAAGTCCATTGTTAACTGATCATAATCTCCTCAGTGACGATTTTTCAGAAGATACTTCTGAAGAAAGAGAAGTTTACATGGAAGCTAGTAGGCCTTTCCTTCCTTATATAATGGGAAGGATAAGCGATGTACATATATCAGGTAATAGTGATGGTAAATCTAATAATCTCTTTCAGTTTGGGTGGCTGAACACTATGGAACGAAAGTGGCTATCTCTAACACCATTTTGGTCATGCATCCTAAGAGGTATCATTCTACATTCCTTTAATTGGCAACTCACTTTGTCTTCAATTAAATAGGTGATCCATCTCGTTACAAGAATTGGCAAGGTGCTCAGTCTACTGAGTTTGCTGATGTGTCTGCAGTGAGTTTGCAATATTGAACTACCATGTTAATAAAGTCATGCATCCTAAGAGGTATCATTCTACATTCATTTAATTGGCAACCTACTTTGTCTTCAATTAAATAGGTGATCCATCTCGTTACAAGGATTGGCAAGGTGCCCAGTCTACTGAGTTTGCTGATGTGTCTGCAGTGAGTTTGCAATATTGAACTACCATGTTAATAAAGTCGCTTTAATTTGTTTAGCAAGTTGCTGTAGAGAGAACTTCAGGAGCAATTGAGGCCTGGAATGGTATATTAAAGAATAATGACCATCCCAACCATCGCCTGAGACCAGATATTTTTATTAAAGATCATTACCCAATACTTAAGGGTAGGCAAATGGCTTTTATCGACAATTTGTCCTCTAAACAGAAGAAAAAATTGACAGTCAGTGTTTCCTTACTTTAGTTATGGTATGTAATAATCAACTTTTTTTGCAGAGAACCTTGAATAAACCGAACAAACCGTTGAAGGAAGAGTGGGCAAGGAGACCTAAGAAGAGGAAGTTACCTTTTACTAATCGTGGAATATATCAGCAACCACCATTAAAAAACTTCAAAATTTTAAAGTATGGTTATACTACAAATGAATTCAAACATGCATGCACACAGTAATTCCCTATATGCATTCACTATAATAGCACCCCAGAGCAAGATAAAGTAGACAAAATGGACCCAGTTTTGGATTGTGTAATCATTAAAAGCAGCAGGTATGTGGCACTTATAAAAATTTTTGCTGTTCATTTATCAATTTTGCTTAAGAGCAACTAGTCAGAAAACTGAGGTAAATATTAAATATGATATTATGCTCAATCCTATGTCACAAAATGCTTTGTCTAGGATATTACATCGTTGCCTATAATCTTGAGAAAGCAGCCAAATAGGGGCATTTCTAATAAATGTTTGAAGTATTGTTGGGGTAACTCAGTCATTCAAGCCCTGGAATGCACTAGCCTGCCACTTTTTCTACAAGGTAAACTTACACTACTGACCTCATTTTATATTCAACATGCATGTCACGCTCAACAGGAATTCCATTGAATAAGATGCAACAGGATTACCTTGAATTACATTGTCGCTTACAAAAAGGAAAGATTGGTGATGCATCAACTCTTCTGGTAAATTGTATTTTTGTTTCTTTCCTTAATGTGCTTTGCATTCCACAGCAAGGGATCACTTCTATGAACATGACTTTGCAAAATGATGCTGCAGAAGGATTGCTAATATTGTGCAACAACTTGGAGGTCTTATATTCATGCAGACTTTTATCTTGTTATTGAATTCAATTTTGTAAAGGACAATGATGATCAGCTAACTTCCATTTTAATTGAAAGAACAGGAATTTGTTCAGATTGTAACTTTGTAAGTGATTATTTATTATTATCCATTATATTAGTCTCTTTTTCAAAAAAAGGTTAAGCAAGAAGTTGTTACACATTATCACTGTGAAATGAATATGACCATACAAGTGAAATCAAGCACTGTGTCTGAGTTGTATTCACAATTTCTTAGTTTGACAACATCTGAGGGATTGTTAACTTGCAAAAGGTAATGTAATGTAATAAATAAATGAAATGTAATAGTATTTGCCAAATGTTTGTGCAGTGCCTGTGGAATTTGTACTAAACATTTATCTGTATCTGGCAAGCTGATCAAACTACCTGATACATTACTCATGTGCTTTTGTCGTGTTGGAGGTGCCATGCCATCAAAGTGTGGAGTAATCTTGGAAAGGTTTGTAAGAATGTATTACACATGATGTTGATAACAACATATTTGCATTGCATTTCAAGATACTTTTCTGCAAGTCTTCATGATTCAAGTATAATGTCGTACACATTGGCCTCTATTATTGTAAGACAAAACTATAGACTTTATATTGTGTTTTTACGTCTTTGAACTTCATCAGATTCATCATGGTGGGACCAGAGGTGGGACTAACTCTGGACATTGTAAATAGTTTTGCAAAAATAAATTAAAATATTACATCTAATTGGATTAACAGATACATCTCTGGTATGGGATAATGAATGTTGGATCCATTATAACGATTCAAGTGTCACATACGAGAATGCAGACTATCACCTGGATGAATATGTTGCAGTATGTACTTGTATGATGTCAGCAAAAGCATTAATGATATCTTTACCTTTCAATTGCAGACAAACGTGGCAATAGCAGTGTACACATCACCAGATTCAAAGGTAAATGTATACACTATGGTTTTGTTGTAGACATTGGTACTTTATAATTATAGTGAGTGTATTGATTAGGTGTTTTTGAAGCCATTAGCTGGATGGCCACCACCACTCTCTCCAAGATTGCCTCCAGTAAATAATTATTATTTAGTATTATATATATTATATATAATCTTCACAATTCATGCACAGTGTGAGACATTTGGATTACATTGCACAACTAAGGTATACTTGTAAATCTCACTGCATTGCTGACTTTTTCATTTAGGTATGGAATGACTTGGTTGAGAGTAACTCAGACATCCACCTGCAGTCATTCAGAGGAACAACCTGGCTTTTATCTGAGGTTTGCTTGGAATCACTCATTTGTAAATTAACTAATACTTCCATAATAGGCTATTGTGAAGTATCTCCATCTACTTTGTACTGAATTAAAAGTGTGTTGTTGTGTACACATCATGTAAAGAATTTTTTGTAAACAGAATAAAACGAGAATGCATTGTTTTGATCCTGTGTTCTTACCCAAACTAAAAGCAAATGGTTACCATGCTGTTCAAAAATTCACAAAGGTAACCCATTCAAGTCATTCAATCACTTTATAAATTCTATGTTTGCTTTGCATAGCATGTCGATATATTTTCCATGGAATACCTGCTATTTCCAGTGCATTTGTCATCACATTGGGTCCTTGTTGTAAGTTCAGAGATTGTGTGCAATAATATTAATCATCATGGTTATTATATACAGGTGATAGGCATGGATGATCAGATCATCTACTACATAGATCATCTACACAATGAATCTCCCACTACTGTGAACTGGATATGGTATATAACCACTAATTTATATACAATAATTTTATTATGAATTTGTATCTCTGCATTTTGTATAGGTATTACTTATGTCAGGAAAGCATACAAAGAAGATATGCAACACTTAGAAGATGTAATTGGAGATACGCAAATTCTAAGGTGCAAATACAATGACAAATACATTGAAATTTCATTTGTTACATAAGTATCTTTACATAATTTTAATTATAGGACATTAAACTTATGCACCAAATGAATAGCTATGACTGTGGAATTTATTTGCTAATGGTAAGAATAAATATGTCCATTAATATCAGTGCAATATTTATTAACAATAATAATCGTTATTTAAAGGCTGCCAGGTGTTTTGCAATGAAATGTAAACTGTCATACACAGTGGTGAATATTATTATATCACTCTAATTTCATGTCTTTAAGTTTGTTGACCACAGGAAGCAGCTGCTCTAGCAAGGAAACAATTCTTGTATGAAATAATGACAAACAAGATAAGAATTGACAATGAATGTAAGTTGAAGTGTTAAAAGTTGTAAAACATAGTCTATAATTATAATTACACAAAAGTTGAAAGTGCTTACAAGAGATCAACAATATTAGAAATTGCTCCTCTTTCTATATCCGGTGTGACAGAGGTATAAATAGTTCAGTACTAACATCGATTTGGCAAAGCATAATCAAATGATATTAGGTCTCAGATGATGATGACAATGATCTACCATTGGTTACCTTCTCTAGTTGTGCAAATACTTCCAAGGAAAAGGAAGGTAATGGTATACTACAGTTGGTACCAATTTATTTAGTTTTGTTTTTCTCCAGTCCATGAATCTCAATCAAAACAACCACCACAGAATGAGATTTCAGAATACACTACTGCTCTATCCATCGATGGGGCAAATGTTTCTCTTAAAGGTGTTCGCAATCTGTATCAAGCACATATTTCAGTTGAGGTATGCAAGTATCAAGACAGAGTATTAAATACATGTGTGCTGAAACTAATATCTCATTTGTGCAGGTAGTGTATTACTTCCTTCACCTATTGAAATTTGTGAATAATAACCTATTTAACCAAAGTGATCCAGTGAGGTAGTACACAATGCATAGATGTTGAATTAATACATTTTTTTCTATCTTGTAAGGATATAAAGGGATATATAGAAATTATTTATGACTACCAGATAGAAAAGTGCTATACTGCTGTTACCAAAACAGAGTTTGATAATATAAACCCTTGCCAACAAATCAAGGTGTGTTTAGCTTGTAATAATATTCATGATCAATATATTTTTGGGTTCTAGTTTACACCTGCAGAAGTATGGCTTATTTTATGCCCAATATGGGAGGATAATCACTGCTTGATAAGTGTAGGATAACACATACATATACACAAACACACACCATATATACAGAAGTTCAATATGCTCATGCTAGCTGTACTTTCATACAACACATCCATGGCTGTAATAGTTTCATATAATACAGGTTGCAGATTTCATCCAGATGCATATTATAGTATATGATCCATGTGGTTGTTCAGTAGACAACCACAAGAAAGGAATACACATATTCAGGTAATAGTAGTTCATAATACAAATTATACACTTTACCCAATTCTTATGTATTAAATAGAAAAGCAGTAGGTACATGGAAGTGTTGCCAGGAAAATGTGGCTCGTCGATTCAATAACTGGAGGATAATACCATACAATACGGTTAATATTTTATTATATCATCACTGTGGTTTTGTTAATCCTCTCATACAGAGTTGCTTTCCACCCTCTGATTATGAGATGCTAATTTGCAAGGTTATTTATATATATCGTTATTTTAATTTACATTTTATTCCACTTTGATTTCAGTTCGCTTCACAGTTAATTAACCTCCAAGAATATATTTGCAATGATGAAAAAGTGAGTTTACATATGAAATTGTCATAGTTGTTAATAGATCACTTAACTATATAGAAATTAGAATATTGTATGTGGATGTGCAAAGAAATATTAAGAAGGTATTGTTTTTGTGTTACTGCATGAGTGCATAAACTATGATGTTTGAACAGCAGGCATATATCTGAAGCTGTGGTCAACAGTGACATAGTAAAACAACTTGAAGATTTGTGTAGTGAAGCTGGTGAAGACATAGGTAACTACTGCATTGCAATTACTGTGGAAAAAAAGTAATATGTACATTCATACAATATCACACAGTCAGCTCAGAGGAGAATACACATGAGGATCAGAATGATAGTAAGTATAATTGTATACTTATTTGTGCAATGAATGTATCTTGTTATTTGTATTTATATAACGTGCAATCTTTTGTAGACTTTGACCCAATTAGAGAAGGTTGTCTTGTGCCTGATTTCAAGAACAAATCGGGGTCACAAGAGGATCTTTTCCATATTAAGTGGGGGAGTGAGTGTTACATTAGCTGCTACCCAACATTGGAAAGACAACAATCTGATGAGTATGCACATGAATTATATTTACACCTTAAAACTTTCCTATGTCATTGAATTACAGTAAATGCATATTTACACGTTCATTTATACGTCAAACTGTAAAAGAATTAGAGGTATTTATGTACAGTATTCATAAGTGTATGCACATGATATACTTTTATTTTAGCCAACACTTCGACAACTTTATTTGGGGGAATGTCAAAGTGACTTCCCTAAACATGTGCAAACATTGAAGAAGCTCGGAGTACATAAATGTGCACCTTGGCCTATTGAACTTATGGATATGGTATGTCTCTGTATATCATGTGGTAGTAGAATAAATATTATGTAATTATATTTATTCAGGAATTTGAAGTACAGTATTTTGTTATGGGTCTTGAAAGTGATATTTTGAAGAAACCTATTATGTCTTTTCAACACAATATTAATGTATACGTAATATGGCCAGAGGTAAGAAAAGATATAACATTGTTGCGTTATGTTGAAGATTCAACATGTGATGTGTTCACTAGATCCTCACTGCCCTCATCATGAAAAAGTACAACATGAAGTACAGTGAAGCCGTAAATACTTTCTTGTCAAGATCGCTTCCAAAAGATTAATAATTATGCTAAATTATTAAAATGTATCAACTTATCTTTACTATTATTATATTATTTTATATACAGTTATTGTGAAATGAAATTGTAATCTCAAAAGCAGACAAAATGTACCAAAATAATATTTGAATAGGTGGTGATTACACATAAATGAATAAAAGTGACATTCAGATCCCTATACATATAAGTCACTCACAAGTATAGCGATTTAAGATAGACCATCAGCGTATATTGTGATCATTGAATGGGCGTTCCTTAAATTTGAATTCGCCATTGAACTTACATAGTAACAACTAAATCCAAGTGACTTTTAGATCCCTAACATACATGTGAATATGAAAATCACTTTAATAATAGTATCAGTTACTCACAAGTATAGCGATTTAAGATAGACCATCAGCGTATATTGTGATCATTGAATGGGTGTTCCTTAAATTTGAATTCGCCATTGAACTAACATAGTAACAACTAAATCCAAGTGACTTTTAGATATATACCTAGCATACATATGAATCGGAAAATCACTTTAATAATAGTATCAGTTACTCACAAGTATAGCGATTTAAGATAGACCATCAGCGTATATTGTGATCATTGAATGGGCGTTCCTTAAATTTGAATTCGCCATTGAACTAACATAGTAACAACTAAATCCAAGTGACTTTTAGATCCCTAACATACATGTGAATATGAAAATCACTTTAATAATAGTATCAGTTACTCACAAGTATAGCAATTTAAGATAGACCATCAGCGTATATTGTGATCATTGAATGGGTGTTCCTTAAATTTGAATTCGCCATTGAACTAACATAGTAACAACTAAATCCAAGTGACTTTTAGATATATACCTAGCATACATATGAATCGGAAAATCACTTTAATAATAGTATCAGTTACTCACAAGTATAGCGATTTAAGATAGACCATCAGCGTATATTGTGATCATTGAATGGGCGTTCCTTAAATTTGAATTCGCCATTGAACTAACATAGTAACAACTAAATCCAAGTGACTTTTAGATGTATACCTAGCATACATATGAATAGGAAAATCACTTTAATAATAGTATCAGTCACTTACAAATATTTTTAAGTTAGACTATTAGCGTGTATTGTGATCAGTACAATTTACATATAATTATTTACTTACAGGCTAGCTAATGTTGATGGTGACATCTCTGCATTAGTAATTCTATAAAAATATAATTCATTAAATTACTTATATCTGTATGTTGTATAAACACATATTTATGTAATATACTTTTATTATAATAATATTATGACAATGTCTTTATCTGCTCTCACACTGATCAGCAATACAGTAGTTATCCAGTGTGCCTGTTATTCCGATGTTCACCCACAGCATATTATTTTTACACAATTGTTCGTTTTTGATCTGTTCATTCTGTCATATATACAATGCATAAAATTACAAACAAGTTATCTTTATTACATTCTTTGTCCATTCTGGTTTTTAATAAAGAGCAATTTATTACTTGGAAACTCCTTGACGTCTTAAATAGTTTCTTTGACACCAGTGGAATTGTTTAATGTTGTGTAGCAGGTTGCTTGTAATTTTGTATTAACAGGAATATCTACTCAATATATATATATATAATAATTGTGTATATAATCATACAATTTATAAGTATGTTGGAGCACAGCCAACTACTGGGATGATGTGAAGCCAAAGCATTGGAGCCAGTTAGAATACAGAATTAGATATACCTTGTTAGATGCAGAATTAGATATACCTTGTTAGATGCAGCAATAATTTATAAAACCTACCTTTATAAATATGAGTAGCGGGTATTGTTATAAATTTTGAATGAGAGGCTGCAGGTTGCCAGATATTTAGCAGGGAAATTTTTGTGGTTAACTTCAAAACCTCAAGAATGCGGGGCTGAACGTATGTGGTCAGTTGAGTATAATAAAGAGCAAACAAAGTCAGTGACCTTCAGTGAACTGCTGACCTCAACACACCCTCCGCGTGGGTGAACAATTTGTATACACACGCCCAGCGCGTTAAAAGGGTTAAGAAGAAGTTGTGGCTGTCATGAAATCCTGCAGTAGTTTGGAAATCAAAGTCAGTTTTCGCAAGCATCATTAATTATCTATCCATCAAATGCTATTATTTAGAAGCTAATGATGAGAATGCAGATTTTTAGTTTGCATTATAAAATTAATAATAAAGCAGTGTTTTAATATATATAATTTATATATTTTAAATTTTAATTCGCAGATGGGAGCAGCTGGATTTAAAGGTAGCTGGCCTCCTGTTTTTCCAGACAATGGTGGTATGTTAAGGAAAACAACAGTATGCTATAGATCTGTAATACTAATGATCAGTAGTCTCGCGTAGCCAGACTCAACCCTCTGCTGCGCGAAAGTCGCGCAGCAGAGGGTTGGGTCAGTACGTCACTCCTGGAAACATATGGATCGCATGATTGCCAAAACATGTGATACGCACCGTTGTCATCAATTACGTAACGTATCTGATTACAGATCTGTTAATCAATCACAATATTGGGTGTGTACTCTGGTCAAAGTCAAGATGGCTCCTGATGACACATTGTTTTACCAACTTCTTCTATTATATAATAGAGTAATTTTATTGAGCCTTAATAACACGGTAGAGTTTTTTTAAATTATCAATAACAATAATAAAATTATTATTAATAAAAACTGAACGTTTCGACCCGAAGGTCTTCTTCAGCAGTATACAAAAAACAAAACCAAATAGCCTATTTATATACGGACAGATAACAAGTGATGACATCATGACAGTACAAAGAGTGAGAACAATGATGGTACAGGAATACAAAGGGTAGTACAGAAAATAACAAGGTTTGACAATGATGGTACAAGAAAAGTAAACTATGACATGAAGGTTTAGATTAAGTCTGTGATGGTCGAAACGTTCAGTTTTTATTAATAATAATTTTATTATTGTTATTGATAATTAAAAAAACTCTACCGTGTTATTAAGGCTCAATAAAATTACTCTATTATATATTACAACATGGTAATGAATATCTATAACATTCTTCTATTATGATAGTTTTAAGTCCTCTCGTATCACTAGTGAAAGGCAAAGTAGCCACATATAAAGGTATGGTATATGGAGGGCAACAGGATGATATAGCTGTGTGAGCTAGTATTGCATATCTCCTCCCAAATGCCTCATAATTTCAGAAATCTAGGATATACTATTATCCAGCACTTAAAAGAATGATTTAGTTGGAATAAGTGTGGATGAAGCCCACTGTATAGATATTTGGTAAGTAAATGTATTAAAAATACTAAATCATTGCTATATTAATTTTGTATATACACACGGGAGAGTCTTTCAGAATAGAGTTTAGAAATATTGGAGAATTGCGTTCACTTGTACCAAAGGTTGTGAATATGATAGCTTTAACAACCACAGCACCTTTTACGTTTTAACACCCATAAGATAATAGATAATACAAGACAGTCTCTTTATGCATGATTTCTTAGCTATTATGAAAATACCAAATCGATTAAACATCGAGTACATGCTCAAATCAAAATTTAATCCATTAATGGATACCATCGTTCAGAATGGTATGAAAGCTATAATGATCAGCAACAATTGGTGTTGCATCACCCCCTCCCTCAAGTACAATTTGATACTGCTATTGCAGAATGGTGAGATGCTTTCAAATTTCGTCATTATACATATATGAGTACAGTGTTGTTGTTGTTTGGAAACTCTGTCACAATTTATAACACTGCAAAAATAAAAGAACTCAATCTTTACATTTGCAAGGATTTAACAATTACATTGTTGTTCACTATACATACATCTAATACTGCAGCTCTTTGTAGTTACCCTCGCCGCGTAGCATAGGTGGAAGGGTAGGAATTCTTCTAAAACCTTTTTGTTCTAAAGTTATGACAAGTTTTATAACTCACAGTTACCGTTTCACGACTTTAAGATGAAACGAGGGCAATAATGAGAGTAAATATAGACACACAAAACACAGGTGATCCTCTTGCATGGCTGTCACTAGCCAAGAAACACTTCAAACCACCAAAACAATCGATGTAATGGTTGCTACTACATCACCATTGATGCAAGATAGAGAGCTACCTAGCTCCACCTACAGGTATGTGCACGTACGTGCATGCTTGCATACTAAACACATGGTAGAGGTGATTCGTTTTCACACGGAGACTTTAGAGGTAGACTTGAGAGCTTTTTCAAAGGAAAACAGAGAATAAGATGTAAGATATATATATATATATACAAATTATACATTTCTTTCATTGATATTCTTTTAGGATAGAAAGTTATATATATATATATAATTATATAGCAGTTTTAATTAATGCCCATAATGAAATGTTTTCAAATTTGTATTTCTATTCCATGTAACAAAAGTGTTGTTTGTTTCATACACTTCATTATATTTTTTTTAAAAATGGAGTGCTTTGTATTACTTTGCCACATAGGCGAGGGTCCCGTCCCGATGGCGCTCTTTAATATAATCAATTACTTAAAGCATCACAATTTTAGGGTGTTGTCTACTCATATTTTATGCCAACAATGTAGTGATCGTTTAATGCTAAAGTCCATGAAATTTTATCTGTCAATCAAAACAGTTTGGAAACTTGCAAACACAATTTAAGTTATTGTAGTCATAACTTTTAATACTTTATGCACATTATGTCATAGTAACATCATGCTTGTAAATACAGCATCCTCAATGACATTTGACAAGCTAAATTGAAATTCATCATATTAATCATGCAACCGTAATAAATACAATTTAAATGGTTATTTTTACAATTGCAGTGATCCAGCCATTTAAAAAAATTGATTATAAAGACATGAGGATCATGGTGACTTAACAACAGAGTTAAACTAACCAGTTCTACATAACAACCCTACAGTTAAGTATAGCTTCTTTGTGTTTTGTTTTTACTCTATCCATAATTGCACATAAGGTTTTTATGTTCTAATCTTATTTCTGAGCTTTATTAGTCTACTTGCTTTCATGTTTTAAATTCTTTTTGTATTATTTACCATATTATCCAATTTAATCGTTCATGTTTGTATTCATAAAAAAAGAATGTTTGCATTCGTATAGAAATCACTCATTGAATTGCATGAATATATAATCTCATAGTTACATCATGCATATAGTTACAATAACCTGTATGACAAACTAGATTGAAATACATGCATGAATAAATTGGTTATTATAACAATTTTATTTTTGCTGTGAAATCACTATACATCAATATAAAATTATGGATTCTGTGTATTTTGACAGTAACTGTAAATTCCTTCATTCTGACAGTGACATTCAATCCATGTGAAACTGTAGCTGCAGATAATAAATATTGTAATGTAATCCTGCAAACATCATGCTTTGATATCTAGTACTACAAATAACTACATGTGTAATTATAAATCACAATAACACTATTACTCTTCAGAAGCATTGAATAGCAAATCTATCACTACATCTAGCTAGTTACAAGTATTATTATACATCAACATGCCATTCTAATCTCTATTTTAACATGCTCTAATCTAACTTCAAAGGAACATCAAAGGGCAGACACATGAACTAAAATACTGCATGAGCACATCAAACAGAACATCTGCATTGTGGACAATAGAATGTTGACATACCACAACCACATTGGTAAATTGTAATCTATAAAACCTGATTTGCAGTAACTAAGTAGGTCTGTACTTCCATGGCCAGCATCTTTCTCTACTTTTATCATGTTATGAATGTATTTATAATTGTATATCTCTATGTATTTTTGCAGAGTAATGTTATAAAGGAGTGGTTATTCACATTAATTAACCCTTAGAGGACTGAGCTTGTTTTTCAAAATTCTTCCCATTTCCAATACTGGAGACTCTATTGCATATATTTGGCCACCGTTCACTTTCTCTAACCCAATCTTGGCTCCTGTTCTGACATGGAGTACTAATTCTACCCACTTGCTTACCGGGACTTGAAAGTCCCAACTGCTTCGTAGGATTAAATCAAATGCAGTGCTCTCCCGCTTTTGACTAGAACATGGGGCAAACAAAATGACCCCACTGCATGTTGGCAGCAGCTACACCCACGATTTCAGGTTTTACAGCAAGGTAAATGCCTCAGAAACCCACCAGAGAGAGTGGGCGGGGTCACTGAAGCCACAATGGGCGTTTGCAGGGAAGGAGCTGCGCCTCCTTTGAACCCCCATTAATGGGGGGACACCCCCTTCAAATTCCCCCCCCCCATAGTCGATATTTAGGCCAAAGGGCGGCCAAAAAACATCAATTGTTTTTGGCCATTTCATGGGCTTGTTTCTGACATCAATTACAAGCATTTGGAAAGCTTCATAATGCTAGAAACATACTCTGCACCAAGTAGGGGTCAAATGTCACATATATGTGACATCAGTCTTCTAAGGGTTAAAAGAATGGTGATTTACATAAATCAGCTGTTGTTTACATAAACAAACAGTACTAGTTATTTACACAAAAGAGTAGTTATTTATGTAAAAGAATAGTTATTCACACAAAAGAGTAGTTAATTATATAAATAACTGCATGTTTTAATAATTAGAACTACAATTGCAAGCAACTAGACAAACTATATTGTCATAATAAAACAGTACCAATATAGAATTTAATACGTATACATTATGACTGCATTTGCAAAAAAAATTGCCCATTTAGTACTACAAGCCATTTCAATTAGCTTATATACTACATATGTACACTGTAATACTGTCCAATGGATGGGTTAATATACCTATCACATCAACAACTAGATGGTAAGGATAATTAGAAGAAATTACACAAAAATATACGATGACAAATATATAGTAAATAGTGAATAAATTAACCTTAATAATGCTATTGCAAGTTTTAAGAATGGTGAGATACTTTCACATTGGTAGGGGCCTATAGAGATATATACCACTGTGTCGGATATAATATTGTAAAACATTATTATACTGTGTGTAATTATGTATTCCTTTAATCTATAGAACAACATTGTACATACATTATAACAATATTAATAATACTTACAATTATGTGTATTAACTGTAAATTCTTTCGTTCTATGAAATTCACTCCAAAAACAAAATTACTATTTTATTGGTTAGTACAGTTGCAAGGATTTAACAATTAGTTGGTTATTCAGATTGTTATCGATACACACATGCAAATGCGATAACTACTTTGTACTAATTATAACCAATTAGTCGAGGAAGTATAATTTTACAGTGCAACCACTTTGTATCTGGCAGCTTTGGCCAACAAAAGTTTGAAACCTGTAAAGTCATAATTTAATTTATTCTAGTGTACATTTTTATACTTGGTGCACATAATGTCATAGTAACATCATGTATATAGCCACAACAACCTGTATGCCATTGCAATTAGCTTACATACTTAGTTATATTCAGAATGTACAGTCCCTTACAGTTTTAAGTTAATGTTCATATAAAGTATTTAATGCTTTCAAGCAGCAATCATAGAACACACCCGTAATTGAATCATTATAGAGTGTGCTATATACTTCCCATCCTTGAATTCCATAGAAGCAGTTGTGCATGTATCCTTAGAATACTAATACAAAGTGAAATATATCACACTTGATAATACAATACAACATGTATGTAACATTAGGGAAATAATTTATTGATCAGAATAAAAGTTGAAATGTTTGTTAAATTAACTCACTGTAATGCCAAAATATATGACGTCGTTGCTATCATATTATCATTATTACAGATTTGGAGTTGTTGTCAACTCTTTGCAGGTAGACAGAAGTGAGGGTTGCTATGTGTGTATTTCTAAATATTTATCTAGTCATCAGGGGAGCTCCACAATCTGGTCATTGTATAACCATACGTTTCAGTCCGTTTAATCTCCCAACGTATGGCTTGCTATGAAAATGGAGGGACCACTCCACCTTTGGAGTCCATTATTTGAGCTTTGTTTATCAAGGCAAACATTAAATCGTTAAATAAATCTTATATTTGTTAGTACAGTTGCATGGAATAGCATGAGTTTCAATTTAGTTTGCCACTTGTCATAGAGAAGGGTATGGCTACATGCATGTATGTTACTATTACATATAATGTGCATCAAGTATTGAAAGGTATAAATTAAATTATCTTTGTGGGTTTACAAACTGCTCGATACAATTACATGTATTTTAGTATAAATCTTTGACATGAAATATAAGTAGACAGCACCCTATAATCATAGTGATTCAACTATAATTGAATATTATTAGTACAAAGCATCTGTGGTATGAAATGTATGTATCCTTAACAACCAACTAATGTTTAAATCCTTGCAACTGTGCTAACCACAATATTAGTTATTTTAACTACTTTGTTTTTGTAGTGATAATAGTATTAATAATCAGCATAGACACTAGCATTGTTTTAGTATGACTATAGCAGCCACTTTTAGTTAGTCATGCATAGTATACCTAACTTCTCAAACTTTTAGTTTAGTTATAGTTTAGTTAACTGGAAATAATATTAGCTGTACAGTTTGATTATGATGCATATGGCTGAATATGATTAATTAACCAAGCCAGGATACAACACTAGTGCCAAAATATATTAGCATACATAATTACGTTCTTGATTATATCGCCTGTCTTCCTCTTTAAGGGCATTTACTGGAAGCAGGTGGAACATCACTCTGTGGAAAACCACACCTTGATCTAGAATTGTGCAGTTAATTAAAAATTAATGATGATCAAGTTATGAAAAGGTATACTTCAATAAATAACTTCATTACCATTTACAAATTCACAACGTATTTTTACAATATGAAACGTCATTTTACTTCATTTCATTGTAAAGTAGTGTGATTTATTTTGAGCTGTGAAATATGAAATCAAGAACCCAAGTATTGTAAAATTCATTGTTTTGGGTTGTAGAAAGCAAATTTGCAAACCTTGTATCTATGATTTTTTTATCCTGTGACTAAACAGGTTTTGGTTTTAGTTTTAGTTCACTAACTAAAAGTATACATTATTGGCCATTTTTCATTTTAGTCAGTTATAGTTATTACAGTAGACCTGTAATTTAGTTAACTAAAAGTAAAAATGCCTTACTTAATATATGTTAACATTCTTAATTAATGAAACTGCTAAGTTTAACTGTTAAAGGGGTTTTAGCTATAGTTATTGTTAACTAAAACAACGTTAACACTAACACACACACACACACAGACACACAACAGCATCTGTAATAGTAATAGCCTTGCAATAATTTTAATTATTAATTAAAAACGCCCACCTAAGATTAATTAGGAGAGCACATGTGTATAAGCACATGGTAGGTAAAGTTTTCAAGGGAGTAGGATCTTTAGTAATCCAGTAGGAATGAAGTAACTAATTGCTAAATCTATACCATATTCTACTATAATCACAACAGTATAATGACTCTGTAGGCCCACATGCTAAAAGAATAACCACAGACCATCAAATAAAACCTGGAAATAAAAAACAAAAGCACTAGAGCTGAAGAGAGACGTATTATGCCTGTCTAGTTTTTCAAGCTTAGCACTTTAGATATAGATGAGGTGAAGTAAATGTCAGATACTCGTACCACTGAAGCTTCAGAGGAGAAGTTACCTCCTGACAGAGAGAGGTCTGTCATTCAGTTTGAAGTCAGTCCCCGTAGGGCCGCCTATATACCTCATTGTCTCAGATTAGATGAAATCTTCTGTACGTTTACAGGCTTAGCAACACACTGGTACATGTAAGTACTAATATCAAATAACCAGTACTAAGTAATCCATATTTGTCATTGAAGTAATGGCTGTTATGACTTCAAGCAGTCTCTATATAACAAGTTTTAGTTCCACACAGTCATCCACAAGTGCATTCATTGTAGATTTATTTTCTGCTTGATTAGAAGATGCCCAGCTCAAACAATATAATTGCATAGCTGTATAAATGCTAGTCACATATTTATTTGTAATGGGATATGACTGCACTATAATTTTTTTCAAAATATGAAACTCATTTTTAAAAACATACTTTCAATTTGTTTACATGTCGTTTGGGGAAAAAAGTTAGAACTGAAACTACATTTTTACAACTATAGCATATGTGATTATAAAAGAAATGAATCATTAAACATCATGCAGAATGCACATAGCATTAAAAGCATGCATGTACACATTTTCAGTTAATATACAGGGGTTAGTTCAAAACGAAGACGAGTGACATCTTCATGATTACCATCAATCCAGTAGTTGACATCAAAGTTACTTGTTGCTGGCTCATAATAATTGCCACTTTTGATGTATGTGACAATTGTCTCGATATTCCAACCATCATTGCTATTCTCTACTATAGCAATTGATTCGATATCATATTTCCTTATACATTGATCTGAAAGACTTATCTTCCACAGGTCTCCCTTGTACTTTTCGTAATCATTTCCTGGGAGGTTTGGAAGAAGATAAAGTTTGGTAACTTTATCAGTTAGTACGATTTCCACAGCATGACCATCACTACTCTCTGCATTATTAAGTCCTGAAGTGAATGCTATTATGTAGAGAGAGTCCAGACATACTCCTGTACAAGGAAACAAATTATAAACCAGATTATGCAGACATGTTAAGGCATATAATAATTATACTTACTAGGATCAATAGATCTTTTTTGTTCACCATTGTCTAGTGAATCAATCACTGGAACAGCTTTAATGATACTGGACAGAGACAAGAGTCCTAATATAACAAGTATGTTCATGCTTGTCATATTGTGATTATTTGGGAAAAAAATGACTGGCCTTTTTGTGTGTGAATATATCTAATGTTTGGAATAGAAATTATGATACTTATTGCATGTACAGTACCACTGCATTAAGTATGGTTACAATAAAGAAAGTCTGTACATTGAGAGTAGTTAACACACAAAGTTAATAATACACATATACTTACTCTGAAATCTTTCGAGAACAACTGGTATCAAATGTGAGTATACGCTCACCGCTCCGCCTACGTGGGGGAGGGTTACATATCAAAAATGGCGGAAATTTATTTAATTTACAACTTACGACATTAACTGTAAATTCCTTCATTCCATGAAATTCACTGCAAAAACAAAATTGTTAAAATAACTACTCTACTGACTACTCGTATTCCATAGCTGCCAACAATTTATTTTACATCTTTGGTGTATTTTGACATTAACTGTTAATTCCTTCATTCTATCAACTGAATATTAGATTATGTGTAATTTGACAGTGACATTCAATTCATGTAAAACAATCACAGGAAAACCAAACAGTAAGTAGGCCTACCGTATGCAGGGAGAACAGACTCCGTAATTACACTTGACACTGGATTTAGACAAGTTCCGTGTTTACACACAGAAGGATAACGTACAGAGACTCTAAAAGAACGGTTATATCGTAACAGCCCTGTTATATTATACTGTCAATTCACCATCTGGTTGTGAAAATTGTCCGTTATCATTTTACTAATGAGCAAGAAACAGGTTTCATCTTTACAATAACGATAAACTTATTTGCACCGAATATTTTATTTAAACTGAAAGATCATGTGCCGTCATACCAATTAACTATGAAATCCAAGACGAACCTGCTATCAACTCTAGACAAGTTTTCAAGACCATGAATGATGTCGAGGATGCTATTAAATATCTGCAAGATAAACATCATCATCCTCTGAAGTTTACAAGTCAGAATCGGTTGAATCTTACAATAAAAAGGTATTTTAGCATCAATATGCATATTATTATTATTATTGTTATTGTTATTGTGCAATTTATATATATATATATATATATTTATACCTAAAATGAATATTCATCCTTATTATTATTATTATTATTGTTATTGTGCAATTTATATATATATATTTATACCTAAAATGAATATTCATCCTTTGATGTGATAATGTCTAAATGACGAATACGCCTGGTATAGCATGACACTGACAGATACCTGAGTAAGATATCCACAAAGCATAACGGGAACAACAACAACTAAATATGACAAAAATAAGTCACATTACACTGACATATACCTAAGTAAGATATCCACAAAGCATAACGTGAACAACGACAACTAAATATGACAAAAATAATTCACATTACACTGACAGATACCTGAGTAAGATATCCACAAAGCATAACATGAACAACGACAACTAAATATCACATAATAATTCACATTACACTGACAGATACCTGAGTAAGATATCCACAAAGCATAAGGTGAATAACAACGACTAAATAAGACAAAAATAATTCACATTACACTGACAGAGATACCTGAGTAAGATATCCACAAAGCATAACGTGAACAACGACAACTAAATTTGACAAAAATAATTCACATTACACTGACAGATACCTGAGTAAGATATCCACAAAGCATAACATGAACAACGACACAGTGACAGAAAGACATGTCACAGTATGTATACTGACAAATTAGAGAAAGATACTGTGAAAAAGAAGTAATTATAGTCTGCTCATTTTGTGAACGCCACGGCAGTGAATGCGTAACAATAACATTTTCATCTTCATGATTGCTTTCATCAGTCATAAGATTGACAGTAACTTTCTTCCAAACTGGTTGTTCAGAGGACTTGACATAACTTCCTCTCCGATCAAAAAGCTATTGTTAAAAGAGATAGAAAGCACATTAGAAGTCATTGATCTAGTTATGATTATCCTTACTTGGTGATTGCGGGCACATCCTCTCCTGTCCTTCTTCCTTTTCTTAACTATATCTAATTGTGGTCCAGCTGCTGATAACTCTCTGTAGGAGCGCTTTTGTGTTTCAAAGTGGCGATGAATTGCACCTATAATTGTATTTAATACTTTGTCTAGGAAATTATAGAACTTACGATGAAAATCATGAGCATTATAGGTGAACTCTTTCAATTCCTTCTTTATTTCATCAAATATCCTTTTTTTACATGATCAGCCCTATTGAATAGAAGAAATTAAGAGGATGTATTAACTCGAAAACACAGAATATTTTACTTGCCAAGTTAATTATATTTATTACAGTCACAAGCTAAGTCTATCTGAACATATTGGGATATATATAGTTTTAAGTACTTTCAAAATATACACTTAGTACAGTATTCTTATTGCACTTGTACCTTTCATTGAAATCAAACTCTTTATCTAGTACAGAGTAGCTTTTTCCTAAAAATTAATGTAAATTAAAATCACATAACTTATACACACCGGCCATGTAGTAAATCACAGTGAACATAACTTCTTTAAAATTTTGGGTATATATTTCATAGATGTGGAGGAATTTTATTTTTAGTACTATATAGAGTATAAATGCACTTCACATACCATAATTATAGTATTATAAGTCTCATTAGCAATCCCAGTATAAAGTCATCGACCGCAAGTGTAATATGAGTTTCTTATTATAGTAATATTGATAGATTTAATAAACCAAAGATACAGAAGTATTTATACAACAAGAGAACATGTGGGTAAACAACAATCAAGTGATATTAATTAACACCTAAAGTACAAATAATCAAATTAATGTTACACAGCTCTGTATCAGTGGTGGTACACCACAACAAGTAAAATTAATTATCTGAATGTGACTATCTGAACTTCATATTCTTACAATAAATTACCAGATGCTAACTACATTATAGTTTTAGTTCACTTGTTGAATTACAAGATATCTGGGACTTATATGGCATGCCAATCATTACTGCATCAATGTCTCATGCAACGTTAACAGTATATCATTGATACCTCTACTGAAGTATTTAAAACTTACCAACATACCTTCACAACTTTTTTGCTTTTCATACAACCAGCATTGTGGTCAAATGCTTGTGATTTCTCCAATGTTTCAATTTTATTTGTCAAAACGTTAATTTGACTGGCTTGATTATCCAGTTTATCCAAGATGGACTCTAAAATCTTCTGTTGGTTATTCAGCAACTGCTTAGATGAAATCTCAGCAGTTGAAGAAAATAAAGAAGAACGTGGAGGAGTAGTTGAAACATAGCATCTACCAGACGTGGTGATTCAAGATTTCCCGTTCAGTATCGTACTATATTAAGCTTATGTACGTGCACACTGCTACCTTGAAAACGATTATAGATCTACGTACTCATGATTGAGTACTCCGTCTCGATCTCGTATTATACATGGATCGTATACATCCTCATAGAAAGATGTTCTGCCCTCACTGCCACAGAATTGCCATAAGCTGAAGTATTATAACTCAGACAATGACTGTTGGACAGAACAATTACCAAAGATTGTTAAACCAGATGGAAGTAATGTGGAGTCTAGCACAGCAAATGATTTAAATGCACTGGACCTGGTAATGCTTCTTCAAAATGAATGTCAGTATCAAGAAGATGACCAAGATGTAATGTGAGTATCTATCTCATAGCTTTTGATGCAGGCATGTGGAAATTGAATTGTGACGCATTTATTTTATTATAATTATTCAATAATAATTATTATTGGTTTTAATTGTATTATGTATTCCTTCAATCTATAAAACAACATTGTACATAAATTATAACAATATTAACAATACTTACAATCATATTTATTAACTGTAAATTCCTTCATTCCATGAAATTCACTGCAAAAACAAAATTGTGTTAAAATAACTACTCTATTGATTTCATAGCTGCCAACAATTTATTTAATTTACAACTTATGTGTATTTTGACAGTAACTGTAAATTTTTTTATTCTATCAACTGATTATTAAATTATGTGTAATTTGGTATATTATAATTATGTATGTGTATATTGTAACTGAAACTGTAGATAATAAGTATTGTAATGTAATTTCGCAAACATCCTGATTTGATATCTAGTACTACAAAATAATTACTAATAATTACTTATTAGAAATCATAATAACACTATTACTGTTTCAGAAGGATTGAATAGCAAATCTTTCACTACATCTAGCTAGAACACTAGTATTATGATACATCAACATGCCATTCTAATCTCAATTTTAACATGCTCTAAACTAACTTCAAAGGAATATCAAATGGTAGTAACTTGAACGAAAATACCACACTAGCACATCAAACACAGCACCAGGATTATGGACAATAGAATGTTGACATACGACAACCACATTGGTAATCCGCAAGACCTGATTTGTAGTAATTAAGTAGGTCTGTACTTCCATTGCCATCTTTGTCTACTTATGTAAGACAGTAAGTTAAAGAGTTATTTATAATTGTATATCGTTAGCATTGTTATTAAGGTGTGGTTATTTACATTAAAAGTATGGTTATTTACATAAATCAGCTCTCGTTTACATGAGCACAGGATTAAATTGGACATAAAAATTCCTCACATCCTAATTTTGATCACAAATGTGAACAACTTTTTAATTATAACATACATATTGTTTTCACTGCAAAAATATGCCACTCTGAATTAGAACTTATTGATTGTGAACAATCTGTTCAATCATTCACTTTTAGTACTCCTCATTTTCAATCAAGAACAAGAAGCAGTACTGTGCAAATTGATACTTTGCTAGGCAAGTGGGATCAACGTTGTACATTACAAACTTCTCATAATATACTGTAGTAGATTTAGATTTAAATTATAAAATGTTATTATACTGTTTGTAATTATGTATTCCAGTCTATAAACAACATTGTACATATATTATAACAATATTAACAATACTTACAATTTATATATGTATTAACTGTAAATTCTTTCATTCCATGATATTCACTGCAAAAACAAAATTGTTAAAATAACTACTCTACGGTCTACTCATATTACATATTTACCTAATTAATTTACAACTTTTGTGTATTTTGACAGTAACTGTAAATTCCTTCATTCTATAACCTGAATATTAGATTATGTGTAATTTGACAGTGACATTCAATCCATGTAAAACAATACTATTGTAACTGCAATTGTAGATAATAAATATTGTAATGTAATCTCACAAACATCATGATTTCATGTCTTGTACTACAAAATAATTACTTGTGCGATTGAAATCACTATAACACCATTACTCTTCAGAGGCATGTAATAGCAAATCTTTTACTACATCTAGCTAGAAAAAGTATTATGATACATCAACAAGCTATTGTAATCTCTATTTTAACATGCTCTAAGCTAACTTCAAAGGAATATCAAAGGGTAGACACTTGAACGAAAATACCGCCCTAACATATCAAACAGAGCATTTGGATTATGGACAATAGAATGTTGACATACCACAACCACATTGTAACAATATTAACAATATTTTCAATTATATGTATTAACTGTAAATTCCTTCGTTCCATGAAATTCACTGCAAAAACAAAATTGTTAAAATAACTACTCAAATTCCATAGCCGCCCACAACTTACGTGTATTTTGATATTAACTGTAAATTCCTTCGTTCCTTGCAAAAACAAAATTGTGTTAAAATAACTACTCTACTGTCTGCTCTTATTCCATAGCTACCAACAATTAATTTAACCTACGTGTATTTTTACAGTAACTGTAAATTCCTTCATTCTATAAGCTAAATATAAGATAATGTACAATTTGACAGTGACATTCAATCTATGTACAACAATACTATTAACACATTGTATATCATATGTATCAGAGAATACTGGATGGCCACCCATAATTCTTACTGTCTACTCATATTACATAGCTACATATACAATTTATTTAATTTACAACTATTGTGTAACTGTAAATTCCTTCATTATATATATCACCTGAATTTTAGAATATGTGTAATTTGATAGTGACATTCAATCCATGTAAAACAATTCTATTAACATATTGTATATTATATGTATGTGTATATTGTATCGACAACTGTAGATAATAAATATTGTAATGTAATTTCGCAAACATCATGATTTGATGTCTGATACTACAAAATAATTACATGTGCAACGAGTGCTGTCGGGACGGGACCCTCGCATATGTGGCAAAGTAATACAAAGCACTACAATTTTTTTCTAAACATAATAAAGTTTCTGTATGAAACAAACAATACTTTTGTTACATGGAACACACATAAATTCGAGAAAACATTTATGAGCCTTAAAACTGTTATAACTTATATCCTAAATAAGAATATCCTACATCTTATTCTTTGTTTTCCTTCGAAAAACAACGAAGAAGTTCTCAAGTCACTGTGTGAAAACGTATTCACGTGTTTAGTATGCACGTACGTGCACATACCTGTAGGTGGAGCTAGGTAGCTTTCTCTATTTTGCATTAATGGTGGTGCAGTAGCAACCAGTACCTCCAATGTTTTTGATTTGAAGTGTTTCTTGGCTAGCGACAGCCATGAAACAGGATCACTTGTGTTTGCGTGTCCGTATATACTCTCGTTATGGCCTTCGTTTCATCTTAAAGTTGTGAATGGTAACTGTGAGTTATAAAAATTGTCGTAACTTTAGAACCAAAAAGTTTTAAAAGAATTTTTAGGCTGCCTTATTTTTCATTGTATCATTTGAAGTCTATACCAGTACCCCGCATTTGAATTGTCAATTTTTACCACTCATGATTGCCGTTTCACCACTTTCAGAATACGTCTGGTAGCAAAAGAGCACATGGAAACACAACTCATTTTGTTTGAAGGCTATAACTGTCGAATCACAGCTTGAAAGGAAGTACAATTGAAGTAATGGCTGTTACGACTTCGAGCAGTCTCTATAATTGTAACAAGTTTTAGTTCCACACAGTCATCCACGACTGCATTCATTGTAGATTTATTTTCTGCTTGATTAGAAGATGGCCAGCTCAAGCAATATAGCTAATTGCACAGCTGTATAAATGCTAGTTACATATTTATTTTTAACGGGATATGACTGAACTATATTTTTCAAATTATGAAACTCATTTAGAAAAAAAATACTTCCAATTTCTTTACATGACATTTGGGAGAAAAAAATTTAAAACTGAAACTACATTTTTACAACTATACTATATAGCATATGTGATTATAAAAGAAATATATAAAAAATTAAACATCATGCAGAATGCACATACATTAAATGAATGCATGCACACATTTTCAGTTAATAAACAAGGGTTAGTTCAAGGAAACGATGAGAGTCTTCCTTATCGCCTTGAATCCAGTGGTTGACATCAAAGTCACTTGTTGCCAGCTCATAATCATCGCCACTTTTGATGAATGTGACAATTGTCTCGATATTCCAACCATCATCTCCATTCTCCATTATAGTGATTGATCTGATATCATATTTCGTGACACAATAATCTAAAAGAAAGTCATCTTTAAAACTTATCTTCCACAGGTCTCCCTTGTGCTTCTGGTAATCATCTCCTTCGTTGTTTGGAAGAAGACTAAGTTGGGTAACTCTACCAGCTAGCCCGATTTCCACGGCATGACCAACAGCGTCCTTAGTCTGTGCATCTTCAATGCCTGACGTGAACGCCATTATGTAGAGAGAGTCCAGACATGCTCCTGTACAAGAAAACAAATTATAAAGCAGATTATGCAGACATGTTACAGCATATGATAATTAAAATTATGTATACTTACTAGGAGCAATATAATCTTTTCGTTCATTGTCAAGTGAATCAATGGCTGGAGCAGCTTTAATGATACTGGACAGAGACAAGAGTCCTAATATAACAAGTATATTCACGGTTGTCATATCGTGATTATTTAGATAAAAATGACCGTCCTTTTGGAATTTGAATATATCTAAAATTTGGAAAAGAAATTAGTATGATTATTATAAAAATTATGACAATTATTGCATGTACAGTACCCCTGCAAAAACTATGGCCATGGTTATAATGCAGAAAGTCTCTACATTGAGAGTACAAAAATAACAATACATATATACTTACTCTGAAAACTTTAGAGAAGAACTAGTATCAAATGTGATAAAACATCGTTTTTTATACACTCTCACCGCTACGCCTACGCGGGGGAGGGTTAATTAATCGGAAATGAAAAATTACATAATTATGTACTTGTTGCATATTTCTTTTAATCACATTACTTGGAGATGTATTAGCAGTGACCGTAAATATGCAGGATCAAAGACAGATAGAGAAATGAGTGTTTTATATTTAGTGCACATAATGTAATAGTAACATCATGTTGCATGTATGGTCTAGCGAGCAGACATTTCGCCTCCGCTTTTACATTAGGACAGGGCGGAGGAACTGTCTGAAGACTCTTGACATGATTTCATGGGATCTACAGCAATGTTAATAGAGCCAATGAGTTACACGTAGTCAAATGACTCTAGACATGAGCACGGGATGAAAATGGGCTTACAAATTACACACATCCTAATTTTTAAGCCATCGTGAATGTGAACAAACTTTATAATTACAACACACATATTGTTTTCACTGCAAACTATGCCATTCATGAATTAGAACTCATTGATTGTGAACTATTAGCATAATCGATATCACATACGTTTACAAATACAATCCATAATCAATATTGATTAATTATCAATTATAACCCAGCCCTGTCTGCTATTTATCATTAAGAAAGTAACAACAATCTCTGTAATATTAAACCTGTAAATTTATACAACTCCAGATGATGGCGCAAATTCAGCTGCTGGAATTATGATTGTCCTGAGTAGCTTTATAATATACATGAGTTTGATAAGTTAATTTTAATCCAGTTATTCTTTTGTATCACTGTATGTCATAATATAAGAAAGCATTAGTTACACAGAAATGTGAAATTGCTTTAAGTACTTACTTAAAGTTATAGAGGCAATTGCACTGCTAGAGAGATAAGACAAACACATAGACCTACATTGACTACATTCAACACTGTTCCATTATTGACGTCCATTTCACAGTTCAAAATTTTGCAACTCGTTTCCCACACTTAATCACTTAACTGCATGGCTCTATGATTCCGTACTACAGGGAGTATCTGTCAAGCTTCAAATGGTTGTAATGAGTTAATTCTAGATACTATGTCAATATTATCTAACACTACAAGTACTACAAACATCTATCAGATAACAAAGTGTATGGAAATAGTACAGAGGATTTGTAACCACTATGTGTATGTTAAATAAACTGTTGATATAATAATCACAACACTTCTAATCTCTGTTGTTGATATTCTTCCCCTTTGCTTGAGCCCTTTTTTAAGAGTACAACTATGCTTAGATGAAACTATATACTTAACTATTATCACTATGCCAAGCAAATTAACAATATATCATAACTATAGTTGTTATGGAAACACAAAATACCTATATTATAGTAAAAAATATATTCAACTTCTTGACAATCCACAATTTAATTGGTAACACACTTACAAAAAGGTGAACATATTATAGCAACATCTACTTAGAATATTAAGGCACGCAAAATTACTCACTAACAATAACAAAATACTATTGTTCTTTCCGAATAAGGGTTTCACGTTTATTATTAAAGTAATCATTTTGAGGCCCTTGAATGCTATTCTGTCGTACCGTGAATTTCTCTTTATACTTACTGAAGAACATTTTAGATAACCACTTGACAAGAGAAAACAGTCCAGCGAGAACTGTTATTATACCAATCGCTCCAACACATATGAAGCATAATGGAATCACAACAAATACTTTTCCTTTCATTTGAGGTATGTCTTGATTCTGATCCAATAACAAAGCTGAGAGGAACAGAAGATCAAGAATAAGACATGTATCACACATATTTAGCCACTTCTTTTTATAAGGCTGAACTAGACAATGAGCTAATGTTAATGCTAAAATTACAGTTTGAAAAACAATATACTTGTACAACGCTCCTTGTATTGTTATCAATGTGCAAACATACATACACAACACTATACCATCGATATTTATCATGTTAACAAGATTGTAACTCATCAAGTACAGGCTTCATACGATGAAAATTAAGACACTGAGAAAGAATGATGAGAAATACAAAGACACCAAGTGATATAATTATTAAAAATGATATAATCCATAAAGGAAGGTGAGACTTGTGAAGGTATTGAAGGTCTGGTTGTAAAAGTACAACTGTATTTCCATTGAAATAAACTGGAGTTAGAAGCAGAATGGATGTATGAATAAGTGACAATAAGATACAAGGATAAGTATTCACATGGCCTGCATTGGAGATTGCTGAAGTCTAAGGAATATTCTGGGACATCGTCGAGCTATAAACACTAGCTGTAGTGAGTAGAACTACAAACATAATGATAGGATTTAGGAACCGCAAGAATGTACTATAAAGAGGATTCATTGATGCAGTGGCGTAGGAAGCACTGGAAAATTGGGGGGACTGAGTGGCGAAGCGCTGCGCTAAAACTTTTTTGGTTTGTTAATTATTCATGAGGGGTGTGGCTAATTATGACGTATTAATTATCTCAAAAAATAATAATTATCTGCGCAATAATTACAAATTAGGAAGTTTAGCGTACTGCTGTTCTTATCTACAAGACACGATGATAGACTTAAGGTGGTACTAGGGAGTGGGCGGAAGCGACTCCAATCAGTTTCAAAATAGAATATTATATAATATGACTCTAACCTGGTGTAATAGCAACCTTCATATCTTCTGATGATCTTTATATTTGTCTGGAAGACAAAGAGTGTTGGAAAAATCTCCATTTTTGCAATCGCAATAAGTACAAAACCAAGAAAGCCATGCCCACCAATCATAGCGTGCACCAAGTACAATGCATTTTGAAAAAACAAATAAAGCCGTTTTCTGAAAATTCATTTTACTTTTATAGTTACAAGAGGCTAAAGAAAACTGAATTCTGTAGCTTTTCACTGAAACCATAAAATTTACCTTTCTAGACACTATCAAACTCCGATCTTTCTCAGAAAGCAACTACAGTTACACCTTAGGCCCAATAATTATACCCCCTGGTGGGTGAGGCTTCCAAAAGATACAGAATTGAACCAGATTGTATGCAGCAAGAAGCTGGCAAGACTAGAAACTGATTGGAGTAGCATCCACCCACGGAAAAGACTACAACCTTAATTAAACATTACTGATTGTGTAAAAAGTTGTTGCAGTCTTCGAGAAAAGGGCTCAAAATTGCTTTGGGGGGGCTGACACCCCCTAGCCCCCCCTGAAAAACGCCCCTGCATTGATGGAAAGAAACACCATGGAATAAAACCAAATGCTTTAAACTGAAGTAGAACACTAGCTGCAAATACAGACACTATTTTGTCCAGTGTTGGGTACTGTCCTAGTGGTAATTGACTAAGAACAGCAAGAAAGAATAAAGGTCCATAAAGATATCCTGACCCAATATCTGATTGGATTTGAACAGCCAAGATTAGAGAGATACCAATTAATAAAGGAAATGTAATAGTCATCACCAACAACATGTACGGATGCCATGACTTACATTAGCTTTCATCAATACACATTGCAGCTAGGTATGTGAAACTCTTGTTTTTAGGACAATTCATACATAAAGTACCACCGTGTCCATCGCGACACTGACCATCTTGATTCTGAGCGAGGTGAGAATAGTCATATTTAGATACATCACTTGCTAAATCAAAGGGACAACCCTTTTTTGAGAAATCACAATATGAAGAATATGGACAACGTGTCACAAATGATTTACCCATTTTATACCAGTATACCTTCCTTATACAAACATGTTCATGTTGAGGTGAACACAAATATATGTCACTATGATTTGTTATTGTACATACACATTGTGTCAGACTCCTATTATACTCTAAACCAAGAGGAAACTGTACTAACCGTATAGTTACATTTTTTATTGTGGACGCCCCATATGTTCCAGCTGGGGGACTCTCACATTGAAGAGACAAGCTTATAGAGCCAATATGTTTATGTTCATGAGTTAATTCTATCCCTAATCGAGTATCTATGATGCCCATTGACAGTAACAGTGTCGGATTAACATTACCAGCTAGCATGATGCTGTTGTCAGCTAACTTACAGTAACGCTCATTGCTACATCTAAGGAAAGTATTTGCTACTCAAGTCATTGAAGTTTTATTATAGTCAGATACAGAGAAGTTTAGTACAATTGTTTCACCTGGAAACAGGTTCATCTTTTGTTCTGAGACACTGATACTTGTAGGATAGGATAAAATTAAAGGTTCTTCACCATATGAGATACTCCAACAAGTTTGGAAACTTTTGTTATATGTTTCATTACATTGACACCAACTTGAATAGGAGAATATAATATGTACAGTATCATCAGTTTGTAAACAATCCATGTTCTAACCAAGATATAATGCTGTGCCATATTGAGCAATGTTGTTCACAAACTGAATTTTAGCATTTCCACTTACAGAAGCAAACTTATCAAAATATACTCCTCCTCCAAACACAGCTACATTATTGTCAAATGATATATTACCATATACTTCTACAGTTAATGCTAAAGGTGTTCCAATGTTTGATGTAAAACGTGTATTATTAATCCTCATTACTCGCAAACCACACTTCATAAACACTATGGCATTTTCATTTTGAGTTGTAAAAGGTCCATACATAGTTATTTTCAATTGTTGAATTATCAATATTCATCAGATTTATCGAATTATTGAAAAATATGAATTGCCGTGGTAAATAGCCAATTATGTGTATTATACTAGTTTTTGCATTATTCAAAGGAATTGTGGAATTAATTATACTGTACTGACAACCAACCATATCAGTAGCATCCAAAACCATACAATTATTACTCAAAATCGAGCTATATGTTATATTAATTGGCCACTGTGCTTTTGCATCAATATAAAATCAAGCAAGCTAGAGAATTTTGACTGCTATTGAAAACTGCAGCGTTACTCGATATAGTTGTATTCATGATATGAAAAATCCCCTGAAGAAACATTGACGCATCGCTCATGAAGTAAATAAGTGAAGTAACCTGGTTATATTCAAACTGACAGCTGGTAATGGTGTATAATATCTGTGTCATGCTATCAGCTTGCAATGCAATGATAGGTTTTGATGAATTATTATGTCCAAATTTGCAGCCCTCAATAATAACCTCACCAGCATTGTATATCATTAAAGACAAAGTTTTATACTTAAACAAACTACGTGTTATATTGATGTTATCTATAAGCCCAAGGGTAACTGATGCTAGTGGAAGCTTTGTTGATGGAGAGTTCACAAATGTTGCATTTTCAATTTGAAGTGAAGGACCTTAAATTCAACAGTGTATCATTCTGAAAGAAATTGTTGATTATATGAAAGCCAGAAATCCTTATAAAGACAAATGGAAAATTGATATTAATAAAAAAAACACTAGATTTACCATTCAAATTGATTAAAATTTCATTGAAATCAATGCTCATCATACCTTGTCCAAATATATGCTTCCGTTCAGTGTAATATCTATGCCATCTAATGGATTCGATTGCGAACTAAGCACTATAACAGTACAGTTTTTATGGCAGTATTTTGAGCTGTTTTTGAGAACATACTTGTGAGAGTTACACGAATTATTATGACCAGCATTGAAACATGTAGGATCATCTTTTCTGTTTGAAATAACATATGTAGCTCGTTCATTTTGTGGATGCACGCTATGACACTCCACGTCATCAATAAGAAATCCAAATACAACAAGTATCCCCACCAAGTACCACAATGAAAAAACAGTCATCTTTTCCAATTACATAGAAGAGACTAAGAGAGGGTATGGTAATTAATGATTGCGGTAATACTGTGCCGTACCAGTGATCATGCAGAAAACGTAGACACGCCTCTTCCGATAAAAACTACTGTCACGCCCTTAGCTGTGAATTGTACATTGGAGATCTTTCATATAAAAGGATAGCTACCGTGACCAGAACAAGTATAGCCTTGTTAGCATTTGAAGTCTGGATGTGGCAAAATGTTAGTGCTTTAGTTTACTGGGCTACAGATTTCAAACCATTAGCTTATCACCCCAGTGAGTAGTTCTTGTCAACTGAAAACTTTACATTGACAGAACTAGTAAAACAGCTATGCCAGTTAGTGAAATCATGAATTATAATCTTCTCACTAACCAGAACATGTAATAATGGCCATTCAGTTAGTCACTAGCCAGAATACTTGAACATGTAATTCAGTTTCTCCTATCCATGCTTGTTTGTCTCAAAGGTGACAGCAATTTCATATAATCATAGTTATAACTCCTACTTGAAAACACATTGTATTACAACTTCAGCACATGTAGAAGAATCCTACTGAAACTGCAATTCTGAACTTCTAGATGTGATCCTAATAGTAAGTACATTTATCTAAAGGCTATATTGTTTTACTTAAAACAATAACCTTATATGTTCACTAGTACTTATATATATACAAGAATAATAAAAAAACATTTCTAACAAGTGTATATAGAGAAAAAATACATCCCTATATTTGCTTTGTGATGACTATGTATTAAGCATTGCTGATGGCACTAGTGTCTCTACCTTTCTGTGTACTCGAAAGCTGGGGCCTGAAGAAGTAAGTATAAGCCTGATTGCAGTCTAAGTACACAGATCTCTGATGAACTGACTGAAGTACTCCTACAAGGTTCTAAATGATGACTTCCTCATATCTGAAACTTAACAACTTATTATACTTACTTGCTTGCATAATATTTATACTGTTTCTCTGCTATATACAACAGTTATTAGCAGTTTCTGAATCTTCCTGGCTTGTCTGTAGCTGGAAGAGCCTCGAACGCGCGTTCTTTTACGCACCACGCCCATTAATTGACCGAGCCCCCGGGAATGACGCAACTTCCTTAACTACGTATACAACGCATAGTCGCGCAAGTGACACAAACATAATATATACATTAAACCCCGTGGAAAGCAATTATAGGGATGGCCCTACGGGCCATAATAAAAATGAAAGAAGATGTAGGGATGTCAAAACCCAAAATGCATGTGAATAAGGACCCAAAATTAAACAAATCACTTCCATATAACCCTACATAAGTATTTACGCCACTTTGAAACAAAATACTAAGAGCTGTACTTATGTAGGGTTATATGGAAGTGATTTGTTTAATTTTGGGTCCTACCTAACCTTGTTCACATGCTTTTTGGGTTTTGACATCCCTACATCTTCTTTCATTTTTATTAGAAATGTTTTTTATTATTCTTGTTTCCATTGTTTTTTTTTCTGAGTGTGAGTATTTTTTGTAGATTGTATATAATTATTTCTACCATGCCTAAAGTAAACTGACCAATCAGATTGCTTAAAATGAGGTTGATAAATGTGTTCAGGAGGTTGATAACTAATTATCAACCTCTTATTTTAATCAATTTGATAAGATACACACATGCTAATGTGGAAACTACTTTGTGTTCAATTATTAGTTAAAGCATCATAATTTCAGGCTGCTGTCTACTCATATTTCATACACTGTACAAACAAATTACTAACTGTACCACTTAAAGTGATTCCTAACAGCAAAAGTGTTTAGAAACCTGAAAACACATAACTTAATTTTATTCTAGTGTACATTTTAATAATATACTTGACACATAATATCAAATAATAACATCATGCTTGTAGCCACAACAATCTGTATCATAAACTAGATGGAACTTCATGCCATTCCTTTATTACAGCTGTACCAACAAATAAATTGATTATTTTATATGCAAGCAATTGACATTACCATTAACTCACAGCCTATATTTTCATTACACTAATATGCTAAATTGAATATTATGTGACCTTTGTAATATTGTATTGTAGAAGGAAACAAAAAGGAAAGAACACATTCGTGAGTATTAATCACAATGCTTTTATATCAACAAAGGACTTTTACCTCACTCTCACAAGAAGATTTAAGGGAAAATAATGATGAACTAGTAAATTTAATACTGGAAATTATGATACAGAAACTTCTAAAATATATCAGTTTATATTCCAACTACATACATAATTTTATGAAATATAATATGTGACCATGATAATACACACATATACTCACTGTTCATACATAATTAAATTCATATATATTAATATACAGGCTTAAAATATGATTGCGTATACTCCCTCTTCATACATATTGTACAGGCTTAAAGTATGATTGAATTTAATTATATTAATGATTGCCTTCTTCCATTAATCAGGACATCCTTAAATGGTATTTGGTAGAAGGATAATTAAAAAATACATTTATTTCTTAGCCTCTCATTCAAACAAGCACTGACATACTCATGCATCATACCAAGAGTATATTATTTACTCTTTGATCATACTCATATATACCTTCTTTCCTTTTTGTTATGGCCCGTAGGGCCATCCCTATGATTGCTTTCCCACGGGTTCGAACTATATATATTTTTTTTCTTGTGTCCACTTGCGCGAGTATGCGTTGTATACGTAGTTAAGGAAGTTGCGTCATTCCCGGGAGGGGGGCTCGGTCAACTAATGGGCGTGGCGCGTAATAGAACGCGCGCTCGAACTCAGCAGAAAGAAAGCTGCCTGTAGGCTTGTAGCTTACATAGAATTAGAAACTGGAACTACTAGCAAGCTATTCTACCTGAAATACATTCCTAAAGTTCTACAAGATTCTTTAAAAGGTAAAGAGAGTAGATAATCAAAATAATAACTATAATAGGCTGTTGTGTTTCAGGCATGATAAAGTCAGCCATGATTACCGAATGCTGGACACCATAAAGCAATCATAGGGATACTTTTTTTCTCCATATACACTTGTTTCCTCATGCAAACAAGCAATTCAAATGTCACACAATATTTATGTGGGTGTTTGAATGGGAAATGATTTTATAATAATTTTCCCTCTATTAAACATTTTTTATACAGATTAAGGAAAAAAGACATATAATATAATTAATGGAATCACAACACAGGAATGATCTCAAACACTGCTTTCATATCAAAAGGCAGTAATGGATTTCTCTTAATAATTGTATTAACGCAGGGTGTATGAGTGTATTACCATATCATGGACACATATTACATTCAAAATTAAAATTATGTATGATTTTACTTTGGAATAACAACTAATACACGTTTGGCACAAAATACATTTTAAAAGCTTCTCATTTACAGTACTAAATATCATGAACTGACATCAATTTCCTGTATTCTCTTTGCAATAGGTAAAAATTCAACAGAATAAAGTGTATAAGTTATATTGTGTTGGGAGATTTTCAAAAACAATTAATCTACACTGATTTGCAGCTATCATGCATGACAATCATCAAGGAAAAGAAATCAAATTTATCATTTTAGTTGAGGAACAGAGATTACTTGTTCGCCTGTCAAGTTTCTTTATGTGTAGCCTGTAGCAGTGTCTTCAGCTATCATTACCAGAAAATAATTATTATACATTGGAATGTATAATTATTTTAATATGCAAATACACAAGTATAATATAAATACATTATTATACACACATACAAACTTCGACACTAATTATGCTATATGGCAAAATGAAGCTGTGCACCATTGCTTTCTATCTATGTTTGAGCACTTATAGTAGCATCCATTCAAATTGGTGCAATTCTACAATAGATGCAATCAGCACATGCAAATCAATTACTGTTGAATATATAGAACAGCAAAACAATTGTTCTCATTGTTTAATATGTGTATGCATGTATCCATGTCTATTTGTGTATGAATATGGGAGTATAGTAAGTCAATTTTGTTCTAAAGCTTAAACAATAATTGACCGATGTGAGCTGCTGACATTAAATGGACCAGATATCCTACTCAAAGGTTATATATAAATGCTAGTGCAAGCATATTAGTTATTATGAGTGCAGCAGTGATCATCAGAATAAAATTCATTAAGGACCTACAGTTATCATTGCAATTTTACTGCAAATAATTATGAGCATTTAATGTGTGATTTTATAATTACATAGTTAGACAGCTCTTAAAAACGTCATGCATGTACGTATGGTGTGATACCATCAATAACAATTTTGCAAAATATTAGCATTTTGTAGTATACAAATATGAATTATTATTATAAAATTATTATAATAATTATCATGTACAAAAATATTTGATACAAATGACAGATTTTCTTATCTGCAAGTGCACTGTCATGTACAAAGAAAACAAAGAAGTAAAAAAAAAAACAGTAAAAAAATATAATTAGGCCTATAAATGTTAAAATAGTCTAAATGTTAAACATGCCTAAATCTTAAAAGTCCCTAAATCTTAAAAGTGTCTCAATTAAATTAGAAGCTCAGGAATGTTAAGCTTTACTTCCACTTCCACCTTCAATGGAGGGGAATGAAGCGTTTCGGAGCTTTGTTATGATTTCAGTAACATCATCAATCTCCTTCATCACATCACGACTATCCGTTTTCATCTTTGAAAGGCAATATGTTACCACTTGAGGATCGACTTTGTGCCAGTCAATAACACGCTTCACTACCACATAAGCAAAGACATTTTCCACATCTGTAATTACACCTTTAGAAGAGAAATTGTAACGCCAACAGTAGAAATCAACTCGTACAAGAGATTTGTTTGTCCACAACACTTCAAAGTCCTGTTGCTCACATTCACCAATTGCTCCATTGCCAAGAATTGTTTGCAAGGCTATTTTCGCTACGTTCTTGATGCCACCTTTAAAGTCACCTTCGAACAGTTCATCAATTGCACCTCCCAACTGCGCTTCGTCTGAAGATACATCAATTTTTACTCGTATGTGTTGCTCTATAACTGTGCCTCCATGAATCTGAAGGTCAGCTTCTGAACCATGCAACATTTCCTGCAGCTTGACCTTCATCTTATCTGAAGTAGTTGTTTGAAGGAAATTCAACCTCTCTTCAAGCTGAGATTTAACTGCTTCATTCTCATGTTCTACTGTGTCCCTTACAACTGATATAGCCTGACCCATAATTGATAAGCATTTATCTGCAGTTCTGTTGCCAGAATTTGCTATTTATATTTACTACTCATGCAAGTATTCCTTCCTCAATGATTCCTTATATGGCAAAATTCCCTACTATTAGGTAACCTATATATTAGTAAAATCCAAATATAGAGGTGAGAGATCATCTTCTGAAATACATTTTGAGAGTGTTTTCATGTCAACCTTGGTTTATTACTTTATTGTGGGTTATACCAGCAGGCTTCTCAGCCCTTCTATTATAATAGCATAATGTTTCTTATTATTATTTATTATTCATGAAGGTGTGGTATTCTTATTTTGTGTGTGCTATATAGCATCATGCTGCCACTGTCTACTTGATATAATGATTACTCTCACTATAGTCACAGGCAAGAATGAAGATTTACAAAGCACTGTAGTGACACTAATTATTTAGGGTTTAACTTTTTTTTGCGGTACAAGTAAATTTCAAAATGCTAGCTATTCAATTAAAATGAATGAAAATAGTGAACCCTTTCTGCATATGGGCAGTATTTCTCCATTTACAGCTGTTGCTGCTTTACTGATTGTTTTATTGTTTTACACGTGTAATAGTTACTCTCACTTAAGTCACCATCTTTTTAGTTAAAGGTATACTTAACTAAAATAATCATGTTATAATTAATGTAATATTTTATATACTTATTATGGAAATATTATACTCATGTTATACAATATGAAATAGTTAAAGCACCGTTCGAGTGCAGTACGGGACTTACAAACCACAGTTCAATATGAGTCATACAGGCACACCTGTTCTCAATATGAAAAATACAGCACTGTTGGTGCCTTTGATACACCCACGCAGTGTGCTATAATGTATTATAAAGAGGTAATGATAATTTCACTATGCAATTATAACCACAGTACCATTAATTTTGTCCACACTGCAATAAAATTAAATCGTTAAAATAAGCATTTTATTGGTCAATACATTTGCATGGAAAAGCATGAGTTTTGATTTAGTTTGTCAATTGTCATAGAGGATGCTGTGGCCACATGAATGCATGGTACTACAAAATAATATGCACCAAGTATTGGAAAGCATAAATTAAACTTTATGTTTGTGGGTTTACAAATCTTGAATTACACATACATTATTATAAATAAATTATACTCAATCTTTGACTTGAAGCATGAGTAGACAACGCACTAAATTACAATGATTCAACTATAGTTGAATTTAGTAGTTCAGAGTATCTGTGGTATAAGATATAATTATATTATGTATACAGAACAACCAAGTAATTATTAACTGTACTATAATAAATTCACTAAAATTGGTTATTTTAACAATTTTTTTTCCTGTGTATATAATTCAACATAAAAAAATATAATTAATAAAGTTCAATACGCAATTACAACAATGAGAATTTAGTTACTTAATTATCATGAATTAGCTAGATAATAATTAAGCCATTGTTGCATATACATGTGTATGCACATCACCTGCATTTATTTTGAAAACTGTTCATGTCATAAGAAAAATTAATAGCAATAGTATTTTTCTCTTGATATAATAAATAATTAATAGTGTATTCATAATTTGTGAAAATGTTCATATAATTATGTATAATAATCTCTGTGTTCACAAATTATTATAAAATTTGTGTATAAAATATTATAATAATTACTTGCATTTCCAAAGTAATACTAATTTTTATGTAGATACTGCTTCAGTCTATATACACTTATTATACTTGTTTTATTTGCTTTTAATCATCCTGCTAGGAAAAAATTTATTTCCTGCTTGGCTTTCAGTTGAAAATTTCACGGATACCAGTACTCATTATTTGACACTCTATGGTCTGTAACACATATCACATTACTGATAATCACATGCTAAGTAGTAGGTAACTATAATAATGGAGCCTTTTGATGAGACCCACAAGAATAAGTGGAATTCATACAAACAGAATTTACTTTATATAAACTTTATAGCTGTCACATTTTGATTAATATGTAGAATAGTTTAGTTAGTTAACTGAATGTTGTAATGCCATACTAAAAGGTGTTTTTAGTTAAAGGTATTGTTAACTAAAATACTCATGTTATAATTAATATAATATTTTATATAATTATTTTGAAGATAATATATTATATTATAAAAAGGATAATTTCACTATGAAATTATAACCACAGTACCACACATATCCATTCTGTCTACACTGTCAATTTCATAAAGGAGGCTGTGGCCACAGCATCCTCTATGAAAATTGAGTTGGCTACATTAGCGATTAGTACAGTTGCAAGGATTTAACACTTAGTTGGATTCATACATCTTAATATTCAACAGATACTTTGTACTAATAATGTTCAATTATAGTTGAAGAATTATAATTTTAGGGTGCTGTTTACTCATATTCCATGTCAAGGACTTAGCTAATGTACATGTAATTGTATCTCGCCATCAAAAAGGTTTGTAAACCAACAAACTTCTATTATTCTATAATTTTAGAGCGCTGTCTACACATTATTTCATGTCAAGAATTTGGTATAATTTATACTTAAAGTATGTGAAATTCTACCTCGCCGTTAATAACATTGTATTTGTAAACCCACAAACTTTTGTTCTATAGTTTTAGAGTACTGTCTATTCATATTTCAAGTGAAAGATTTAGTATAATTTATACTAAAGTAAATTAATGCTATTGTAATTTTATTTGACCATAAATGTAAACCCACAAATTCAAAATTTAATTATATTTTTCAATACTTGGTGCATATTATGTCGTAGTAACATGAATGCTTTCTTTATGACAATTGACAAACTAAATTAAGCTATTCAATGCAACTGCATTAGTAAATAAAATGGTTATTTTAACGATTTAATTTTTGCAGTGCATGTTACACTGCCATATGCAATTACTGCTCTTGATATGTAAGCAATATTTGTGAACATTCCAGTGTTATCATTCCATTAATCACTTGTCTTTTTTCCTTATGAGTAATAGGTAATGTCAACTGTATACATATGCCTATTTGTCCCAAATAGCTGTACACCAAATAACAACTGCAGATAAAATAAGAAAAAGTACATATCAAGTTGAGAGGTTTGCACAGTATCTGATCAGTTGAAGTAGTAGTGATCAATTGTAGTGGGTGTTGCTGCTAAGTAATAAAAAGAAATACATGCACAACTATATGACATAACATAATGTATTCTTTGGAGGTAACATTTTGCACTGTAATCAAACTTCATTTAAAGAAGCTTTTCAACCATCATAAAACCAACTAGAATGTTGTATTGTTTAAAGTAGCCAATTGGTTATTTTTTTTCCATCTCGATGAGTTGATTTATTTTACTTATATAAAACAAACTGCTATATGTTATATGTGGCCATAAGTCGCTTGATAAATGTTCGTTTTATCAGTAAATAAGTTCTAGGTAGTTTGAATGAAATGATTTAAATCTGGAAAGGTATATTCCTGCTAACATAGATGGCTGTCTAGCTACATGCAACACTTAAATCATAACACTTAGAAGTGTAAAATCAGGGAGCTTGTGAATGCTGTGAAGCATCGCAAGAGAATGTGAAATTTGTGTATGTAACTGTTGTCAAATAACAGTAGCTTTCTTCCATATATGGATACACTGCTAAGGATTTGTGTCAACTTTGTGAGTTGTGGGATATATCTCCTAATAATAATTTTTATCTGCACTTACTTGATGGTTTATGATTGTGTTTCCAGATAAGGATATTCGCACAACATTTCATTCTCAACAATAGATAGATTGCAAAATAAAAAAAAACACTGAAATTTGAAGCTCCTTTACACTGCTTCGCTGTGCTCATAAGCTCCTGATAAAATGAGCTCCAAACCTTTAATCTATAGAATCCCTTAAGTATAAATTATAATATACACTTATACTTTTCTACTTGCTGTACTGTGCTTAAGCTATACATTTCATGAATTAATTGACATAATATTATACTTCCAGTCTGTTTCTTAGAATAGTGTAGATCAAGGACACAAAAGAGTCCTATTGAGAGTTTGATTATCTTTATTAGTAGTAGATATAGTATTGACATAAAATGACATAAGATATAAGCATTTTACCAAATGTCTTCATGTTAATTAACAAACGTGTTCTTTCCTTTTTTTCCTTCTTGCAGTACAATGCAAAGGGTCAAACCCTATTCAAATTTACTACACATGCATGTATTCCTTCCTCATTCTTCCCCTACTATATATAAGGTAACCTAGGTATTAGTAAATTCCAAATATAGATGTGAGTGATCATCTTCTAAAACACATTTTGAGAGTGTTTTCATGTCAACCTGCGTTTATTACTTTATTGTGGGTTATACCAGCAGCCTTCTCAGCTCTTCAATTATAGTAGCAAAGTGTTTCTTATTATTATTTATTATTCATGAATGTGTGGTAATCTTATTTTGTGTGTGCTATAGCATCATGCTGCCACTGTCTACTTGATATAATGTTTACTGTCACTATAGTCACAGGTAAGAACGAAGATTTACAAACCACTGTAGTGACACTAATACATTTACACGTGTAGGCTGCTGCTTTATTGAGTTTTTTTGATTTTACTGTAATAAAAATAAAAATGAAGAAGATGTAGAGATGTCAAAACCCAAAAAGTATGCGAACAAGGTTGGGATGCTAACATAGGATCCAACATTAAATAAACCACTTCCATAGAACCCTACATAAGTACAGCATATAAACCTATATAATTACAGCTCTTTGTATTTTGCTTTTTAGCAATGTAAGTACTTATGTAGGGTTATATGGAAGTGGTTTGTTTAATTTAATTCATAATTATAAACCCCTCTTATGCTGTGCTAATTTTAACATCTGCTGGCAGTGTTAGCACAGCATAAGAGGGGTTTATAACGTTTAGAATGAGCAATAAAACCTACCAGTATGACACTCCTCACCATGTGCTATACAGACTGTGTTGCAATAAATGACAGGGACAAGGAATCCAATTTAACATTTTAGTTGAAGAGCAGAGATTACTTATGTTTGCCTGTCAAGTTTCATTACGATTGTCAAAGTGCAGCCTGTAGCAATGTCTTCAACTATCATTAGTACATCATAGTATGATGGAATGTATAATTATCAAAGTTTAAACATCTCAAGTAGACATTAATATTAACACAATGTAGAAATACCCTAACAATAATGTGTTAGTTCATTTTGATAACCAGAAGAACTGCCATACTCTCCTGATATTTCATTGAATGGAGTAATAATCTCACAGTTTTTGAAATGAATCAGCCTTCAGTTGTAAAATGCCCTGCAATTACCTGGGTTAGTGTGCATGTGCAGGTATATGTGCTTTAGAAAAGCCAAGCAATAATGAGTGCATTCCTTCTTTTTATTAGTTATGGTAGACATCTAATTCTGTTGTTTTCTGAGAATTCATTTAATTGAAAGAGATAATGGATATATTAATTTTATGTGTGAGGAAACACTTTATACATTGTAGATCAAAGTTACAAGCACATACTTGTGACATATATATGTAGACATGCATGCACATGCACAACATTATGATACATGCTCACTAGCTTGAACATCCATAGTTGTATGCCTATACATGTGATATACGTGGTAGCACACACTCCATGCACATGCAAATGCCACATACATGCATAGTTACACATGCAGCTGCTGAACAAATTTATATAATTATATTACTCCAAAAAACTACAATAATCAAACATTAGCAAAAATTAAATGTAAATTATAATTACAAACAATTATATAGAGTAGCAAAATTATAACAAAATCAGGCCTATCAAAATGTTATTTTTAAGTCATGTCATTCGTCACAGTCTCTATCGTGAAGCGGTTAATCATAAGATCCATTCACAATGTACTGGTTTTCTGAGGAGTTTAGATCAAGACGGGCAGGTGGATTACCTATAATTTCCCTGCTAAAATCAAGCTCTAGCTTCATGACTTCTCCATGGTTTTCACCGTTGTATGTTGCACGCCATTGCATTTTACCATTATCATCATATCCATTAACAATATACTGGTTTCCTAAGGGGTTTAGCACAAGGCGGGTAGGTGGATTACCTATAATTTCCCTGTTCAGATCAAGGTCTAGCTTCTTCTCATCTCCATGTCTCTCACAGTTGTATGTTGCATTCCAAGCCATTTCGTTGATAATAATTATTGATGACTCTTAAGTTGTTACGGAAATAGAGTGTGATAATAAGTTGTCAAACAAAACCACTGAATTCACACTAATTGGAGGTATAATGCTGTACACTCATGCAGTTTCTGTTTTATATACAGGCTGAATCCTGCAAACAGGAAGTGAACATGGAATTATACAATTTGCATTAACTATCTTGATTAATTCATGTTTCCTACAAATATAGAGCCATTCCTTACCAAATAGTTGTTTTACTGGCACTTTAGTGACAATTGTTTTGATAAAGACAGGCCACCATCTATTTATATGCACAAATAATTTATAATAAAAATCAAATCATGCTAATTTACATATGCATTACAATAACTATAACTGCAAACTTCAAATCTACAGGGAAACAAAGAATTTGGCTATTCCTGATGGAATACTATATATAACTAATACTATAACTACTACTAATAAAAATAATTGTACTCTAAATAGGACTCCACTGTGTCCTTGATCTACATGTACACTATTCTAAGAAACAGAATGGAAGTTTATGTCAATTAATTCATGAAATTTATAGCTTAGGCACAGTACAGCAAGTAGAAAAGTATAAGTGTATGTTATAATTTATACTTAAGGGTTTGTATAGATTAAAATTTTGAAGCACATTTTATCAGGAGCTTATGAGCACAGCGAAGCAGTGTAAAGGAGCTTCAAATTTCAGTGTTATTTTGCAATCTATCTATTGATATATCCCACAATTCACAAAGTTGACACAAATGCTTAGCAGTGTATCCATCAATGGAAGAAAGCTGGTGTTATTTGACAACAGTTGGATAAACAAGTTTCATGCTCCTTTGCGCTGCTTCACAGCACTCACAAGCTCCCTGATTTTATACTTGTATGTTTTATGGTTTAAGTGTTGCAAGTAGCTAGACAGCCATCTATGTTAGCAGGAATTTAAATCATTTCATTCAAGCTACCTAGAACGTATTTACTGATAAAACGCAACATTTATCAAACAACTTATGGCTCTATATATAACATACAGCAGTTTGTTTTATATAAGTAAAACTAAAAATAAATCAACTCATCGAGATGGAAAAAGAAATAATCAGTTGGGTACTTTAAAACATACAACATGCTAGTTGGTTTTATGATGTTTTGAAGAGGCTTCATTAAATGAAGTTTGATTACAGCGCAAAATGTTACCTCCAAAGAATACATTATGTCATGTCATATAGTTGTGCATGTATTTCATTTTATTACTTAGCAGCAACACCCACTACAATTGATCACTACTACTTCAACTGATCAGATACTGTGCAAACCACTCAACTCAAGCTAGTTGATATGTACTTTTTCTTATTTTATCTGCAGTTGTTATTTGGTGTACAGTTATTTGGGACAAATAGGCATATGCATACAGTTGACATTACCTATCAATCACAGCCTATATTTTCATAATATGTTATTTGAATAGTATGTGACCTTTGTAATATAGCATTGTAGAAGGAAACTACTAGGAAAGAACACGTGTGTTACTTATATTAACTATGAAGACTTTTTGTAAAAATAATGTTTATATCATAATTGTCCCTCTAAATTTATGAATTAAAGGATGTAAAGATTAAGGAAAGAAGACATGTGATTAATGGAATGAAAACACTTGGATGTTCACAAATATTGTTTACATATCAAGAGCAGTAATTGTGTAACATGCACTGCAAAAATTAAATGGTTAAAATAACCATTTTATTAACTAATGCAGTTGCATTGAATAGCTTAATTTCGTCATAAAGGAAGCTGTAGCCACATGCATTCATGTTACCATGACGTAATATGCACCAAGTATTGAAAAGTATAATTAAATTTTGAGTTTGTGGGTTTACAATCATGGTCAGATAAAATTACTTTACTTTAGTATAAATTATACTAAATCTTTAACATGAAATATGATTAGACAGTACTCTAAAACTATAGAATTTAAGTTTGTGGGTTTACAAATAGGATGTTAATGAAAGTGAGGTAGAATTTCACACAGTTTAAGTATAAATTATACCAAATCCTTGACATGAAATAATGTGTAGACAGCGCTCTAAAATTATAGAATAATAGAAGTTTGTTGGTTTACAAACCTTTTCGATGGCGAGATACAATTACATGTACATTAGCTAAGTCTTTGACATGAGATATGAGTAAACAGCACCCTAAAATTATAATATTTTTTGATATATGTTAACTTTCTTAATTAATGAAACTGCTAAGTTTAACTGCTAAGTTTAACTGTTAACCATAATTGAACATAATTAGTACAAAGTATCTGAATAAAATGTATGTATCCAACTAAGTGTTAAATCCTTGCAACTGTACTAATCACTAATGTAGCCCACATGTTTTTTCAATTTTCATAGCGGATGCTGTGGCCACAGCCTCCTTTAATTTTTGCTAATGTTTGATTATTGTAGTTTTTTGGAGTAATATAATTATATAAATTTGTTCAGCAGCTGCATGTGTAACTATGCATGTATGTGGCATTTGCATGTGCATGGAGTGTGTGCTACCACGTATATCACATGTATAGGCATACAACTATGGATGTTCAAGCTAGTGAGCATGTATCATAATGTTGTGCATGTGCATGCATGTCTACATATATATGTCACAAGTATGTGCTTGTAACTTTGATCTACAATGTATAAAGTGTTTCCTCACACATAAAATTAATATATCCATTATCTCTTTCAATTAAATGAATTCTCAGAAAACAACAGAATTAGATGTCTACCATAACTAATAAAAAGAAGGAATGCACTCATTATTGCTTGGCTTTTCTAAAGCACATATACCTGCACATGCACACTAACCCAGGTAATTGCAGGGCATTTTACAACTGAAGGCTGATTCATTTCAAAAACTGTGAGATTATTACTCCATTCAATGAAATATCAGGAGAGTATGGCAGTTCTTCTGGTTATCAAAATGAACTAACACATTATTGTTAGGGTATTTCTACATTGTGTTAATATTAATGTCTACTTGAGATGTTTAAACTTTGATAATTATACATTCCATCATACTATGATGTACTAATGATAGTTGAAGACATTGCTACAGGCTGCACTTTGACAATCGTAATGAAACTTGACAGGCAAACATAAGTAATCTCTGCTCTTCAACTAAAATGTTAAATTGGATTCCTTGTCCCTGTCATTTATTGCAACACAGTCTGTATAGCACATGGTGAGGAGTGTCATACTGGTAGGTTTTATTGCTCATTCTAAACGTTATAAACCCCTCTTATGCTGTGCTAACACTGCCAGCAGATGTTAAAATTAGCACAGCATAAGAGGGGTTTATAATTATGAATTAAATTAAACAAACCACTTCCATATAACCCTACATAAGTACTTACATTGCTAAAAAGCAAAATACAAAGAGCTGTAATTATATAGGTTTATATGCTGTACTTATGTAGGGTTCTATGGAAGTGGTTTATTTAATGTTGGATCCTATGTTAGCATCCCAACCTTGTTCGCATACTTTTTGGGTTTTGACATCTCTACATCTTCTTCATTTTTATTTTTATTACAGTAAAATCAAAAAAACTCAATAAAGCAGCAGCCTACACGTGTAAATGTATTAGTGTCACTACAGTGGTTTGTAAATCTTCGTTCTTACCTGTGACTATAGTGACAGTAAACATTATATCAAGTAGACAGTGGCAGCATGATGCTATAGCACACACAAAATAAGATTACCACACATTCATGAATAATAAATAATAATAAGAAACACTTTGCTACTATAATTGAAGAGCTGAGAAGGCTGCTGGTATAACCCACAATAAAGTAATAAACGCAGGTTGACATGAAAACACTCTCAAAATGTGTTTTAGAAGATGATCACTCACATCTATATTTGGAATTTACTAATACCTAGGTTACCTTATATATAGTAGGGGAAGAATGAGGAAGGAATACATGCATGTGTAGTAAATTTGAATAGGGTTTGACCCTTTGCATTGTACTGCAAGAAGGAAAAAAAGGAAAGAACACGTTTGTTAATTAACATGAAGACATTTGGTAAAATGCTTATATCTTAATTTTCCTTCTGTAATGTATGAATTAAAGGATGTCAAGATTAAGGAAAGAAGACATGTGATTAATGGAATGAAAACACTGGGATGATCACAAATATTGCTTACATATCAAGAGCAGTAATTGCAAATGGCAGTGTAACATGCACTGCAAAAATTAAATCGTTAAAGTAACCATTTTATTGGCTAATCCGAATAGCTTAATTTATACCTTCCAATACTTGGTACAGATTATGTTGTAGTAACATGCATGCATGTAGCCACAGCATCCTCTGTGACAATTGACAAACTAACTTAAATAGCAAACTTCAAATCTACATGGAAACAAAGAATTTGGCTGTTACAGATGTCGGTCTTGTCCATAGCATTTTATGTCAATACTATATCTACTACTAATAAAGATAATCAAACTCTCAATAGGACTCTTTTGTGTCCTTGATCTACACTATTCTAAGAAACAGACTGGAAGTATAATATTATGTCAATTAATTCATGAAATGTATAGCTTAAGCACAGTACAGCAAGTAGAAAAGTATAAGTGTATATTATAATTTATACTTAAGGGATTCTATAGATTAAAGGTTTGGAGCTCATTTTATCAGGAGCTTATGAGCACAGCGAAGCAGTTTAAAGGAGCTTCAAATTAGAGTTTTTTTTTTTTTTTTTTACAATCTATCTATTGTTGAGAATGAAATGTTGTGCGAATATCCTTATCTGGAAACACAATCATAAACCATCAAGTAAGTGCAGATAAAAATTATTATTAGGAGATATATCCCACAACTCACAAAGTTGACACAAATCCTTAGCAGTGTATCCATATATGGAAGAAAGCTACTGTTATTTGACAACAGTTACATACACAAATTTCACATTCTCTTGCGATGCTTCACAGCATTCACAAGCTCCCTGATTTTACACTTCTAAGTGTTATGATTTAAGTGTTGCATGTAGCTAGACAGCCATCTATGTTAGCAGGAATATACCTTTCCAGATTTAAATCATTTCATTCAAACTACCTAGAACTTATTTACTGATAAAACAAACATTTATCAAGCGACTTATGGCCATATATAACATATAGCAGTTTGTTTTATATAAGTAAAATAAATCAACTCATCGAGATGGAAAAAAAATAACCAATTGGCTACTTTAAACCATACAACATTCTAGTTGGTTTTATGATGGTTGAAAAGCTTCTTTAAATGAAGTTTGATTACAGTGCAAAATGTTACCTCCAAAGAATACATTATGTTATGTCATATAGTTGTGCATGTATTTCTTTTTATTACTTAGCAGCAACACCCACTACAATTGATCACTACTACTTCAACTGATCAGATACTGTGCAAACCTCTCAACTTGATATGTACTTTTTCTTATTTTATCTGCAGTTGTTATTTGGTGTACAGCTATTTGGGACAAATAGGCATATGTATACAGTTGACATTACCTATTACTCATAAGGAAAAAAGACAAGTGATTAATGGAATGATAACACTGGAATGTTCACAAATATTGCTTACATATCAAGAGCAGTAATTGCATATGGCAGTGTAACATGCACTGCAAAAATTAAATCGTTAAAATAACCATTTTATTTACTAATGCAGTTGCATTGAATAGCTTAATTTAGTTTGTCAATTGTCATAAAAAAAGCATTCATGTTACTACGACATAATATGCACCAAGTATTGAAAAATATAATTAAATTTTGAATTTGTGGGTTTACATTTATGGTCAAATAAAATTACAATAGCATTAATTTACTTTAGTATAAATTATACTAAATCTTTAACATGAAATATGAATAGACAGTACTCTAAAACTATAGAACAAAAGTTTGTGGGTTTACAAATACAATGTTATTAACGGCGAGGTAGAATTTCACATACTTTAAGTATAAATTATACCAAATTCTTGACATGAAATAATGTGTAGACAGCACTCTAAAATTATAGAATAATAGAAGTTTGTTGGTTTACAAACCTTTTTGATGTCGAGATACAATTACATGTACATTAGCTAAGTCCTTGACATGGAATATGAGTAAACAGCACCCTAAAATTATAATTCTTCAACTATAATTGAACATAATTAGTACAAAGTATCTGTTGAATATTAAGATGTATGAATCCAACTAAGTGTTAAATCCTTGCAACTGTACTAATCGCTAATGTAGCCAACTCAATTTTCATAGAGGATGCTGTGGCCACAGCCTCCTTTATGAAATTGACAGTGTAGACAGAATGGATATGTGTGGTACGTGGTTATAATTTCATAGTGAAATTATCCTTTTTATAATATAATATAATATTGTATATATTATCTTCAAAATAATTATATAAAATATTATATTAATTATAACATGAGTATTTTAGTTAACAATACCTTTAACTAAAAACACCTTTTAGTATGGCATTACAACATTCAGTTAACTAACTAAACTATTCTACATATTAATCAAAATGTGACAGCTATAAATTTTATATAAAGTAAATTCTGTTTGTATGAATTCCACTTATTCTTGTGGGTCTCATCAGAAGGCTCCATTATTACATTATTATAGTTACCTACTACTTAGCATGTGATTATCAGTAATGTGATATGTGTTACAGACCATAGAGTGTCAAATAATGAGTACTGGTATCCGTGAAATTTTCAACTGAAAGCCAAGCAGGAAATAAATTTTTTCCTAGCAGGATGATTAAAAGCAAATAAAACAAGTATAATAAGTGTATATAGACTGAAGCAGTATCTACATAAAAATTAGTATTACTTTGGAAATGCAAGTAATTATTATAATATTTTATACACAAATTTTATAATAATTTGTGAACACAGAGATTATTATACATAATTATATGAACATTTTCACAAATTATGAATACACTATTAATTATTTATTATATCAAGAGAAAAATACTATTGCTATTAATTTTTCTTATGACATGAACAGTTTTCAAAATAAATGCAGGTGATGTGCATACACATGTATATGCAACAATGGCTTAATTATTATCTAGCTAATTCATGATAATTAAGTAACTAAATTCTCATTGTTGTAATTGCGTATTGAACTTTATTAATTATATTTTTTTATGTTGAATTATATACACAGGAAAAAAAATTGTTAAAATAACCAATTTTAGTGAATTTATTATAGTACAGTTAATAATTACTTGGTTGTTCTGTATACATAATATAATTATATCTTATACCACAGATACTCTGAACTACTAAATTCAACTATAGTTGAATCATTGTAATTTAGTGCGTTGTCTACTCATGCTTCAAGTCAAAGATTGAGTATAATTTATTTATAATAATGTATGTGTAATTCAAGATTTGTAAACCCACAAACATAAAGTTTAATTTATGCTTTCCAATACTTGGTGCATATTATTTTGTAGTACCATGCATTCATGTGGCCACAGCATCCTCTATGACAATTGACAAACTAAATCAAAACTCATGCTTTTCCATGCAAATGTATTGACCAATAAAATGCTTATTTTAACGATTTAATTTTATTGCAGTGTGGACAAAATTAATGGTACTGTGGTTATAATTGCATAGTGAAATTATCATTACCTCTTTATAATACATTATAGCACACTGCGTGGGTGTATCAAAGGCACCAACAGTGCTGTATTTTTCATATTGAGAACAGGTGTGCCTGTATGACTCATATTGAACTGTGGTTTGTAATTCCCGTACTGCACTCGAACGGTGCTTTAACTATTTCATATTGTATAACATGAGTATAATATTTCCATAATAAGTATATAAAATATTACATTAATTATAACATGATTATTTTAGTTAAGTATACCTTTAACTAAAAAGATGGTGACTTAAGTGAGAGTAACTATTACACGTGTAAAACAATAAAACAATCAGTAAAGCAGCAACAGCTGTAAATGGAGAAATACTGCCCATATGCAGAAAGGGTTCACTATTTTCATTCATTTTAATTGAATAGCTAGCATTTTGAAATTTACTTGTACCGCAAAAAAAAGTTAAACCCTAAATAATTAGTGTCACTACAGTGCTTTGTAAATCTTCATTCTTGCCTGTGACTATAGTGAGAGTAATCATTATATCAAGTAGACAGTGGCAGCATGATGCTATATAGCACACACAAAATAAGAATACCACACCTTCATGAATAATAAATAATAATAAGAAACATTATGCTATTATAATAGAAGGGCTGAGAAGCCTGCTGGTATAACCCACAATAAAGTAATAAACCAAGGTTGACATGAAAACACTCTCAAAATGTATTTCAGAAGATGATCTCTCACCTCTATATTTGGATTTTACTAATATATAGGTTACCTAATAGTAGGGAATTTTGCCATATAAGGAATCATTGAGGAAGGAATACTTGCATGAGTAGTAAATATAAATAGCAAATTCTGGCAACAGAACTGCAGATAAATGCTTATCAATTATGGGTCAGGCTATATCAGTTGTAAGGGACACAGTAGAACATGAGAATGAAGCAGTTAAATCTCAGCTTGAAGAGAGGTTGAATTTCCTTCAAACAACTACTTCAGATAAGATGAAGGTCAAGCTGCAGGAAATGTTGCATGGTTCAGAAGCTGACCTTCAGATTCATGGAGGCACAGTTATAGAGCAACACATACGAGTAAAAATTGATGTATCTTCAGACGAAGCACAGTTGGGAGGTGCAATTGATGAACTGTTCGAAGGTGACTTTAAAGGTGGCATCAAAAACGTAGCGAAAATAGCCTTGCAAACAATTCTTGGCAATGGAGCAATTGGTGAATGTGAGCAACAGGACTTTGAAGTGTTGTGGACAAACAAATCTCTTGTATGAGTTGATTTCTACTGTTGGGATTACAATTTCTCTTCTAAAGGTGTAATTACAGATGTGGAAAATGTCTTTGCTTATGTGGTAGTGAAGCGTGTTATTGACTGGCATAAAGTCGATCCTCAAGTGGTAACATATTGCCTTTCAAAGATGAAAACGGATAGTCGTGATGTGATGAAGGAGATTGATGATGTTACTGAAATCAGTCCGAAACGCTTCATTCCCCCCCATTGAAGGCGGAAGTGGAAGTAGGGATTAATATTCCTGACCTTCTAATTTAATTGAGACACTTTTAAGATTTAGGCACTTTTAAGATTTAGGCATGTTTAACATTTAGACTATTTTAACATTTATAGACCTATAATTATATTTTTTACTGTTTTTTTTACTTCTTTGTTTTCTTTATACATGGCGCAGATAGGAAAATCTGTCATTTGTATCAAGTATTTTTGTACATGATAGTTATTACAGTCACAATAGTACAAAATGTAGTAGCACAGGTTCTGTTTAAATTTTGCAAATGTTTTGCAAAATTGTATCACACCATACGTAAATGCATGATGTTTTTAAAAGCTGTCTAAGTATGTAATTATAAAATCACACATTAAATCCTCATAAATATTTACAGTAAAATTGCAATGATAAGTGTAGGTCTCTATTGAATTTTATTCTGATGATCACTGCTGCATGCATAATAACTAATATGCTTGCACTAGCATTTATATATAACCTTTGAGCAGGATATCTGGTCCATTTAATGTCAGCAGCTCACACCAATCAATTATTGTTTAAGCTATAGAACAAAATTGACTTACTATACTCACATATACATACACAAATATACATGGATACATACCTATACATATGCAACAATAAGAACTATTGTTTTGCTGTTTTATTCATGATATTCAACAGTAATTGACTTGCATGTGCTGATTGCATCTATTGTAGAATTATGGCTATTTGAATGGATGCTACTATAATTGCTCAAACATAGATAGAAAGCAACAGTGCACAGCTTCCTTTTGGCATACTATAAAGCTAGCATAATTAGTGCCAAATTTCGTATGTGTGTATAATAATGTATTAATGTACTTGTGTATTCGTATATTAAAACATACATTCCAATATAATAATTATGTTCTGGTAATGATAGCTGATGACACTGCTACAAGCTAAACTCGTAAAGAAACTTGGCAGGCAAACATGAGCAATCTCTGTTTCTCAACCAAAATGATAAATTTGATTTCTTTTCCTTGATGATTATCATGATAGCGGCATTCAGTGTAGATTGTTTTTTTTTGAAAATCTCCCAACACAATAAAACTTATTCACTGTATTCCGTTGAAGTTTTAACTATTGCAAAGAGAAAATAGGAAAATGATGTCAGTCTATGAAATGTAATACTGTAAATGAGAAGCTTTTAAAATGTATTTTGTGCCAAAAGTGTATCAGTAAAATCATACATAATTGCCCTTTTGAATGTGTCCATGATAATACACTCATTTACCCTGCATTAATAAGTAAAGCCAAATTCATTACTACCTCTTGACATGAAAGCAGTGTTTGAGATCATTCCAGTGTTGTGATTCCATTAATTATATTATATGTCTTCTTTCCTTAATCTAAAAATCTTTAATAGAGGGAAATTTATTATAATATTATTTCATTTCCCATTCAATCACCCACACTGTATTATTATACAAATACATTACCGCATAAATATTATTATAATATATTATTATAATTATAATTCTAAAGCTGGTGCTAATACATAGCACCAGCTATAGAATATAATTTATTTTTACTTCCATGTTATAAGTATGTATATATAGTTAAACGAGGCAAAAACAGAAAATTGATGAGGGTAATAATTATACACACGTTGTTTAGCAGTGCCTAAATAACTATTTTTTAATACTAACCATAATGCTTGGTGTATAAGTCATATATGTGTGCATATATGTGGCTAGTATTAACATGGTATTTTGGGTACTGTTCTGCTTTAGGCAATGTGAATAATGAATATACAAACCTACTGGTGCAATGTCTATCATAACTTGCTACAGTTGAGACTGGAGATACACACAGTTTCTGTATTAATTTCACTAATAAATGGAGTTACATAGTAGCTGTAATACCCTGATGACTGTGAATCTTTCTTTGCCATTTTTGCTGAATTTAGTGTACATAGCACTACTTGTATTTTGCATGTGTAACTCTTTTAAATGAATATGAATCGATCAACTAGTTATAGTGTTATCTAATTTACAGAATCATCACAAAATAAAAGTGAAATCTGACTTAAAATACAATACAGTGTTTATTATATCAGCAAAGTTTATGTGACTGCCCAGTGCAAGTAAACAAACCATTTAAGCCCTACACAGCCTTACAAAATGAATGCAGTTTCAATGATCCCAATGATGAAAAGAATCAACATAGTTTAATGTTTAAGGTAGATCTCCTCAATCAATTTCAGTTCATTATCTCAGAAACAATATAATTAGTTATATATGTATGCTTGTGTCTCTTGCACCACTATGCATTGTATGTGTAGTTAAGGAAGTTGCTTCTTTCCCTTCAGTTCATCCAAGATCTGTGAACTTAGACTGCAATCAGGCTTACACTTACTTCTTCAGGCCCTACCTTCCGAGTACACAGGAAGGGGATTGACTAAAACATGAATGGGACCGGAGCACAGACCATAACAAATTCCAACGGGGTCCATAAATGGGTCTGTGTTTTAGAATAAACTATGGTGGCCCAGAATGACAATCAGTCGTATTGTCCTTCTGGGTACACCATAATAAACTGTCTGAAACGTGGATTACATTCCTAATATAAACCCATTTTATAGATAGGCTTTTGTGATTTATATGCTCGAGGTGGGTATTCAAACCACTCTAAATGAATTCACATATAAATCAAATAAACCACTGAAGCCTATCATAACTATAACATAGTTCCTGCAATCTACAAAATATATTCACACCATTCAGAAAAAAAACAATGGAAACAAGAATAATAAAACACATTTTCAATAAAAAAGGAAAGAAAATGTAGGTACGTCAAAACCCAAAAAGCAAGCAAACAGGATTGGGAGGCTAACTGTCCGCTAACACAGAACCCAACATTAAATAAACCACTTCCATAGCGGTGTAAGTAATTATGTAGGCTTTTATGTCCCTACATCTTCTTTTATTTTTATTGATATTCTTGTTATTATTATTATTATTATTATTATTATTAATTTTCAGACAAATGATTTTTTTTTGTTTGTTGAACTATCATAATGATTTTAACACAATTCCAGTCACATTCACAGTAAAATTCTGTTGTTAAACTATCAAGATGATATCTTCAGACACTATGAAATAAGACAGTATCAAGATTTGATTGGACGCCATTTTCATTAATCAAGCAACGTGCTATTTAATTGCATATGCACATTTGTGTACTCGAAGCTGGAATCATAAGCATAGTAATAAAGTTTGTGAGGAAGTACATTCTTAAAGAATAATAAAACAAGTGTATAATTATAGAGAAAAAAAGTATCCCTATGATTGCTTTGTGGTGTCCAGCATTCAGTAATCATGGCTGACTTTATCATGCCTGAAACACAACAGCCTATTATAGTTATTATTTTGATTATCTACTCTCCTTACTTTTTAAAAGACCTTGTAGAACTTTAGGAGTAGAATGTAGCTAGCTATTAGTTCCAGTTTCTACGTAAGCGCGTTCTTTTACGCGCCACGCCCTTTAATTGACCGAGAGCGCGAGCCCCCGGGAATGACGCACTTTCTTAACTACGTATACAACGCATACTCGCGCAAGTGGACACAAGAAAAAGTATATATATATAATTATATATATACACATCAAACCCCCTGGAAAGCAATCATAGGGATGGCCCTACGGGCCATAAAAATTTTAATAAAATTGAAAGAGATGTAGGGATGTCAAAACCCAAAAAGCCTGCAAACAAGGTTGGGAGGCTAACATAGGACTCAAAATTAAACAAACCACTTTCTTATAACCCTACATAAGTACTTACATCGCTATAAAGCAAAATACAAAGAGCTGTACTTATGTAGGGTTATATGGAAGTTGTAGGTACAGTCGGTGCCAACATGTAGTAAGGTTGTTTTGTTTGCCCTAGTTGCTGTAAAAATAGAAAGAGCACTGCATTTGACTTAGTCCTATGAAGCGCTTGAGAAATTTGGAGTTCCAGCGAGCAAGTTGCTACATGTAGTACTCCACATCAAATCAGGAACCAAGCTTAGGGTACAGGAAGGGAACGATAGCCAATATATCTGTGCAAAACCTCCATGTCACAAGGCTACAGTGCAAACCTTCATTTGAATTGCAAATGATTAAATGCTACACATTGCAAAACTAGAATTGTTAAAATAACAAATGTATTGGTTAGTACAGTTGCAAGGATTTAACAATGAGTTGGTTGTTTAGTATACATACATCTAATGCTATTTTACTAATTAAGCCACTAAAATCTCATGTTAGATGCATAAAGAAAGTTTTGAAACTCAAAATAATTTCATTAAAATCTTTGCATATCAATTACACTGGATAGGGAAATTTACATTGCAATTATAATGACATAATTATGTATCACCATACAGTCATAACAACCTATATGACCAATTATTATTCCTTGCAACTGTACTAACCAATAAATTAGTAATTTTAACAATTTTATTTTTGCAGGGCAAGAATTTAAATTTTACTGTTAATTATGTTTAATTTATTCATTATTCATTCAGATTTCAGGTAAACAAGATGACTACTACAAGCAAGCTAGAATATTAATTTATGGTCTACTCAGTCACAAAAAAAGTTTGAACGTTCAGATAGTATATGAATCAATTTACTATCTTATGAAGTGGATAGCATTAGGGAGAGTACATGTTCTAACCACAACCAAGAACGCTAACCACACCCCTCAATTCTGACCCCACCCATGACGTCATTTTATGGCTATGAATATCATTACATATCATTCGTAGTGATAGGCCTGAGCCTATTATTCCCAAAACATTGCCTAATATTCTATTCTGAATTTCCAAAAATAGTATCCTATTATTCTTAATGAATTCACCGATTATTTTTTTAAAATTTTCAAATTCACAGACATGTACATTGCAAGTGGTGGATTCAATTGCACTCTATGCTACCTAGAGATTTTTAAATGTTTAGGACATCTTAATCGACTCAATGATTATCTGGAACTGCAAGATGAAGAAAAGCTGCTTGTCACAGTCGGCCATTTTTCCAACATGTGCCACGTGGCATTATTTGCACCCAATTATTCTTGAAATTATTCCTGAAATTATTGTTATTCTGGGAAGCTCCTATTATTCTTTTAATTATTCCGGAATAATGGGCGCAGGCCTAGTTAGTGAAGATATTAATGCTAGGCTTATGATGCAACAAGCACTTTCTCCTCCATGTTCCGAGTACACAAATGTGCATGCGTAATTAATTCCAAATACACTTATGAAAGTGGCGTACAATTCGAGATCAAACCTTGTAGTTGTTGTCTTGTTGCGACTCTCTTCTTTCATAGTATCTGAGGATATCATCTCCATATTTGTAGACCAGAATTTTACTATGAATGTGACTGGAATGCATATGGTGCTAGATCATTGTGATAGTTTTACCACTCCTCTGTTCTTTACCTTAGCGACAATCTTTGGCCATCTAGACGGTGTTGGTAGTCATAAGAACACTAGATATGAATAAGTATGTGTGTATTAGAAATTATATGTATATATTACCAGAGATTTCAGCTCATCACTTGCAATTGCAATGTATGGGTGGCCATTTTTTTCCCTACTCTCTGATACATGTAATATACAATGTGTCAATAGTATTGTTTTACATGGATTGAATGTCCTGTCAAATTACACATAATCTAATATTCATTTTATAGAATGAAGGAATTTGCAGTTAATATAAAAAGACATGTAGCTAAGTTGACAGTAGAGTATGTATGGTTGTAGTATGTCAACATTCTATTGCCCATAATGATGTGCTAGGGCGGTATTTTCGTTCAAGTGTCTACCCTTTGATACTTTAAAATTAGCTTAGAGCATGTTAAAATTGAGATTAGAATGGCATGTTGATGTGTCATAATACTTGTTCTAGCTAGATGTAGTGAAAGATTTGCTACTACATGCTTCTGAAGAGTAATAGTGTTATTGTGATTTCTAATCTCACAAGTAATTATTTTGTAGTATCAGACAACAAGTCATGATGTTATAATCTAAATCCACTACAATATATTATGAGAAGTTCGTAACGAACAACCTTGATCCCACTTGGCTAGCAAAGTACAATTTGCACAGTACTGCTTCTTGTATTGATAGGTGATAAGGAGTACTACAAGTGGACGTTTGAACAAATAGTTCACAATCAATGAGTTCTAATTCATGAATGGCATAGTTTGCAGTGAAAACAATATGTGTGTTGTAATTATAAAGTTTGTTCACATTCACGATGGCTTAAAAATTAGGATGTGTGTAATTTGTAAGCCCATTTTCATCCCGTGCTCATGTCTAGAGTCACTTGACTACGTGTAACTCATTGGCTCTATTAACATTGCTGTAGATCCCATGAAATCATGTCAAGAGTCTTCAGACAGTTCCTCCGCCCTGTCCTAATGTAAAAGCGGAGGCGAAATGTCTGCTCGCTAGACCATACATGCAACATGATGTTACTATTACATTATGTGCACTAAATATAAAACACTCATTTCTCTATCTGTCTTTGATCCTGCATATTTACGGTCACTGCTAATACATCTCCAAGTAATGTGAAATATGCAACAAGTACATAATTATCATTTCCGATTAATTAACCCTCCCCCGCGTAGGCGTAGCGGTGAGAGTGTATAAAAAACGATGTTTTATCACATTTGATACTAGTTCTTCTCTAAAGTTTTCAGAGTAAGTATATATGTATTGTTATTTTTGTACTCTCAATGTAGAGACTTTCTGCATTATAACCATGGCCATAGTTTTTGCAGGGGTACTGTACATGCAATAATTGTCATAATTTTTATAATAATCATACTAATTTCTTTTCCAAATTTTAGATATATTCAAATTCCAAAAGGACGGTCATTTTTATCTAAATAATCACGATATGACAACCGTGAATATACTTGTTATATTAGGACTCTTGTCTCTGTCCAGTATCATTAAAGCTGCTCCAGCCATTGATTCACTTGACAATGAACAAAAAGATTATATTGCTCCTAGTAAGTATACATAATTTTAATTATCATATGCTGTAACATGTCTGCATAATCTGCTTTATAATTTGTTTTCTTGTACAGGAGCATGTCTGGACTCTCTCTACATAATGGCGTTCACGTCAGGCATTGAAGATGCACAGACTAAGGACGATGTTGGTCATGCCGTGGAAATCGGGCTAGCTGGTAGAGTTACCCAACTTAGTCTTCTTCCAAACAACGATGGAGATGATTACCAGAAGCACAAGGGAGACCTGTGGAAGATAAGTTTTAAAGATGACTTTCTTTTAGATTATTGTGTCACGAAATATGATATCAGATCAATCACTATAATGGAGAATGGAGATGATGGTTGGAATATCGAGACAATTGTCACATTCATCAAAAGTGGCGATGATTATGAGCTGGCAACAAGTGACTTTGATGTCAACCACTGGATTCAAGGCGATAAGGAAGACTCTCATCGTTTCCTTGGACTAACCCTTGTTTATTAACTGAAAATGTGTGCATGCATTCATTTAATGTATGTGCATTCTGCATGATGTTTAATTTTTTATATATTTCTTTTATAATCACATATGCTATATAGTATAGTTGTAAAAATGTAGTTTCAGTTTTAACTTTTTTTCTCCCAAATGTCATGTAAAGAAATTGGAAGTATTTTTTTTCTAAATGAGTTTCATAATTTGAAAAATATAGTGCAGTCATATCCCGTTAAAAATAAATATGTAACTAGCATTTATACAGCTGTGCAATTAGCTATATTGCTTGAGCTGGCCATTTTCTAATCAAGCAGAAAATAAATCTACAATGAATGCAGTCGTGGATGACTGTGTGGAACTAAAACTTGTTACAATTATAGAGACTGCTCGAAGTCGTAACAGCCATTACTTCAATTGTACTTCCTTTCAAGCTGTGATTCGACAGTTATAGCCTTCAAACAAAATGAGTTGTGTTTCCATGTGCTCTTTTGCTACCAGACGTATTCTGAAAGTGGTGAAACGGCAATCATGAGTGGTAAAAATTGACAATTCAAATGCGGGGTACTGGTATAGACTTCAAATGATACAATGAAAAATAAGGCAGCCTAGAAATTCTTTTAAAACTTTTTGGTTCTAAAGTTACGACAATTTTTATAACTCACAGTTACCATTCACAACTTTAAGATGAAACGAAGGCAATAACGAGAGTATATACGGACACGCAAACACAAGTGATCCTGTTTCATGGCTGTCGCTAGCCAAGAAACACTTCAAATCAAAAACATTGGAGGTATTGGTTGCTACTGCACCACCATTGATGCAAAATAGAGAAAGCTACCTAGCTCCACCTACAGGTATGTGCACGTACGTGCATACTAAACACGTGAATACGTTTTCACACAGTGACTTGAGAACTTTTTCGTTGTTTTTCGAAGGAAAACAAAGAATAAGATGTAGGATATTCTTATTTAGGATATAAGTTATAACAGTTTTAAGGCTCATAAATGTTTTCTCGAATTTATGTGTGTTCCATGTAACAAAAGTATTGTTTGTTTCATACAGAAACTTTATTATGTTTAGAAAAAAATTGTAGTGCTTTGTATTACTTTGCCACATATGCGAGGGTCCCGTCCCGACGGCACTCGTTGCACATGTAATTATTTTGTAGTATCAGACATCAAATCATGATGTTTGCGAAATTACATTACAATATTTATTATCTACAGTTGTCGATACAATATACACATACATATAATATACAATATGTTAATAGAATTGTTTTACATGGATTGAATGTCACTATCAAATTACACATATTCTAAAATTCAGGTGTTATATATAATGAAGGAATTTACAGTTACACAATAGTTGTAAATTAAATAAATTGTTTATGTAGCTATGTAATATGAGTAGACAGTAAGAATTATGGGTGGCCATCCAGTATTCTCTGATACATATGATATACAATGTGTTAATAGTATTGTTGTACATAGATTGAATGTCACTGTCAAATTGTACATTATCTTATATTTAGCTTATAGAATGAAGGAATTTACAGTTACTGTAAAAATACACGTAGGTTAAATTAATTGTTGGTAGCTATGGAATAAGAGCAGACAGTAGAGTAGTTATTTTAACACAATTTTGTTTTTGCAAGGAACGAAGGAATTTACAGTTAATACATATAATTGAAAATATTGTTAATATTGTTATAATCTATGTACTATGTTGTTTTATAGATTGAAGGAATACATAATTACTTACAGTATAATAACATTTTATAATTTAAATCTAAATTCCCTATAGTACTAGTACATTGTGAGAAGTTTTTAAAGAACAATGTTGATCCCACTTGGCTAGCAAAGTATCAATTTGCACATATTGCTTCTTGTTCTTGATCAGAAATGAGGAGTATTACAAGTGAATGTTTGAACAGATTGTTCATAATCAGTGAGTGGCAGTGAAAACAATATTTGTGTTATAATTGTGGTATGTCAACATTCTATTGTCCATAATCCAAATGCTCTGTTTGATATGTTAGGGCGGTATTTTCGTTCAAGTGTCTACCCTTTGATATTCCTTTGAAGTTAGCTTAGAGCATGTTAAAATAGAGATTACAATAGCTTGTTGATGTATCATAATACTTTTTCTAGCTAGATGTAATAAAAGATTTGCTATTACATGCTTCTGAAGAGTAATGGTGTTATAGTGATTTCAATCGCACAAGTAATTATTTTGTAGTACAAGACATGAAATCATGATGTTTGTGAGATTACATTACAATATTTATTATCTACAATTGCAGTTACAATAGTATTGTTTTACATGGATTGAATGTCACTGTCAAATTACACATAATCTAATATTCAGGTTATAGAATGAAGGAATTTACAGTTACTGTCAAAATACACAAAAGTTGTAAATTAATTAAATAGTTGGTAAATATGTAATATGAGTAGACAGTAGAGTAGTTATTTTAACAATTTTGTTTTTGCAGTGAATATCATGGAATGAAAGAATTTACAGTTAATACATATATAAATTGTAAGTATTGTTAATAAATTATTGTTATAATATATGTACAATGTTGTTTATAGACTGGAATACATAATTACATACAGTATAATAACATTTTATAATTTAAATCTAAATCTACTACAGTATATTATGAGAAGTTTGTAATGTACAACGTTGCTCCCACTTGCCTAGCAAAGTATCAATTTGCACAGTACTGCTTCTTGTTCTTGATTGAAAATGAGTACTAAAAGTGAATGATTGAACAGATTGTTCACAATCAATAAGTTCTAATTCAGAGTGGCATATTTTTGCAGTGAAAACAATATGTATGTTATAATTAAAAAGTTTGTTCACATTTGTGATCAAAATTAGGATGTGAGGAATTTTTATGTCCAATTTAATCCTGTGCTCATGTAAACAAGAGCTGATTTATGTAAATAATAACCATACTTTTAATGTGAATAACCACACCTTAATAACAATGCTAACGATATACAATTATAAATAACTCTTTAACTTACTGTCTTACATAAGTAGACAAAGATGGCAATGGAAGTACAGACCTACTTAATTACTACAAATCAGGTCTTGCGGATTACCAATGTGGTTGTCGTATGTCAACATTCTATTGTCCATAATCCTGATGCTGTGTTTGATGTGCTAGTGCGGTATTTTCGTTCAAGTTACTACCATTTGATATTCCTTTGAAGTTAGTTTAGAGCATGTTAAAATTGAGATTAGAATGGCATGTTGATGTATCATAATACTAGTGTTCTAGCTAGATGTAGTGAAAGATTTGCTATTCAATCCATCTGAAACAGTAATAGTGTTATTATGATTTCTAATAAGTAATTATTAGTAATTATTTTGTAGTACTAGATATCAAATCAGGATGTTTGCGAAATTACATTACAATACTTATTATCTACAGTTTCAGTTACAATATACACATACATAATTATAATATACCAAATTACACATAATTTAATATTCAGTTGATAGAATAAAAAAATTTACAGTTACTGTCAAAATACACATAAGTTGTAAATGAAATAAATTGTTGGCAGCTATGAAATCAATAGAGTAGTTATTTTAACACAATTTTGTTTTTGCAGTGAATTTCATGGAATGAAGGAATTTACAGTTAATAAATATGATTGTAAGTATTGTTAATATTGTTATAATTTATGTACAATGTTGTTTTATAGATTGAAGGAATACATAATACAATTAAAACCAATAATAATTATTATTGAATAATTATAATAAAATAAATGCGTCACAATTCAATTTCCACATGCCTGCATCAAAAGCTATGAGATAGATACTCACATTACATCTTGGTCATCTTCTTGATACTGACATTCATTTTGAAGAAGCATTACCTGGTCCAGTGCATTTAAATCATTTGCTGTGCTAGACTCCACATTACTTCCATCTGGTTTAACAATCTTTGGTAATTGTTCTGTCCAACAGTCATTGTCTGAGTTATAATACTTCAGCTTATGGCAATTCTGTGGCAGTGAGGGCAGAACATCTTTCTATGAGGATGTATACGATCCATGTATAATACGAGATCGAGACGGAGTACTCAATCATGAGTACGTAGATCTATAATCGTTTTCAAGGTAGCAGTGCGCACGTCCATAAGCTTAATATAGTACGATACTGAACGGGAAATCTTGAATCACCACGTCTGGTAGATGCTATGTTTCAACTACTCCTCCACGTTCTTCTTTATTTTCTTCAACTGCTGAGATTTCATCTAAGCAGTTGCTGAATAACCAACAGAAGATTTTAGAGTCCATCTTGGATAAACTGGATAATCAAGCCAATCAAATTAACGTTTTGACAAATAAAATTGAAACATTGGAGAAATCACAAGCATTTGACCACAATGCTGGTTGTATGAAAAGCAAAAAAGTTGTGAAGGTATGTTGGTAAGTTTTAAATACTTCAGTAGAGGTATCAATGATATACTGTTAACGTTGCATGAGACATTGATGCAGTAATGATTGGCATGCCATATAAGTCCCAGATATCTTGTAATTCAACAAGTGAACTAAAACTATAATGTAGTTAGCATCTGGTAATTTATTGTAAGAATATGAAGTTCAGATAGTCACATTCAGATAATTAATTTTACTTGTTGTGGTGTATCACCACTGATACAGAGCTGTGTAACATTAATTTGATTATTTGTACTTTAGGTGTTAATTAATATCACTTGATTGTTGTTTACCCACATGTTCTCTTGTTGTATAAATACTTCTGTATCTTTGGTTTATCAATATTTGTTGAGTTACTATAATAAGAAACTCATATTACACTTGCGGTCGATGACTTTATACTGGGATTGCTAATGAGACTTATAATACTATAATTATGGTATGTGAAGTGCATTTATACTCTATATAGTACTAAAAATAAAATTCCTCCACATCTATGAAATATATACCCAAAATTTTAAAGAAGTTATGTTCACTGTGATTTACTACATGGCCGGTGTGTATAAGTTATGTGATTTTAATTTACATTAATTTTTAGGAAAAAGCTACTCTGTACTAGATAAAGAGTTTGATTTCAATGAAAGGTACAAGTGCAATAAGAATACTGTACTAAGTGTATATTTTGAAAGTACTTAAAACTATATATATCCCAATATGTTCAGATAGACTTAGCTTGTGACTGTAATAAATATAATTAACTTGGCAAGTAAAATATTCTGTGTTTTCGAGTTAATACATCCTCTTAATTTCTTCTATTCAATAGGGCTGATCATGTAAAAAAAGGATATTTGATGAAATAAAGAAGGAATTGAAAGAGTTCACCTATAATGCTCATGATTTTCATCGTAAGTTCTATAATTTCCTAGACAAAGTATTAAATACAATTATAGGTGCAATTCATCGCCACTTTGAAACACAAAAGCGCTCCTACAGAGAGTTATCAGCAGCTGGACCATAATTAGATATAGTTAAGAAAAGGAAGAAGGACAGGAGAGGATGTGCTCGCCATCACCAAGTAAGGATAATCATAACTAGATCAATGACTTCTAATGTGCTTCTATCTCTTTTAACAATAGCTTTTTGATCGGAGAGGAAGTTATGTCAAGTCCTCTGAACAACCAGTTTGGAAGAAAGTTACTGTCGATCTTATGACTGATGAAAGCAATCATGAAGATGAAAATGTTATTGTTACGCATTCACTGCCGTGGCGTTCACAAAATGAGCAGACTATAATTACTTCTTTTTCACAGTATCTTTCTCTAATTTGTCAGTATACATACTGTGACATGTCTTTCTGTCACTGTGTCGTTGTTCATGTTATGCTTTGTGGATATCTTACTCAGGTATCTGTCAGTGTAATGTGAATTATTTTTGTCAAATTTAGTTGTCGTTGTTCACGTTATGCTTTGTGGATATCTTACTCAGGTATCTCTGTCAGTGTAATGTGAATTATTTTTGTCTTATTTAGTCGTTGTTATTCACCTTATGCTTTGTGGATATCTTACTCAGGTATCTGTCAGTGTAATGTGAATTATTATGTGATATTTAGTTGTCGTTGTTCATGTTATGCTTTGTGGATATCTTACTCAGGTATCTGTCAGTGTAATGTGAATTATTTTTGTCATATTTAGTTGTCGTTGTTCACGTTATGCTTTGTGGATATCTTACTTAGGTATATGTCAGTGTAATGTGACTTATTTTTGTCATATTTAGTTGTTGTTGTTCCCGTTATGCTTTGTGGATATCTTACTCAGGTATCTGTCAGTGTCATGCTATACCAGGCGTATTCGTCATTTAGACATTATCACATCAAAGGATGAATATTCATTTTAGGTATAAATATATATATATAAATTGCACAATAACAATAATAATAATAATAATAATAAGGATGAATATTCATTTTAGGTATAAATATATATATATATAAATTGCACAATAACAATAACAATAATAATAATAATATGCATATTGATGCTAAAATACCTTTTTATTGTAAGATTCAACCGATTCTGACTTGTAAACTTCAGAGGATGATGATGTTTATCTTGCAGATATTTAATAGCATCCTCGACATCATTCATGGTCTTGAAAACTTGTCTAGAGTTGATAGCAGGTTCGTCTTGGATTTCATAGTTAATTGGTATGACGGCACATGATCTTTCAGTTTAAATAAAATATTCGGTGCAAATAAGTTTATCGTTATTGTAAAGATGAAACCTGTTTCTTGCTCATTAGTAAGATGATAACGGACAATTTTCACAACCAGACAGTGAATTGACAGTATAATATAACAGGGCTGATACGATATAACCGTTCTTTTAGAGTCTCTGTATGTTATCCTTCTGTGTGTAAACACGGAACTTGTCTAAATCCAGTGTCAAGTGTAATTACGGAGTCTGTTCTCCCTGCATACGGTAGGCCTACTTACTGTTTGGTTTTCCTGTGATTGTTTTACATGAATTGAATGTCACTGTCAAATTACACATAATCTAATATTCAGTTGATAGAATGAAGGAATTAACAGTTAATGTCAAAATACACCAAAGATGTAAAATAAATTGTTGGCAGCTATGGAATACGAGTAGTCAGTAGAGTAGTTATTTTAACAATTTTGTTTTTGCAGTGAATTTCATGGAATGAAGGAATTTACAGTTAATGTCGTAAGTTGTAAATTAAATAAATTTCCGCCATTTTTGATATGTAACCCTCCCCCACGTAGGCGGAGCGGTGAGCGTATACTCACATTTGATACCAGTTGTTCTCGAAAGATTTCAGAGTAAGTATATGTGTATTATTAACTTTGTGTGTTAACTACTCTCAATGTACAGACTTTCTTTATTGTAACCATACTTAATGCAGTGGTACTGTACATGCAATAAGTATCATAATTTCTATAATAATCATATTAATTTCTATTCCAAACATTAGATATATTCACACACAAAAAGGCCAGTCATTTTTTCCCCAAATAATCACAATATGACAAGCATGAACATACTTGTTATATTAGGACTCTTGTCTCTGTCCAGTATCATTAAAGCTGTTCCAGTGATTGATTCACTAGACAATGGTGAACAAAAAAGATCTATTGATCCTAGTAAGTATAATTATTATATGCCTTAACATGTCTGCATAATCTGGTTTATAATTTGTTTCCTTGTACAGGAGTATGTCTGGACTCTCTCTACATAATAGCATTCACTTCAGGACTTAATAATGCAGAGAGTAGTGATGGTCATGCTGTGGAAATCGTACTAACTGATAAAGTTACCAAACGTTATCTTCTTCCAAACCTCCCAGGAAATGATTACGAAAAGTACAAGGGAGACCTGTGGAAGATAAGTCTTTCAGATCAATGTATAAGGAAATATGATATCGAATCAATTGCTATAGTAGAGAATAGCAATGATGGTTGGAATATCGAGACAATTGTCACATACATCAAAAGTGGCAATTATTATGAGCCAGCAACAAGTAACTTTGATGTCAACTACTGGATTGATGGTAATCATGAAGATGCCACTCGTCTTCGTTTTGAACTAACCCCTGTATATTAACTGAAAATGTGTACATGCATGCTTTTAATGCTATGTGCATTCTGCATGATGTTTAATGATTCATTTCTTTTATAATCACATATGCTATAGTTGTAAAAATGTAGTTTCAGTTCTAACTTTTTTCCCCAAATGGCATGTAAACAAATTGAAAGTATGTTTTTAAAAATGAGTTTCATATTTTGAAAAAAATTATAGTGCAGTCATATCCCATTACAAATATATATGTGACTAGCATTTATACAGCTATGCAATTATATTGTTTGAGCTGGGCATCTTCTAATCAAGCAGAAAATAAATCTACAATGAATGCACTTGTGGATGACTGTGTGGAACTAAAACTTGTTATATAGAGACTGCTTGGCACTTGTGGATGACTGTGTGGAACTAAAACTTGTTATATAGAGACTGCTTGAAGTCATAACAGCCATTACTTTAATGACAAATATGGATTACTTAGTACTGGTTATTTGATATTAGTACTTACATGTACCAGTGTGTTGCTAAGCCTGTAAACGTACAGAAGATTTCATCTAATCTGAGACAATGAGGTATATAGGCGGCCCTACGGGGACTGACTTCAAACTGAATGACAGACCTCTCTCTGTCAGGAGGTAACTTCTCCTCTGAAGCTTCAGTGGTACGAGTATCTGACATTTACTTCACCTCATCTATATCTAAAGTGCTAAGCTTGAAAAACTAGACAGGCATAATAGGTCTCTCTTCAGCTCTAGTGCTTTTGTTTTTTATTTCCAGGTTTTATTTGATGGTCTGTGGTTATTCTTTTAGCATGTGGGCCTACAGAGTCATTATACTGTTGTGATTATAGTAGAATATGGTATAGATTTAGCAATTAGTTACTTCATTCCTACTGGATTACTAAAGATCCTACTCCCTTGAAAACTTTACCTACCATGTGCTTATACACATGTGCTCTCCTAATTAATCTTAGGTGGGCGTTTTTGATTAATAATTAAAATTATTGCAAGGCTATTACTATTACAGATGCTGTTGTGTGTGTGTGTGTGTGTGTGTGTGTTAACGTTGTTTTAGTTAACAATAACTATAGCTAAAACCCCTTTAACAGTTAAACTTAGCAGTTTCATTAATTAAGAATGTTAACATATATTAAGTAAGGCATTTTTACTTTTAGTTAACTAAATTACAGGTCTACTGTAATAACTATAACTGACTAAAATGAAAAATGGCCAATAATGTATACTTTTAGTTAGTGAACTAAAACTAAAACCAAAACCTGTTTAGTCACAGGATAAAAAAATCATAGATACAAGGTTTGCAAATTTGCTTTCTACAACCCAAAACAATGAATTTTACAATACTTGGGTTCTTGATTTCATATTTCACAGCTCAAAATAAATCACACTACTTTACAATGAAATGAAGTAAAATGACGTTTCATATTGTAAAAATACGTTGTGAATTTGTAAATGGTAATGAAGTTATTTATTGAAGTATACCTTTTCATAACTTGATCATCATTAATTTTTAATTAACTGCACAATTCTAGATCAAGGTGTGGTTTTCCACAGAGTGATGTTCCACCTGCTTCCAGTAAATGCCCTTAAAGAGGAAGACAGGCGATATAATCAAGAACGTAATTATGTATGCTAATATATTTTGGCACTAGTGTTGTATCCTGGCTTGGTTAATTAATCATATTCAGCCATATGCATCATAATCAAACTGTACAGCTAATATTATTTCCAGTTAACTAAACTATAACTAAACTAAAAGTTTGAGAAGTTAGGTATACTATGCATGACTATAACTAAAAGTGGTTGCTATACTAAAACAATGCTAGTGTCTATGCTGATGATTTAAACTATTATCACTACAAAAACAAAGTAGTTAAAATAACTAATATTGTGGTTAGCACAGTTGCAAGGATTTAAAAATTAGTTGGTTGTTAAGGATACATACATTTCATACCACAGATGCTTTGTACTAATAATATTCAATTATAGTTGAATCACTATGATTTTAGGGTGCTGTCTACTTATATTTCATGTCAAAGATTTATACTAAAATACATGTAATTGTATCGAGCAGTTTGTAAACCCACAAAGATAATTTAATTTATACCTTTCAATACTTGATGCACATTATATCTCATAGTAACATACATGCATGTAGCCATACCCTTCTCTATGACAAGTGGCAAACTAAATTGAAACTCATGCTATTCCATGCAACTGTACTAACAAATATAAGATTTATTTAACGATTTAATGTTTGCATTGATAAACAAAGCTCAAATAATGGACTCCAAAGGTGGAGTGGTCCCTCCATTTTCATAGCAAGCCATACGTTGGGAGATTAAATGGACTGAAACGTATGGTTATACAATGACCAGATTGTGGAGCTCCCCTGATGACTAGATAAATATTTAGAAATACACACATAGCAACCCTCACTTCTGTCTACCTGCAAAGAGTTGACAACAACTCCAAATCTGTAATAATGATAATATGATAGCAACAACGTCATATATTTTGGCATTACAGTGGGTTAATTTAACAAACATTTCAACCTTTATTCTGATCAATAAATTATTTCCCTAATGTTACATACATGTTGTATTGTATTATCAAGTGTGATATATTTCCCTTTGTATTAGTATTCTAAGGATACATGCACAACTGTTTCTATGGAATTCAAGGATGGGAAGTATATAGCACACTCTATAATGATTCAATTACGGGTGTGTTCTATGATTGCTGCTTGAAAGCATTAAATACTTTATATGAACATTAACTTAAAACTGTAAGGGACTGTACATTCTGAATATAACTAAGTATGTAAGCTAATTGCAATGGCATACAGGTTGTTGTGGCTATATACATGATGTTACTATGACATTATGTGCACCAAGTATAAAAATGTACACTAGAATAAATTAAATTATGACTTTACAGGTTTCAAACTTTTGTTGGCCAAAGCTGCCAGATACAAAGTGGTTGCACTGTAAAATTATACTTCCTCGACTAATTGGTTATAATTAGTACAAAGTAGTTATCGCATTTGCATGTGTGTATCGATAACAATCTGAATAACCAACTAATTGTTAAATCCTTGCAACTGTACTAACCAATAAAATAGTAATTTTGTTTTTGGAGTGAATTTCATAGAACGAAAGAATTTACAGTGAATACACATAATTGTAAGTATTATTAATATTGTTATAATGTATGTACAATGTTGTTCTATAGATTAAAGTAATACATAATTACACACAGTATAATAATGTTTTACAATATTATATCCGACACAGTGGTATATATCTCTATAGGCCCCTACCAATGTGAAAGTATCTCACCATTCTTAAAACTTGCAATAGCATTATTAAGGTTAATTTATTCACTATTTACTATATATTTGTCATCGTATATTTTTGTGTAATTTCTTCTAATTATCCTTACCATCTAGTTGTTGATGTGATAGGTATATTAACTCATCCATTGGACAGTATTACAGTGTACATATGTAGTATATAAGCTAATTGAAATGGCTTGTAGTACTAAATGGGCAATTTTTTTTGCAAATGCAGTCATAATGTATACGTATTAAATTCTATATTGGTACTGTTTTATTATGACAATATAGTTTGTCTAGTTGCTTGCAATTGTAGTTCTAATTATTAAAACATGCAGTTATTTATATAATTAACTACTCTTTTGTGTGAATAACTATTCTTTTACATAAATAACTACTCTTTTGTGTAAATAACTAGTACTGTTTGTTTATGTAAACAACAGCTGATTTATGTAAATCACCATTCTTTTAACCCTTAGAAGACTGATGTCACATATATGTGACATTTGACCCCTACTTGGTGCAGAGTATGTTTCTAGCATTACGAAGCTTTCCAAATGCTTGTAATTGATGTCAGAAACAAGCCCATGAAATGGCCAAAAACAATTGATGTTTTTTGGCCGCCCTTTGGCCTAAATATCGACTATGGGGGGGAATTTGAAGGGGGTGTGCCCCCATTAATGGGGGTTCAAAGGGGGCACAGCTCCTTCCCTGCAAACGCCCATTGTGGCTTCAGTGACCCCGCCCACTCTCTCTGGTGGGTTTCTGAGGCATTTACCTTGCTGTAAAACCTGAAATCGTGGGTGTAGCTGCTGCCAACATGCAGTGGGGTCATTTTGTTTGCCCCATGTTCTAGTCAAAAGCGGGAGAGCACTGCATTTGATTTAATCCTACGAAGCAGTTGGGGACTTTCAAGTCCCGGTAAGCAAGTGGGTAGAATTAGTACTCCATGTCAGAACAGGAGCCAAGATTGGGTTAGAGAAAGTGAACGGTGGCCAAATATATGCAATAGAGTCTCCAGTATTGGAAATGGGAAGAATTTTGAAAAACAAGCTCAGTCCTCTAAGGGTTAATTAATGTGAATAACCACTCCTTTATAAAATTACTCTGCAAAAATACATAGAGATATACAATTATAAATACATTCATAACATGATAAAAGTAGAGAAAGATGCTGGCCATGGAAGTACAGACCTACTTAGTTACTGCAAATCAGGTTTTATAGATTACAATTTACCAATGTGGTTGTGGTATGTCAACATTCTATTGTCCACAATGCAGATGTTCTGTTTGATGTGCTCATGCAGTATTTTAGTTCATGTGTCTGCCCTTTGATGTTCCTTTGAACTTAGCTTAGATTATGTTAAAATAGAGATTAGAATGGCATGTTGATGTATAATAATACTTGTAACTAGCTAGATATATTGAAGGATTTGCTATTCAATGCTTCTGAACAGTAATAGTGTTATTGTGATTTATAATTGCACATGTAGTTATTTGTAGTACCACACCTCAAAGCATGATGTTTGCAGGATTACATTACAATATTTATTATCTGCAGCTACAGTTTCACATGGATTGAATGTCACTGTCAGAATGAAGGAATTTACAGTTACTGTCAAAATACACAGAATCCATAATTTTATATTGATGTATAGTGATTTCACAGCAAAAATAAAATTGTTATAATAACCAATTTATTCATGCATGTATTTCAATCTAGTTTGTCATACAGGTTATTGTAACTACATGCATGATGTAACTATGAGATTATATATTTTTGCAATTCAATGAGTGATTTCTATACGAATGCAAACATTCTTTTTTTATGAATACAAACATGAACGATTAAATTGGATAATATGGTAAATAATACAAAAAGAATTTGAAACATGAAAGCAAGTAGACTAATAAAGCTCAGAAATAAGATTAGAACATAAAAACCTTATGTGCAATTATGGATAGAGTACAAACAAAACACAAAGAAGCTATACTTATCTGTAGGGTTGTTATGTAGAACTGGTTAGTTTAACTCTGTTGTTAAGTCACCATGATCCTCATGTCTTTATAATCAATTTTTTTAAATGGCTGGATCACTGCAATTGTAAAAATAACCATTTAAATTGTATTTATTACGGTTGCATGATGAATATGATGAATTTCAATTTAGCTTGTCAAATGTCATTGAGGATGCTGTAGTTACAAGCATGATGTTACTATGACATAATGTGCATAAAGTATTAAAAGTTATGACTACAATAACTTAAATTATGTGTTTGCAAGTTTCCAAACTGTTTTGATTGACAGATAAAATTTCATGTACTTTAGCATTAAACGATCACTACATTGTTGGCATAAAATATGAGTAGACAACACCCTAAAATTGTGATGCTTTAAATAATTGATTATATTAAAGAGCGCCATCGGGACGGGACCCTCGCCTATGTGGCAAAGTAATACAAAGCACTCCATTTTTAAAAAAAATATAATGAAGTGTATGAAACAAACAACACTTTTGTTACATGGAATAGAAATACAAATTTGATAACATTTCATTATGGGCATTAATTAAAACTGCTATATAATTATATATATATAAATATAACTTTATATCCTAAAAGACAAAATAAGAATATCAATGAAAGAAATGTATAATTTGTATATATATATATATATATATCTTACATCTTATTCTCTGTTTTCCTTTGAAAAAGCTCTCAAGTCTACCTCTAAAGTCTCCGTGTGAAAACGAATCACCTCTACCATGTGTTTAGTATGCAAGCATGCACGTACGTGCACATACCTGTAGGTGGAGCTAGGTAGCTCTCTATCTTGCATCAATGGTGATGTAGTAGCAACCATTACATCAATTGTTTTGGTGGTTTGAAGTGTTTCTTGGCTAGTGACAGCCATGCAAGAGGATCACCTGTGTTTTGTGTGTCTATATTTACTCTCGTTATTGCCCTCGTTTCATCTTAAAGTCGTGAAACGGTAACTGTGAGTTATAAAACTTGTCATAACTTTAGAACAAAAAGGTTTTAGAAGAATTCCTATGTTACTTTTTTTCCTTGTATAATTTGAAGTGTACCAGTACCCCTTTTGAAATGTCAATGTTTTTATTTTTCAAGAAAAATTGCTAACACACACACACACACGCACACACAAAACGATTACCGTACCCTTCCACCTATGCTACGCGGCGAGGGTAACTACAAAGAGCTGCAGTATTAGATGTATGTATAGTGAACAACAAAGTAATTGTTAAATCCTTGCAAATGTAAAGATTGACCCAACCCTCTGCTGCGCGACAATCGCGCAGCAGAGGGTTGGGTCAGTACGTCACTCCTGGAAACATACGGATCGCATGATTGCCTAACACTTTCAGTTTTTTAGTGTTGTAATTTTACAACATCCTGTCAGATAGGAAGTACCACACCTACTTATTACATTGCTTAATTTCACTGCAATGGCTGGGTCTTGGATGTACCACACCCCAAATTACTGTAGATTACAAGAGTATACCAATGTGGTGGCGGCATGTCGGCATTCTATTGTTCAGAACGCCCACGCTTCGTTGGATGTGGTCTAGCGGTGCTTTGATTCAAGTGTCCGCCCTTTGATGTTACTTTGAAGTTAGCTTAGAGTACTTAAAAAAAAAAAAAAAAAAGTGAAAGGAGAGTAGAACGTTATGTTGATGTTTGTGTGATGTATAGACTTGGGTTTCTAGCTGGTTCTAGCGAGAGAGAAAGGGATGTTGGGAGAATAAGTGACAAATAGCGTTCGTGTGCAGACTTGAGTAGATGCTGTGCTTGCAGTAATTGGTAAGCAAGGTTGAGGTGAGTGTTAGATTGCTCCAGAAGTTGGAGAAAGTTGCAAATTGCCTGTATTCATTTGCAACGAAGGTTTTGATTTTAATGAGATGCTGAGCCACACCTCGCAATCAGTATATTACATCCATGGTAGGTGTGGTTGGAATTATTATTAAAATTAATTCATTCTTTTTTCAAAAGCCCCCGGGTTACGAAACTGTAAGTGCTAAACATGTGATACGCACCGTTGTCATCAATTACGTCACGTATCTGATTACAGATCTGTTAATCAATCACAATATTGGGTGTGTACTCTGGTCAAAGTCAAGATGGCTCCTGATGACACATTGTTTTACCAACTTCTTCTATTATGATAGTTTTAAGTCCGCTCGTATCACTAATGAAAGGCGAAGTAGCCACATATAAAGGTATGGTATATGGAGGGCAACAGGATGATATAGCTGTGTGAGCTAGTATTGCATATCTCCTCCCAAATGCCTCATAATTTCAGAAATCTAGGATATACTATTATCCAGCACTTAAAAGAATGATTTAGTTGGAATAAGTGTGGATGAAGACCACTGTATAGATATTTGGTAAGTAAAAGTATTAAAAATACTAAATCATTGCTATATTAATTTTGTATATACACACAGGAGAGTCTTTCAGAATAGAGTTTAGAAATATTGGAGAATTGCGTTCATTTGTACCAAAGGTTGTGAATATGATAGCTTTAACAACCACAGCACCTTTTACGTTTTAACACCCATAAGATAATAGATAATACAAGACAGTCTCTTTATGCATGATTTCTTAGCTATTATGAAAATACCAAATCGATTAAACATCGAGTACATGCTCAAATCAAAATTTAATCCATTAATAGATACCATCGTTCAGAATGGTATGAAAGTTATAATGATCAGCAACAATTGGTGTTGCATCACCCCCTCCCTCAAGTACAATTTGATACTGCTATTGCAGAATGGTGAGATGCTTTCAAATTTCGTCATTATACATATATGAGTACAGAAGAGAAGTGTTGTTGTTGTTTGGAAACTCTGTCACAATTTATAACACTGCAAAAATAAAAGAACTCAACGTGAAGAACAGCAATAATTATCGAAAATAAATAATTATAATTATATAACATAGGCTATCATAATTATACTACACTTACATTCTTTTGATTTGGTAACTTTCAGGACTACATTCATAGATTGTATAACTCTTTCCGGTGAATAAGGAAAACAAAACTCCATGGCATATACGTGCCATTGTTTCCATTAAGTTTGGTTCTAGACACACAATTTAGACAACACAGTGATACTTTATTGTGTCCTGCTATAGTTGGTCAAAAAACAATACATTCATTCTATATTCAAGTCCTCCCTGCAAGGCTTTTTTATAAAACTGAAACCATTAAAAACTACTACAGTGGTATCGCAGATGAATGGTTCAAGCTGGGAGGAGTACCACATTGGCATAAAGATTGGTCGTATCTGCCAGGCGTTAATGCACATCTTTATGAAATCTATAGATGGAGGTTGATGAAGTTTGAAGAAGTTCGAAAAATTCTTGGTGTTGATCCAAATAATCTTTTCTGCAATGAAACAATGACGAAATTGTTGGAATATGTGCCCTAACAACTGCAAAAACTTGTCTTAGGCTCATGGGCAAACTGCAAACAAACAATAAATTGAACTATAACTCCCCAACAGGGTTCTGTCTAGAGATTTTTATTTGGGGGAGAAAACGTGTTAAAAGATTTCAGGTTGACTACATCCATTTTTCCTTAAATGACACTCATATATAGCAGATAGAACCCTGCCTAATACAATAATAATAATTATTAATGTGCAGTTTAGTAATCAAATTGTTTATGTAGTGGTAAATATTGACTTCATCACATTTTCCCAGCATGTGCTACATTATGAATATACCAGTTGACCTTGAGACCTGAAACATGTTTAGTAGCTTCCTGGAACTTCTTACAAAATTCTTCCGGTGCCTGATTATCAGTTTTGTACATAAATAGGACATTGCTGGCTGATGTAACACACTTCTTAGCTCTGTTATATCAGTTGACAGCATCACAGTAACATGTAGGCTTTCTCATAATACTTTTGAACCTATGATAAATAAATAATGACAAAAAAAAGTAAGAAAACAAACCATAACTTAATTCACTTTATTTGGAGTAATATTTAATGTATGGAATTAAACCGCTTCCTTGAATTTTTAACATGTATAAATGCTTAATTTACTGTCAGGTCTGTTGGAGAATTCAGGGCTTTAGAATTGAAATTCTGGATTCTGGAATATTCCACATTTAGAAGTGGAATTATGACAAATGAATGAGAATTGAACTACATGTTACCTTGAAACTACAATTACAATTGCAAATCAATTTCATTTTTTGAAAAGGAACATGTGCGTTAAAGATTTAACAGTGCTGACCGCTTAAGTTTTATCATACTGCCTTGAATGTTGAATTCTATTTGGGTTAAAATTCATTGAAATATTTAATTCTTGCTCTAATGTGGAAGGAATCGTAGTGGAATTCACACACTATACCTTTGAATTGAAGCATCTGTAACGTGAATCTGAATTGAATCATTCCACATCTTGGCCGGGTTGATTGGAATTGATGCAAGAGTCCAGATACTACTTTCAGTATAATTATAGTTGCTTGTGTTCAATATGTTGATATTGTAATTTCTTGCCATGATTATGATTACACAGTTTGTGGATTATCAATACAAGTATCACAGCTTCAGTAATTTTTGTTTTCATCACTACCAAATAATAAGTATACATATATAAAGAGTATATGTGACCTAATTTTTGAAAAGGGACCTTTTCCCGCAAAATTATTATGCTTACCTTCAATCGCTCGTCATTCCTGATTAACATTAATTACTGCTTTAGATTAAGTACCTATGAATAATTTATTATCAAAGCTATTCAGTGGTGCAAATTACAAGCCTGAAACTAAATTGTGAAATAATAAACTATAGTTCCATTATTAATTTTAAACCAATAATTATTAACTGTAGAAGGATAATTTGTATGTGTTAGCTGCCTGCTTCAAAACATTATTATAATTATAGTCTTAAATGAGTTATAATATTCCGTTGCACACATGCATGTGGTTATATAAAGTAGAATGTACATTTATGATGCTTGGCTCTGGAGTATAATATATACAATATACTATATTGAGTGTTCTTGTAACCGAAACTACAACAGATCTTAATAATAATTATTATAGAAAATGAAATTACTTTGGAACAGTCTTGCTACATCAATATTAGAACCACAATCACTATCCTGTTGTATAAACAGATACAAGCACATTACATACATTTGAAATACAATTTTATAGCTTGTATTATTAATATACAGAATAGTTATGTGTACACTCCAGAGGGAAAGCCCACTTGCACACTAGAACATTATAGAAATTACATAACCCCAAGAACATTTTGTTAATTTATACTGACTACATAGTTATGATATACAGTTATATACAGTCATTTAGTTTATTTTTCTAATAGAAAATGTACTTTGTGGAACATCTCAACTGAATTGTGTACAAACAGTTCATATGATTGTTTAACAGATTGCATCAACAATTTCGAAACCTACACAAAGCATTTATGTAGTTACTATTTCATAACATGCAGTAAGTACAAAGTCATATTATAATATATTGGTATATATGTCTTATGAATATTTTATATAGCATTTAATGAAAGTATAGCTGCTATTGAATCATCAGGAAGTCAGTTGTTATGTTCTTTTAACGATGGTGAGCATAATGTAATGCGGAAGGGCAACTTCAAGGACTCAGAACCATAATGGACTCTATATAGCTAAACCAAAATCAGCCTCTGGAAATGTGGATGTTGTAAAAAAAATCTGAGTATTCCACTACAAAATATGAAGGACATATTCAATTATTATGCTCCTGACACACATTATGAGAGTGTTTTCATGTTCACCTAGGTATATTACTGTTTTATGGGATGTCCAATGTGGTGTTTGTCAGGCCTTCAGTCATAATTATACAAACATACGTTTTGTGGCTATAAACCTTATTTCCATTAATTTATACTTTTTAATTATATAAACACAAATGTTGAAATGCATTATGCAAGATTAAATGATCATATATTATACAATTACTATAGTGTTGTGTTAACTAAACTACAGTAATAACTATGTTTTAGTTATATAGTTATAATTATTATAACTATATAACTAAAACAAGATTAATGGACTTCCACTCTGACTATGCAGATGAGGATTAATGAAACAAATCATGACCAATGGTATTAAATTCCAAAATTAATTGTAACTTATAAAAATTCAGGTACAACTCTGATTGATGAAAACAATTTTTTTAGTACAGTTATAAGTTTGATAACAGCAGTTGTCACACTCTCTATTTTTAATAATAAAAGTTGATAATTATTTCCTAACATAGTTTTATAATTATAATTATTATATAATAATTAAGTGCATGAGATAATGGAGTTAATTCTATTTATAGTGACAAATAATTGTTTATTATAATTATAATTACACATGAATGTAATAGTTTAATAATAAGTCAGCATAATATAATAAATAGCAAGAGAAGATGGAATTTTGGAGTGTAGATAAATCCCTTCCATTTCGTGCTGCAAGTGGAAGCAGAATTATATCATAATTCTATTGTTATTGTTGTGTATGACAATTATTATAACAAAGTGTGTGAAAATATAGTTTCTTTATTGTGTAAAGGGGGAGAAATACCTTGATAAAATTTACAAAAAAAAACAACCAAAACAACAAACAAAAGTGAGATAGGATAAAGAGTCCTCGGACACATGCGTACACATTAACAACTTAGGAGAATACACCATACCATACACATGTATTACACTTAGCATATAATTATATACCTATAGTGCACTGTTTGTCAATGCTAAAATATAAACATACACGCATTCATTCATTTCAGATGTGGCCAAAAACATTTAAGAAGAACATTAATTGACATACAATTGTAAAAACAAGGCAGTCTTGTGGGTCGCCCAACAGATGAAGGTGTAAACAATGTTGACAATGTATTTAATGACAAAATTCGTCTTGTGACATTAATTTTAATGATAATAGTATAGTAATGTGAAAACTAATGAACACTTTAAAACCTTGCTTTAACGAACATTCTAATTTACCAGGAACAGAGACAGCATGTTCAAATGGAGGCTCTATTTACAATGGCTAATACAATGTACATGGCTACAAAAGTGGGGGGAAGTGCTCAGCCCCCTTGTTACTCAGCTGGACTGAAAATAGTGATTATGTGCATGATCCACAAATTTCATTTTAATTATTATTTTATTGCAAAATTGAGTTGAATGTTGGACTGCTCCAATAGGTACAGAGAGCTACAAGACGTCTGTATTCAGTGATGCTGATGCGTAGCCACACCCTCGGCGTGGTACTCGTAATTTGACACAACTGTGGGTGCTCAGTATGGAGTAGCACATGTACACACCCAAAACCTCTCGTATATTTATCGTTAACGAGGACAAAAAATAATGATTCAGCTACGATACAATGGCCGTTACGGTTGAGTTAAACTGTTGTGCCTGATACGCCCAAGATGTAACATTCAGATATTTGTAGTGGAAATTTGAAAGTTATGGAATGAAAGTATCGTATCTATGGTGGCTGAGAAGGGCCTTCCACTTCCATGATGCATCTTCTCTTCCACTTCCACTTTAACCTTAAAATTCCACTTCCACTTTAACCTTAAAATTCCACTTCCACTGTAACTTTCATCTTCCACTTCCACTTCACTTGTCTTACATACACTTCAATCTTTATGCGCATGTGCAGTTCAGCCACATGGAAAGTTTTACCTTAATTAAGTTGACTTGAGTACTTGTAGTAATTTTGCTTTATCATGTTACCTGTATCACTCACAGATGTGTTGATTGAAAAATACTTTCGAGAAGGGTACACCTATCGGCTGATTCTCTGTTTTCTAGCTGGTGTACACGGAATATTTATATCTATGAGGACCTTGAAGAGAAAGTTACATCGTATGGGCTTACAAAGGAAGCGAAACTATAGCAGTACAATGGATGTTGTTGATTGTGTGCAGGTTAAATTGTATAAATTATACTACTATCTAACTGAACATCTAATATCTTAAGATATCGTATATGGTTTGTTGTTTTCTCAGAGAGAGTTACATCAGGGAGGTGATAACTTGGGATATCGTGCAATGCATGCAAGGCTGAATTTGAGATATAATATATCAATATCAAGGTATTATGTTATAAACAAATCCAAGCCTCTGTGAACTTATTCACATTTATACTTACAATACAAATTTTAAAAAATTATATAGACTATAGTGATCTGCTGATTTATGTATTGCAGAGAGAGATTAAGACAAATGATGTGTTTGCTAGACCCAGAGGGAGTACAAATGAGAAAGAAAAGAAGGCTGCGTAGAAGAATGTATTCCTCAAAGGTCACCAATTGCTGCATAAATTTAATTTTATGACAATTAAACCATTACACAGGGGCCTAATTTCTGTTGGCACATGGATGGGAATGATAAGATTTTACCATATGGATTTGCTAGATGGGTAAGCTAAATGAATATAATTATATTTATTATTTATTTTAATAGTTATGTGTAATAACTATAATTATAATGTTATGTTGTGATGTATTATACATGAACAGATTTTCTCGAAAGGTATTATGGCTAGAAGTGTGTACCACAAATAAAGATTCAAGTGTCATTGCTGGCTATTATCTAAAAGCAGTGAAGAAGTATGGTAAGCATCTCATCAATTTCATCTGATGTACTTGCTTCTAATTTTCATCATCAAAGCAAAAGTATATAACTTGTGTAATAGGCTGTCCACGAATGTTAAGATGTGATCGAGGATCAGAGAATGCAAAGGTTGCATATATACAACCTTTTCTTAGACGTCATGGTACTGACCCCCAATCTGGATCAAAGAGTTTTCAATATGGAAGATCTGTTAGCAACCAGGTATATATAATATATATATTATATATATATATATATATTAAATGTTACATAGCTTTTGCTTGTTTGCAAATATAACTGTATATGCATAATGATTATATTTATTTTATAGAGAATAGAACAGTTCTGGGGAACCATGAGGAAGTGGTGTACTGATTGGTGAATATGTTTTTTCAAGGTAATGAGTATAATGTAAAATGATTTTTTTAGCTTAGCAGTAACACTTTCAGATGCTTAAGGAAGAAGGACACTATGATGAAACAGATCAAATTCAAAGGTCAGTAATTTTAACCAAAGTAGCATTAATAATAATTATATATAATTATATAGGGATTGTCTGATCTTTGCTTTCTATGACATCATCCAGAGGGAGTTAACAGAATTAGTACACATGTGGAACACACACCTAATTAGAAGGGGAAGAGATGTTATAAATGGGATTCCAAATGAGTTGTTCTATTTGCCTGATATATATGAGAGGTTTGAATTCTACTTTTTTATGATTTTATTTATCTAATCATTACGCAGGTTATGATGACTGCTCTACCACATATTCAGATTTAGATATGGAGTTTACTATGCAGTACATAAAAGAAAAGCCTTTTCTTACAGTTCAGTTTCTCACCCTTACCAACATACTGATAGAAGGAGAAAATCTGCAAAAGCCTACCACACCTATGGAAGCTTTAATTTTCTATTTGGACCTTGTTCATCTTATTAACACTATTGAATATTGATCAATATAATAATTATATAGTAACTCATGATCAGCAAGAACTCATAATAATATATATATAATGAACTGATAAATGAAACAGTGTGAAAGTACAATGAAATGATAAAATGAATATAATAAAATAATAAATGAAACAATTATAAATGGTGTTCACAATTAAATGTGAAAAAAATTTGGAGTTTAACAGTATTTGAGGGCAATGTCACAAACAATATCTAAAATTTCTATTGCACTTCCCCTTTGTTTTGATTCTGTAAAACAATGCCTCAGAAGATTATGAATTTGTGGAGAGGTGCGTGTAAAAGATGGGTATTCTCCTTGAACAGCAACCTTTAGTAATATAGTGTGAGCAGCTAACCCAGCCCATATAGGACTTTCTCCAAACAATTCCAATAGAATGCAACCTACAGCATAGACATCACATGCAGGACCAACCTCTTCCCCTTTCAATTGTTCTGGTGGTTGGAAAGCAGGAGTTCCAGCTTTCATGGTGGTTCTCCCAACTGTCTGCATGTGATTCAATACTTTTCCTAGTCCAAAATCAGCTACATAAATATGAAGGCTTCGTGACTCTGTCTAATACATAATAGTTATAATTTAAAATTCCTCTTAGCATATTTACTTACCAGGATGTTCGCAGGCTTCAGGTCAAGGTGGACAACTGGGGAAGGTTCACAAGTGTGCATAAACACCAATGCTTGGCATATTTGCTTAGCAATCACGAGTTTTTCTTTAAAAGACAGTAGAACCTAGCAATGAAAAATATTATAAATATAATTATACTGGTATACTGTATAATACCTTGTCCTTTCCAAACAGTAGAGAGTCTAAATCTGGTCCATCCACTAAATTAACTATAAGAACAGTTGATCCTGGTTGAGACACTACTCCCAGTAGAGAAAGGATATTAGGATGCACTAATGTCCTATGGTGTTAATAACAAATACTTACACAGTTCTAACAATTATAATATTAGTGTACCTACCTATACACACTTAGCTCGTTTTGAAGAACCTTTTCATTCCCTTGTACTTGAATAACTTTGGCTGCCACAAATGTTCCTCGCCATAGAGCTCTGTGGACTTTCCCAAATGATCAAGTTCCAATAATATTTAAAAGTTTCAACTCTTTAGGATCTTTGTAAGCATTAATTTTAGCAATAGTCATACATAAATAGCCATATGAATACTTACTTTTCAGAGATGCTTGAATAACTTCAACGTCATCCTTACAATGTAGATTAATCTGGTGCTCTTGCGGACAAGCTACTATATACCAGGTGCATGTAGAACAAACAAGGTATAAACTATAAAGTAGCATTGTTTAAGTTAACTATAACTGTAACTAAAAACTTGAAAAACTAGTTATACTGTAACTATAACTATAAGTAATCATTATTGTTATACTAAAACAATTAACACCAGTATAAAATATATACATTGCATACCATCTGTATGAGGATCATCAGACATATTATAATCGTCCACATCAATGACTTCTTCACAAGCAATTCCTTGTGTGTTTCCTAAACAATAAGTAAACATTTTATCAATTTGATATCATAATTAAACCATACTGTAGACTTTGAAGGATCTTTCTTCATGTATTTCATCACCTTGTATTGTACATTTATATGCACCAGATGTACTACAATACATGAGAGGAGTGGATTCTCCAAGACTAAGTTCGTTGTGACACCAAGAATACGAAACTTGGGAGTGGTATCCATTTGTAGCCACACAGCAGAGAACAGCTAGGTCATCACTTGGGCAAGTGTAACATCCAGTCCAAATATCAGTATAGAATCCTGTATGCATGGATGAGGAGAATGTAATTCCTTAAGGTTATTACCAGAAAAAATAACTAAAGAGTTATGAAATGCATTGAATGTATGATATCAGGTTCAGTATTGCAAAACAAACCTTCAGTTGGTACTTTGTAGATCACATCACCAGAATTACAATCAATGTTTTCAATAAAGTCATACATAGTTCCATCTATATAATGAAGTAAAAAATTTAAAATAAAGCAATTAATGCATACCATTGGCAGTAATTGTGGACAAGTAATAGCCATGGTTCAAAGGGTTTTCTTGAAATAAGTGATATTGAAGATGCGGTGTCCTTGCAAGGACATCTACTACTTCATGTCTTCTACCCACATCATCCCATCTTTCCATTAATATATCTTCTTGTGTAAGACCAGTCCGAAATAACCATGTACTTCTGTACCTGCTTTGTATTCGTTCACAAAACTCAACTCTGAAGAATCCAACAGGAGACTCTGTAGTATATATATATATATATATATATATATATCACATATAACAAACACGTTTCTAGTTAGCAAAGCATGTAAAATATATTACACATACCAAACACATCATCCATGGGTTCAAATGACTCTTCTCCAGGGTTACTACTTTCTGGTACATAACTATCTTCGTTCTTTCCTGTAGGACTTGCATTGTTTGCATGAGCTACATAATATCAATTGTAGTATACACATAACAGCATAATAGTAAATCTAGACCTACTAGTAGAGTCTTCTTTGACCAAATAAATACGAGCTCTTGAAGGGAATGTTATTTGAGACACTTTTAAATAATTTTGTAATGTCCAAGGAATTATGGTTTTGGCAAGCTCAAACTGGCCACCAGCTTGTATAGATGTACCTGATCCATCAGCAAGACAAAATTTTGCATTTCTTTCATTTGGCCATAAAATTTCTTGCCATTTTTCTAAAATTTCTTTATATGTACTTTCGCAGTGGAAAGGAATTTTTATTGGCTTAAAGGAACGATCAAACTTTCCCTTTTGGTTCTTAGGATCTTGAATCATCCGTCCAATAGTAATCTACATCAAATTAATATTATATAAATAATTATCAATACAGGTCTAAACAAAGATACCATCATATGCCCTTCAGTTGGATCTGACTCTTTGTTCTTTTCTTTCTTCTTCCTGTTATGCAATCTAGCAGTCTTCACATATTCTTTCATAGCTAGATGTATAAATCTTATAATAATACACAGCATTTAAAATGCATAATATTTACAATTATAGTATATATAATATAAACATACATTATAAAGACGCTATACACAACTGTACATGAAACATTATACTCATATACCTTCTTCCCTCTTTGTGTCTCTCTTTCTCAACAAACTAGACCCAGCAGTAGACATCCTCTAGTTAACCACGTGCTCAAATTAAACCATGTGCCAGAAGAGATTACGCGCATATTAACCACGTGCCTGGGATTGGGCGCAAATTAACCACGTGCCGGGGTTGAAGCAGAAGTACTATATATTATGGAAGTGGAAGGCCCTTCTGAGCCACCGTACGTATCTGCAACGGAGGTACTTTTAAAAACCATGAAATGTTACTGATTTTAGACCTGAATCGTGAAAATGGATGCTGAAAAACTCAAAGAAGAGCTTGCAGGTATTTGGATTTCATATCCTTATTATGTCTATATTTTCATAGAATTGAAGGAGAAAGTGGGAGAGAGAAGTGGTTGCATAATAGAAAAAATAGAAAGGTAAGGAGCAGATTGGATTTGTAATTTTAGCATGCTGGATCATGTTTGACTCTTGTGACGATGTATGCATATATATATATATATATAATTATCCACATATATATATATATAATTATCCACATATATATATATATATATATATACATGTATATATATATATATATATATATATATATACATATATATATATATATATATATATATATATATATATATATACATATATATATATATATATATATATATATATATATATATACATATATATATACATATATATATATATATATATATATATATATATATATATATATATATATATATATATATATATATATATATATATATAGTAATAATAATTGAAACTGCGTTTCTGAACAGGTAGATTGATGCAGAAACATGAAGAATCATGCTACCTTAGAGCACAACTCCAGCAATGCAGTGACTATATATATATATATATATATGTATATATATATATATATATATATATATATATATATATATATATATATATATATATATATATATAGTAATAATAATTGAAATTGCGTTTCTGAACAGGTAGATTGATGCAGAAACATGAAGAATCATGCTACCTTAGAGCACAACTCCAGCAATGCAGTGACTCCACACACTTGAATGTCATAATTGACTCTATTGCGCGGTATACAAAATGGCTGGGCAATGAAAAGTTCATCTGCCTACCTGTGCATTGTGATGAGTCTCGATCCAGTATTGTGGGGACAGTAACTATAGAAGACGATATAGGCCTCACAGAACTCAAGAATGGATTTTCTGGAGATGTCATTGCTTTGTTTTCTGAAGAATCTGAATGTCAAACTGCAGCTGATTTTGTTGTGATTATATGTCCTATGTTATATGAAAAGAGTAATGAAGATAGTTCTGTCACTGTTAGTTGTAATCGTGTGAAACTCCAAAGCCCTGGTGCGACAACTTTTAATATTTTCGACTCATAGGAGTCTCTGATAAACTGATTTTTGAAGTGCACAATAATCCTTCAAAGGTTGTGACTCAAGGTACATATTTTATAATTTGATTTTTCTTCATCAATATGGAAATATATATATACACAATAATTTTTAATTATCATGCATGTCTTGTATATAGGAGAAACTGCAAAAACGCAATGGTAGAATGAATATGATGATGAATTAAACATTGTATGCCCTGATAAACAAGGCTTCTATAGAGTTGTGAGTCAGTATTATGGTATGACTCGAGATTGTCAATGGCAATGGGATTGTCGGGAAGTTACAAAAACAACAAAAACTAATTGCTTTTGGACTGACTGTTTGGAGAATTGGTGGAATAGACCTTTCTTTTTTCGATTCCTGCCAACTACATACTTACTGGGGATAATAGTATCCACAATGATGCTTATGAAGATAGACGTTGGAAATTCCATTGCTGTGATGCTGAAAACCATTTTACTAAGAATTGCTTTGCTACTGATTACATAAATAATTGGCATGAATATGTAGACTATACTGTAAGCCAATCATATGTTTTGACTGGAGTATTCAGTTTTTGTTTGGATAATGAAGAGTAAGTAAATTTTAAAATTATAAGAAATATGTACTTTATATAATTATTCTGCTATAGAGGAAATTTGAGGTTTGCGAATTACAGTTTTGCTCAGGATTTTGATGTCACTGTGCCAAACTACAAAGTACACATTTAAAATAGATTGTTTTAGTAATAGACATTAGTATGATTTATAGAAATCTTTTCAACATTTCTAACATTTCATGCGATAATGACATTAAATCTGACATTGTAGTACTCTATACTGTTTAGTATTATTGTAAAAAAAAGTTTAAAAAAGAAATAATTGTGTCACACATGGGTATTGGTATTTGTTAAGAAAATAACTGTTAAAAATAACTGAACTGATACAGGAGTAGAAGAGTATCCAAATATAAAGAAAGAAAAACCATGTGCTTAGTAAGAACGTTTCAGATTATTTCAGAAAGAAGAAACCACTATAAGATTAAGTAATACAATAAACTCAAGAGGCAAGTATAAACAAAATGTATCTACAAATACTTGCATCAACACAAAATACAATTTTAAACAGATTCTAGAACAACATGAATATTATATTTTACATCACTCTCACTTAATTGTCATGTTGTATATATTCCATCAGTTGTCATTCGCATTGCTTGACGAAACTATTGAAATCTTTTGACAGTGGTTTTGTTGGTATATCAGCTAACATTTTGTTTGTTGGACAATAGTGTACTTTAATCAATCCTTCTTGTATGGCCTCAAGAATTTAATGGTAACGAATATCAAAATGATTAGTATGGAACTAGAAGCAATGTAGTCTGCTTCTGCAGTCACCAAAAATTGGTTGTTTCTTACTGAGCTAACTAATTGGTCCCCCTGCCATTAGGAAGAAATTACCAGTGACGATCTTCCGGATCCCCAGCCCAGTCAGCATCTGAGTATAGAATCAGGCTTTCATTATCTAATTTCTAGTACTTAATGGCTAGCTCAGTAGTTCCTTTTAGATATCGAAGTATTCGTTTAGTAGCAGTGAAGTGAAGCTGAGATGGATTCGAGTTATATTTTGACACAACTCTTCTGCTATGTCCGGTCTTGTGGCAATGGCTGCATATAAAAGACTTCCACCAGTGACTGATATTTAGTTTGATTGACAGCACTACTGGTGTCTTCACTCTTCTCGAGTTTGGCACTGTTATCAGCAGGAGTTGATACTGTTTTAGCTTCAGATAGTCCATATTTGTCAATGGGTTTTAAATATACCGTTTCTGAAGAATCCAAAGGCATTTATTACTTTCATCTTGTTCAATATTCACTCCAAAACAATAGTGGAGTTTGCCCCTGTCTTTCATTTTTGCTCTAGAAGACAAATTCTTCTTGATAGTCCTCATTTCTTCTGCTGTTTGCTAATTATGATGAAGTCATAATTAAGTTGAATTGACTAACCATCTTTTCACCTGTACAATATTCATATAATTATCCTTCCCGTTCTTTTCTGTGTACGTCAAATTTCTATCCATGCATTGTTTTGTTATTGAGTTACAGTATATTCATGTATTAAACTTATAACATTAAACTATACAATACATATAAAATCTTTACATGCTAATTTTGAGGGCATTGTGAATGCAAACAGACTTTATAGAGTAACAATTTATTTCTTTTCTCTTGATCTATATTGACTATTATAATGTACATGCTATAATGAAGAATACAATTTTACTTCATTTATAAATATACAGATATGCTATCCATTGTTTCGGTCGGGAATATAATAATGACCGTTTTAAAATTAATTTCCACCATAAACATGATTACTATATTCCTAATGGATGATACATCTGTACTTCCCATAAGGAACATAATAATCATGTTTACATCAGAAAATAAACATTGTATTTTATGCAGATAAAACTCATATAACCGATCAAATTGGTTAGAACAACCAGTAGAAGATTTCAGAATCTCAGCAGATTCCCAAGCCCTATCATTGGACAGTTCTTTACATGTTAATTGTGAAATTGAGTATTTGTAAATTAATTACCTATGTATGTATATTTTGATATATGTGACTGTGGATGAGAAAATGTGCAACAAGTAACATTTTTGAAATGCCTTTAAAATATAGATATTTTGGAGCTCTCTAATCTTGGGATAACCTTTCAATTCTTTTATATATTGTAATTTCTATACCTCACTTTTAATTAAACCTTTTTGTGTTTTTTCCTGTTTATAGTAGCGTGCTACCATATTTTAGGTGTCATGCAAGACAATCTTCACTGTTAGAGTATTAAATACTGTTGAGGTGTTGACCATAATATCCATACATACTAGATCTTTGCAGTATGTCAATACAATGACAGATTATTAACAGTTTATTATCTACAACTTGCAAAAACTGAGAGGATCATGTAAAAAAAAAAACTTTTCAAGATATATATGAAAAGAGAGATATCATCTATCTACTGACTTTGCTAAAAAAAAAGTTATTGCCTAACTCTGCACTACTATAAAGTTCACTAAAATAAACTAATAATATATATATAATTATCTTGCTGCCTCTCTCAACAATATGTTCTACTGTATATCCTTTGAATCACATGCACAACTTGTGATATCAGATTCACATGTACCTCCTCGATTATCGACACAATAACCATGTAATGGGCCTGGACAACTGCACACGATACATTTGCCCCATATACTGGATATTGGTTCAGACAGAGATTGTTTTTTCTTGTATGAAGGTAATGCAATCTTATTTGACCACTATGTAAAAGTAATTGTAACATGTTAATTAGCATAGTGCACTGATGGTTATGTGGTACATCTAATTATTGTAGCAACAATTTCTATACACACTTACACATGGTTTAAGTCTCCAGCCACAAAGTTTACGGTTTCTGAAGTAAACATAAGTATCATAGTCATACTCTGGCTGATGTTGAATGTTCATACAAGCAGCAGCATCTTCTTCTAAAATAGTATCACAAAAAGCTACTCTTGCCTCTGGTGAAATAAAATAATCAATGTTGCCTGACACTTCAGCACCTATTTCCAAGAGCTAGTATGTAGTAGAAAAAATTAATAGTTATAATAATTATTATGAATTAATTTGTTGTTGCTGTGATGGTTAGCATGAAAACACAGAAAACATGAAATTTAAAGAAATGAAAAATGGTTCATACTCAATTTTAATGCAAAAATAGTTATGAACAAAATAATTATTTATCCATTTGTTGGTTTTGGATTAATCCACTTTGGTTCTCAGCTGATCAACCTGTCTTGAGATAAAATGGCGGTAATTTTGCTTTAGAATAGATTTTTGCTATTACTATTTGTCTAACATGTTACGTAATGCATTCTTTAGTATTACAAACACATAATTATTGGGCTCGCCGCGCCTACGCGTGGGCGAGTCTTTAGCACTTTGGTTGTCATTCTGTCATTCATTCATTCTGTCTGTCTGTCCCTACTTTTTTAATGTAAGCGTCGATTTAAAGACTTGATAGAGTAGAGAAAGAAGTTTCCCAAAATCGTATTGAAAAGAAATTTGCCACAGACATTGTTTTAGCAAGTTACAGACTCATACATTCTATCTCTGTAAGCTCTCCAGTTTCTGCCATTTACTTGCAATAACTCACACCCTCAGCCACACCCAATGTGATCACGTGAGATCAAACATGGAGCCCGGTGGAGGTCAGTTTAGAGCAATACCTTCCTTTCTGCTATTATTGAACTTTTGTTTGACTTTCAAATTACATATATTTGAACTGTAAACAATCTACAATTCATTATAAGATAATTATCTTTAGTAACTGACAGTTGTGGCATAGATATTTTGGTAATCAATGAGGTAATGAATATTTGTTGGAAGAGTATATTATGTAATTTGACTGTAAGTAATATAGTTGTTATTGTGCTAAGCAGTATAGCTGATGGAGAATCATTCTTAGTCATCTTCCATGTGTTTTTATATTTATCAAAAATCAGTCTAGCCACAAAAAACTTTCTCAACCAACTTTCAACTTTATATAAACAACAAATTCAAATTTAAGCTTGTTACTTTCTCTCTTGCATCTCATTTATTTAATTGTTGCAATTGCAACCTATCCTTAAGCTACAGCGGCGAGGCCACGCACCAAAGGTGCTTCATAATTATAAGTATTGGTTTTCATAATATTCAGCTAAACCTGATTTAAAGGAATTATCTCAATACAGATGCGCATTAAAAATAATTATATAACAAGGTGTGAATATTATGTTTATTATTTATGTAGAAGAGGTCACATAACGTTTTTTATATGTTTTGTTGTAAACAAAAATATAAAATCATAAATTAATAAATAGCAACTTACCCCCAAAACCTTTAGAGATGAGGAACCCTCAATAGTGGCTGATACTTTAGTCTCCAACACGCTCCTACCTCCAAGAAAGTTAAGGTTTGATGAAAACATATAGTATAAATTCAGTGAAGTGCTGATGTCTATATCAACATCAAACCCTTTTACATAAAATTGTTCTGTCACTGTAGCTATTGGCAGTTGGATGTCAAAATTCTCGGCTTTGTAGTACTCGAAGGGTAGATTTATATATTCATCTACATCTATATATTTTATGCCATACATTATTGCATATTTTAATGCACTTGAATCTTGATCTTGATATTTCAGATCAACAATATTGAATGTTATTTCACCAATTTTTAAATCAATAATAACTTTGGCAAACAGTTTATAGTTGCATGGACCAATGCCTGCAAAACCACCAGCTGCAACATGTAGATACATACCATAATTGCCAAATGAAAATTTCCAAAGTAGTGCTTCGTGGTGTGGATATTCACTCTCATCTTCAGTTCGACTAGCATGACTATCTATCACATTATAATTATCTTCATCACTGTTCCAGTCAGTTGTAGTTTCAACTCCTCGTTTAGCACGTGTTGTAGTAACATTTAAGCTGTCCTGCAAATCTTTATGAAGCTCAATAGCTAAATCAGTATCAACATGTTTCAAGTATGATATGGTTAATTTGGTTAATTCTGCACTGTGAAACCTCTTAACGGAATTTACAACGGCTTTCATGAGTGACTGTTCTGATTCACTTTTTCCTGGATTACTCGGTGAATGAGTATAGTAAACTGATATTTTGAATGGGAATATGAGGCTCTCAACTACTTGCTTTACTTGATCTTCAGATGTTGCATGTTTTACAAAAGAGGCAAAGATCATTTGTACAGTTTCATCTCTGGAAACAGTTCTTAGAGCATCTACTGCTGTTAATTGAAGGTGATTGTTTGAATTATAAAGAAATGGTAGAAGATATGGAATAGCCTTTTTGGAGCCAGTGTTTCCAAGAGCATGAATCAGATTTATAATATCAATTGTATCATTACCATCTTCCATGCTCTTTAGCAGCTTACTTACTATTGAATGGATTACATTATCTTCAATATCAGCATGACGACCAAGAGCTGCATATGCCAGTATTAGCTGTCTAGTTTTATTCTTATTGTTATTTATATGTTCATTAAAGGCTAGTTCAGTTGAAGAATGGACGGAAGACAGCATAGAGATTGCTAAAATAAGGTTATCATATTCGTGTGCATCTATATCTGTTTCTAGTAGATCAATTAAAGCCTATATGTATATGTGCATTAAAGATAATGGATTGATTACATGAAACCATTATGCATGATTGATTTACTTTCTGAGCTTTTAAACTTCCTTCGTGACTGAGAAGACCATATATTAGCATTCTAGCTTGCTTGTAGCAGTCATCTTGTTTACCTGAAATCTGAAAATATTAAACAGCAAAAATATTCAACATGATTAAAAGTAAAATTTAAATTCTTTTAACATTCTGTCATTGGTATTTGCAATCAAGGTTTACACTAACCTTGTAATCAAGGTCTTAAGACTACTGAAAAAAAAAAGCCTGGGTTCATGAGTTTGCACATGTAAACCCTTAGAGCACTGCATGATCGTGTTTTTGACAATTCTTTCCACATCTAACACCGGTGGCTCTGATGTAGATATATTGGCCATTCACTTCCTGTAGCTACCCCAAACCTGCCTCCTTTTTTGACATGGAGTACTACTTGTAGCAACTTGCTCACTGGGACACGAAAGTTCCCAAGCGCTTCATACAACTAAGTCAAATGCAGTGTTCTCCCTCTTTTGACAGCAACTAGGGCAAACAAAATGACCCTACTACATGTTGGCACCAGCTACCCACCAGATTGCATGGGCAGAGTCACTGAAATTACGAATTATGTGGGTGGAGAAGGGCTGAGCCCCCTTCAAACCCTGCTCAAATGGGGACACCATGCTGAAAAACCATCATCTTTTTCAGCCATTTCATGGGCGTTTCATTGAGACCAATGACGAACATTAGTGGTGCTTTGTCACATTAGGAACGCACTCCCATTCCAAGTGTGTAGGGCTCAAATGTCATAAATATGTGACATCAGTCCTCTAAAGGTTAATGTGTAAAAAGGCCTTTGGTGCCTATAGGATGTGTCAGTTTGTAGTACACAATAACAGTGACACTACCAGTATATGCTCCTAATTTGGAACAAGAACACCAAAACCAAGTTGCTATAAAGAAACAGAGATGACTTGATCAAAACTAGCCATATATATCACACAGTTATACTATCTATTTTAAGTTAAACTGAAACAATGCCAACAATCTGGGAAATTAAAATGTTAATCAGTGCATGTACAAACAGTTAAATCTTGCCATCTTAAGAGGTTGGGTACAAGGCTAGGTTTACACATGTACATGTGCAACAGTAGCTTAAATGCCTTTATACAACTATAACAGCATTATTAACTAAAGTCTGTTCACATTCAAGATGTAATAAAAATGAGGTTGTAATCACTTAGTAATACATGATTACACAATTCAATAATGATTAAATTACATTTCTAAACAGAAACATTGTATTTGACCATGTCAAATAGATGTGATTCTTTTGATAGCAACTTCAATTTTATTAATAGTATGATGAACATGAATTCAACTAGATTTTTTATCACCGCTATCCCTGTTTAACTAACACACAACTCACATTATTCAGTTTTTCAGTCAGCTCATCTAATTTAGATTTTCTTCCTGGTAGAGGCCCGTATTGAGATTCATATTTCATTAATCGTCTAAATCTTATGAGGTGTATATCTGAAAAAGTAATAGAAAATTGTAATAGAAAAGCTATTAAAAGACAATAAGATTTGTAATTTTTGGTAGCTAAAAAAAATAGGAACCAACAAGGCAAGGAGGACCCCCTCCCACCCTCAAACAACAGGCTTCTGCTTTCTCTGAAAGTTTAAAATTACCCCATGCATTGTGCAAGTGGCATGCAAAAAAATGGTCATGCAAAAATGAAACTACTATGATTTGATTTCAGACCACTAAAAAGGATAATATAGATCAATCTGGAAGTAAATATATTTATTTTAAATTCTACACACAGCAGTGGTCTGAAGAGTTCTTTTATCTATATTTAAATGCTGAGTGAAGTTGTATACTTAACTAATGCTCTATGCATGTAATGATCTATTATTAGTACATGCATAGGGGAGAGTGGGGGAGGTGTCTATAATATTATAATCAATATCTGTACAATCATTGCCAATATTGAGGGAAATATATACCCCTTGTTCCCCCTGGTTTCTATATACCTGTATATGCTACATCTCATCTGTAAAATATTTTCCTTACTGGTTTGCTTATTGTCATTCTCAACATCTCTATTCATTCTTCTTCCCACTATATCTTCAAATTGAGGTAAGTTATCATTCAATATTTGCATAATGTCCTGAGCTCTACCAGCTGTATATATAGATATGAGAAAAATATTATTTTAAAGTTCAGTACAACTACGTATTTTCAAATTCAGCCTAATTCATGCTCAATGCAAAATGTAAGGTGTTTCCTTATGTGTATCAAGAAGGAAACAGGATCGAAACATAGTAATATTTATTATATAAATATGGCATGTTTCAATCTGATATTGAGAAATGTGTGCCTTCATGTTTCTAACAGATTCCACTAAGGTTCTCTCTCGTTCCCTCAAAGGCATCTCTTGATGTACACGTAAGTCAGGAAACCTCTCTATTTTTAGTTCTTAGCACTTAATTCACAATGTATTATGAGAAGTTAGTAATGAACAACCTTGATCCCACTTGGCTAGCAAAGTATCCACTTGCAGATTACTACGTCTCATTCTTGATTGGAGATGCGGAGCACTACGAGTGAACTGTTGAACAGATTGTTCACAATCAATGAGTTCCAAATTATAAGTGGCATATATCTGCGGTGAAAACAATATGTGTGTTACAATTACTCAGTTTGGGATGTGAGGAAATTTTACGTGCATGATAGTTTAATTCATGATTATGTATTCGATTGATATTTAATATACACAAGAACAGAATAGAAAATTACAAGAAAATGGTGACGGAGAAAAGATTACTGCCCATTCCAAATGGACATTTTTCTGAGGTCACGGTAAATGACCTTTAATATCAATTATATTCACCTGATCCATTCCAACATTTTGTGAGAGCCCAATAGTCTCTGATCCTGCTGACCTATGTATTACATGATTACTGTCTAAGTCTACTAGCTCATCTTGGTGAAAAGTAATGTCATCTTTAGATACTTCTCCTGCAAATTCCCTGACGTCCTCAGTGTCAACAACACGACGCTGAACTTCGTGATCACCATTGCGTGCATAACTATAAAAATGAAAATATGTAAAAAGAATTATGCAAAATATTCTTTGAATTTGTTACAGATGTTAATAGGCTGCAGATATTATATCATGTGTTAATTTTTATACATGTGTTGGCATAATTATTTTATATACTTATGTAGGGTTATATGGTGATGGTTTATATTTATTTTGAGTCCAACATTAACATCCTTTGCTAGTACCATCTCGATCTTATTCGCATGCTTTTTGGGTTTTGACATTCTTAAATCTTGTTTCATTTTTATTGAATACGTTTTTATTATTCTTGATATTATTACAATTATACATAATAATACCTGTAATGGGATGTGTGACTCGATTGAGAATCAACTTCTTCTTGGGTATCAGTTTCAGCATAATTAGCTTGAAATGTAGATGCTATGTTTTTTTTGATGTTCACAATTTCATTAGTCTCGTCTTCAGGATAATTCACTGCTACTATTTCACCATTTCTATTTTGCAGAAAGTAGAACCAGTTATCCATTCCAGACTTGCTACCTTCATAGCTGTATAGTGATAGATTTATGATGGATATTTTTAAAATACATAGAGCAATAGAGTAATTGCATACATGTCAACTTATAATACAACAGCACTTATTATTATATAGCATAAGAATAATTATGACTACTTAATGCTATATAGATAATTTTTATGGCCTGTAAGGCCATAAAAATGATTGCTTTTCCATGGGTTCGAACTATATATATATATATATATATATTATATATATATATATATATATATATATATATATATATATATATATATATATATAGATTTTGAAGGAAGCAGTTGCAGTCACTTGGAATTTCCTAATTATGTGGTAACACACACACACACCCACACACACACAACATAAATAATTAAAATTCTTTTAATTGGTAGTACTCTCTATGTAGGGATGGCGTGGAAAAAAATGGCCGCCCATACATTTAAATTGCAAGTGATGAGCTGAAATCAAGGGCGTAACTAGCAGTAGGCTAGGGGAGGCTAGGGGAGGCTTTGGCCCATCCTGAGATTTGGAACTTATTTCTTACTTTTTAAAATGTTGTATGTAATAGTTATAATCTATATGTATTAAATGTAAATCAGCTGTTGTTTACATAAACAAACAGTACTAGTTATTTACACAAAAGAACGGTTATTTATGTAAAAGAATAGTTATTCACACAAAAGTGTAGTTGTATACATTGCAATTAGCTTATATACTACATAATTATGTACATTGTAACACTGTAGAGTGGATGAGTCTTTCAACAACTACTTTTTAAAATTTCAGAGCAATAGATTGTGTCGATAATTGGAACAAATTACTTTTAAAATATACTAGGACAAATGTATAGCACATATATGCATGCTACTGAATTACACAGGTGCCACCTTAATACTGCTTTCACAATTTTCAAGAGTGGTGAGATGCTTTCGCATTGGTAGGGGCCTACCTGATAGAGATATCTACTACTGTGTCTGATATAATATTGTAGTGGATTTGCATTTAGATTTGGATTATAAAACGTTATTATACTGTATGTAATTATGTATTCCTTCAATCTATAAAACAACATTGTACATACATTATAACGATATTAACAATACTTATATGTATTAAATGTAAATTCTTTTCTTCCGTGAAATTCACTGCAAAAACATTTTTTTTAAAATAACTACTCTGCTCTCTACTCATATTCCATAGCTAGCAACAATTTATATAATTTACAACTTATGTGTATTTTGACAGTAACTGTAAATTCCTTCATTCTATCAACCTGAATATTAGATTATGTGTAATTTGACAGTGACATTCAATCCATGTGAACAATACTATTAACACATTGTATATCATATGTATGTGTATATTGTAACTGTAACTGTAGATAATAAATAGTGTAATGCAATTTCGCAAACATCATGATTTGATGTCTGGTACTACAAAATAATTACTTGTGTGATTAGAAATCACAAAAACACAATTACTCTTCAGAAGCATGTAATAGCAAATCTTTCACTACATCTAGCTAGAAACAAGCATTATGATACATCAACAAGCTAAACTAATCTCAATTTTAACATGCTCTAAGCTAACTTCAAAGGAATATCAAAGGGTCGACACTTGAACGAAAATACCGCTATAGCACATCAAATAGAGCAAATTTTTAAAAATAACTACTCTACTCTCTACTCGTATTCCATAGCTACCAACAATTTATATAATTTACAACTTATGTGTATTTTGACAGTAACTGTAAATTCCTTCATCTATCAACCTGAATATTAGATTATGTGTAATTTGACAGTGACATTCAATCCATGTAAACAATACTATTAACACATTATATACAAACATAGATACATACATGTATATGTATGTATCTATGTTTGTATATATGTATGTATGTATGTATGTATGTATGTATGTATGTACATATATGTGTATGGGCAGTAAAAAACGCACATACTACATGTCATATGTGCACTACATGTATGACACCCAGTACTAGTAGAGTCATACATATATATGTACATATACATGTAAGCATATGTTGGTAAGTATAAGTATGGTCATATGTGCACTACATGTATGACCCTCAGTACTAGTAGAGTCATACATATATATGTACATATACATGTACACATATGTTGGTAAGTATAAGTATGGTCATATGTGCACTACATGTATGACCCTCAGTACTAGTAGAGTCATACATACAGTAGAGGACATAAAAAAGTTAACGTTTCGTATTCGTTCTACGATCGTTCTCTGATTCGTTCCGTTTTTACGATTAAGAATCGTTTTTACGATTATAATCGTTTTTAAAGAGGAAGACAGGTGATATAATCAAGAATGTAATTATGTATGCTAATATATTTTGGCACTAGTGTTGTATCCTGGCTTGATTTATACGCAGTTAATTAATCATAAATATTCAGCCATATGCATCATAATCAAACTGTACAGCTAATATTATTTCAGTTAACTAAACTATAACTAAACTAAAAGTTTGAGAAGTTAGGTATACTATGCATGACTATAACTAAAAGTGGTTGCTATAGTCATACTAAAACAATGCTAGTGTCTATGCTGATTATTAATACTATTATCACTACAAAAACAAAGTAGTTAAAATAACTAATTTTGTGGTTAGCACAGTTGCAAGGATTTAAAAATTAGTTGGTTGTTAAGGATACATACATTTTACACCACAGATGCTTTGTACTAATTATATGTATTCAATTATAGTTGAATCACTATGATTTTAGGGTGCTGTCTACTTATATTTCATGTCAAAGATTTATACTAGAATACATGTAATTGTATCGAGCAGTTTGTAAACCCACAAAGATAATTTAATTTATACCTTTCAGTACTTGATTCACATTATATGTCATAGTAACATACATGCATGTAGCCATACCCTTCTCTATGACAAGTGGCAAACTAAATTGAAACTCATGCTATTCCATGCAACTGTACTAACAAATATAAGATTTATTTAACGATTTAATGTTTGCATTGATAAACAAAGCTCAAATAATGGACTCCAAAGGTGGAGTGGTCCTGCCATTTTCATAGCAAGCCATACGTTGGGAGATTAAAGGGACCGAAACTTATGGTTATATAATGACCAGATTGTAGAGCTCCCCTGATGACTAGATAAGTATTTAGAAATACACACACAGCAACCCTTACTTCTGTCTACCTGCAAAGAGTTGACACAACTCCAAATCTGTAATAATGATAATATGATAGCAACGATGTCATATATTCTGGCATTACAGTGGGTTAATTTAACAAACTTATGGAGCTACATTTCAACTTTTATTCTGATTATATTAAATGGTTAATAATTGATTCATACATTATTTCCCTAATGTTACATACATGTTGTATTGTATTATCAAGTGTGATATATTTAGTATTCTAACGATACATGCACAACTGCATCTATGGAATTCAAGGATGGGAAGTATATAGCACACTCTATTTGTGAACTTTACTATAATGATTCAATTACAGGTGTGTTCTATGATTGCTGCTTGAAAGCATTAAATACTTTATATGAACATAAATTTAAAACTGTAAGGGGTTAAATGAATTGTACATGCTGAATACAACTAAGTATATAAGCTAATTGCAATGGCTTGTTGTACTAAATGGGCTATTTGTTTTTGCAAATGCAGTCCTAATGTATACATTTTAAATTAGTATGACAAAAATATAGTTCCTTGCAATTGTAGTTCTAGTTATAGTTAATTAGTAGAAAATGCAGTTGTTTATATAATTCACTACTCTTTTGTGTAAATAACTGCTCTTGTACATAAAGAATCATTCTCTTTACCAAAAAAAATGAAATTGTTAAAATAACCAATGTATTCATTAGCATAAATTTCAATGTAGTTTGTCATACAGGTTGTTGTGGCTATATACATGATGTTACTATGACATTATGTGCACCAAGTATAAAAATGTACACTAGAATAAGTTAAATTATGTCTTTGCAGGTTTCAAACTCTTTTGTTGGGCAAAGCTGCCAGATACAATCATTTTAAGTGGTTGAATATGAGTAGACAGCACCGTAAAATTATACTTCCTCGACTAATTGGTTATAATTAATACAAAGTAGTTATTGCATTAGCATATGTGTATCGATAACAATCTGAACAACCAACTAATTGTTAAATCCTTGCAACTGTACTAACAAATAAAATAGTTATTTAAACAATTTTGTTTTTGCAGTGAATTTCATGGAACGAAAGAATTTACAGTTAATACATATAATTGTAAGTATTGTTAATATTGTTATAATCTATGTACAATGTTGTTTTATAGATTGAAGGAATACATAATTACTTACAGTATAATAATGTTATATAATCTAAATCAAAATCCACTACAGTATAATATAACAGACACAGGGGTTTATATATCTCTATCATGTAGATCCCTACCCCTACCAACGTGAAAGTATCTCACCATTCTTAAAAATTGCAATAGCAGTACTAAGGTGGCACCTGTTAATTCATTCACTATTTGCTATATATTTGTCATCGTATATTTTTAGGTAGTTTGTTCTAATTATCCACACCATCTATTGCTCTGAAATTTTTTAAAAGAGTTGTTGATGTGATAGATATATTAACCCATCCATTGTACAGTGATACAGTGAGCATATGTAGTATATAAGCTAATTGAAATGGCTTGTTGTACTAAATGTGCAATTTTTTTGCAAATGCAGTGATAATGTATACGTATTAAATTCTATATTGGTACTGTGTTAATATGACAATATAGTTTGTCTAGTTTCTTGCAATTGTAGTTCTAGTTATTAAAACATGCAGTTATTTATAACTACTATTTTGTGTGAATACTTATTCTTTTACATAAATAACCGTTCTTATGTGTAAATAACTAGTACTGTTTGTTGACACAAACAACAGCGGATTTATGTAATAACCATTCTTTTAATGTGAATAACCACACCTTTATAACAATAAATACAAAGAGATATACAATTATAAATACTTTCATAACATGATAAAAGTACACAAAGATGCTGGCAATGGAAGTACAGACCTACTTAGTTACTACAAATCAGGTCTTGTGGATTACCAATGTGGTTGTGGTATGTCAACATTCTATTGTCCATAATGCAGATGATCTGTTTGATGTGCTAGGGCGGTATTTTTGTTCATGTGTCTACCCTTTTATGTTCCTTTGAACTTAGCTTAGATTATGTTAAAATTGAGATTAGAATGGCATGTTGATGTATAATAATACTTGTAACTAGCTAGATATATTGAAGGATTTGCTTTTCAATGCTTCTGAACAGTAATAGTGTTATTGTGATTTATAATTGCACAAGTAATTATTTGTAGTACCACACCTCAAAACATGATGTTTGCAGGATTACATTACAATATTTATTATCTACAGCTACAGTTTCACATGGATTGAATGTCACTGTCAGAATGAAGGAATTTACAGTTACTGTCAAAATACACAGAATCCATAATTTTATATTGATGTATAGTGATTTCACAGCAAAAATAAAATTGTTATAATAACCAATTTATTCATGCATGTATTTCAATCTAGTTTGTCATACAGGTATTGTAACTACATGCATGATGTAACTATGACATTATATATTCTTGCAATTCAATGAGTGATTTCTATACGAATGGAAACATTCTTTTTTTATGAATACAAACATGAATGATTAAATTGGACAATATGGTAAATAACACAGAAAGAATTTAAAACATGAAAGCATGTAGACTAATAAAGCTCAGAAATAAGATTAAACCTTATGTGTAATTATGGATAGAGTAAAAACAAAACACAAAGAAGCTATACTTATCTGTAGGGTTGTTATGTAGAACTGGCTAGTTTAACTCTGTTGTTAAGTCACCATGATCCTCATGTCTTTATAATCAATTCTCATTGTTCTTGTTTAAATTCTTTTAAATGGCTGTATCACTATAATTGTAAAAATAACCATTTAAACTGTATTTACTACAGTTGCATGATAAATATGATGAATTTCAATTTAGCTTGTCAAATGTCATTGAGGATGTTGTGGTTACAAGCATGATGTTACTGTGTCACCAAGTATTAAAAATTATGACTAGAATAAGTGAAATTATGTGTTTGCAAGTTTCCAAACTCTTTTGATTGACAGATACAATTTCATGTACTTTAGCATTAAACATTCACTACATTGTTGGCATGAAATATGAGTAGACAGCACCCTAAAATTGTGGCGCTTCAAGTAATTGGTTATAATCAGTACAAAGAGCTACGGTATTAGATGTATGTATAGTGAACAACAAAGTAATTGTTAAATCCTTGCAAATGTAAAGATTTAGTTATTTGAGGGAGGGGCTGATGCAACACCAATTGTTGCTGATCATGATCATTATAGCTACTACAGAATATAATGCTTTTCTCAGCTTTCATTCCATTCTGAACGATGTTATCTATTAATGGATCAAATGCCTCAGCATAACTAAATTTTGATTTGAGCATGTACTTGATGTCTAATCGATTTGGTATTTTCACAATAGCTGAGAAATCACATGGAGAGACTGTCTTGTATTATCTTATGGGTGTTAAAACGTAAAAGGTGCTGTGGTTGTTAAAGCTATCATATTCACAACCTTTGGTTCAAGTGAACATAATTCTCCAATATTTCTAAACTCCATTCTGAAAGACTCTCCCTTGTGTATATACAAATATAGCAATGATTTGGTATTTTTAATACTTTTACTTACCAAATATCTATACAGTGGGCTTCATCCACACTTATTCCAACTAAATCATTCTTTTAAGTGCTGGATAATAGTATATCCTAGATTTCTGAAATTATGAGGTATTTGGGAGGAGATATGCAATACTAGCTCTCACAGCTATATCATCTTGTTGCCCTCCATATACCATACCTTTATATGTGGCTACTTCGCCTTTCATTAGTGATACGAGAGGACTTAAAACTATCATAATAGAAGAAGTTGGTAAAACAATGTGTCATCTTGACTTTGACCACAGTACACACCCAATATTGTGATTGATTGATTAACAGACCTGTAATCAGATACGTGACGTAATTGATGACAAATGCGTATCACATTCTACGTTGGGTAACGTACTGATCTACCGTCGCGTAGCAGAGGGCTGGGTCTGGCTACCCGAGACGACTACTGTTACAGCATACTGTTGTTTTCCTTTGTAATTGGAAAAATTGTTCTATTTATAATAATTATTATTAAACAATATTTATATAAGAATTATAATTTATATAAAAAACAGCAAAGAAGAATAATCAGTCAGTTATACAAAACAAATTGAAACCAAAAGATCGATTAGAGAAGTCATGTTTAAAGACCATACGATTGACTGTGACAGTTTTGTGTTGTGAACTTCTTAGTACATGAGTGTAGAGAAATTTGCAGTTAAGGTTGCATTGATCAACAAATGATACAGAATTATCAATTAAAGTAGATGGTACAGCACACAAACGTTTTCATAAAACGTACAAGGGACAATCTAATTCATTTTTCATGTGTCCACAGCCGTCTTGAACAGATTGAAATGTATTGATCAGGATTGCCTTGGTGGTTTGTAACATGAAACATCCAATGAGTAAACCATACTGTGAAAAGGACAGATAATAGTATCTTAATGATCATGATTACATATTATGTTCTGCCGGATTACTGCTAAAATTCACATAGTCTCCCCCCAAATTAACTAGCTTCAAAGATTGGCACACTACTTCTCTGTATGAAATGACTTTATCGTCATAAGCAACACTCTCTGATAAGTGTAATGAGTAGGAAGAATTCCTCATAAGTGCCTGAAGTTTGACACAATCACTGGAGTCGATAGTAGATACTTTAATGTCCAGCAAATCAACAGCAGCATCTTGCACTTTCTTTTTTAAATGTAAATGAGTGTTAAAAAATGTAAAATTCTGCTATACATATACATACCTTTCGTACAACTCCAGGTTGATATATCTCCTTATCATGACCAATTTCTTGCATAGGAATGCAATTAAAAACGTTTTGTACTGGTGGACTTAAAAATAGAGCTTTCAGACCTTCACCACATTTGTTCATAAATGGTTGAAAATGAAAAGAGATGTTATATTATGACTCACCTATATGCTCCATTGCTACAGGAGCTCAAAAATCGGATAAACTCAATTAGAGCAAGTTTACGTGTGATGTCTCTGCTTGGTGCCCTGCAGTTGCCATAGATGTTTTGACTTCTGACAAATGAGTTGAAAGCTTCAAATCTGAATAGAAAAAAATAAAGCTGAGATTATGGTTTACATTTAAATGAAATTGAACCTTTCTGTATTATAGCAAGATGGATGGGAGAAGTCCATAATATTGTCAGCTAGATGTAACAGCAGATGCACATTAACCCTTTGTCCATGTTCTGGATAGCTCATTGTCAATTCATTGACAAAGTTTTGACATATATCACGGTAGTCATCAATATTTCCTTGTAAAAGAGGTTGGCAGTAGATGATTCGGAATACCTGTTGCAGCCCACCCCACAGAAAGGTTTAAAACAAAGTTATTAGTACAATGTTGCATAACTTTGACAGTAGAAGTCAAACCTTTCTTTGATCAACAGTTAGGTAAGGGTATATTATATAGACTGCCATTTGCATCCATCATTTAAAATCCCTGCTTACAAGAGACTGATAATAGAAACATACATTTCCATGTATTTTGGTTGAAATTCCAGAAGAATTAAAAGCAGACATTCTGGCTAAAATCTCATCTTTCTCTCCTTTATTTCTTTTACTCATGAAAGATCTGAGTAGATATTTACATGTTCCCAAAAGAACAGTATGAAGTGTCTCCATTGGGGTAGATCTATAAGAGAAACAAACACATTTCATTAGTAAATTCACTTTTCAATACATAATTGTTAACTAAATATAGTTACATGTAGCTTGCCTGAACAAATCAACTTTCAAATTGAACATAGGATTGTAATGTTCCTTCAACCCATATAATGTTCTTGTTTCCTTCTTCTCTTTTTCTGTTACTTTTTGCCTAATTTCCATTATTTGATCATAAGATGTCTCTTGACAATGCAACTCTTCAATACATGTAGCAGAGTTCCGATGAACCTATTGATTAAAAGAGTAAGCAATATCTATCACTTTTGTTCACCAACAACATTTACCATATATACAAAATCTGCAAAATTTGTTAGCTGAGGAACCCATGTGGCTGAGGAGTTCTGAATGACGAACATTATCAGCACTGATCAAGAGAATGGGAGCAGTCACAAAAACTGTTCTATTCAAACCACTGTCAAAAGCTTCAAAGCCCTCTTCTGCCATTTGCAGTTGCTGGACTATAGGAACTGCCATATCAAGGAGAGGAACAGTATTGGAGCAAGAAACAAAATGGATATTGTGGGGCTTTCTACTTTCTTTTTTAGGCAGATCAGCTAACACAAAATCCCATTATTCCACTTTTTGCTTTTGTTTCCACTTGCATCATCAGTGAATAATACTATCGGTAGAGTAACAACTGGTCGACCAGCAGTCTTCACCTTCATTGGATGTGGTTTAACATAAGACCTGTATTTCTACAATGTAAGAGCGTATATACACTAATATAAGAAAAGTTGTGAAGTCCAATAGCATACCATGACAGTAAAAGAACTTAGTTTCTTTGTATGAGTATCCAGTGACAACAAATTTTGATAACATGATGAAGATTTCAAAATGGCATTAACATTCAGTTCTCTTGAGTGCATTATAATGAGAGATCTTACATCAGCATACAATCCAGAAACTTGAGGAAACCGAAGCTATAATTGATCAATGGTGAAAAGAATATCACATTGCATCCAAACAGTTCTGTCATTTTCCTGCAGAGAGATGAAATACATGCTCATGTATAAAATTTATGCTGCTGCGTACCTTTACCTAAAACTAGTTGATGGAACCTCAGGATACAGATGAAGAGTTAGGCATATATCTTTCACATAAAACGGTAACCCTGAATTAGGGTAGAACTGCACATATTTGATAACTCCAAATGCACAAAAGTAAAACAATATAATTACGTTTTTAGGTATTCTGTGCTGCAGCATATTGCACAGAAGTTGCGCCACTGTGTAGCGTATGATGTATATATAATGTATAATTGTGTGTAGGTGTTTTAAGTTCTCAGAAAGGCTATGTGACAGTTGTAATGACTGTTAGTATCGATTTCTTTTCTCTATAATATTCTCTTGTTGAGTTGGTTCATTGATTATTCCGATAAGATATTACATTGGCGACGAGTTTGGAGATGGCTACTAGTACATGGAGGAGTTCAACCCAGAAGTTGAATCATTCGCCACGTATGGAGAAAGAATCTTTTTATTCTTTGAAGCAAATGGCATCGAGGAGGCCAAGCGAGTGCCTATTTTCCTCTCTATTATTGGTACTAAAAGTTACGCTTTACTTCGTGACTTATTACTCCCTGATAAACCGAGAGACAAAAGCCTGGAAGCACTAATGGAGGTTCTCAAATCTCACTTCGAACCTACACCGTCAGTAATCGCAGAAAGATTCAAATTCTATCGGAGGGATCAGAAGACTGGGGAATCAGTCGAGGAATTTAAAGCCGAGCTCAAGAAACTATCTACACATTGTGCATTTGGAACTCATCTTGAAGAAGCTCTGAGAGACAGATTTGTCTGTGGATTACAAAACTCAGTTGCCCAAAAGAGATTACTAACAGAGAAAACTCTCACTTTTGCATCTGCAGTTGAGATTGCGAGCAACATACAGCAAGTTGACAAACAAGCCCTTGTCACGATGAATTCTGTGACAGACTCAAATATACAAAAAGTGACCAGACAAGTGCAGTGTTACAGGTGTGGTAAAGGAAACCACAACCCCAGCTTGTGTAAATTTAAGGAGGTTCTTTGTTATTGTTGTGGCAAGAGAGGCCATATCAAAACAGTATGTCAATCCAGGAAAGCCCACCCACTCACACACTCTAGGAGTTCATTTAATAAAGCAAAGCACAGTCCAAGGAGAACCAAATGGATAAGCTCAGAGTTATTGAACAAAGAGACAGAGAAAGGTTTAGAGGAAGGACTGATGATGTTCACCCCCAATTACCATAGACTTGCAAATAGAGGGGAAGAATGTGTGCATGGAATTGGATACAGGTGCTGCTGCATCAATTATAGGGGAAAAGAAAGCACAGGAGATGTTTCCCAACACCAAGCTCAGGAAATCAGAGATGGTATTGAAAACGTATACTTCAGAGAGGATGGAAGTTGTCGGAGAGATTGACGTAGATGTTCGGTACCAGAATCAGTCTCATACCCTAGTATTAGTAGTTGTGTCAGGAGATGGACCAACTCTGTTTGGGAGAAATTGGCTAGAAGCTATTAACCTTAACTGGAACCAGATTGCCCACACACGAGTATAGCAAGACAAGAACTTAAATACCTTACTAACAAAGTACGCAGATGTATTCACAAATAAATTGGGAACCATGACTCGGCATCAAGCCAAGTTGTATATCAAAGAGGGCACCGTATCGAAGTTTTACAAAGCCCGCCCTGTCCCTTTTGCCCTTCAACAGCAAATTGAGGATGAATTAAATCGTTTAGAGTCACATGGTATAATTGAACCTGTTTGTCATAGCGAATGGGCATCTCCAGTAGTCCCAGTTCCAAAGCAGAATGGACGAATGAGATTATGTGTAGATTTTAAAGTTACCCTCAATCCTGTACTGGAGATTGATCAATACCCACTTCCAAGAGTGGATGACCTCTTATCAACCTTATCTGGCGGAGATAAGTTCACAAAAATCGATCTGACGTCTGCATATCAACAGATGTTAGTAGAGGAACATTCGAGACAGTATGTAACAGTGAACACTCATAAGGGATTGTATAGATACACTAGATTACCATTCGGAGTTGCTTCGGCTCCCGCCATTTTTCAAAGGACGATGGATGTCATTCTCCAGGGTATCCCCAGAGTAATATGTTACATCGACGATATCCTTGTGACAGGAGCTAGAGATGAGGAACATTACCGTAACCTGGAGGAAGTTTTTCGCAGACTTCAGTATCATGGAATCACTGTAAGTCAAAGTAAATGTAAATTTCTATGTGACTCAGTTGAGTATTTGGGATACAAGATTAGTAGAGAAGGCCTACACGCTACACAAGATAAAATAAAAGCTATTGTTGATGCCCCAGAGCCTATTAATATACAACAGTTACGTCCCTTTTTAGGACTAGTACATTATTATGGAAAATTTATCCCAAACCTAGCATCCCTATTAGCCCCAATGAATTGTCTTTTAAAGAAAAACATAAAGTGGGAGTGGTCATCTGATTGCCAAGAAGCCATGTTGTTAATTAAGCAGAAGCTTATATCTGCTGATGTTTTAGCTCATTATGACCCTAAATTGCCCATAAAACTTGATACAGACGCCTCATTTTATGGCTTAGGGGCTGTAATATCTCATGTCTACCCAGATAAATCTGAAAGACCCATAGCATTTGCCTCTAGAACACTAACATCGGCAGAGCTCAGATTGAGAAAGAAGCGTTGTCCTTAGTATTTGGTGTCCGTAAGTTTAATCAGTATCTCTGTGGTAGACGTTTCACTTTAGTAACAGACCATAAGCCACTGACATCTATCCTTGGCTCCAAACATGGTGTACCATCTATGGCAGCTGCCCGGTTACAAAGATAGGTGTTATTGCTTGCAGGTTATCAATATGATATTTATTACAGAGATACCAAGTCACATGGCAAAGCTGATGCCTTATCCAGGCTCCCCTATCTTGTATAGATGATACCACTGTCATACCAGTAGTTGTACTGGAGCTTCTAATGTTTTTAATATGACCCAGATTGATAGTTTACCCATATTGTCTTCTCAGTTAGAGAGAGCTACATCATATGACCCTGTACTAAGTAAAGTAATACAGTACACCAGGCAAGGATGGCCTGCAGTTATTTCAGATGAATTGAAGCCTTATTATGTCCGACGTCATGAGCTCACCCTTGAGTCTAACTGCCTCCTTTGGGGTATAAGAGTCATCATTCCGCACAAATTTCAGAAGAAAGTATTATACGAACTTCACGACACTCACATGGGAATATGCCGGATGAAAGCATTAGCTTGGAGTCATGTATGGTGGCCTCGTGTCGATCAGGAAATTGAATCTGTTTGTACGTCTTGTGAAGTTTGTTTATCTAATAGAAACACACCTGCTCCTGCCCCATTACATCCATGGGCATGGCCCCAGAAACCATGGCAACGCATTCATATCAATTTTGCAGGTCCAGTATTCGGAAAAACTTATTTGTTGATGATTGATGCAAATTCAAAGTGGCCAGAAATTTGGGAGATCTCACAAACCATTAGTGCCCAAACGATCAACATTCTACGACAGGTATTTTCAATATTCGGATTGCCAGAACAAATTGTCTCTGACAATGGGACACAGTTTATGTCCGAAGAATTCAATGTGTTTTGTAGGAAAAATGGAATCAAACATATAAGATCTGTACCCTACCACCCTGCTACAAATGGAGCCGTTGAACGGTTCGTCCAAACCTTCAAGAGAGCACTCAAATCAGGAAGGAAGGAGGGAAGAGACACTCAACATGTGATTTCAAATTTCTTGCTCAGGTATCGTTCTACACCCCATACACTTACTGGAGTATCACCATGTACTCTAATGTTAAAAAGGGATATCAGGACACAATTGCATCTATTGAGACCAGACAGAGAAAGCCGAGTTATTAGTGGACAAGCTAGTCAGAAATCAAACCATGATAAGAGATGTAAGATGAGAGAGTTTAAAGTTGGAGAATCTGTAATGGTGAGAAACTATCGAACAAGTGGAGACAAATGGATTAGCGGAGTGATTACACACAAAAATGGAGATTTATCATATGAAGTTAAGCTACAGAGTGGAAATTATTGTAAGAGACACATAGACCAGATCGTTGAAAGAGGAAACTTTGTATAAGTGCAGGACAACTGACTGGACCCTTATAGCACATCCTTTAACGATAATTTTCAACCTACTATGTCATCTTCTCACTCAAATACGGAATCTAGTCAACCTAGTCGTTCTAATAGTACAACGATAGACCCAACAAACCAACCATCTCGTTACCCAATACGTATTCGTAAACCGCCCAATAGATATGCAGAGGAACATTGGTAATTACAATGAATTAATGTTAATGTATTTCCGAAATTTTTTTTGTACCTTTTGTTGATTTGGTGGGGAGGAATGTAGTGTATGATTATTGTAATGTATATATTATAATGTATAATTGCGTGTAGTTGTTTTCAGAAAGGCTATAGCCTCATGTTGTGACAATTGTAATAACTGTTAGTATCGATTTCTTTTCTCTATAATATTCTCTTGTTGAGTTGGTTCATTGATTATTCCGATAAGATATTACACACTGTCAGGAGACCATTGACATGATAGATGCACGAACCAGAAAAACAGCAAACAACTGTGTTTCTCTTACTGAATCAATCCAAGAAGTGATGTCAGCACTGAAACAGATGAAAAAAAGAAATTTTAGTTCCAACAGGTGTGTGGTATTCCTCCTTGCCAGAAGCATGCCTTGCTGTCGACTCCAGAAATAACGGAATCACTGATGTCCTATATAAGAACCCCACATGACAAATCGCCAATATACAGAAAGAACCTTGCCCTACTGGTAATTAAGTGTATACATTCAGTTAGTGATATAATTTGGTGATAGCTACCATTATAATTATTATGTTAGGTTAGCTTTTTTTTAATGATATAGTAGCCAATTTTAATTAATTTTTGCTATATACTGATCAAGTTTTATCTTACAAATATTTTGTTAACACTCTATGTTAGTAAAGTTCAAGCAACAAAATTGACAATTCTTAAAGAGAAAAACAATACAGAAATCAATTGTTAATATAGCAACTCAAACAGGAAGTATTACATAACCATGTTTACATAAATAAGTATTAACACATTCATACTTATAAATCACTGTTCTCCAACACTCCCACTTGATTTATCAGTTTGAATAGTGGTTGGTAACAATTGTAGTCCCATTAAATTTCGTAACATTTCAAATCGATCACGAGGAAGTGGCTTTGTGAGCAGGTCAGCAAGCATTTGCTCAGTCGGACAATATTCTAAAGTAACATATCCATTCAGGATTGTTTCACGTATATAGTGGTATTTAATATCGATGTGTTTGGTACGAGAATAAGAAACGGGATTTCTTGCTATTGCAATTGTCCCTTGATTGTCCTCTTTTATGACTGTTGGTGCTTCTTGATGGAGTTTGAAATCACTTAGTAATCATCTTAACCAAACAGCTTCTTGTGTGGCACCACTTAAAGATATATATTCTGCTTCTGCAGTTGATAAGGACACTGTAGGTTGCTTCTTGCTGTACCAGCTCACTGGACATCCAGCAAATATAAATAGATTACCACTTGTAGATCGACGATCATCGAGGTCACCCGCAAAATCTGCATCTGAGTATCCTACTAGAGTACCACTTTCTGACTTCTTGTATTTCAGTCCGAAGTTAATGGTCTCCTTTAAGTATCTTAAGATCCTCTTTACCGCTGTTAAGTGTGCTTCACTTGGATTTGAGCAATACTTTGATGCTGCTCCTACAGCTTGGGAGATGTCGGGACGAGTGGCTATAGCTGCATACAAGAGGCTTCCGACCATAGACTGGTACAGTGTAGGATCTACCAATTTGCTGGTTTCATCATCCTTTCTGAGCTTTACACTAAGATTAGCAGGTGTTGGCACAGTCTTAGCTTGTGACAATCCAAACTTTTCTAACATTGCTAAGATATATGGCCTCTGATGTAACCACAAGGACCTCCTGCTCTCATCATACTCAACTGACAGTGATGCAATTTTCCTAGGTCTTTCATTTTGAATCTTGATGTTAGGCTTCTCTTTATTTCATTCATCTCAGTAGTCTTGGTAGCAACTATCAGATCATCTACATATACAGCAACTATCGTAATCTCTCCAGATTCTTCTGTCTTAGTGAAAATACACAGATCTGCAGTACTCTGTTTGAAATTAGCTGATTTCATATGCTCTTTAAATGCCTTGTTCCAACACCTAGGGGATTGTTTTAGTCCATACAATGATTTCTTTAACTTGCAAACCATCTCTTCCTTTCCTGGTTGGACATATCCTGCCGGTTGTTGCATATATATCTCTTCTTCAAGTGTCCCATTCAGGAAAGCTGTCACAACATCCATTTGGTGTATTAGCATATCGTTCTGTATGGCATATCCTAACAGGGTTCGAACCGAGGAATAACGCACAACTGGTGCAAAGGTTTCTTCATAATCGATTCCATATCTTTGAGCAAATCCCTTTGCCACCAAACGAGCTTTATATCTCTTTATATCACCATCACTTCCTTTCTTAACTTTAAAAATCCATTTACATTTAATCGGCTTTCGACCTTCTGGTAAATCGACCAATTCCCAAGTATTATTCTCCATTAATGATTCATATTCAGCATTAGCTGCTGCACTCCAATTTTCACTGACAAATGCTTCTTCTATACTTTCAGGTTCTACAACTTCATTCACCATTGCAGCTTCGATATATTCATCCACTCCAAACCTAACTGAAGGATGTCTCTGCCTTGTTGACTGACCTATAACCTTTGGAATTGAGGCTATAACCAACAAATCTAAGCTTCTCAGCCTTTTTGTCTAATTTACTTCTTTGACAGTCTGGAATGTGGGCATAAGCCACACAACCAAACACCCTCAAATGACTTAGGTCTGGTTTCCTTTGATACCATTTCTCATATGGTGATACCCTTTCCTTAAATGCACTGGTGGGAACTCTGTTTCTAATATAAGGTGCTGTAGCCACAGCTTCACCCCAATAACTATCAGGTATCTTCGCAAATCTAATCATGGTTCTTGCTGACTCCATCAAGGTATGGTTTAGTCTTTCTGCTACACCATTCTGTGCGGGAGAGTATGGGACAGTGAGTTCATGTCTGATTCCTTTTGACTTAAGAAATTCTTCAAATTCTTTAGAAACATACTCCCCTCCATTGTCTGTACGAAGTGTACTAATTTCCAATCCAGTCTTGTTTGTAACACGGGCTTCAAACTCTTTAAATTTATCTAAAACTTCAGATTTGTGTCTCATAAAATAGACTTGACAACATCTCGAATAATCATCAGTGAATGACACAAAATATCTCTTTCGTCCTAAAGACTCAGTGGGCATTGGTCCACAGACATCACTGTGAACGCATTGCAACTTTCTAGTGGAGCGAATTCCTCCAATACTCTCAAATGATTTTCTGTGCATTTTTCCTTCAATGCATGATTCACAAAATAATAATTCATCACTCTTCGAAATGGTGACTCCTCTCACAAGCTCTTTAGAAACTAATTCTCTCATTTGCTGTTTCCCTAAATGGCCAAGTCTTCTATATTTATAAATTGGCTGAGTTACCCTTTCCACATGCTGGCGAGGCATACTGTTGCACTTGCACTACAGGTTCACAGTCTAATTTATATAACTTATCATCAACCAACAACCCCATGCCAATTAACTTCCCTTTTCTATCCTTAATCCAACAAATTGAATTTCCTAATCTAACTGTATTGCCCTTTGATACTGGCTGCCCTCACAGAAAACAAATTACATGTAAGTTTGGGAACATACAACACACCTCTCATGACACAACTTTTCTGCTCGCTAACCTTAAATATCATATTAACTTGAATATCTCCTGTATCAATAGCTTCTACCGTACGTCCATCTCCAAGGCTTACTGTTTCTGGAACTTCAAACTTACGATAATGATAAAACAGTTCCTTTGAATGAGTCATATGACTAGTAGCACCAGAGTCTATTATCCACTTTTCAGTCATTGACAAACCAGCTGAGGCTGTAAATACTCCCTCTGGCTCCTGCGGCATCTCTTTAGCCGGTTTCGCATTGTGTCCAACAGTTGGTTTCTCCTGTGATTGTTTGGGACAGTCACGTCGAAGGTGTCCTATCTGTCCACACGTAAAACACTTCGGTTTCCATTGACGACGCCGTCTGTTACCACCTCTTTCTCGATGTTCACAATTATGATAAAGTGCTGAATCTTCATGACGTTGAGAACTTGATTCCCCGCTTATTTTTCTTTCTTCCTGAATTAGCGATTGCTGAACATAGCTCAGCGTGACTTCATCTCGAGCCTCAAGAGCTGTAACTAGTGTTTTATAACTTGCAGGCAAACTACCCAGGAGAGTTACCACCTAGTCTTCTTCTGCAATAGGTGCTCCAAGTGCGGCGAGTTTATCAGTCAATTCCTTCATTCTCTTTATGTGAGCATCAACTGGGGTACCTTGTTTCATCTCCAGACGAAAGTATTCCTTGGCAAACTATATACCCAGGAGCGTTACCACCTGGTCTTCTCTGCTATAGGTGCTCCAAGTGCGGCGAGTTTATCAGTCAATTCCTTCATTCTCTTTATGTGAGCATCAACCGGGGTACCTTGTTTCATCTCCAGACGAAAATATTCCTTTTTAAGTAGAAGTTTTTTTGTGAGCGTGTCTCTTTCAAAATGATCACACAAAGCATCCCACGCTGGCTTCGGTCTATCATACGAGGTAAAGTTGAGACGGGCTAATAGAGAGTACAATCGTTGAGAACGCTTTCTGTAACCTCTTATTATATTCAGCTTCTTGCTGAGCTGTCGCTCCTTGTCTGAGGACCTCCGTTTCGTCTACTAGACCTCACAGGCCATTAGCCAGCAACAGATGTTTTATCTGGAACTTCCAGACGGACCGATTGTTTGCATCTAGCCTGTCAATAGAACATTTTGCTTGTCCAATTGTTGCTTCAGCCATAATAGCGTCGATCTGGGCTCATAACCTGTTAGTAAAGTTCAAGCAACAAAATTGACAATTCTTAAAGAGAAAAACAATACAGAAATCATATAGCAACTCAACAGGAAGTATTACATAACCATGTTTACATAAATAAGTATTAACACATTCATACTTATAAATCACTGTTCTCCAACACTATAACTGTCAGTGAATCTGTTGATAACATAAAGGATTTATGTCCACTTCTATTTATAATTATAATAAATTTGTCATCATAATAATTGTATGTAACTTCTACAGAGAAAATTTAAAAGAAAAAAAAAGATGCGAAAGACCAAAGAGCATTTTATAAATGCTTTAAAGATTGGCTAACTGTTAAGTACAGAAATAATGGATTACCTAATGAAGAAGAGTGGAAGAGCATCGTAGATGAAGATACAAGTGTTAATTATAATAGCATGTGTAGTTCATCAGACTTGCCAACTGTTAATGTAATTGAAGAAGGACGCACTGATGAAGATGTTGAAATTGAAGGATGTGAAGGTGATTATGATGGATTTGATGATTTGTACATCTTTGTAATGCTAAAAAACATATCGTTGTGTTATACTTGATCAGTTATATTATACTCATAATTGTGTTTATGCCATTAATATTGTTATCATTTCCCTTTACGTAATGCAAAATTTTATATACATATATATATATATATATACCATTATCATCATTTAGTTTATCAATATTGTACCTATCACTAATTTACTTCCAAGTTATTTTTTCATTGTAATTTTCATTTCTCATTTAGTATTTGTGTTAAAGGATAAAAATTACAGATTGTGTATTGTTGAAGGATTAAGTATCATGAGTACATGAGGGAAAACATAGAAGTTCAAAGTTGCTTACATTTTGCAGTGTAGATTATTAAAAAGTGGTGTCTAATGTGATGTTAACTTTCATTAATTTGTGCCTGCATGACAACAGATATGCAATATGAATATTTGAAAAACCCACCTGGTGAAGTATAAGATGCACTTCGAATTCTTCAATCATTTAATCTTCATTCAGATGATAATTTATAAAATAAAAGTCTATAATGATAAATAATTTATAATTATCTTCATTATAATTATTTTAAATAAATTCTCTAATATCTTGAATAAAATTAATAAATCAAACTGGTTATTATAATAAGTGACTAATAATAGATTAATGAAAAGACTCATAGTAATCATTCAGTAAACTTCAGTTACTTGCGTGGTTTATCACTTTCCTCATTATCTCTCAGGTACTTCCTTTTCCACCCAGGAGGTGTATACGAAGATCCTCCTAACGAGTGGCATGGGAGCGGATGATACGGAGAGCCCTCATACTCTGAGTCTTGAATATACATGTATTCTTTGTCTTCTAGGGTCCTTCTTCAATGTCAATAATTCTATATACACACTATAAATATATTATATAGCTATATGTATATGTATATATATATATATATATATATATTGTATATATATATATGTATATATATATATATATATATATATATATATATATATATATATATATATATATATATATATATGTGGATAATTATACATATATATGCATACATTGTCATAAGAATCAAATATGATCCTGCATGCTAAAATTATATGTTCCTTACCTTTCTATTTTTTCTATTATGCAAACCACTTGTGTCACTTTCTCCTTCAATTCTCTGAAAATATAGACATAATAAGGCAGAATAGGATATGAAATCGAAATACCTGCAAGCACTTCTTTGAGTTTTTCAGTATCCATTTTCACAATTCAGGTCTGAAATCAGTAACATTTCATGGTTTTTAAAAGTACCTCCATTGCAGATACGATACTTTCATTCAAATTTCCACTACAAATATCTGAATGTTACCTCTTCGGCGTATCAGGCGCGATAGTTTAACTCAACCGTAACGGCCATTGTATCGTAGCCAAATTACTATTTTTTGTCCTTGTCAACGATAAACATAAGAGAGGTTTTTGGGTGTGTAAGAGCGGAAAATGACCACTCATTCAATTAAATTGGTGTCTGACCGTCTGTTACTATTTTTAGAACCACGTATTAATGCCTTATTTAAATATGGCGTCTACACCTCAGCGATCTCCAGTCATTGCATGTCTTTGGACAAGGTATGATAAGTATTGATTTCAATGAAATTTTCATCAATTTCAATGGTAAATTTTCTGTTTCTTTTGTTAATATTACTTTCCCATCTACTTTTATAAGGATTTCTGGCTTCCATGTATTCAGCTAATCAACACTTCCTTTCGGAATGATACACTGTTAAATTTCACACAAGGTATTGAGAATGCAAAATTTTCAAACTCTCCATTAATGAAGCTTCCACTGGTAGTTACCCTTGGGCTTATAGATAACGTCAATATAACTTTTAGTTTGTTTAAAAATAAGACTTATTTTGTCATTAATGATATACAGTGATGGTGAGGTTATTATTGAGACTGCATCTTTAGACATAGTAATTTCTCAAAACCTATCATTGCATTGCATGCCGATAACATGACAAATATGATACACCTTTACTAGCTGTCAGTTTGTATTTAATCAGGTTACTTCACTTATTTACTTCATAAACAATGTGTCATTGTTTCTTCAAGGGATGTTTAATATCATGAATACAAATAGTTTTGATATGGCTGGTTGTCAGTACAGTATCATAATTTCCATAATTGATTAGAATAGTGTAACAACTGATATAATAAAATTAGATAGCTATTTATGGCAACCCAAAATTTTCAATAATTCGGTAAATCTGTTGAATTATTGATAATTCAACAATTAAAACTAACTATGCTCGTTTTACAACTCAAGATGAAATTACCATAGTGTTTATACAGTGTGGTTTGCGAGTAATGAGAATTAATAATACACGTTTTACATCAAACATTGGAACACCTTGGAATGTGGAAGTACATGGTAATCATTTGACAATAATGTAGCTGCGTTTGGAAGAGGAGTATATTTCGATAAGTTTGCTTCTGTCAGTGGAAATGCTGAAATTCATTTTGTGAACAACACTGCCCAACTTGATATGGCACAGCATTATATTTTGGTAAGAATTTGACAAACTGATGATGGTAAATCACAATGTGAACTTTTGGTAAAACTATCGGGTATTTCTCATCAATCTGCTTCACATATGTTCTCCTATTCAAGATGGTGTCAATGTATTGAAACGTATAACAAAAGTTTCCAAACTTGTAGAAATATCTCACATAATGAAGAACCTTTAATTTTGTCCTATTCTGCAAGTATCAGTGTCTCAGAACAAAAGATGAATCTTTTTCCCAGTGAAACAATTGTACTAAACTTCATTGTATCTGATTGAATTAACACTCCAACATAAACGTATTGGCTCTGTAAGCTTGTCTTTTCAATGTGAGAGTCCCCTGGCCGAAACATATGGGGCATCTGCAAATGTAACTATACTGTTAGTAGAGTGTCCTCTTGGTTTAGAGTATAATAGCAGTCTGAAACAATATGTATGTTCAATAATTATTCATAGTGATGTATATTTGTGTTCGCCATGGACAAGTTTGTATAAGGAAGGGATACTGGTATAAAATGGGTAAATCACTTTGCCCATATTCTTCATATTTCTCAAAGAAGGCTTTTTTACTTACAGCACTTGTCTGCAGTCCTAGTGTCTGTCACTTTGTCAACCATTCAGTATTTCAATGCTTATCATGGTATGTAATATTATTATACAATGGCTTTAATATTAATAATTATTATATTCATTACTGTAAGATTGTATTTGCTCACAAACGTTATCACTATGCTTATGAGTTCCAATGCAACAAGCACTTCCTCCTCCATGTTATGAGTACACAAATGCACATGCGTAATTAATTCCATACACTTATGAAAATGATGTCCAATTCCAGATCAAATCCTTGTAGTTGTTGAGACTCTTTCATAATATCTGAGGATATCATCTCAATATATGTAGACCAGAATTTTACCATGAATGCGACTGGAATGGTGATAGAATCATTGTGATAGTGCAACAAACAAAGAAAGATAAATAATAATAACAAGCACCTTCGGAACAGGACCCTCGCCTATGTGGCAAAGTAATACAAAGCACTCAAAATATAATAAAGTTTGTGTATGAAACAAACAATACTTTTGTTACATGGAATACACATGTAAATTTGAAAAACATTTATGGGCATTAAAACTGTAATAACTCTATATCCTAAAAGACAAAATAAGAATATCAATGAAAGAAATGATTTGTATATATACCTTACATCGTAATCTCTGTTTTTCTTCGAAAAACAATGAAGAAGTTCTCAAGTCTACCTCTAAAGTCTCCAACGTGTAAAAACGTATTGACAACATGTTTAGTACATGACGCTTTGCAAGCATGCGCGTGCACATATCTGTAGGTGGAGCTAGGTAGCTTTCTATCTTGCATCAATGGTAGTGTAGTAGCAACCATTGCCTCAATTGTTTTTGGTTTTGAAGTGTTTCTTGGCTAGCGACAGCCATGAAACAGGATCACTTGTGTTTGTGTGTCCATATTTACTCCTGTTATTGCCCTCATTTTATCTTAATGTCGTGAAAAGGTAACTGTGAGTTATAAAAATTGTCATAACTTTAGAACCAAAAGGTTTTAAAAGAATTCCTATGTTATTTTTTTTCCTAATTTGAAGTCTACCAGAACCCCCGTTGAATTATCAATGTTTTAATTTTTCCAGAAAAATTGCTAACACACATACAGATACACAGACAGACACACAGATACACAGACAAAATGATTACCGTACCCTTCTGCCTATGCTATGCTACGAGGGTAATAACATAATAACACTGCAATTTTCACTTCACTTAGATCAGTTCCGTCCCATAGCCACACCTCTCTATTAACATAGTACATACATTGTCTTGCAGAGGTTGTGGTTTACGGACGGAATAAACTGATCCAAGTGAAGTGAAAATCGCAGTAATATTAAAGTAGTTTTGCCACTCGCCCGTTATCGACAATCTTTGGTCATCTAGACGGTGTTGGTAGTCATAAAAACACGAGATATGAATAGATATGTGTGTATTAGAACTTATATGTATATAATTACTAGAGATTTGAGCTCATCAATTGCAATTGAAATGTATGGGTGGCCAAACGCATACCACAATAATTATTAGTTGTATGCGTGTCCTAATGAAGGGATTATACAGAAGCTAGAAGACACCTCCAGCTAAAGAGTAAGTGTTAGATAGTTATTCTAAGCATGTAAGTCAGGACAAGCATTTACTTTTCGGAAAGTTGGGCGTCTACCGTCTCCTTCGTCAAGTCTGCTTGGTCATAGAAGTATGATAGTTATAAGGTTGATAATGATGTATTGAAAGCAGTTCTAAGATAGTTTAATGGTTGTTTCCAGTTGTTTACTTATAATATGTGCTCATTGTGCTCAAACGATTAGACATGCAGATGAACATAGAAATATTCTAGCTACAAGCAAGTTGTAATGTAGTATGGATTGATTCCTGTTAAAGTATAATGTAAAATAGTTCAGACAAGAAACAGTCGTACCTGACATTCAGATTTCTCCACATTGGTATTGGGCAAAACACACAAGAGAAAATGAGACTAAATCATGGAAAGAGCTAGTCCTTTTATCTGAGCCATATTACAATGCTCAATCCAACGTTGAACATCTGCTAAAAAAATTATCTTTAGAAGTAAATTCTCTGTCTTGAATAGAGCCCAATGATGGCTTTTATAGAAAAGACTGCATGATGTGTGCATATGTGCACAGGTGTGGTATCATAATATTTATATTTTTATGTGCCAAGATTTTGAAGGAAGCAGTTACAGTCACTTGGAATTTCCTAATTATGTGGTAACACACACACACACACACACACACACACACACACACACACTCACGCACACACATAAATAATTAAAATTCTTTTAATTAGAATAATCAGAGAGTAATGTAAGACCCAAAATTAACCAAATCACTTCCATATAACCCTACATAAGTACAGTTCTTCATATTTTGCTTTATAGCAGTGTAAGTACTTATGTAGGGTTATATGGAAGTGGTTTGTTTAATTTTGGGATGCTACGTTAACCTCTCGACCTTGTTCGCATACGTCTTTGGTTTTGACGTGCATATTCTTCCATTTTTATTGAAAATGTTTTTTTATCATTCTTACTATAACAATTAAGTCTGATGTCAATTATCACCAGTAGCATGATACACTTAAAAAGATAACCAAGCATGGACACCAGCATAATCTCTACATGGCAAAACTTCACCTTTATGAAGTACATTTTCACCTTTGGAGCAAGTACATGGCACAATATAGGTCAAGTGGTTAAGTCTGTATATAAACGTACAGAAGATTTTATCTAATTCGAGACAATGAGGTGTATATATGTGCGTGTATGTTGATTATTTAACTATATCACTGCAATATCAAAATATGTAAAATATTTAGTATTGTGGTTAACTGTTCTGCGAGAATTTAAATATTAGTTAGTTGCTTAGGATACATACTTCGCATACCACAAATACTTTGTACTAATTATATTCAATTATAGTTGAAGCACTACAATTAATTTTTAGGGTGCTGTCTACGTATATTTTATGTCAAAGATTTTACTAAAATACATGGAATTTTATCTACCAGGTTGTAAACTCACTTCATGACGGGCTATTCTCTCCTGTTGTACGATTTTCACCAATCACAGCATTAATTGCTTTTGCTGCAAAAAACGATAACTATGTTGATACATCAAATGGATGTAATTACAGCCTTCCTCAATGGCAAACTTGAAGAACAGATATATATGCATCAACAAGACAGCTATGTCGTCCAAGGAAAAGAATACCTATAGTATGTCAATATATAGGCTTTGAACAGAGTCCAACAGATCCATGTGTATATTTCCAATATGACGATGACTTGATCATAATAGAAGAAATGAAGACTATCAATAAGAATTTGTCAGCTAGATTAAAAGTGAAAGACATGGGCAGACTCCACTATTGTCTTGGAGTGAATATTGAACAATACGAAAGTAATAAATGCCTTGTATATTTAACACTTATTGAAAAATATGGACTATCTTAAGCTAAAACAGTATCAATTCCTGCTGATAACAGTGCCAAACTTAAAAAGAGTGAAGACACCAGTAGTGCTGTCAATCAAATTGAATATCAGTCACTGGTTGGAAGTCTGTTATATGCAGTCATTGCCACAAGGGCCGACATAGCAGAAGAGTTGTGTCAAAATATAATTCAAATCCATCTCAGCTTCACTTCACTGCTACTAAATGTATACTTCGATATCTAAAAGGAAATACTGAGCTTGCCATTAAGTACCAGAAATTAGATAATGAAAGCCTGATTGTATACTCAGATGCTGACTGGGCTTGGGATCCAGATGACGCTCACTCCACCACTGGTAATTTGATCCTAATGGCAGGGGGACCAATTAGTTGGCTCAGTCAGAAACAACTAATTGTTGCCTTGTCAACTTCAGAATATTGCTCCTAGTTCCGAACTAAACATATTGATATTCGTTACCATTATATTCATGAGGCCATACAAGAAGGATTGATTAAAGTACACTATTGTCCAACAAATAAAATGTTAGCTGATATACTAACAAAACCACTGTCAAAAGGAAGATTTCAAGAGTTTTGTCAAGCAATTGGAATGATACAACTGAAGGAATATATACAACATGACAATTAAGTGAGAGTGTTTAAAATATAATATTCATGTTGTATATATGTCATGTCAGAATGTTCTAGAATCTGTTTAAAACTGTATTTTGTGTTGATGCATTTATTTATAGATCCATCTTGTTTATACTTGCTGCTTCAGTTTATTGTGTTACTTATAGTGATTTCTTCCACGTGTGTATGATGGAATAATCTAGAACCTTCTTAATAAGCACATGTTTTTTTTTCCTTTATATTTGGATACTCTTCTACTCCTGTACCAGTTCAGTTATTTTTAACAGTTATTTTCTCAACAAATACCAATACCCATGCATACGTGACACACTTATTTCTTTTTTAAACTTTTTTTTTCCAATAATAATGAACAGTAAAGAGTACTACAATGTCAGACTTAATGTCATTATTGCATGAAATGTTAGAAATGTTGAAAAGATTTCTATAAATCATACTAATGTCTATTACTAAAACAATTTATTTTAAATGTGTACTTTGTAGTTTGGCACAGTGACATCAAAATCCTGAGCAGAACTGTAATTCACAAACCTCAAATTTCCACTTCCTGTCTCTATGGCAGAATAATTATATAAATTACATATTTATTATAATTTTAAAAATTACTTACTGTTTATCATTTAAAGGAAAACTGAATACTCCAGTCAAAACATATGATTGGTCTACAGTATAGTCTATATATTCATACCAATTATTTATGTAATCAGTAGCAAAGCAATTCTTAGTAAAATGGTTTTCAGCATCACAGCAATGGAATTTCCAACGTCTATCTTCATAAGCATCATGGTGGATACTATTAACCCCAGTAAGTATGTAGTTGGCAGGACATCGAAAAAAGAAAGGTCTATCAAACCAATTCTCCCAACCCTCAGTCCAAAAGCAATTAGTTGTTGTTGTTTTTGTAACTTCACGACAATCCCATTGCCATTGACGATCTCGAGTCGTACCATCATACTGACTCACAACTCTATAGAAGCCTTGTTTATCAGGGCATACAACGTCTAATTCATCATCATATTCATTCTGCCATTGCAGTTTTGCAGATTCTCCTATATACAAGACATGCATGATAATTAAAAATTATTGTATATAATGTGTATATATTTCCATATTGATGAAGAAAAGCAAATTATAAAATATGTACCTTGAGTCACAACCTTTGAAGGATTATTGTGCACTTCAAAAATCAGTTTATCAGAGACTCCTATAAGTCGAAAATATTAAAAGTTGTCACACCAGTGCTCTGGATTTTCACGCCACTATGTCTGACCTTGTCTTTCCACATCAGTTTGCTGATTACAACTAACAGTGACAGAACTATCTTCATTACTCCCTGCACTCTGACACTCATCCTTGTCAGTGAAGGTAGATATCATAGGGAAGTCAAGATCTGGTGGGCTTAAAGATATTTGGTTTCCGAAAATCAGAGTATCTTCAGGTAGTTTTCCATTAGCTGTGCATGGCACTTCAATGCATTGCATGGACTCCCCACTCCTTACATAAGCCACAGTGGAAAGCCTATCCCCGAATCTTAAGCTCAAACGAATACCTTTGCTGCATTTTACATTGAGATGGAGATAGCACATTGTTGGATCTGTTTCTTGGTTGGAAACAGATTGGAAGTACTTTGAAAGCATTTCATCCATTTTAGTAACCATTGGTGTTTCTACATTGCATAATAATATAAAACAGAAATTCGTAAACATGTTAAATATACATTATAATTTATATAATTATATTATAGCACAAACCATTTGTTTCTTGTCCTGGTGATTGACATGTAATCACAACAAAATTAGCTCCAGTGTGACATTCAGTTTCTTCGGAAAACAAACCAATGACATCTCCAGAAAATCCATTCTTGGGTTCTGTGAGACCTATATCGTCTTCTATAGTTACTGTCCCCACAATACTGGATCGAGACTCATCACAATGCACAGGTAGGCAGACGAACCTTTCGTTGCCCAGCCGTTTTGTATACCGCACAATAGAGTCGATTATGACATTCAAGTGTGTTGAGTCACTGCATTGCTGGAGTTGTGCTCGAAGGTAGCATGATTCTTCATGTTTCTGCATCAATCTACCTGTTAAGTAACGGAGTTTCAATTATAATAATAATTATTACTATAATATATATATATATATATATATAATTACATATAGGCATGCATTCATGCAGATAAGTATTGTATGTATACCCTTACTTGTATCTAGAGTAGGGACAGCAAAGCAACTGTCGAAAAGGAAAGCCATCATCAGCCATTTCCAGTTCATCTTTCAATCCTAGATCGAGTATATGAAGTGCTTAAAATTGGTCACTGATCGATTCTTTTATGCAAACACATAAAGAGGAAGTACATTTTTGTGACTTCAACAACCTTTCTTGTATAAAGAGAAAACAAAGCAGTATAGAGCAGTCATATACGAGCTGGGACCAACAGCATGATGACTCTTTACACAGCACTGTTGGTTATTATATTAGCTAGTACAATATCTGCAGAGTTCCATGCAACTGGAGGTTCAAAGGAAATGGACACACAAGCTGAAATACAGGCTATAGCAGGCTTGTTTGATGGATGTTATGGGGATACTGAGAACTCTTTAAATGCTGCAAAAAACTACAGGCAAAGCTTACCAAAGAATAGCAATGCTATTTGTGTTGGCATATGCCTAGACAATGGATTCGTTATAGCCGCTACGCGTGGGGCAGATTGCTATTGTAGTAATTCTTTGCCAACACCAGTTCGACATTTGTCATATGAAAAAGAGGCAGCAGGTAATGGAGGACCATGCAGTACCAAATGTCCTGGTGCATATACAAAGGGAGATTGCAAAGGAGACGAATGCTGTGGAGGTGAAGATTCCTTCTCTGTCTATGTAGTTGGAGAGACAGATGTGCTGGGACAACTTATTGATCGAATTGTGACTAACTTTCAACTTGACGGAGATCGTATACATAACAACATTATTAGCGCAAATGAAAAAGCTGCCCTGGAATGTCAGTGCTTTAATGGTGAAATATCTATAATTCTTACTGCAATGACTATTAATGAGAATGGAGAGGGTGGTATTAAGACTCTTCAGGTTCAGTTTATAGACGGGAAACCGTCAAAACCTACTGAAATTCAGCCTATAAAAGAGCTGAAAGAAACAGATTTAATGATGAAATCGATAGAGAAACTATTACAGACTGAGGAGCCTATATTTGAAGAAGCTTTTGCTAATTGGGATATTCTATGTGACAATTACTTTGGTGATAGTGGACTTGAATGTTCAAAGGAGTTTGTACAGACAGTTGGTTTGGAGGAAACCTTTTCAGTAGAACATGGCGTGGATATCAGTATTACATTTGGACTCGAGGTTACAGGTAACGCATTTTTTGTCGAAACAACAGCGAGTTTCGAAATTAGTGCTGGATACTCCTATACTAATGGATACAGCAAAACTACTTCATCGGAGCAAAGTGAGTCTTTCGGAATCGCAGTGGAAGCTGAGAAAGGAACCAAAGTGGAAGTTCGCCTCTTTAAAAGCGAGCAACCTGTAAAAATTAAGTGGCGAGCTAAATTTGTAGCTGATGGAGAAGTGTTGATTCGATATGGTGGTACGTTTGATAAAATTGTTGATTTATCTCGTGTGTTAACATACGATCAACGGGAAATGTTTGCACTTGGTACAATCGACTATGGAGAACGGCCTACTATAATAGCCCGTACAAGAGCATTGGATAAAGATGGCAATGTAATCTCAATGAGTCAAGAAAAAAAAGATCTCCAGCTTAAATAAGATCCCAAATTCAAGAATTGCTTCATCTCACGTGCCATTATAATGCATACATTATTAATTATTATTATGTATGAGTAGCTGTTTTTAATAATCTTGAATTCCTTATAATTTTTGTTGTTTGAAAAATAATTTTTTCATTTGGAAAGTTGCAATTCGTTATTCATTAATATTTAGAAGTTTGTTTTTACGAATCTTTGTTAACCATTCTAATGTATGTTCCTGTAATTTAGGAACTAATAATTGATTAACTATTATAATTATAGTTACACTCATGTGAACTATAATAATTATGCTTTTGTTTATACCACACAAGCATACATGTACTTCAGAGAGTTTTGTAACTCACCCAAAATACATCTTACCGAGCTTACTATAACATTATAATAATTATATATATATATATATAGTATGATGGTGACATCATCCCTTTGATGTGGTGCGTCCTATATATTGTATATAGACCTTCCATGTGCACACTATGCAGGAGATGTCACCATCATACAATATATCATATATAGTACACCGAATTGAGTTATATACAAAATATAGGACCCTCAATTTGTATCCTCGGAAAAAATATAGCCCTCGCAAGCTCGGGCTATATATTTTCCTCGAATGCAAACTTCAGGTCCTATATTTTGTATATAACTCAATTCGGTGTACTATATAATATACATATATTATATATATATATATATAATTATGTGTGTAATGATATATATATATATATGTGTCTGTATATAATTATATGTAAATATATCTATATATGTAATTGGATCTGCAAAAATCAGTTGAGTTTTTGTTTAAACTGAATAGAGCATTAATTTAGCTCTAGAATAATATATTATACAAGACATTTGCAAAAATTTTTATGTAATAAAACAGTGATCGCCAAAGTACTCCACATTGTATTTTAATACATATTTATACATACATATAATTATATATATATATACATATATGTATATATATATATATATATATATATATATATATATATATATATATATATATATATATATATATATATACTATTATATATAAAGATATATAATTATATATATATATTATATATTATATATAATTTACATATATATATATATATATATATATATATATATATATATATATATATATTATGTATATATAATATATATAATTATATTATAGTATGTTGGGTTTAAATATTGTTGGACTTCAATACCAATATAGGAACTATACTTTGTTTGAGATATCTCATAAAGGAAGTGAATATAAATGTCTGAAGTTTTTTCCTAATCATGGTTTTGTAATTTACTAAAACTAAACAATCATATTTCATATCTGTAATAATATAAACTGATGTGAAATTCAGCTCTTCATTTTATGCAGTACTGTAATAATCTATTTGAACCATCAGGAGTTTAATAACTAGATTGAAACGAGACGATTTTTTTAATACGGAAAAAACAATTTAATCCCTCGTAGTAAAAACTATAGGGTCTGGTAAGATTCCAATAAATGAGTTGTGTAAATAGAATTATTATTATAGTTTATATTTATGTAAGTGTCATATGCAAAACAAAAACAGTTGAGACGTGCATATCTTATGAAGCTGATTTGAAGAACAGGACATCTAAGTTAAATGTACTGCACATTTTCAATACAACAATGGCACTATGTACTAGTAACCCATTCATTTTAGAGTGAGACTGAGTATTAAAATTTCAATTTGTGTTTTTTGCTTGAATGTACTATAGATTATATCAGTTTCATGTTTGTGTAGTGGTTTTGCAATATGACTTACAATTACTAAGTTATAGCTGCTGAAATTGCAGTCACTGTGAAAATTCGATTTTAACAAAACACCCATTATATAAATCAAGAGCAATCCATTAATTACAGTGAAAATGACATATTTTAAATGCTCGTCTTACACAAATTATAACAATCTGTTGGCCAAGAGTTGCACAAAAAGTAGCCAAGGTATTTTATTATTTTTAATTAATAAAACTGAAATCATCATACAATTGATATAATTATATAAAGTGTCTGCTCTTTGATGTTCCTTTGAAGTTAGCATAGGGATTGTTGAGGAAATGAACATTAGGTTATGTGTATTTTGACAGTATAACAGTAGGTTTCGTCATTCCATGAATAGAATATTAGATTATGTGTAGTTTGACAGTAACTGTAAGTTCCTTCATTCCATGAATTGAATATTAGATTATGTGTAATTTGACAGTAACTGTAAGTTCCTTCATTCCATGAATGGAATGTTACATTACGTTTATTTTGACAATGATATTTAATCAAGTAAAATAATATTATTGCATTATTTGTATATTATATAATATATGTGTTATAGTTACTGTAACTGCATAAATTATAAATATTGTAATACCACAATATCTGGTACAACAAATAATTGCTTGTGCAATTATAAATCACAATGACACTATTACTCTTCAGAAGCATGCAATAGCAAAAATATGGTATACCTTCTGACAAGTAGCTATAAACATTTTTTGATTATAATAATTATAATTTCAACTGTAATTAGTAGCAATTCTAGCAAATATAATATAATATATATAATTGTATATGTATTTGTATAATGTTTAGTGGGTGTATCAAAGGAACTGCCAGTGCTAAATATCAGAAAAAGCATGGTAGTTTTAGTTATATCACTGTGGTTTCTTAATGGAAACTAAAATGAATTTTATAATCAACTAATTAGTGTGGTTTCTGAATGAAGCTAGAAACCAAATACACCCACTCAACATAAACAAATCAGTTGATAACACCTCTAGTTGGGCTGTATCTGCATTACAGTAAACTCGCCCTCGAGCCTAAGGCCCTCGGGCTCAGTTACTCTAAATCAGATAAAGTCTGCCTAGAGGAGTTATAAGTATTATGATGTATAATTATTATTGCAAAAAGTTCTATATACAACTGTAATTGCCTGTTATGTTTCAGACACGAGAAATTCAGAGAAAATTGCTGAATAATGACATCACAAATCAATTGTACAGTGTAAACATTAATGATATATTATTATAATCCTCATATTGGTTACAATACAATGTTAATAACAAGCCCCTCAGACTATATATTATACTATATATCAATATTATATTGATATTGATAATATCTTGATGCTAAGTTTCAGAATATTGCATAGGGCATCCTTCACTAGATCTAGCTAAAAACAAGTACAATTACATACCAACATGCTATTCTAATCTCTATGTTTAAATGAAAATATTTGTAGTCACTGTCGAATGTAATCCATAATTTTATATTGATATAATTATAGTGATTTCACCGCAAAAATGAAATTGTTAAAATAACCAATTTATTCATTAATAAAGTTGCATATGTTTCAATCTAATTTGTTATATGGGTTGTTGTGGCTATATGCATGAAGTTACTATGACATTATGTACACTAGTACTTAGTATAAAAATTTACACTAGAATAAATTAAAGTATATTTTTGCAGGTTTTCCAAACCCTATTATTGATCATGCACTTTAAATGGTAAATTAACTAGTATGTAAACTTACAGACACTGTGAGATACACTCCATGTTCTCCTGTCTTCCAACTGGTTTACATATTTGACCTATCAGGCAAGTTTGAATGATATATGTTTTATAGTATCGGTGGCAGTTTTCTATCTGATTTATCAGACATTGGCCTTGGGTTTGGATGTTTCTAGTAGCATAGCAACCCTTACCTGCAACTATAAGCATCTTCAATCTTTGCAGTTTTCATAGTTCTCTCTCAGATTTATCAAATCTGCAAAGCTTGTCAACACATCAATCTTGATGCTTTAATAGTTAAGTGTTGGTTGTAGTAGTAGAATCCATGTATACAGTAATCATTTGTTGTAGTGATGTGCATTGATACAGCGATATGTGCTTTGAAAACAAAATTATAACTGATTGATTAGTTATTACAGTTGGAAGGATTTAAAGATGCATGTATAGACATGTTGTTGATGCTATAAAATTTACTGAAATCATATTTTGCTAAGTTCCTCATATAATATTTCTTATTTCATGTCACTTATAAAATTTCAAAGTATTAAATTATGATTTTGCAGCTTTTCAATAAATGAAATTATGTATAAGTGACATGAAACATGAAATGAGGAAGTTAGCAAAATACAATTTCAGTATATGTTATGGCATCAACAGTACAGCCCATACATGCAACTTTAAATCCTTGCAAAGGTGATAACCAATCAATTCACAAATTTGTTTTTGCAAATCAGGTCTTGTGGATTACCAATGTTGTTGTGGTATTTTCATTCAAGTATTTGCCCTTTAATATTCCTTTAAAAAGTTAGCTTAAGGCTAAATTTGAGATTAGAATATATAGCATGTTCATGTATAATAGTATTTGTTTCTAGCTAGATCTAGTGAAGGATTTGCTATTCCATGCTTCTGAAGTAACGTAGGATTCATCCAATTACAGTCCACGTTGTCCACACTATGTTACTGGGTGAAATATCACTTCTCTTATGATATCATGTCGACGTCATGGTATAAAACAGACATGCTCAAGTTGTAGTTGCTAGACAGAGTGTCTGCCTGTTTTGACATGTAGTTATTGTATGATGTTTTGATTGGTTGATTAACATATCCTTATTTGGTTATATTTTTTTCTCATTTCATTGGTTGTTCATTTTGTCTTATGTTAACAATAATTGTTTTGTATTTAAGTTGATTGATTTAGGTCACTTTGTCATAAAGAATATTTGGAGTTAATTGGTAACTCTTATATCTCCAAACATCATGTTTTGATGTGTGGTACTAAAAATAATTACTTGCGCAATTAGAAACCACAATAACACTATTATTACTCCTCAGAAGCATGCAATAGCATATCCTTCACTAGATCTAGCTAGAAAAAAATACTATTATACATCAACAAGTTATTCTAGTCTCAATTTTTTTAACTTTAAAGGAATATCAAAGGGCCAGACACTTGAATGACAATACTGCTCCACCACATCAAACAGATCATCTGCGTTATGAACAATCGAATGTTGACATACCAGAACCACATTGGAAATCTACAAGACCTGATTTGTAGTAATTAAGTAGGTCTGTATTTCCATTGCCAGCATCTTTGTGTAATTTTATCATGTTTGAATGTCAAAGAGCTAATTATAATCATAAAATATTATCTTTACATTGCAAAACAAAATTGTTAGCTAAATTATTGGTTATCACTGTAGCAAGGATTTAAAGTTGCATATATGGGATGTACAGTTGATGCCATAACACTTACTGAACCCTATTTTGCTAACTTCCTCATTTCATTTTAATTTATTGAAAACCTGCAAACTCATAATTTAATATTTTGAAATTTTATAAGTGACATGAAATAAGAAATATTATACGAGGAATTTAGCAAAATATGATTTCAGTAAATTTTATAGCATCAACAACATGACCATACATGCATCTTTAAATCCTTCCAACTGTAATAACTAATCAATCAGTTATTTTAACAATTTTGTTTTCAAAGCACATATCGCTGTATCCATGTACAACACTACAACAAATAATTACTGTATAAATTGATTCTACTGCGACAACCAACACTTAAATATTAAAGCAACAAGATTGAAGTATGATAAACGACTTAAAAATTACATTGTGTAATATTTGTAGTATGGTTGACAAACTTTGCAGCTTTGATAAATCTGAGAGAGAACCTCTATGATTTATGAAAGCTGCAAAGATTGAGGATGCTTATAGTTGGAGGTAAGGGTTACTATGCTAGTAGAAACATCCAAACACTAGACCAATGTCTAATAAATCAGATAGAGACCTGCCACCAATACTATAAACAATATCTCATACACATTTGCCTGATAAGTCAAATATGCAAACTTTGAAGAGAACAGGTATGACGACAGGAGAACATGGAGTGTATCTGTCAGTATCTGTAAGCTTACATACTATTTAATTTACCATTTGCGATGTTACTAGCCCAACTAGAGGTGTTATCAACTGATTTGCTTATATTGAGTGGGTGTATTTGGTGTCTATAGCTTCATTCAGAAACCACACTAATCAGTTGCCGATAAAATTCATTTTGGTTTCCATTAATTAATTAACCCTTAAAAGACTGATGTCAAATATATGTGACATTTCACCCCTATGTGGTTCGGAGTGCGTTCCTAGCATTACGAAGCTCTCCAAATGCTTGTAATTGGTGTCAGGCACAAGCCCATGAAAATGGCTAAAAAAGTTGATGGTTTTTCAGCTGCCCTTTGGCCTAAATAACAACTACAGGGGGAATTTGAAATGGGTTGTCCCCCCGTTAATGGGGGTTCGAAGCAATCCTGCCCCCTCGCCGCGCACGCTGATTGTGGCTTCAGTGACCCCGCCCACGCGCTCTGGTGGGTACCTTAGGCATTTCCCTTGCTGTAAAACCTGAAATCGTGGGTGTAGCTGGTGCCAACATGCAGTGGGGTCATTTTGTTTGCCCCAGTTCCAGTCAAAAGAGGGAGAGCACTGCATTTAATTTAGTCCTACGAAGCACTTGGGGACTTTCGAGTCCCGGTAAGCAAGTTGGTAGAAGTAGAACTCCATGTTCGAAAAGGAGCCAAGTTTGAGGTAGTCAAAGTGAACGGTGGCCAAAATATATGCAATAGAGTCGCCAGTGTTGGAAATGGGAAGAATTTTGAAAAACAGCTCAGTCCTCTAAGGGTTAACTTAAGAAACCACAGTGATATAACTAAAACTACCATGCTTTATCTGATATGTAGCACTGGCAGTTACTTTCATACACCCACTAAACATTATACAAATACATATATAATTATATATAATTATTATAATTATTATATTTGCTAGAATTGCTACTAATTACAGTTTTCATGTAGTTGAAATTTATAATTGTTATAATCATAACTATTTATAGCTACTTCTCAGAAGGTATACAACATTTTTGCTATTGCATGCTTCTGAAGAGTAATAGTGTCATTGTGATTTATAATTGCACATGCAATTATTGGAGTTACCAGATATCAAAACATGACTCTTGTAATATTCTATTCTACCACTATTTTTAATATTGATGTAGCTGCAAGTCAAGTAGCAGTTTCGTTGGATGGCTAAATGCATTTGTAATATTCTTAAAAACATTGTCAGACATACTCTGTATTCCAATACATAACAAAAATTATACAAATTATAGTAATACAGTCGCTTAGACATAGTTGGGGGCAGGGGGAGGAGGCTAGCCCCCACCCCCCCCCCCCCCCCCCCACCCTCAATTTTGAATGATGCAGTAATTTCTATTTTGACAATATAATTGTAAGTTTCGACATTCCATGAATAGAATATTAGATTATGTGTGTATAGTATGGACACAATGTCATATAAATATGTCTCTGTAATTGTCTGACACTATTGTTATTGATCAATCTGTATTGTCTATGATTTTATATAAAAGTAAAAGAACTTTAAGGGCTATTTGCTCTCTCACTAAATATTATCTTTCTCATTGATATTATAAGTTCCTTCATTGAATATTAGATTATGTGTAATTTGACAGTGACTGTAAGTTCCTTCATTCCATGAATTGAATATTAGATTATGTGTAATTTGACAGTAACTGTAAGTTCCTTCATTCCATGAATGGAATATTAGATTATGTGTATTTTGACAACAACTTTTAATCCATGTAAAATAATATTATTGCATTATTGTATATTATATAATAGATGTGATATAGTTACTGTAACTGCATAAATAATTAATATTGTAATCCCGCAAGTGTCATGTTTTGATATCTGGTATTAGCTACAAATAATTGCTTGTCAATTATAAATCCCAATGACACTATTACTCTTCAGAAGCATGCAATAGCAAAAATGTTGTATACCTTCTGAGAAATAGCTATAAATAATTATGATTATAACAATTATAAATTTCAACTACATGAAAACTGTAATTAGTAGCAATTCTAGCAAATATAATATAATATGTATAATTATATATGTATTTGTATAATGTTTAGTGGGTGTATCAAAGGAACTGCCAGTGCTAAATATCATTTAAAGCATGGTAGTTTTAGTTATATCACTGTGGCTTCTTAATGGAAACCAAAATGAATTTTATAATCAACTTATTAGTGTGGTTTCTGAATGAAGCTAGAAACCAAATTCACCCACTCAACATAAACAAATCAGTTGATAACGACTCTAGTTGGGCTGTACCTGATTTACAGTAAAATCGCCCTCGAGCCTATGGCCCTTGGGCTCAGTTACTGTAAATCGAATACAGCCTGCCGAGAGGGATTATAACTATTACTTATATAATTATGATGTATAATTATTATTGCAAAAAGTATTTATACACAACTGTAATTGCCTGTTGTGTTTCAGGCACAAGAAAGTCAAAAGAAAATTGCTGAATAATGACATCACAAAACAATTATACAGTGTAAACATTAATGATATATTATAATCCTCATATTACAATGTTAACAACATGCCCCTCACACTATATAATTATTATATATCATCAATATTATATTGATATTGATAATATCTTTATGCTAAGGATCAGAATATTGCATAGGGGCATCCTTCACTAGATCTAGCTTTAAAAAAGTACAATACATACCAACATATTATTCTAATCTCAATGTTTGAATAAAAAAAATTGTAGTCACTGTCGAATGTAATCCATAATTTTATATTGATATAATTGTAGTGATTTCACCGCAAAATTAAATTATTAAAATAACTTTATTCATTAATAAAGTTGCATATCTTTCAATCTAATTTGTCATATGGGTTGTTGTGGTTATATGCATGATGTAACTATGACATTATGTACACTGAGTATAAATATTTACGCTATAATAAATTAAAGTATGGTTTTGCAGGTTTTCCAAACCCTTTCATTATCCAGAAGTGCCGGCTATAATCATGCACTTTAATATGGTAAATTACTAGTATGTAAACTTACAGATACAGTCAGATACACTCCATGTTCTCCTGTCTTCAAAGTAGTTTGCATATTTGACCTATCAGGCAAGTGTGTATGATAAATTGTTTATAGATATAAGGTTATATCTGATTTATCAGACATTGGCTGTGGGCTTGGATGTTTCTAGTAGCATAGTAACCCTTACCTCCAACTATAAGCATCCTCAATCTTTGCAGCTTTCATAAATCATAGATGTTCTCTATCAGATTTATCAAAGCTGCAAAGATTGTCAACCATACTACACATATTACACAATGTAATTTTTAAGTCATTTATCATACTTCAATCTTGATGTTTCAATATAAGTGTTGGTTGTAGTAGTAGAATCCATGTATACAGTAGTCATTTGTTTTTGTGTTGTGCAAAGATACAGCGATATGTAGCTATAAATAGTCATGATTATAACAATTATAAATTTCAACTATATGAAAACTGTTAATAGTAGCAATTCTAGCAAATATAATATAATATTTATAATTATATATGTATTCGTATAATGTTTAGTGGGGGAACTGCCAGTACTAAATATCAGATAAAGCATGGTATTTTTAGTTATATCCCTGTGGTTTCTTAACCCTTAGAGGAATGAGCTTGATTTTCAAAATTCTTCACATTTCCAACACTGGTGACTCTATTGCATATCACTTTCTCTACCTCAAACTTGGCTCCTTTTCCAACATGGAGTTCTACTTCCACCAACTTCCTTACCGGGACTCGAAAGTCCCCAAGCGCTTCGTAGGATTAAATCAAATGCAGTGCTCTCCCTCTTTTGACTGGAACTGGGGCAAACAAAATGACACCACTGCATGTTGGCACCAGCTACACCCACGAGCCCTTTGATATTCCTTTAAAGTTAGCTTAGGCAAGCTAAAATTGAGATTAGTATAGCATGTTGATGTAAAATAGTACCTCTTTCTAGCAAGATCTAGTGAAGGATATGCTATTCCATGTTTGTGAATAGTAATAATAGTGTTATTGTGATTTCTAATTGCGCAAGTAATTATTTGTAGTACCACACATCAAAACATGATGTTCGTAGATATAAAAGTTAACAATTAAGTCCAAATATATTTTATGAAAAGGTGACCTAAATTGATCAACTTAAATACAAAACAATTGTTAACATAAGCAATAATGAACAACTAATGAAATGAGAAAAATTATAACCAAACAAAGATATATTAATCTACCAATCAAAACATCGCACAATAACTACATGTCCAGAAAGGCAGACACTCTGTCTAGCAACTACAACTTGAGCATGTCTGTTACAATGACGTCGACTTGATATCATAAGAGAAGAGATATTTCACCCAGTAACATAGAGTTGTCAACGTGGACTGTAATTGGATGAATCCTACATTACTTCAGGGTTGCTATCCTACTAGAAACATCCAAACCCTAGGCCAATGTCTGATAAATCAGATAGAGACCTGCCACCGATACTAGAACAATATATCATACACACTTGCTGAGAAGTCCAATATGATAACTTTCAAGAAAACAGGTATGAAGACAAGAGAACATAGAATGTATCTGAGAGTATTTGTAGGTTTATATACTAGTTAATTTACCATTTAGTTTGGAAAACCTGTACTCTTTAATTTATTCAAGTGTAAATTTTTATACTCTGTGTACATTATGTCATAGTTACATCATGCATATAGCCACAACAACCCAAATGAAAAATTAGATTGAAACATAAGCAACTTTATTAATGAGATTATTTTAACAATTTAATTTGCAGTGAAATCTCTATAATTATACCATGGTGATTGAGCGATTGCCATGGTAACCCTGGATGTACCGCGGGAGATATGTTCGATAACATGCCTGTAGACAGTGAGATTAAGTGTCAGGCTACTAAATCATCTAATTGTATTTTCACAGTTTTTACCGTCAATGCTAATTGGGATAGTACTATGGTTTCTACTTGACAACAGTGATATCAAATGTGATTTAATTGCATTCTTTTGTGTAACCATGGTAAGAAAAACATAGGCAGTTATGGGCAAATAACACCCTTGAGATAATTGTTTCGGGCTACGCCCTTGACCAGTTATCTCACAGGTGTTATATGCCCATAACTGCCTCCTACCAGGGCTATATCCTATTCTTATATCAATATAAAATTATGGATTACATTAAACTGTACCATTGTATAATTGTTTTTGGTGTCGTTATTCAGCTATTTTTCCTGACATTCTCATCCCTGAAACATAACAGATAATTACAGTTGTATGTAGAGCTTTTGGCAATAATAAAGATCATGTATATGCAATAGCTATAATCCTCCAGGCAGGTTGTATCTGATTTAGAGTAACAGAGTTCGATGGCCATGGGCTCGAGGGCGATGTTACTGTATATCTGATACAGCCCAACTAGAGGTGTTATCAACTGATTTGTTTATGTTGAGTGGGTGTACTTGGTTTCTAGCTTTATTCAGAAACCACACTAATTAGCTCCTTATAAAATTCATTTTGGTTTCCACACCTACATGGTTCGGAGCGTGTTCCTAGCCTTACGAAGCTCTGTAATTGGTTGTCAGCCACAAGCCCATTAAAATGGCTGAAAGATTTGATGGTTTTTGGGCTGCCCTTTGGCCAAAACAAAGACTAAGGGGGAATTTTAAAGGGAGGTGTCCCCCGTTAATCTGATTACCTGAGGCATTTTCCTTGTTGTTAAACCTGAAATTGTGGGTGTAGCTGGTGAGGCATTTTCCTTGTTGTTAAACCTAAAATTGTGGGTGTAGCTGATGCAAGCTGTGGGGTCATTTTGTTTGCCCCAGTTCCAGTCAAAAGAGGGAGAGCACTGCATTTTATTTAATCCTACGAAGCGCTTGGTGACTTTTGTGTCCCGGTAAGCAGAAGTATATAGTACTCCATCTCGGGAAAGGAGCCTAGTTTGGGGTAGAGAAAGTGAACGGTGGGCAAAATATATGCAATAGAGTCGCCAGTGTTGGAAATGGGAAGAATTTTGAAAAACAAGCTCAGTCCTCTAAGGGTGAAGAACCACAGGGATATAACTAAAACTACCATGCTTTATCTGATATGTAGCACTGGCAGTTACTTTGATACACCCACTAAACATTATACAAATACATATATAATTATATATATTATATTATATTTGCTAGAATTGCAGTTTTCATGTAGTTGAAATTTATAATTGTTATAATCATAACTATTTATAGCTACTTCTCAGCAGGTATGCAACATTTTTGCTATTGCATATGCTTCTGAAGAGTAATAGTGTCATTGGGATTTATAATTGCACAAGCAATTATTTGTAGTACCAGATATCAAAACATATACTTGTAATATTCTATTCATAGAATGTTACAGTTAACACATAATCTAATATTCAATTCATGGAATGAAGAAACTTACAGTTACTGTCAAATTACAATAATCTCATAATCATTTCATTGAATGTTACAGTTACTGCCAAAATACACATTATCTAATATTCCATTCATAGAATGAAGAAACTTAGAGCTACTGTCAAAATACAAAATAATAACCTAATGTTCAGTTCCTCAACAATCCCTATGCTAACTTCAAAGTAACATCAAAGAGCAGACACATTATATAATTATATCAATATTCATAATTTTATGATTATTTCATTTTTATTAGTTTTTAAAATAGTATAATATCTTGGCTACCTTTTGTGCACCTCCTGGCCAACTGATTGTTTTACTTTATGTAACAGGTGCATTTAACATTTGCCATTTCCATTGTAATTAATGGATTGTTCTTGATTTATATAACGACGTTTTGTTGAAATCAAATTTTCGCAGTGACTGCAATTTCAGCAGCTATAACTTAGTAATGGTAAGTCATTTTGCAAAACAACTATACAAACATCAAACTGATATTATTTACAGTACATACAAGCCAAAACACAATTTGAAATTTGCTAATTTTGACCACCTTTCGTTTCCTCAGTCTCAGTCTCACTCTAAAACGAATGGGTTACTAGTACCTGTATTGTTGTATTGAAAATGAGCAATACATTTAAGTTTGATGTCCTGTTTCTCAAATCAGCTTCATAAGATATACATGTCTTAAGAGTTTTTTTTTCACAAATGACACTTACATAAATACAAACTATAATAATAATTCTATTTACGTAACTCATTGATAGGAATGTTACCAGACCCTACACTTTTTACTACGAGGGACTAAATTGTCTTTCCACATTATTACAATTTATTGATTAAGCTCCTGATGGTTCAAATTGATTATTATAGCACTGCATTAAATCAAGAGTTGAATTTTACATTAGTTTATATTATTGTAGATATGAAATATGATTGTTTAGTTTTAGTAAATTACAAAATCATGATTATTAAATCACTTCAGACACTTATATTCACTTCCTTTATCATGGAGATATATCAAATAAATGATAGTTTCTATATTGGTATTAAAATCCCACAAAATTTAAACCCAACATACCACAATATATATAATTTATATAATATATATATATATATATATATTATATAGAAATTGGATAGATTTCATCTCAGAAAACACATTGATATATATAAAGTGTCTGCTCCCTTTGAAGTTAGCATAGGGATTGTTGAGGAACTGAACATTAGGTTATTATTTTGTATTTTGACAGTAACTCTACGTTTCTTCATTCTATGTATTGAATATTAGATTACGTGTATTTTGACACTAGCTGTAACATTCTATGAAATGATTATGAGATTATGTGTAATTAGACAGTAACTGTAAGTGTCTTCATTCCATGAATAGAATATTAGATTATATGTATTTTGACAGTAACTGTAACATTCTATGAAATGATTATGAGATTATGTGTAATTTAACAGTAAATATATGTAAGTGTCTTCATTCCATGAATGGAATATTAGATTATATGTATTTTAACAGTAACTGTAACATTCTATGAAATGATTATTGGATTATGTGTAATTTGACAGTAACTGTAAGTTCCTTCATTCCATGAATGGAATATTAGATTATGTGTATTTTGACAGTAACTGTAAGTGTCTTCATTCCATGAATAGAATATTAGATTATATGTATTTTGACAATAACTATGAAATGATTATGAGATTATGTGAAATTTGACAGTAACTGTAACATTCTATGATTTAGATTGTTTATTTTGGTAACGACATTTAATCCCAAATATTGTATTAGTCCTATTTTGCCTCATTTTATGTTTCACGTCACTTATACAAAATTTATTTTTTATTGAAATCCTGCAAACTCATAATTTAATATACTTTGAAATTGACATGAAATAAGAAATATTATAATTATGAGGAACTTAGCAAAATATGATTTCAGTAAATTTTATAGCATCAACAACATGAATCATACATGCAACTTTAAATCCTTCCAACTGGAATAACTAATCAATCCGTTACTAGAAACATCCAAGCCCACGGCCAATGTCTGATAAATCAGATATAACCTTATATCTATAAACCATATACCATACACATTTGCCTGATAGGTCGAATATGCAAACTACTTTGAAGACAGGAGAACATGGAGTGTATCTGACAGTACTAGTGTCTGTAAGTTTACATAATGTGAATCTCAATCAGAATGCAGTGCACTTCAAGTTATCAACAAAAAATTAAGACCTAATGGACCTGCATCAAAGGCACAAGGGGCCTTCTCTTTCTACAAGGTTATCTAATAAGCTATAATTAGTATTTACAAATTACTGTTAATTATTTCTCATCTTTTACCTGGTACATCATTAGAACGGACAGTCCTCTTAAAATAGACGACTTCACAGTTTAGAAAGGACTCTTCTATCTCATCGCACTATGCATATTTTATTAAGTATCCCAGCTCCTGTACAGCATATGGGCTCGTCTATTCATTCAGGAGGTACTACTAGGGGTATGTGTAAACAATCTTAACAAGTGTATATAGAGAAAAAAACATCCCTATGATTGCTTTACAAATTTAAGTGAAGATAAAAGTATCCTTATGACTGCTTTGTGGTGTCCAGAATTCAGTAATCATGGCTGACTTTATCAAGCATGAAAGACAACAGCTTATTATAGTTATTATTTTGATTATCTACTCTCCTGACCTTTCAAAGGACCTTGTAGAACTTTAGGAATATATTTCAGGCAGAATAGCTAGCTATTAGTTACAGTTTCTACGTAAGCTCAACAGCTTTCTTTCTGCTGGTGTGTAGAGCTTGATCGCGCCGTATTCGCGCGTTCTTTTACGCGCCACGCCCATTAATTGACCGAGCCCCCCGGGAATGATGTAACTTCCTTAACTACGTATACAACCCATACTCGCGTAGGTGACACAGACATATATAATTATAATAATAATTATAATTATAATTATTATTATAATTATATATGTTTGTAGGATATTGACTATGGGATGTTTTTTCTCAATATATCTTGGCCGTATGATCCTCTATAATTATATTATATATATTATATAATTATATTTATTATTATAATTATATATGTTTGTAGGATATTGACTATGGGATGTTTTTTCTCAATATATCTTGGCCGTATGATCCTCTATAATTATATTATATATATTATATAATTATATTATGTCTTGGCTGTATGATTGCTTTACAAATTATCAATAAACAATAGTATAAAATTTTTCTTATAATTTATCAAAATTTTTGTATTAAAATATTAAAGTTATGAATGTTTCCTCAATCTATGGGATGTTTATCTTGGCCGTATGCGCTATATGCATGTTTGAAACAGCATGGAGGCTTCGAGCTCCCACCCCAAGTGCCATATATTTCCCGTACAGCACGAGCAAGACAGTGGTTTAACTGTTTTAGATGGGCTACCAAGGAGAATTTTACTATGAAATGATAACTTTACAATTTTTGTATTGTCATGGTTCAAAGGTCACGCATGTTACTGAGCATGCGCATAAAGTAGCACGAGAGAAATCTGAGAAGATAGCACTGTCAAGCAGAAATACAGAACAACCATAGAGCACAAAGGATGGAAACAGCAAAGATTAAGAAGAGTATATACTACTGTTCAAATACAGAGAAGGGGTAGAGCACAAAGGATTGAAACAACAAAGATTAAGACTATATAGTACTACTGCAAGGCAGAGATCACTCTGCAGCATGCAAGACAACCTAGTGCAAGCTGAAACAGCACATGCAGAGGAGAGTAAGCTAAAGTTGTAGTTACCAGAATTTCTGCTGGTATTCGCTAATAATTATCATGTAATTGAATCTTTTTAAATGATTTAATATGATATAATAATTATTATATATATATATATAATATAATTATTATATATATATATATATATATATATATATAAGTATTTTTTAAAATTATTTAGATTTTAATTATATAAATGTTTTTTTTATAACTATCCCTCCTGCTTTGGTTATTTCAATCTGTATGAAAACAAAACAAAGAATATAATTATATATATATATATATATAAATTATTTATTAACTAACAGTTATCATCTTTGCCTTTTCCCCGCCGTTTTGTTTCCTCTTTCTCCTGCTGTTTCCTTTTCCTTTTCGTGGAGGAGGAGCTCCAACTGGAGGTGGAGGTGGAGGTGGAGGAGGTGGAGGAGGTAGCTCGCGTCGAACTACTGGGGGTGGAGGAGGAGCTCGTATAGGAGAGGGACTACTAGTTTGCTCAGTTTCAGCAGTTTGGGAAAGATCCATCAAATAGCGATCGCTATCATCTAAATGAGACATTATGATTCTATACCTTGAAGTGCAGAAATTATGCTGTTTTTATACAGGCAGGTAGGATCACTTTTGACGATCAATATCGAATTGACGAATGAAAATAAAGATAACATTTTATTGCAGTAAGATATGAAACATTATTACAGGCCAATGGAGTTGTTTACTATATCTACCTAGTATTTTACTTGTATATTATGTACTAATTAGCAGTCTGTTTATGTTTTGCCTTATTCATGCATGTATTAATTAATTATCAATAAACAATAGTTTAAAATTTTTCTTATAATTTATCAAAATTTTTAAATTTAAATATGAAAGTTATGACTGTTTCCTTGATCATTCTCTTTGAAATACGTAATTGCATTGTTGTTTGACATCTTTCAGACTACAATTACAAAGGAAAATTATTATTATAAATCATGCATTAATTAAGTGCCATTACACTAACCATTTTATTTTCCACAAATTTTGAAATCTTCAAGGGACCTTCAGCCTTCTACATTAATTATTAAAAGTAGAAGTTACCAGCCTGGACCACGAGGAGGCGTCCCTTATGCCAGGCCACCCACCTTCTGAACAGAAAGTGAGGATCCACCATCAACCAATTGGGACAGGGATCAATGTGTGTTGCAAACAGTGAATGTAAGCAGGGGACCCTAGGGGGTATACAACCAATCAATACGTACACAGAGTATACATAGATGGTATACACCGCCCACTAGGAAATCCCACACACAATAGAATAGAACATGAATAATAATTATTATTATATAATTATAAGGCTCAATACATGTACATGTACAGATAAATACAATATTAAGTCCAGCTTTAATAACACACATAATTGTACAATAATAACAATACTAAACAAACTCTGATTATATATAATTAAAAGCATAAATGTATTATATAGCACAACAATAATTATTATCATACACATTTACTCCTCACGATCTTGAACATCAGCTCCTCTCAGCCGATCTAACTCTTTGGTTGCCAACTGAGAGGCCTTGATTTTGCTGGATACAAGATCAATTATAGCTACACCATCAAGTGTTCTGACACGACTCAAAGCAACATAAGCCATGCCATCTTCAAACACTTTGGGACCTAGGTCAATCACAGCAGCATCAAGAGATAACCCTTGTACTTTGTGAATAGTAGCAGCCCAACAGGGAACTAAAGGTAGTTGAGTCCTTTGTAGTGTGACTCCCTCTCGGCCATAGAATTTTGCCGTCACAGGTTCAATTGGAACAGCTTCTGCATCATCTTCAACACTCACTCGGCTGATACGACCAACACGAGGATCGTGGAAGTTGACCAGAACATTTTGAGGTAGCTGTCCAATTTCAGGCTGTGTTGGCTGTCCATCAGGCCAAGTAAATCCCACCACGATTCCACGAGCTCCATTTACTAGTCCATCTTCACAGAGGATGTTTCTTCGGAGCATGACTTGTGCACCAACCGCCAGTTTCAGACTTCTTGGGAGGCCAGCACAGTCATTGTCATCGGGTGGGATGAGTCTCTCTGGGACATCAACATGTTGAACGACACCGTAACTCTGTCTAGCAGCATCGGAGTCAACAATAGAATGCTCACCCTTGAATTCAAACACAGTCGACGCCTGCGCCAACTGCCGAAGACGGTGAGTATTGTATTCGTCCACCATGACTTTCAAAGGTAACAGACGCAGAGCATCTGTGAATGGAGACTGTTCAATATCCACTGGAGTATCTATACCAGAAGTCAGACGGGTCCTGAGCAGAGTGATATCGTCTGGAGTTTGCTGTCCAGTGCGAATTCTACCCAGTACTTGAGAGTAAGTGTTGTCACCCATCTGTCTCATGTTAATGGTTAGCTCCACCATTGTGAAGATATCTCTCCACAAGTGGGTAGAACCAGGATTATAACCATTACCTTCCTGAAATATAAATTTGTCTCTAACAGGTGGTAGTTGAAAGAAGTCTCCAACAGCAATGACATTGAGATCTCCGAAGAGAACTTCAGTGTCATCTGTACCTTTGATTTCAGTCAATCTCTGGTGAACAAAGTTGAGTGTCTGATATGAGACCATACTGATCTCATCAATGATGATCGTGGTGACACTCTTCCAAAGACGTCGCATACCGTGAAGTCTCTCACTCGCTAACTTGCGATAGGTGGTTCTTTTACCATGCTCTACAGGCAAGTTGAGCGCTTTGTGAATAGTGAGACCTCCGATATTGAATGCAGCTACTCCAGTTGGAGCCATCAACATACAAGCACATCCGTCGCCAATCTGGGCACGTTCAAAGTGCTCATGAACTACACTAATCACATGACTCTTACCAGTACCAGCGCCGCCGGTAATGAAAAGCCTAAGTGGCTCAGGTGGTGACTGTACAGCATGCATCTGGTACTCGTGTCGAGCCGTAGTGTAATTCAAAACTTTTTGAAAGGCTAAACGTTGTGACTCATTGAGGCTATCAACCTTTTGGTGGTATTCTGCATCCGTCATGCGTCTTTTGCCCATTGCACGCACAGTGCGATCATCATCTGCATCAGCAAGGTAATCATCGGCAGCCAAGTAGTTGACTTCACCAACACCTTGCTGATCAGAAGTTAAAGCGCTGCTATGATTATGAGCTAACAGCGCTTCATCATAATAAATTGGGTCTGGTCCAGCACCTTCGTTTTCCATCTCCATATTTCGTTGAGCTGCACCAGGAGCTATTGGGGCATAAACAGTGTCACCAAACTGATTAAGTGCCCTCAATTGACATGTAGCTCGTTCAACTTCTGCAGCAAACGAAGCTTGGTCACCACCAAGTACTAGGAGACGATCATTGTTGGAAACAAAGGATTGTTTAGCCGTAGCATGTGAACCCAAGAGATCCACAGTTTCATTACGCCATGGCATATACAACATAAGCAAGTGGTAGTAGTAGTCGTCACCATTAGCTTCGGGAGTCACTGTTGGTACACGAAGACATGCTTGCTTTCTACGCAAGTATATCCATCCACTATTACCTTGTAGTTCGTACCTAGGCTGAGCTCTAGTTGACATACCAAAGGTAGAAGGAGGCTTTGATGTAGCGTACCAAACAGCAAAGTGAGCAAGGCTCATATTGTCAAATGGATCACCAACTGGACGAGCAGCATAGCGCTCATATAGTCCACTTTCAAAGACATCAGTATCACCACCATCCATTTCCCGAAGCTTTCTAGTTGACTTTATTACTCTCGTTCTTTTCTGAGGCCTTCCCGTATTCACAAATATTGTACCTCTCGAAGATCCACGTAAATGAAGACCTGTTGTTCGGTAAACAGCTTCCTGAGCACTCAGAATTCGATGGCTAATCAAGGTGTTACCTATCTTTAACAAACGAGATTTCTGAGTACAATTCTCGGGAAGCTTTTCTAGATTACGAGAAATCAGCTGTCTGAGTTCCTTAGGTTCGTCTTTGCACATATAATGGCAGACGTACTGAGCAGCACCGTAGACGGAGCCAACCATTTGCAAGTCCATGTTGGCACCCCAGGCTCTGAGAATGTGAGGGTTGTAAGGATTGATGTATTCATCCCCCTGTTCTCTTTTCAGAACGTAGAATCTAGCTTTATTGCCGATATCCCTGTTACGTTTCAAGTGAGTAGTTGCACTCGCTTTCTTTGGGAAATCAAATCTACATCTGAATCGACCTTGTTTTCGGCATGTTTGGGTATGAGTGTGTCTCTGTACTCTCATCACTAGCAATCTTAATTCATCATCCTCACCAATCACTGGTACTCCACATGTTATGTATTTATCAATGAACTCTGGTGTAGCTCTTTTACCTTCGACAGTAAGTAGGTTAGGAGCATCTTTCACCCACCACAGAGAATGGATGTGAGGAGAGCCTCTCTGCTGAAACTCAACCCTCCAAAAGTAGTCCAGAATTTCACCAATGGGTTTACCATCTCCATTTAGAATAAATTTCATAAACGAATTGAATCGGTGAGAAAAGTGTTGAGCAACAATCACAGGGTAGCTACACAAGAGACGTTTCCGCTGTGTTGTTGGCAAGTCTTTCGCCTGTTGCTCAGTTAGATCCATTCCATCACGGTTTGCTAGGATGTAGAGCAGATCAGTCCAGTTCATATCATCAGCACTGAGTGTGAGGAAGAAAGTGGGAGGTCCAAGTGTACGAAACATCGCAAATAGATCAAGCTTTGCTCTCTGCCAATATGCAGCTGAGCCGCGAATATTACGCATGAAACCAAAACAATTCTCAGACAGGTCAGGGTTCTCTGAGGATGTATCACTCAAGAGATCACCAGCTGTCAAAGCTTGTTGGTCATGCTCTTGTAGTTGTGCTTGATCTAAACGGTTTCTAGGTCGCCTACCCCCGGAGGAGGATCGGATTCTCATAGCAATGCAAACTGCATCACGTAGTCTGTGTTGCTCAAGGAGATTACATGACCACAATAAATAGGGAATGTGACTAGCCCATCTACTATCAGCATTAAGTAAACGGATTTGAATATAGTCCGTAATACTTATTGCTGGATCACGGGCTGTTAGGAAACCATTGACACCATTTGGAAACAAACAGGGAAATGCCATTTCCTCTGCTTTAGCATCAGTAAACAAACTCATAGGCTGGCCTTCAACACGTGGAAGTCTATAAACTGGATAATTGAAATCTCCATTACGAATGATGTCAACAGCTTCCGTGTTAGGCATGTTAAAGTCCGTCCTAACTACTGAACTTTCTAATTGGGGAGGCCCATTGACTGTACCTTGTTGTTGTTGTTGTTGTTGTTCATCATCTTCTTCATTGGTAGTAGTATTATCAGCATCATTATTGTTATTTGCATCATCATCTTCATCATTATTATTATCATTATTATTATCATCATTATCATCACATGTGATATTACCATCTTCTATGTGAATATCACCATACAATACATTTGAAGTCTTTAACCAATGTAAAGCTCTCATTATTTTAGGCTTTCTAACCACATAACCTTTGCAGGAATGAGTGGTATTAGAAGATGATGATGGTACAGTAGATGGTGAACCTTCCCCCCCATCAGTAGTTGAGGTTGAAGCAGAAGTTGATGATGATGATTGTACTAGTATTACACCAGATTCATCAATTGGTCTAGGTAGAGCATTACATACCTGAGAAACATCAACAGGAAAATTTATACTTTGGCCAGCCAATGCTCTTTGACCTAATGGAAGTACTATAAGCTTCATAAAGGCTTGTACTTTAGATATCAACCTCTGCTCCATTGTGTTTAACACAGATAATACAGGAGGGACTTCAACAACTTGTATGTTGTTAATACATGCATAAGGTGGTACTTTCCCCTTACCCAGTATGGACTGACAACGTGTACACAACCAAACACACTCACCTTCAGGAACATCAGGAAGTGGTATAGTTGTTGGATGTGAATATAATGGCACTATCAAGTCCTCTACTGTTTCATAGGTCACATACGATCCTCCTTGGGGGTAGGTAAGGCGATGACACGAGAAGCAGGAATTACTAGGGCTTACAATAATCTCAGACCTGAATTTCTCCAAATCTTGAGATAACTGATGAAGTCGTCTTTGCTCCTCACCACTTACTGGTAGTGTAAGAACAGGAGTAGTACAGGCTCTTGTAGATTGATTATGTATTCTAAGTGCCTGTAGACGAACCTCTCTAGCTTCAGATGACTCACTACTTCTACGTACATGTTCAAGATCACGCATGACCTCAAGTCTATGTGACCTGTCATCATAGGTCTCCTCACTAACACGTACATTAGCACGTTGTCTCAAGTCAGCAAGACGACTGGTCCTTTCTTCTTCAGTCTCCTCACTAACACGTACATTTGCACGTTGACTCAAGTCAGCAAGACGACTGGTCCTTTCTTCTTCAGTCTCCTCACTAACACGTACATTTGCACGTTGACTCAAGTCAGCAAGACGACTGGTCCTTTCTTCTTCAGTCTCCTCACTAACACGTACATTTGCACATTGACTCAAGTCAGCAAGACGACTGGTCCTTTCTTCTTCAGTCTCCTCACTAACACGTACATTTGCACGTTGACTCAAGTCAGCAAGACGACTGGTCCTTTCTTCTTCAGTCTCATCATTGACACGTGCATTAGCACGTTGACTCAAGTCAGCAAGACGAATGGTCCTTTGTTCTTCAGTCTCTACACTGTTACGTATAGAAGCTCTTTGTCTCATTCTTTCCAAACGTATTGCCCTTGCCTGTAAACTTTCAGTTTGCCTACATCTACGGTTGAGTACCCTTTGTTTATTCAATCGGATTCTACGCTGCTCTTCTGTTTCATTTTGTCTTCTCAGTCTTTCTCTATCTCTCCTCCTCAAGCGTTCTTGCCCTCCATTGTTGTGGGAGGAGCTACAAGAATCGTCTGGGTTGTGAAGAGGTAGTTGGACAGCTGTACAGGTCTCAGAATTTGTTAGACGAGGTATCTTTGAACTACATGAACCACTTGCACGCTGCTGGACCAAACCACTCGTACTTTCTATACTATCTAAATTTTCCTTTTCAAGTACTCGTTCACACGGAGCACTCTTAGCTTTCTTATTCTCCATACTAAGAGTAGACATACTAGTAGTAGTAAGCTACCAGGTGTATGAACAAAGGTAAACAGCTGGAGCTGCTGGACGCACAAGTTTCCATTGCTACAGGATTTCCCAGAGTTCCCAGCACGCTTCTTTATTGGTCCAGCCCCCGGGAATGACGTAACTTCCTTAACTACGTATACAACGCATACTCGCGTAAGTGACACAAACATATATATATATATATATATATATATATATAGTTCGAACCCGTGGGAAAGCAATCATAGGGATGGACCTACGGGCCATAAAAAGTCCACTAAATACTCTGCTTTTAAGATATAATTATTATAGTAGAATTATTTTACCCTTTTTAAGTCTTTAAGATACATGTATAATATTATATATTAAATCAAAACTTATCATTTTTAATTTTATCATCTTTAAAATTAATCTTTAATTAACCCTTACAGCACTGAGCTTGTTTTTCAAAATTCTTCCCATTTCCAACACTGACGACTCTATTGCATATATTTGGGTCACCGTTCACTTTCTCTACCCCAAACTTGGCTCCTTTTCCGACATGGAGTACTACTTCTACCAACTTGCTTACCGGGACTCGAAAGTCTCCAAGCGCTTTGTAGGAATAAATCAAATGGAGTGCTCTCCCTCTTTTGACTGGAACTGGGGCAAAAAAAAATGACCCCACTGCATGTTGGCACCAGCCACACCCACAATTTCAGGTTTTACAGCAAGGGAAATGACTCATGTGCCCACCAGAGCGCGTGGGCGGGGTCACTGAACCACAAATTGCGTGGGCGGCGAGGGGGTGCGCCTCCTTGGAAACCTCATTAACGGGGGGACACTCCCCTTTACAATTCCCCCTGTAGTTGTTATATAGGACAAAGGGCAGCCCAAAAATCTTTTTAGCCATTTTCATGGGCTTGTGCCTGACACCAATTACAAGCTTTTAGAGAGCTTCGTAAAGCTCGGAACACACTGTGAACCACCTAGGGGTGAAATGTCACATATATATGCGACATCAGTGTTCTAAGGGTTAAGTTAAAAATTATTGTAAACAATTATTATTGCTGATTGTTTTCTAGATCTAAAGTTCAGAATATAATAGCACATTGGGTCTAAACAGCACACTTACAGTGGCACAGGGTGTATTTTAGCATATTCCATCAAATAGCACATGTGCAGCTGTGCTATAACTGGAGACATCTGTTAAGCACTCTTAAGTGTGTTAAAATAGCACATTAGTTTTTTCTGTGATGATTATAGCCGGCAGTTCTAGACAATAAAAGGGTTAGGAAAACCCACAAAAACATACTATAATTTATTCTAATGTAAATGTTTATACTCAGTGTACATAATGTCATAGTTGCATCTGCATATAGCCACAACAACCCATATGACAAATTAAATGATTATAGTACTGCATAAAATGAAGAGCTGAATTTTACATCAGTTTATATTATTACCCTCGCCGCGTAGCGTAGGCGGAAGGGTACGGTAATCGTTTTGTCTGTGTGTCTGTCTGTCTGTGTGTTAGCACTTTTTCTGGAAAAATAAAAACATTGACATTTCAAATGGAGTACTGGTAGACTTCAAATTATACAAGGAAAAAAAATAACGTAGGAATTCTTCTAAAACCTTTTGGTTCTAAAGTTATGACAATTTTTAAAACTCACAGTTACCGTTTCACTTTAATTACACAGTTAGTTGCATTTCCAAACAGTGTTGTCAGCTTGGGAGCAAATGATCTCAATTGCAATACTTGGCACAGTTTGTTTACAGCATTACTTTCAAGTTCTTTGGCTCATACTTCCTGCCATCTTTCTGGCGAGTTTCTGTGATGAAACGACAATCACTAGCATAAACATTTGCTGTCATAAGGAGAATTTGTTAGTAAATCTTCAAAACACGGGCTGTCTGGAAGATGGTTTGTGCACCAATCGTTGAAGTTCTTTACATCCCAGTTTGTGCTAAGTCCACGTATTTCGTGTCCTTTGCTCCATAAGCTTCCCTAGCATCCGTAAAAGCAACCATTATCAAAACTTCATCATGACCGTAGCGCGAATAATAACACGGAAATGTATACGGGTATGTGCAGTATTAGTGCCACACCCCCTAACAATGTCTCTAAAAGGTAAATCCTTGAATTACAGGAAAAATAGTATTTCTTTCTACATCACTATAGGAGAGATATCATAGAAGAAAACAGATTGCATGCAAGAAACCCTGCTTCATATTTTATTCTAATATTAAATAGTATTTCATCAAAGTATAATGAATGATTATAACATGTATAATACATGACGATTGAAGAAGATTTTGGTGATCCTCCATTTTGTTCTGTTTAAACACGTGGAAAATGTGACGTGCATTTATAAACAAAGGCAATTTACGGAGTTAATGATTGCTATCGTTTTTCTCAAAATGGCAGATTTCTAATGTCAACGGTTTAAGGTGGTACTAGGGAGTGAGCGGATGCGACTCCAATCAGTTTCAAAATAGAATATTATATAATATGACTCTAACCTGGTGTAATAGCAACCTTCATATCTTCTCATGATCTTTATACTTCTCTGCAAGAGTGGGAATGTTGAAAAAATGTCCATTTTTGCCATCGTAATAAGTACAGAACCAAGAAAGCCACGCCCACCAATCATGGCGTGCACCAAGTACAATGCATTTTGAGAAAACAAATAGAGCCGTTTTCTGCAAATTCATTTTACTTTTATAGTTACAAGAGGCTGAAGAAAGCTGAATTCTGTAGCTTTTCACTGAAACCATAAAATCTACCTTTCTAGACACTATCAAACTCCGATCTTTCTCAGAGAGCAACTACAGTTACCCTGCCAGGGTTTCCCGCCTACTGCCCCCTCCACCACCCAAGGGTGTGTTTAGCTTTGTTTATTTTCACTATCAGTGAAACCTTTAGGCCCAATAATTATACCCCCGGGTGGGTGTGGCTTCCAAAAGATACAGAATTGAACCAGATTGTATGCAGCAAGAAGCTGGCAAGACTAGAAACTGATTGGAGTAGCATCCGCCCACGGAAAAGACTACAACCTTAAGGTTGTACTAGGGGGAGGGGTAGTTGAAACTCCAATCAGTTTCTAGTCTTGCCTGCTTCTTGCCAGCTTCTTGCCAGCTTCTTGCTGCATACAATCTGGTTCAATTCTGTATCTCTTGGAAGCCACACCCACCCGGGCGTATAATTATTGGGCCTAAATGTTTTCACTTTCAGAAACAAACCTAAACACGCCCCACCGGTGGTGGAGGGGGTGGTGGGTGGGAAACAATGTCGGGTTAACTGTAGTAGCTCTCTGAGAAAGATGGGAGTTTGATAGTGCCTAGAAAGGTAGATTTTATGGTTTCACTGAAAAGCTACAGAATTCAGCTTTCTTCAGCCTCTTGAAAAGCTACAGAATTCAGCTTTCTTCAGCCTCTTGTAACTATAAAAGTGAAATGAATTTGCAGAAAACGGCTATGTATATTTTGTAGCTACTTGGTGCACGCCATGTATGGTGGGCTTGGCTTTCGTGGTTTTGTTGTTCTTGCAAATGAAAAAATGGACATTTTATATACGTTTTATCAATTCTAGGACAGTATAAAGATGATTAGAAGATATGAAGGTTGATATTACATCCAATTTTACTCATATTATATTATATTGTATTTTGAAAGTGATTGGAGTCGCATCTGCCCACTCCCTAGTACAACCTTTAAATAATTAAAGCATTCACTCAACGACCTGAGGAAAATACATGATATAATTATGATGTAATATGTAATGTGAGTCATGTAATACCTGGTGCTTCATTTGTGTAGCAAAGACTTGGATAGGTATAGTTGGGGTATTTTTCAAAACCCTCACAACATTATAAAAATGAATGGGTTATTTTAACCCTCATTTGAGTTTCAATTACTCCTGAGACTATATAAATCAATGCTGCTTTCTTGTCTGTCTTGTATATTGACCAGTATATGAAGTACACGCCATCCATAATAAAAAAAAATGGTACATACATGTGCTGACTTATCAAATAGATATCTGTTGAGTACATCACATTATTTGCGTATAATTCATGTACATGTATTTAATTACTCTGCAATGAGCTAGTAACATCTGTGGTTTTGCAGATGTTAAGATCTGAATACTAATAATACACAACTGGTTGTACCAATATAATACTATGCTACATATGTATATAGCTTCATTGTATTAATTAACAAAACCAATACAATGTACAAGTACTTTAAACACGTAAATCCTGTAATAATTATATACACGTAATGACTTTTCAAATATCTGTGGAGTATATCCCATGTTTTCCATTACAAGTACAAATTCATGCATATTTAATTACTCTGGAATGAGCTAGTAACATCTGTTGTTTTCACAGATAATACACCACAGGTTGTACCTATATAATACTATGCTATGTATATAGCTACATTGTATTAATATGTTTGTTACCATATGTCTTGTTATGACATGTACTTTATATTAGTCAATATAGTTCAAGATCAAATGAACTGTGCATGACTTGTTAATATTAGCTAGCAGGAAAAATAAATCAGTATGGAGGAAATTATAATTGCATTGAAACACCTGTATCCAACTGAAGGTTAAAATAACCTATTACTTTTTACAGTGTAGAAGCAGTTGTGCATGTATCCTTAGAATACTAATACAAAGTGAAATATATCACACTTCATAATACCATATGTAACATTAGGGAAATAATGTATGAATCAGGTATTAACCATTTAATATAATCAGAATAAAAGTTGAAATGTAACCCAATAAGTTTGTTGAATTAACCCACTGTAATGCCAGAATATATGACATTGTTGCTATAATATTAACAATTACAGATTTGGAGTTGTTGTCAAATCTTTGCATGTAGGCAGAGGAGAGGGTTGCTGTGTGTGTATTTCTAAATATTTATCTAGTTACCAGGGGAGCTCCACAATCTTGTCATTATATAACCATAAATTTTGGTTCCTTTAATCTCCCAACTTATGGCTTGCTACGAATAGGGCGTCACGACTCCACCTTCGAAGTCCATTATCGAGCTTTGTTTATCATTATAATGCAAAAATTAAATGGTTAAAATAATCCTTAGTACAGTTGCATGGAATAGCATGAGTTTCAATTTACACAGGAAGAAAAGTTAAATTTCCTGATATTAAATTTTCACAGGACAGCTGAAGGACAGAAACCCTTACAGTACACATCATATGTACTGCAGCACAGCTAGTGGAATACTCTGCAACAACAGAACTAGTGATATGTTCTGTAGTTGCCTCATGCCATATCAAGGCAAGACTTTATACTCAATACTAAGGAATTTAATATCAAACATTGTACATCAATAGGTAGTCAAAGTGTAATTGAAGTAATAAATTATTAAAATTATTATGCTTGAAAAATTCAAGCTATCAAAATTATATACATGTTAATACTCATGGCTTAAAAATCTGTCTTGTCCACCCTTATTACTAATCATCTGTTCATATCTACACAAGTAACAGCATTTACATGTAATGCCAGTCCAACACAGGATACCAGGAACAAATAACAATTGTCCATTACCATATATATATATACAACAATAATAATTATTTTAATCTGTATGTGAGGCAAACTATGTAACAGCATATAGGTCATGTGTAACAATAGCTTTCCGGCACACAGTTCAAAGATCTACATTGTAGAACAAATCCAAACTGCTTTAGACCACAGAACACTTGTCCAAACATTGCCATAGGCCCATAGCAAATTATTGTGATAATCTTACATCAAACTAATACATTATTATTATATGAATAATTAACAATTATATATTCACGTTACAATAGCAGTCCAGCACAGGGTTCAACCCGTTTAGACCACAAAAAACTTGTCCAAATATTGCCATAGGCCTACAGCAAATTACTGCATGTGATAATCTTACATCAAACTAATACATATATAAATAAATAATTATAGCAGTCCGGCACAGGGTTCAAAGATTAAGAACAAATCCAAACCCGTTTAGACCACCAAAAAACTTGTCCAAATATTGCCTACAGCAAATTACTGTGATCAAACTAATGCATATATGAATAACTAATTATTATCTATTCACATGTTACAATAGCAGTCCGGCACAGGGTTCAAAGATTTAGAACAAATCCAAACCCGTTTAGACCACAAAAAAACTTGTCCAAATATTGCCATAGGCCTACAGCAAATTACTGCATGTGATAATCTTACATCAAACTAATACATATATAAATAAATAATTATAGCAGTCCGGCACAGGGTTCAAAGATTAAGAACAAATCCAAACCCGTTTAGACCACCAAAAAACTTGTCCAAATATTGCCTACAGCAAATTACTGTGATCAAACTAATGCATATATGAATAACTAATTATTATCTATTCACATGTTACAATAGCAGTCCGGCACAGGGTTCAAAGATTTAGAACAAATCCAAACCCGTTTAGACCACAAAAAACTTGTCCAAATATTGCCTACAGCAAATTACTGTGATCAAACTAATGCATATATGAATAACTAATTATTATCTATTCACATGTTACAATAGCAGTCCGGCACAGGGTTCAAAGATTTAGAACAAATCCAAACCCGTTTAGACCACAAAAAAACTTGTCCAAATATTGCCATAGACCTACAGCAAATTACTGTGATCAAACTAATACATATATGAATAACTAATTATTATCTATTCACGTTACAATAGCAGTCCGGCACAGGGTTCAAAGATTTAGAACAAATCCAAACCCGTTTAGACCACAAAAAAACTTGTCCAAATATTGCCTACAGCAAATTACTGTGATCAAACTAATACATATATAATAACTAATTACTATATATTCGCATGTTACAATAGCAGTCCGGCACAGGGTTCAAAGATTTAGAACAAATCCAAACCCGTTTAGACCACAAAAAAACTTGTTCAGGCATGTTTAAAATATTGCATACATCTTCTGTACACAAGACAAATAATTAGTCACCCATTTAAACTATACCACACAACACCTGCATGTTTATGTATAGTAACCATGCAGTTCTTTACAATTTACACCAGGCTATATATAGACAGATGTACTATATGTACAATGATCATTAATTTCATGCTTGTAAATTACAAAATTAACCAAATCTCTATGATAAATTGCTTAGAGATGTATATATATCCTGTGCTGTTGGTCTTTTACAACTATTTTCTTCCATACAAAGATCTCCAATAGACTGCAACAAAGGTAAACGTAGCTTTTGTTTGTTGACATGCTTAATAACTCTTCCAAAAGCATAAACATCACTGGCATGGGACTGACTGTTTCGACCAGAAATAATATCTGGTGGTAGCTGTGGATGTTCATGAAGGTACTTCTTTTGAACAGAAGGTGTCAGGTGATATCTCCGCCCACTTTTAAGATGACAACCTTTTCCAAAGTCGATAAAAACCGCAGTGCATGTACCACCAGCAGAGTGAAGCATTATGTTATCACATTTTATATCATTGTGAAGACTACTACATCTAACTAAATACACTAAAGCATTAGCTATACCAGTCAGAATGTTTATCCATGAACTACTTGTAAGATCAAGAACATTGGTTTGATGATTTAACTTATATAATGCTTCAAAGAGATTTAGTGATTCTCCACAAAAGCAGACAAAAGACAACACAATGATGTTTACAGCAGCTCCATTGTTTATGCCTAATAACCATGGTAAGTTGGGTGACAAAAGCTAGACAGCATGGACACTTCATTGTAAAAATGACTTAAGGAACTATCATCAACATTACTGAATACTTTAATACAAACATCCTTAAATGGGCCAAGTTTGGCACGTAGACATTTCCCAAAACAACCTTTACCAATGACAGTGTAAGGTAATTTTAGAGCATTATTAATGTCTTCCTTGGAGATGACTCTAGCAGAGTGTGGAAGAGGTGGACAAGGTATAGCACAGAGTGTTGTAGGTTTTGTGCAAGTTTGCTTCAACTTCGAATGAATTTTAAAGCACCTAAAATGAAAAGAAATTAAACTGTGATAGCTATCAGGCATAATCTCATGAGTTTCATTGTCAAGACTGGCATTAATATAATATGTTATGCATTGTTGCTGGCCATGAATGAGCCAATATATTGATCAATATGATTGCTACTGTCCCAATATTGTTGCAATGAGGTTACTGAAACGGATAAACATAATTATTCTGTCACATAGCAATTGTGCTATATAATCATAATTCAAAACTCAACCACTTACCCTTCTAAATGTTTAAACTTCAATTCCCAATCCTGTCTTTCCTTCTCAACATCCGACAGCATTGACTTACACACCACTACTTCCTTTGACAGCTTTTCAATTGTACAAGACTGACGTTCTTTACGGCCATTAATCCTCCCAGCTCTTTTCTTCTTCTTGTATCCTTTTCTTCACTTGTTTCTGTCTGAGTTCCTTTCAGCCATTTTAATATATAAGATATGTATATGCACACTGTAGCCACACCCATGCATCAAACTAATGCTGTCACTTTAGTTCGGAATGACCAAAAATCTTTTTCGCTGCACCATTTTCATATAAATATCCTTCCCGTTCTTTTAATGTATGTCAAATTTCAATCATTATTGAATTACAAAAATGTATTAACCTTATGACAGCTATACAATATAGTACATACAAAGTCATCACATCATAATTTTGAGGACATCGTGGACTTTATGAATGACGTATATAAACAATAACATACAGTATGTGTTGCACATGCTAGAACGATCACAGCCCCATATGACATTTTTGAAATAACTGAAAGCATAATTACACAAAAACAAACACTAAACTTCTACTCTATGTAAGTTTTAATCATTATTTACATTGTTAAGAAGTGGAATAAGAAGAAGAATATTTTCACCGGAAACACAAACAACTGAGTGAACACATCTCGTTTTTAGCAAGTTAATTGGTATAAAAGTGGGTGCATGTGTTTCAAACAAATCATTGCACCACACTTGTACAGGCTTCCCGAAAGAAGAGTACTTAGGATGAGAGGAATGCCACAGTACCTGAGCAAAAAAGCTACACTGAATTTTATCCTCTATTCCAACTGTTGAATCACCTGTAGTATAAAATACCTTCAAGAATGACTTTAGATATACAGAACGAACATAGATACCAGCTGATGGTGGAAGACCGAAAAGATCACTATCCCATTTAGCTAGTGCAACACACGGGTTTGATCTTTTAGCAGAAAAAATTTGTCCTTCTAAAGTAATTGAAGCATATTTGCAGGTAATGGTGTTTATCAAAACATTAGATGAAGAGCACTTATCTATTTTGCCAATTAGTTTCTGAAGGATATCTTTATCAGCTTCATCAAGAATGCTACGTGTATAAAATTTAGGAACATCAAAGTCAGTTAACCTTTCATTCATTGTTTCGAAAACTGAGCCTGTCAACCTTGTTTTTGGCAAGCACACCGGTGCAAATTCATCACTAAACATGTTGGGATGATTTAGACAAATTGCCAAGTTGTCTTCAAGAAAACGATTCATAAGTTGTGTCTCAATGCTTCTGTTATTTGTAGGCTGTGAACCGAGTATCCCATTATATCTCTCATATGAGAAACACCAGAAACTATATGCTGGCCCATAATCCAACAACATATTTTTATAATGGCAATGCATGTGCATATTTGGTGTAATTACTGCTTTCCCATACATTCGTTCAACACGTCGACAGAACTGAATCAAAAATGCATCTGCCAAATTGATATCTGATTTAGTAAGTGAATGCTGACACAAAATTCTACATGCTAGTACGAAATGTCTCCAACACTCAAGGTCATCATTTGAAAGAATATCTTTAAGGCATGGAATGCTGAAAAAAATTGTCCAATTCTTTAACTGATCAGCAGTAAATCCTGCAAAGCCCGTTTCTATTTTGCGGGGTATACGACCAACATCAAGAGGAGAATTAAATGCGTCCATCCTTTTCTGTATATCATTAAAATGTTGCATTGAAATTATACCTTTCTCAATCCAAATTTTCTTAAGAATATGTTTTGCACTTCCTAAATACAAGTTATGCATAGGGTCTATAATAGTCATTCTAATAGGATCAAAATATGGAAGGTCAAGCAGAACTGTGTACCTACACCCATATTTTCCTTCCAATTGATTACGCTCAGTCTTTGTCTTGGCTTTCAGTATTAAATCAACTGATTTTCGATGATCTGCCATGTTTCGCTCAGGCCAATTACATATATCAAACCCCGAGTAATCTCTATTTCCAAACCCACCAGAAAATTTCTTTTTACACTTGGAACATCCAAGATTGGCCATATGACCCAGAAAACCACAAGCTTTTCTGGATGCCGGCATATCGGATGAAACACATATTAAAGCACACCTAATAGTTTGTTGGATGGCATGTCCATGTACATGCATTGGCACACCTTTCCATAAGTCTAATAATTCACTAACTAGGGGACGAAGAAACGAATTTACTTCCCTTTTGGGCTCAGATGGTCCTGGAATGATACCAAGTAAAATAATGTACTCTCTTTTAAAGCGAACATAATATGGCAAATTCAAAATGGTCAGGTATATAGCACCAACAGATGATTCCGTCAATTTGTATGGCTGAAACCAATCAATGTTTAGTGCTAGAGCATAAGAAAATTGCTCACTTAAAAAAGGCATACCATTAACTGACATGAAGTCCTTCCATACCTGTCCATCATAAATATCTTCCAATAGATCAGAGTACGGTCGATATTTCCACACTTCAGCTAACCTCGCAAATCCTTCCAACTGCAAGAGATTCTGAAGTGATGAAACTAGGCTGTTATAGCAGTATGTTTTATATGGTTGAAATATCTTTTTACTACTTCTAAGTTCCACTATTTCACCTAGTAAATTGTTACATCTTGCTCGAGCATTGGGATACAGAAAAGCAATACATTTTCTAGGTATTCTCTGTGAACCAATCTGTTCCACACATTCAGTGTATTTGTAAATGGAATTACATTTGTAACAAACAACAAACTTTTGAAACTGAACCGCATGGTAATGCTTTTGTAATTCATGAATTGACTTAGGGAACTGAGATGCTATCTTTGCTACAACTTCACTATAGCGGCCAAGGATTGTAAAGAATGTCCAAAGGAATTTAAGAAGTATTTGCACTGCAGCACTTGGAATGTAAAACTGAGCTTTTAAACGAAGTAAGAACAATTTTAACCATGATACTAAAATGGTTTCTTTCTCAGAATCAGCTTTTTGGCTCAACAGTGGTAAACCGGGAGACTCTTCAATATCACTGTTATCACTTTCTTCCCAAACTTCTTGACCGTCTAAGCTGCTACATGTAGATTCATCTAAATACAAAGTAGAATACTGTATTATGACAAAGCTAAACATTAAATACAGTCAAACCTATCTATTTTGGACACTTTGCAATTGGAATCCGATATAAATATTCTGGTGTCCTTATTTCACTTAAAACATATTGATACATTGTAACTGTACAACAACTGACTGCCCTCAATAGAGTTATTAACCCTTTACCGACGAATGTTGCAAATATGCAACATTTGAATAATGCATTAATTAACGAATGTTGCAGATTTGCAACATAAATTGTAAAAGGCAAATATATGATAAAATCTTTAAATATAGAAGAAACTAACAAGCACACACTACGAAGAAAACATTTAGTTAGTTTAAATTAGTGAAAACGTCAGATTCCAGGCCAAACAAAACTGATAAAGACGCTAAGTATGGACGTCGCCGCTGACTACTGCAGTTTCAAACACTCGTCTTGCTGCTTTCCTGCTGCTAACGAAGCATGTTTTTGGTATCAATGGCTTTCTTAGAAAGTCTTCTGTATAACTAAGTGAGTTAAAAGTAACGGTTGCTTAAAATTCAGGCGTTATACAGACTAGACAAAAAGTGGGCGTTGCCCGTCGACTACTATACTTACAAACGTTCGCCTTTCTCTCTTCCTGCTGATAGCGAAGCATACATTTTACATCAATGGGTTTGCTAAAGACTCTTCTTTTCACAAAGAAAGTTAGAATGTTGAGACTTATAAAATATGAGAGTTATAGTGTTGAAAAGTTATAATTATAGATATTAAGTGCTCCGCCCACACAAAATTTTTTAATTAAATTGTGGTTAACAACGAAAACGCTAATTTCAATTATAGCCGGTAAAGGGTTAAATGTGTCCTCATTTCATAGTGTCCACAACAGCAGATTTGATTGTATTGCTATATGAAATAGCTTTGTGGTAGTATGTCATTCCCAACACAATAACTATTAATGTGGTGCAATATTAGAGGAATATCAACTAACCACAACATATACACATAATAGCTTCTGATACAGTACCTGAAACAGAATCATCATCATCTTCATCATCATCACAGTTAGTTGATTCCACACCGTCCATGTATATATCATCTGATAATGAAGCATTTTCGGAGTCACTAACACTTGGTCTTGGGAGTACAGGTAACTGTGGTACAGACTCCTTGAATTCACCTGTATATATATAATATATATATATATATATATATATATATATATATATATATATATATACATATATATGATATAAAATTATACTTACTACTTGAGCACGAAGTTCCTTGGCGTCTTCGAATTTTATTCCATAACCGACTTTTTCTGTTGTAAAACAACTTCTTATGTTTTTGGTAAGTCCTATAAACTAGTTCCTGATCACAGTGAGGGCATCTCCATCTACAGTCGTCACGCTTCGAGCTTTCCAATTCCATGATCTGACCCGCAAACTGGCGAAACCGCAAGCCTGTCCATGACGTAATATCACATGACCACAGTCACCACACATGTGCGAATGGAAAAAGATGGCAAGAAGGAGACTAAATGTTAAAGACTTTCTGGAAGGGTTTGATGATAGTAACTCAGACCAAGACCTACATGACGTTGAGCCTAATTCCCCAAATCTCCCTGATTTGTCAGATGCTGAATCTGATATAGAAAGTCAGACTGTAAATGACCAGATGATGACCCCGAACTGCCCGAAGCCTACTGAACGTCATGCTGCTATTGCTACACCAAAGTACCCCGTGTCAAGAGTAAGTACATTCAGTCCTAAACTTAAGAAAAGAAAGAAGACTACTGCTTCATCAGTACAATCAAAAGTTAGAAAACTGGATAAGGAGAATGTTAATCCAATTGATGTTCTTGACCAGCTTGAAACAACAAATGCATTACTAAAGACTGTAGTGAAACGTCTTGAAGACCAGGACAAAAAAATTTCAATACTGCAGGACAAAATGTGCCAGACAGGCTCAAGTAATTCAGGTACATGTACACCTAGAGCAAAAAGCCAGAAAGAAGTTCCATTGGAAATCCGAGTAAGCAGTAATAATTTTTGTGAGTACTAAAAAAAAAAAAAATTGTGGTTTGAAGTTTCTTGGTTTTAGAAACAACATTGTATTGTGTTTTGTGAAATTACAAGCTGACACAGGCATATTGAAATATGAAATTTTGGAGCTAAATATATAATTATGGTTCATAAAAATTTGTACATATATGTAGAAAGAAACTAGGCGTGTATACAACAAGCTAAAGGATGAAGATGACGATTTTGAAGGCTGGAAAATTGAGCGTGGGTGAGTTTGCCAAGTTATTAAACTAAATTATAGTAACTTTTACATTATACTATAGATTTAATTTCAGATGTCGTGAAAATCAGTTAGTACTTGATAAGCTAATCAAAGAAGTTAAAGGCTTGAATCAAATGTTTACTACACAGCACATACGTGGTAAGAACATATATGTGTCAAAAATTCAATCATACATTATTCTATAATTTAGATGCAGCGTACAGGTTCTATCGCAGTAAATGTGAAAAAGAATCAATTCATCGCCGTGGAATAGCAGCACAAAAACAGAAGCTGAAACGAAAACATGAACGTCTTGTTAGGGTTAGCATTTTATGTGTATGCCTACACATGTACAGGACCCTGTGTCATGCATATTTGCACTGTACATGTATATAATTATGTTCAATTAATTATTGGTACCACTATTAAAGACTGCTAACATACATATATTCATGTATAGATACATATGTCACATGCACACAGCACACTATGGCTGAAACAATGCTGCTTCTTGTTTGTGAACTAACATTGGAATATTAGCTGTCATAACTTGTTTCTAGTGACATTTAGTATTAGCTCATTTTGCTGTAAATAACTACATGGGTATCATTAAATGAGATGGCATGACCTTTATTGAGCATTTGCATGCTAATCAGTGCTCTTTGAATGTGAGAACCTTTTCAACCATGCCACCTTTCTCTACTACATGTGTGTGACATTTTTGTCTAAAACATGGTACAACTAGCTATCGCTGTACCAATTACTCCACCTATGACTATAAATACTATAAATGTTTCTGTGCATGTGCAAACACAACTGGTTATGCCAAAAATTCTACGAATATTTGGATAACACAAACAAATATCTGGATAAACAAATATCTGTTTCAGTGCTAACAACACGTGTATCCAACACATTGTTAATTATAATTATTTATTCTGCAGAAGCTGACCGAAAGGAAATCCAGTTTAGAAAAAATGGAATTTTCTAGAGAAGGAGACAAAGTTCTGTGGGAGAAGATCATGATATTGGATTTGATAAGTAGTGAAGAAAGTGCAGTTGATGAGGAGGAGATGCTTGTTGTTCATCCATTACCTTGGAGATCTTCTAAAGTTGATGCAATGTTTAACAGGCTTGACGAGTACACAAAGGACTGTAAGTCTCCCCAAGCTCTACGTCAAACAAAAAAACGTTGTGTAGGAAATTCTTCTACCAGGAACATTCCAGTTAATTCCCTACTTCCTAAGTGGGCAGTAAATGATAACTGATCATGAACAGTTACTGATTTAAACATGTGATCCGAATTCTTTAGTGACAGGTGTTCATAATTATTGTCATTGAATTTATTTAGCAATTCATTTATTATTTCATTATTATTATTATTATCATAAATGGCAACTTCAAAGGACATATTGCATGACATATCAAATGTAAGTTGCAATTACTTGCATGCTGAAATATGATGTGTACTTCACAATTTACTGCACATGTCGGTGTACAGGGAATTTGCACTGCCTTGCAGCTGAAATTTTGCAGAAAATTTGTAAATTTCCTGCATAAGTGTTTCATAAGGACAGTTGCCCAACACATGACCTATACTATACATGATGTCACCAATACTGCTACAGAAAATTTAAATATCTGTCCAGTGTTAGTTTGTCAATTGTCATAGAGGAGGTTGTGGCTACATGCATGATGTTACTATGACATAATGTGCACCAAGTATTGAAAGGTATAAAATTTAATTAAACTGTTAGATACAATTACATGTATTTTAGTATAAATCTTTGACATGGAATATGAGTAGACAGCACCCTAAAATCATAGTGCTTCAACTAATTACTTATAATTAGTACAAAGTAATTATGGCATTTATTTAGCATGTGTGTATCCATAACGATCTGAACAACCGACTAATTATTAAATCCTTGCAACTGTACTAACCACTAAATTAGTTATTTTAAATATTTTGAATTTGTAGTGATATATATATAGTTTAAATAATCAGCATACTCACACATATATATCATTGTCTCGGATTAGTTGAAATCATCTGTATGTTTACAGGTTCAGCAAATTGAAAAAAATTGATTGTGCCATGTGCTTGCAGCAAAGGTGAAAATGTGCTGCATTGAGGTGAATTTTTGCCTAATAGAGATTATATATACTGTTGTGCATGCTTGGGCTGCTATTGGACATCAGAGGTATCATAGTTAATTAACTCTCGCCCGCATAGGCAGAGCGGAGGGTTACAGTATCAGGTTTTCTGTCTGACCAAACTTTCTGGACAACTAACAACATTGAGACTTCAATCGAGCGACCAAAAGACTTGAAATTACACATGTAAAAGACAGGCTTTTTGTAAAGCAATTCGGTTATAAAGTTGTGACAATTTTTACAAATCACGATTGCCGTTTCACCACTTTCAGAAGACTTCTGGTAGCAAAAGAGCACATGGAACACAAATAATCTTGTTTGAAAGCTATCTCTGTCGAATAACAGCTTGAAATGAAGTATATACAATTGAAGTAATGGCTTCTACAACTTTGAGCTGGCTCTAACAAGTTATAGGTCCACACAGTTTGTGGCTTCTTACATGATTGTAAGAAGCCACAAAACTGTTTTCCATATAATTATATACTATAAGGATAATAAAAACATTTTAAAAAAATGAAAGTATGTAGGGATATATCACTACCACATTCAACACCACTTCTACATAATAACCGTAGATAGGTATTTATCTTTTTTTTTGCCTTTATTCTAGCTATATATATTTATGTAATATTGTTATGTAGAAGTGGTGTTTAATATGGAAGTGGTATTTAATTTGTTGCCAAAGCCATCTTTTTACTGTGCTTTTTTTGGTTTTGATATATATAAAAACGTTTTTAAAAATGAAAGAGTATGTAGGGATACATACTCTTTCATTTTTAAAAACGTTTTTATTATTCTTGTTTTGATTCTGTTTTTAATATTAATAACTCCGTAAATTGTTTATGACTATTTTGTTTCATTCACAGCATTGATATTTGCTGCAGGAATTATGTCCAGAAGGAGACATTACTCAAAATTTACTGAAATATTACTTATTTAAATTAATAATTACAATATGTAACTATAAATATTATAAGGTATTATATATATATATATATATATATATATATATATATATATATATATATATATATATATATATATATATATATATACATATATATATATATATATATACATTATTTATATGTATAATATTATATATCACAGCTAGTACACTGATGATATCAGTAATATATTGATTAATCAACTTAATAAAAAATAATTATTATATATAATGAATTAGTGGCTTAACTATGACAAAATAATGAAAATTTTTTATCTGACTGTGATCAGCTAACACATCAGTACAGAAGCACATTCAGTAATACTTTTTGTGCACGACAGTTCAGTATCATATGGGTTTGCATACTTTGCTTACATATTCTATTTGTGGAAGTGTTGCTGTAATCTTAGTGTGTATTCTACGTATATTGGCTATGTAAATATATAATACATTATACAACTTAACTGTTTTGTAGAACATCTGATATCCATATCAATCTTAAAATTAATGGATGGTTTATTACAAATGGCGTCCTATTGTAGCGTTAGTGGGTGAAAGTATTCGTTGTCTAGGTCTATATATAGGAATTATACACTCTTGGTAGGACTTCGAGTGTAAGTTGTCGCACATATATAATATAATCTCAGCTAGTACAATAATTGTAATAATTATTATTAATATTATTATTAAAAATTAGTATAATATAAATAATAATGATATACAATATAATATTAGTGTTATAGTGTAAAAATAATAATAATAATATTAATAATAATAGTAATGTAATATTTGAATACTATTAAGTGAGGTGTATCTGCCCCTCACTAACAGCAAGGACAAGTGAGTCAGTATTGAGTCAGTCGAAGTTCTGCTTTTAGCAGGCTGGAGGTGAAGCTGTGTGTCATACATGCAATGCGACAATTATTTCAAGATGATACAAGTGAAGCAGTTATACTTGTTGATGCCACCAACGCATTTAACAGTTTAAATCGAGAAGCTGCTCTACACAACATTAAATATTTCCCTGGCAACAGTTCTAATCAACACATACAGTTAATACAATAATTATTATTACAGTAAAATATTGTCTGCAAATATTTTCTTGTTATTACTGAATTGTTTTTGTTTCACAAATCGCAATAATTGTGGCGAAGGTACTGCACTGTGAGTGCATTCATTGTAGATTTATTTTCTGCTTCATTAGAAGATGCCCACCTCAAACAATATAATTCGCATAGCTGTATAAATGCTAGTTACATATTTATTTGTAACGGGATATGAATGCACTATTTTTTTCAAAATATGAAATTCATTAAAAAGAAAATTCTTCCAATTTGTTTACATTAATAATAATATTTGGAGGGAAAAAGTTAAAACTGAAACTACAATTTACAACTATAGTATATAGCATATGTGATTATAAAAGAAATTTAAAAAATTAATACATCATGCAGAATGCACATACATTAAAAGCATTCATGCACACATTTCAGTTAAAAAACAAGGGTTAGGTCAAGGCAACGATGAGAGTCACCTTTACGATTACCATCAATCCAGTGGTTGACATGAAAGTCACTTGTTGCCAGCTCATAATCATTGCCACTTTTGATGAATGTGACAATTGTCTCAATATTCCAACCATCATCACCATTCTCCATTATAGCAATTGATCTGATATCATATTTCATGACACAATAATCTAGAAGAAAGTCATCTTTAAAACTTATCTTCCACAGGTCTCCCTTGTGCTTCTAGTAATCTTGTTCTGGGAGGTTTGGAAGAAGACTAAGTTTGGTAACTCCATCAGCTAGTCCGATTGTCACAGCATGACTAACATCAGTGCCTGCATAATCAAGGCCTGAGGTGAACCCTATTATGTAGAATGAGTCCAGACATGCTCCTGTACAAGAAAACAAATTTTGAACCAGATTATGCAGACATGTTACAGCATATAATAATTAAAATTATCAATTATGTATACTTACTAGGAGCAATACAATTTTTTTGTTCACCATTGTCTAGTGAATCAATGACTGGAACAGCTTTAATGATACTGGACAGAGACAAGAGTCCTAATATAACAAGTATGTATGCTTGTCATATTGTGATTATTCAGAAAATAATGACCAGCCTTTTTGAGTGTGAATATATCTAATGTTTGGAATAGAAATTAATATGATAATTATGAAAATGATGATACTTATTGCATGTAGAGTACCACTGCAAAAACTATGGTTATAATACAAAACATCTGTACATTGAGAGTAGTTATCACACAAAAATAATAATACACATATACTTACTCTGAAAACTTTAGAGCAACTGGTATCAAATGTGATAAAACATGGGTTTTTATACACGCTCACCGCTCCCCCAAGTCGGCGAAGGTTAATTAATTGGATATACGTATCTGGGAAGGAGAAATAATGCGGAAAATTACATAATTATGTACTTGTTGCATTTTGGTTTTAATCACATTACTGGGACATGTATCAGCAGGGTCCATAAATATGCAGGATCAAAGACAGATAGGGAAATGAGTATTTTATACTTTGTGCACATAATGTCATAGTAGCATTATGCATGTAGATTATATAGCGGATTTAGATTTAGATTATAAAAAGTTATTATACTGTATGTAATTATGTATTCCTTCAATCTATAAAGCAACATTGTACATATATTATAACAATATTAACAATACTTACAATTATATGTGTTAACTGCAAATTCCTTCGTTCCATGAAATTCACTACAAAAACAAAATTGTTAAAATAACTACTCTACTGTCTAACTCATATTCCATAACTACCAACAATTTATTTTATTTACAACTTACGTGTATTTTGAAAGTAACTGTAAATTCCTTCATTCTATAAACTGAATATTAGATCATGTGTAATTTGACAGGGACATTCAACCCATGTAAAGTAATAATATTGACACATTGTATATTATATGTATCAGAGAGTACGGAAATAAATGACTGTCCATACATTTCAATTGCAAGCGATGAGCTGAAATTATAGAGACAAGTCTTAATACACACATACCTGTTGATATCTAGTGTTTTTATGACTAACAATACCTTTTAGATGCCTAGAGATCATCGAGTAGCAAAACTGGCAAAAGCATCATATTCACTATTATTATATTATTCACTATTATTCACTATTATTCTTCGTTTTCATAAAAAAATAGATTTTTACTTTTCTGGAGCTATAAAAGTAGTTTTAGCACAAATACAAATTTGTTTTAAGTTAAATTCATCGGAGAAACTTCATACTGTTCTGTTTCTTGACCTAGACAACGAATACTTTCAGCCACTAACAGCAACATACTTACGATAGGACGCCATTTGTGATAAAACACCCCTATAAAACACACCATTAATTTTAAGTTAAGATGGATATTGATATCAGATGACATTCTACAAAACAGATAAATTGTGTAAAGTATTATACGTATTTACTTAGCCAATATACGTAGAATAAATACTAAGTTTATAGTAACACTTCCACAAATAGAACATATATGTAAGCAAAATTTGTAAAGCCAGATGATACTGAACTGAATGTGCTTCTGTACTGATTTGATAGTTGATCCCAGTCAGATAAGGAATTGCATGCATGACAATATATTATGCCACTAACTCATTGTATACAAATTATTTTTTTATTAAGTTGATTAATCAGTATATTACTGATATCATCAGTGTACTAGATATATGATATATTTATATATATATCAATGCTGTAAGTGAAACAGAATATATAGTCATCACGTTTTTGATCAAGATTTTACCAACAAATTATTATACCGAGTCATTTATAAATAGAATCAAAACAAGAATAATATAGAAACATGTTCAAAAATGAAAGAGGATGTAGGAATTTTAATAATGAATAATTATAACATTGCAGTAAATTTTGAGTACTGTCTCCTTCTGGACACCATTTCTGCAGAAAATATTAATACTGCAAATGAAACAGAATAGTCATCACGTATTTGATCAACAATTTACCAAGTTATTTAACCCTTAGAGGACTGAGCTTGTTTTTCAAAATTCTTCCCATTGCCAAAACTGGGGCCTCTATTTTGGCCACCGTTCACTTTCTCTACCCCAAACTTGGCTCCTTTTCCGACATTGGAGTACTACTTCTACCAACTTGCTTACTGGGACTCGAAAGTCCCCAAGCGCTTCATAGGATTAAATCAAATACAGTGCTCTCCCTCTTTTGACTGGAACTGGGGCAAACAAAATGACTCCGCTGCTTGTTGGCACTACACCACACGTGGGCGGGGTCACTGAAACCACAAATTGCGTGGGCGGAAGCCTCTGTTAATATAGAAAAGTTGTGTATTTGCATATTATTATTATTGGATTGGATCTGAAACATGTTGCATGAGGAATAGATGAATCTGCACACATGAAGTGTTCATGCATAAGAGTTACAAATCTGCTTACATCAAACTGTTATCACAATCATTTTTAACCCAAGCGTGTAAGCGGAGGGTAGTAGTTGGTTCGTGTGTGTGTGTGTCTGTCTGTGTGTTACCACGTAATCTTTGCAAATACCTGATGATACTAATTTGTTGACACATGGTTGAAGACGCTATATATCCATAATGCCGACATTTAAAGGATTTGTTCTGAACTCTTCTTGTTGCAGAGAAACAGCCGTGTAAATTCTCGTCGATCTGTCGCCATCTTGAAATTTTGTCCTTTTTCTGATGTCAGCAGAAAACACTGAACCACTAACTTTTGTCTCTTTGGAGCTTTGTCTATTGTCCTATCGAGTGTTTATACAGCTATTTGTGAAGTTTTGTCCAGAAATTCGCTAGTTCTGAAGAGATCTGATGGCCATGCTATCCCCATAATTTGCATATTCATGATGTACTACTGACTTCTTAGTGTTGATACAAATGGTGTGTTCCTGGCTGTTGCAATATGTTACTTAGGCAAAGTTGTTCTAAAGCCATGCTGTTTAGCAGTAGCTAGCGAGGGTTCTACATTTTAGTGCATTCATTATAATAATTATTTGTAATAACTGTAGTTGTTATGGAAACACAATAAACCTAATTATTATACCTTAGTAAAAAAAATAATATTATTCAACTTTGTGACACACATTTAATCCACAATTTAATTAGTAGTGAACTTACAAAAAGGTGAAAATATTATAGCAACATCCTCTTAAAAGAATTGAGGCACACAAAATTACTAACTAACAATAACAACATACTATTGTTCTTCTATATAAAATATGAATAAGGGACTCATGTTCATTAGTAAAGCAATCATTTTGAGGCTCTTGAATGCTATTCTGTTGTATAGTGAATTTCTCTTTATACTTACTGAAGAGCATTTTAGATAACCACTTGACAAGAGAAAACAGTCCAGTACGAACTGTTATTATACCAATCGCTTCAACACATTTGAAGCATAATGGAATCACAATGCAACTAATAGATAAATAGGTTTTCCTTTCATTTGAGGTATGTCTTGATTCTGATCCGATAACAAAGATCAAGAAGAAGACATGTGTCATACATATTTTAGCTATTTCTTCTTATAAGGCTGAACTAGACAATGAGCTAATGTTACTGCTAAAATTACAGTTTGAAAAACAATATACATGTACAATGCTCCTTGTATTGTTATCCATGTGTCCACATAAACAGCATGTAACTCATCAATATACAGTATATACTTACCTAACATTGTATACTTACATTTCCATTCACAAGTGTAATTTGTTTGGCTTGTTTGGATATTTATAGAATGGCTTGTTTGTTTAAAAGTCAAGATTTAGTTAAGGACACCTTTTGTCTACAAATCATGTTGTATAATCAAGAATGCTCTCAAAATGGAGTAATCAAAACATATTTTAGTTAGGTAGACCTTTTAATGGATTTTAATGAAAATTAGACAGTTTCTAGGTTTTGATTCTGAATAAGCAGACTATGTTCCAGAACCCTCTCAAATAAAAAAAATACACAAAAAATTATCATTGAGCAACAATTATTATAAGCCACAATTGACATAATATCCAAAAATTATAACTAAGCTACAAGGCATAATATTAAGCTACAGAAAAATCATTATTAATACAAAATTAATTTAAATCATTATTTGGTACAATACTATGCTACAGTTTTGAGGTTGATATCTCAAACACAACTTCTAGAAAAATGTAAACTCAGTCAGCAAGTATTAGTAAAGCTTGTCTCATTTCATCATACTCCTCTTTATCTTCTTCCGGTATATGTCTCTCTGTAGAGTGACGTGTTTCTCTTAGACTGTCATCACAAAACTGAGTATTACATTTCTTGATTTTAAACTTACCCAAACATTTTGATGATATATTAATCCCCAGTATACCAAATACCACTGCTGTCAGTGATGCAGTAATATATGATAGAGTTTGTGATGTACGATTCCTTACTGGTACACATAATGCAGCAACACTAATCTGTACTATAATCATAAAGAGACAAAATGAATCCGGTCTGCTTAAACCATTGTTCCTGAAAGGTTTAATGTAGGTTTGTAAGAGAGCCATGGGAATCACAGCTATCACTTGAAGAAACAGCATTAAAGTAACATCAACCCCTCTCAGCCCTGTGAACACAATATATATGTACACAACAACTAATACTCTCACACCAAACCAATATCCAAGTGTATGTTTATATGGTCCATGAAATGATTCTATGAAGGATCGAAAGTGATGTAAGCGTTTCCATCTCCAGAAATAGTTCCCAAAAGTGACAATTAGTATATATGGAAGAACAAATAAGAATAGTGTCACTATAGCAATGGAGAAAAGTATAACGTGTTCCTTATCTTGTAAGTAGACAACACTATCATCTCCATACCACACTGTGATAATGGTATCATTTTCCGTTTTAACACGTGCAAATATTAGTATATCAATACTAGTGATGAGCAGTTTTGAAAACGAAAGATGGATGAGTGTGGCCAACACTTGTACTGATGATGCTGCTGTCTGATTGGAGATACGAATGGAGTACCGGCTTAAAACAATAAACACAATTACGATGGTCCATATGTAAACTGGAAATATAAACTGTAGTCCTGTCTTTATTGCTGTTGTCATTCCATCATAAAAGCACAAGGGAAATCCAAGGTTAAGATTCATGAGTGATACAAAGATTCTCATTCCTGATATAAACACATTATCATCATCAAGATAGTCAATAGTAGAAACAGCAATAATATTATTTGTAAGTATAATACTAGCAAGTGGTCCTTCTGATAATGTGAGTCTAAAGAAGAGTAAAACAGTCACAAGTATCACTCCAATGGCAGCATAACATACTAAGGTGAGAAACCATAGGTTAGAACAATATCTGCACTCAGTAGTACCAAATATAATGCTAAGTGTATTTATACATTGTCCACAAAGAACTCCAGTTTTACCATCAATACATATAGAATGATCTATATTTGATACATTAATTGCCATTGTAGTTGATCTACAGTTATCAGATGGACATATGTTAGTAAATCCGAGTGTGGAATTGTTTATTCTACCAAGCCATGATCCAAATGGTCGAGTAATAAGCAATGTACTTCTGTTACACTCAGCATTTGCAATTACTTTAGTAATGAAATGATCGCATTCACAAATTCCATTGTTAGATAATTGGAATCCAATTGGACAAGGGTATACATTAATATGAGCTGACAAGCTTGGTTCATTTCCTAGTACAGACAATTGCAAATACCCATGCTTTGGTTGGTTTGATTTACTGTGTATATTGTACGTAACCTTTCTACATCTAAGTCCAGAAAGTGATATTAAGTTTTGACTTTCCTTCAAAGTTAACACATCTTGCGATAAATGAGGACCATAATAGTGGTAGGGAGTAATTGAAGCACTAACAGGTGAGTATACCATTAGCCCATAGCATCTACTGCTACTATACTGAGTGGGATAGACTTACCAGGGTATGTGTCAATGGCTGGAAATGGTGTTGTATAATGTAGTTGAAGTTTATCATCACTTACATTTGATTCGTTACAGTAGCATATTTTTACAGGTGCTGAAGATATATGTTGTAAACCATTATCTGTTGGTAGAGGCTCAAATGTGGCATTTAACAATACACTGATATCAAGATCAGTAGAGTAATACTGGGTACAGTTGTATATTAATGTAGCATAAATACTATTTCCAGCTAACCAGCTTTGTTGTTAATAAAGGTCGTCATCATAATATCTAAATCATCAAAGTTTGATGTGTTTTCACCTACTGTATAACCCATATATTGTCTCCAGGTACTGGATCATTTACAGGATATATTGCAGTACCGTAAAATAATGCTTTGTTGTTGAGAAATGTTGCATGTAGTGGAGGAATTAAGTATAGATATGATGAATAATAAAGAGATATAGCTGCTCCATTAGTACCTCTATTATTTGTGAAGGTAATTCTTCCTTGTATAAACAGGTTAGTCTTGTAAACTGTCAGGACTGCATTCTCACTTTCATGAAAGTAACTTTCTCCACATATATGGTAACGTTTTTGCAATTGACAAATGTCATTACTGCAACTTGAGAAGATTTGGCAATATATTTACTGGTTAGTATCATCTCACAGCTTTCCAAAATAATAGAATGGTTAGCTTTAGGGGATCATACAATTGCATACATTGCTGGTTGAAATACATCATTGAAGCGCCTTATAAAATTCACTTTCTTTAACAAAAATTGCTTGAAATTGTTTCTACAGCTTTCATGAATGTCTACGTAAAATGAACCACTATACTGTAGTTTTGATATACGATCACCTACTAATTCTTTAATGTCCTCAGTATCCAAATAAATTGGATGATAGTCTAATGTACCACTGCTACATTTACCACAAATAAAGCTATGAATGGCAATACCAGATCCTCCAATTTGATTTGTATTAGCAAGTAAGCTTCCTTTGTTTAAATTAATGTTTATTAAAGCAGCATGGGATTTTTCCATACCATTAACAAAGAGAATTAACATTCCTCCAGCTACTGTTCCACCGTTTAAATCACCTATTGTGCTTTGTGTTGTAGTAACATTAGCAATATAATCTGTCTGTGTAAAAATAACAGTCAATCCAGCATCTCCTACAACAGGTAAATGACAAGCATCTTATTTTCCAAGACTTGAAATTGCAGGAGTATTAGGAATAGCATACTTGATATACTTGAGTTGTTGTCTCTTTTAATATAACCTGAACGTAATTTCATTCGTACTTTTTCCTCTATTTTTGAATATCACTGCAATACCACTGCCTGAACATGAAGTTGTATCGTCACTGCAGGGCATGCCACCTAGTCCTTCAGACACTATTGTGTTCAATACTTCAAATGTTCCAAAAGAATTTAGAATAAAAATAGCATACCCAAAATACATGTTATCAATATTGATCTCACTTATTGTAACATTGTTACACAGATTAAACTATCATGAACATACGAAATTGAGCATGAATTAGGCTGAATTTGAACTTACATAGTTATACTGAATGAACTTTAAAATGATATTTTGTTTCATATGTATAATATACAGCTGCTAGAGCTCAGAACATTATGCAAGAATTGATTGAGAACTTACCTCAATTTGAAGATATAGTGGGAAGAAGAATGAATAGAGATGTTGAGAATGACAATAAGCAAACCAGTAAGGAAAATACTTTACAGATGAGATGTAGCATATACACGTATATAGGAACCAAAGGGAACAGGGGGTATATATTTCCCTCACACGCCTCAATATTGGCAATGATTGTACAGATATTGATTATAATACCTCACTCCTCTATGCATGTATCATTACATGCATGTATCATTACATGCATAGAGCATTAGTTGAGTATACAACTTCACTCAGCATTTTATAAATATAGAAAAAAGAACTCTTCAGACAATTGAATGGTGATGACCTGTGTGTAGAATTAAAAATAAATATATTTGCTTCCCAGATTGATCTATATTATCCGTTTTAGTGGTCTGAAATCAAATCATTGTAGTTTTGTTTTTGCATGACTTTTTTTTGCATTCCACTTGCACAATGCATGTGGTAATTTTAAACTTTCACAGAAAGCAGAAAGCCTATTGTTTGAGGGTGAGAGGGAAGTCCCCTTGCCTTGTCGGTTACTATTTTCCCTTTAGTTACCAAAAATTACAAATCGTATTGTCTTTTAACCCTTAGAGGACTGAGCCTGTTTTTCAAAATTCTTCCCATTTCCAACACTGGCGACTCTATTGCATATAATGTGGCCATCGTTCACTTTCTCTACCCCAAACTTGGCTCCTTTTCCAACACGGAGTACCACTTCCACCAACTTGCTTACCGGGACTCGAAAGTCCCCAAGCGCTTCGTAGGATCAAATCAAATGCAGTGCTCTCCCTCTTTTGACTGGAACTGGGGCTACAAAATGACCACACTGCATGTTGGGATCAGCTACACCCACGATTTCAGGTTTCAGAGCAAGGAAAATGCCTCAGGTACCCACCAGAGTGCGTGAGCGGGGTCAAAAAATGCAAAATTCGTCAGCAGAGAGGGGGCTGCGCCCCCTTCAAACCCCCGCATTAACAGGGGGACACCCCCTTTTAAAATTCCCCCCATGATTGTTATTTAGGCCAAAGGGCGGCCGAAAAACCATCAACTTTTTTAGCCACATTCATCAGCTTGTGCCTGACGCCAATTACAACCATTTGGACAGATTCGTGTAGCTAGGAACAGATGGCGAACCACGTAGGGGTGAAAGGTCACATATATGTGACATCAGTCCTCTAGGGGTTAATAGCTTTTCTATTACAGTTTTCTAATACTTTTTCAGATAAACAAGCATGCTGGAATGCTAATATATGGTCTTCTCAGTCACAAAGGAAGTTTAAAAGCTCAGAAGGTAAATAAATCATGCATAATGGTTTCATGTAATCAATCCATTATCTTTAATGCACATATAGGCTCTACTAGAAACAGATATAGATGCACACCATATCACAGGGTGATGACAGTATGAATAGCAAGAAAATCTAAGGTTACTTTTCAGTTTTTGTAACAAAGCTAATGATCATTACATTGTTTCTATAATACAATCATCCGTAACGTGATGATCTGTCCCAGGTACATTATATTCTATATTCAATAACTACATTTAATTGCATATATTTCCAAGCCCTGTGGTTCATGCTGTATCATAGATGACAGTATTTTTTAGCGACAGAAAGTAAGCAGTTTTGGTAATGAAGCTAAGGATCTTTACTCATTTCTATATTGCATACATCCTTAACTTGATATTCTTTTAAATGTATCCTATTTTCCCGAGTAGTGGCCAGGTCTGAATAGAAGCCAGATCTCGATTTAAAGCTGGGTGTTCTCGCTTTAGGCCGGGTCTCGAATTAAAGCCGGTAGTGCCACGCCCACAACACGTGGACGTAGGACACGTGGTACTGAGGAAAAAGAAGGTGAATTTTGCCTTAAGCAGAATGTCAACGAACAAGAGAAGCTCTTACGACATTTCAACGTAGACAGAGACACTACCAGTGGCCATGATGCTAAGCTATCATTACTGGGCTCTGCCTTGTTACGTGCTGGGCGTGGTCCTCCATTGCCCGGCCGCATGGTTTATGCGCACGCTAGCTTCTGGCGATTGTTTACAGGGCGGGCTCGTATATAGGTATTTAGGGCCTGGTCAAGGAAGTGCCTTTAGGAAATTGAGGCCGGGCTTCTAAACGGGAAAATACGGTACATTATTTTTTTGATTAAATTGAATGATATCTGAGTTTCTAAAGTGAAGCTAAGGATGTTACTCGTTTGAGTGGTTTCTATTAGGGCTGAGCAATAGTATCAATATTACGATATATATTGAACAATCGCAATCACGATGTCGATAGTAACCACGTGTGTGCGCATGCGTGTGACCATACACGTGGGTTCCGCGCACGTGCATAAAATATTACCATGTGAGTTAGCGGTGGATAGAAAACACGGACCACGGATCACGGATTACGGATCAGATATCATGTGACAAGTGCATGATATGCTTTGATCACATGCACAAGAGAACTTAGTCTCGCATAGCAAACCCCTCCTCCCCAGGGAGGAGGGGCTGGCTACACGAGACTAAAGAGAACTGATAGTGCTTTTTGATGTGTAAGAGTAAGATGTAAGATGTTTTGCTTAGGTGGACTAGGACTGCATTTCAACATAAAGGTATGTGAGTTGTTACCATTTATGTTGTTGCTCAAAATTAATGAAAACGTTTATTTTAATAGTAGCTTTTTAACTGACTGTTGGGTTGTGAATTTATAGTTGACTTATAGCTATAAATCACTGCCCATGATTGATAATTTATTAGAGTGTTCTTATGAATTAGGGTTGTTGGGTGTTCTTTATTACATGCCTGCAAAGGGGTGGGCCTCACTGCCAGACCAAAAATGACATTCATATACTTTTTTCATCACAGAATGGAATATATTTGGTGCAAGACAGCAGATCTAGAGAATTGAGAAGCCAATTATTATCATTATTATAACATAAATAGTCTAATCAGTTAATTAAGGGTATTAAGGAGATGGTTAAATAAGCAGATGGCTAACTAGATGTCAGATTGTCAGTATAGCAGGGAACCAAAAGGTGTGGCAAATTCTTGTTCTATCAAAGTCTGATACAATGACCCAGACAGTTTGTCTTTCAGACCCTCAGGAATAATCAGCTGGTTAGAAACTGAAAATGTAGGGTTGGTGATCGTGATACATGACTTCGTCATCATCATCAGAGTCAGAGGAGAGAACAATATCATCAACTGCAGCCATGCTTGAACACTGCATATGTCATGCATGTGACTTGAAACAAATTCATAGCTTTAGTGATCCGTGATCCGTGGTCCGTGTTTTCTATCCACCGTGTGAGTTAGTAATGTGTTGAAAAGAATTATGGCTGAAGAGTAAACAAGATTGGAAGGCTCAAAAAGCATTGTGTGGGATTTTTTTATATTCTCTAGCAAGAATGGGAAATATATAGACCCTGACAAGAAGAAAAAGACTGAAGTGCACTGTCAATTGTGCAAACTGATACTAAAATATTCAGGCAATACCACTAACCTGAGGTTTCATTTGGAGAGTCATCATTGTAAGGAATTTAAAGAAGCTGAACAGGTAGCACCACCAAGCAGATCCTATTTTACTTATTACAATGTTTATATATCTCATTATTAATTTACTTGCATTACTCTTTATTTCAAAAAAAATTTATTAATGGTACATACTATCGCAATACTATCATCTATCGTGAGTATTATGTCTAACACTATCGTGATAGTGAAAAATGTACTCAGTATCGCTCCGCTCTATTGCTAACGTTTAGAAAACAAATACAGAAGCCCAATGATGAAATATGGGTGTAACTTGAAAACTATGCATTGAATGTCAACACTTTCCACAAATATGAACTCACCACTTAAAAATACACCCCATCAGCGAGTGGAATGACTGTCAGAAGTTCACTTTCTGATTTCATACTTTTGACTAACCGGCATTGAGAAAACAAGTGTATATAGAGGAAAAAAACATCCCTATATTTGCTTTGTGATGACTGTGTACTAAGCATTGCTGATGGCACTAGTGTCTCTCCCTTTCTGTGTACTCGAAAGCTGGGGCCTGAAGAAGTAAGTGTAAGCCTGATTGCAGTCTAAGTACACAGATCTTTGATGAACTGACTGAAGTATTCCTACAAGGTTCTAAATGATGATTTCCTCATATCTGAAACTTAACAACTTATTATACTTACTTGTTAAAGATTCTTGCATAATATTTATACTGTTTCTCTGCTATATGGAACAGTTATTAGCAGTTTCCTGTTTCTGAATCTTCCTGGCTTGTCTGTAGCTCGAAGAGCCTCTAACGCGCGTTCTTTTACGCGCCACGCCCATTAATTGACCGAGCCTCCCGGGAATGACGCAACTTCCTTAACTACGTATACAACGCATAGTCGCGCAAGTGACAAACATATATATATATATATATATATATATATATATACATTAAACCCCGTGGAAAGCAATTATAGGGATGGCCCTACGGGCCATAAAAACTCTCTTCAACCATTATGTATGTTCAGTTTGCCTATGTCTACAGTTGAGTTCACTTTGTCTATTCAATCGAATACCATGCTGCTCTTCTGTCTTCTCACCTTTCTTGGCTTCCATATTTGTTGGAGGAGCTACGTGAATCGTGAAGAGATACGTCCCAGAGTTTTTAGCAGAGGTATGTTTGGATTACAAGAACCACTTGCATGCTGCTGGACCAAAACACTTGTACTTTCTATAATTTCTAAATTTTCATTTTGACGTACTCGTATGGAGCATGCCTAGCTTCCTTATTCTCCATGCTACTAGTTACAGAAAGGATAAGCTTCTAATTAAAGAAGCACTACACATTCAGCTGACCTCAAAGGACACAATAATGAATATTGATAAAGGCATTGATTTAAAATTGCCAGGTTGCTTAGTTAATGCTGTTCATGTTACAATTGTACACTGCAACAACACAATTGTTAAAATAACTATTTCATTGGTTAGTACAGTTTCAAGGATTTCACAATTAGTCAACTCAAATTATTATTGATTCCGTATTCTTATTACCATGCATAGCTACTTTTAAGTATTATAATTTTTGGGTGCTGTCTACTCATATTTCATGTGATTAATACATATATACACTACAAAAACAGTTGCAATGATTCAACAATTAGTTAGTTACTCAGATTATTCATTCATAACACCATAGCTAACTATAGTCAATTGGTTGAAATAGTGTAATTTTTGGGTGTCACCTCATATTTGATACCAAACATTTACCACTTAATGTGATGGCATCAAAAGGGTGGAACATTGTGTGGGTGTTTAGTAATAAATGACCTGTCTAATTGGTCAAATTGAAATTAATCTTGATAAAATTTGAAACAACTTGCTTTTGGTTTCTTAGTATTACAACATGATACCTCAAAACAAAGTTTTTAATATATTTAATATCATGGATCAAATTGGTTCAATAATGGTTAATGTGTGCACCATTGGAGATACATCCTGACCCAAATGGAATGGAGTTAAGGCTGTTAGTGATAATAATTGCAATCATAATTACTGTGCTTTCTGGCTCAAATAGAAAACTGTGGAGTGCCAAAAAAGAAGCTCTTTGGCACAATTCGAGATTATTAAATAAACTACCTTAAAATCACTGTCTGATCAAAGAAATTGATTTATATGTTTAAAACACTGCACTTATGTTTTTGCCTGCTTGCTGCCATAAATCCATTCATATCATTTACCATACGAATAGACTTTTAATTGTTTTATTACCTATTAAGTGGGAAACTATATATGCTTCCTCTTTTAGTTGCAATATATATTTCTGCCTGTTGCATCAAGACTTATACTATTTCTGTAATTTTTGCAACTCTTGTCGGCCTTCTTTCCTCATCTCTTTCATCTGTTTATTCTGTAGTTCGTGGCATTGTCATCATCGGAGAAAGTACTGACATCCTGTTTTGGACATCATAACAGTCATCCTCATGATTCATAGTTTACATGTCAATACTTTTCCCACTATAAATTTATATAAGAATTGATAACAGATCATGCAATGAGTGGACTACAACACTTCATATTAGTAGAAGGGGATTTGGTATACAACATGCAATTCATAAGTAAAGGGCTAAAGAACCAATCCATTTTTTACATGCAATGTATTATTCTGTATGTTTTGTGACTTCTGATAAGCATGTATAAGCAAATAAAATATTGGTGGACAATTATGACAAATCTGATCAAGCTGGTGTATAGGCTATGTGGCACCTCCAACAATTTCCTGTAAAACTTGTTGTAATAATATTATATAGTGGAATTTCATCCCAAATTGCACCTCTATTCTTGGATGGTTTCAATGTTAAATTGTTTAATGTTTGAAAAATAGTAATAATTATCATTAAAATTTATTTATTACATGTATTTCCAGAGTTGCTCCGAATGTAAAATAGGATATGGAGTTCCTTATTTAGCTTCATGACTCCTTAACTGCTGATATGAAGTGTTGTATAGGCTATTGTGTGCAAGCCCAATAGTTAGATGTTATCAGTTCTTATATAAATTTATACTATGGGAGAAAGTACTTACATGTAAACTGTGATTTGCTTTGGAATCCTGTTTTGAAAGAGGTTGGACATATCATTCATCATGCTCCATGAATTTACTTATATAGTCATTGTGAACAGCAACGTTCCAATAATAAATATTACTAATAAAAACTAGCTTGCCTTTCAGCACTTGAATATGCCCATTAATAAATTGGCACGCAATTGAGTTACAAAATGATTGGTTGAAGTAACCAAAGTGAGCTAATGCAGATATTTAACACTCATACTTTGAATGCAGCATCATTAATAAAAATACAACAACACAATAAAGACTGTTATATTTCCTATGTTCATTAAAAAAATTCTACAGACAAATTATTATGACAATTATCATGACAACTAATCACACTACTGTCTATTATATTAAAGAAATGTTGCTTGAGTCAGTGACATCACATTGATGCACTACTAATGGAGGTATTGACAAACTCGATATTTCCACCGCCTGTCTCTGTAGTGGAATAAATTACATAATTATCCTCAATTTATTTCTCGAGAAAATACTTACTCTCTTCCATTATCATGATAGCTGAATGCACCTGTAAAAACATATGGAATACCAACACCATAGTCCATCCAACCATCCCAATTATTGACATAACCAGTCAAAAAGCAATTCTTAGTGTGATAGTATGGGGCATGGCAACAGTAAAAGCGCCAACGTCTGTCTTCGTGATGATTGGAATGATAACTAATCACTCCATTAAGGACATAGTTGGCAGCACACTGAAAAGATAAAGGTTGATCAAACCAATTCACATAACCAGTCCAATAGCAATGACTATACGATGCCTGTGTAATAGTATGACAATCCACTCGCCATCGTCGATCTTCACGATGATTATTATGCTCACTTCGAACTCTAGAGATGCCTCTACAATCACCACAAACAACATTCAAATAACCATCCCACTGATTATTATAGTACTCCTGAGTAACTGCAGTTTCTCCTATTAAAGTTATGAAAGTGTCAGTGTAAGTGTGCATATACATGTAAGAAAACAACAACTAGAGACAGAGCCATGACAGGAAAATCAGAGACTACATTTTTATCATCCTCTGCACAATACAGAACAGTGATCATGATTATACATTATTATTTATAATATTATTATACATATAATTATTGATCAAAAAGCAATATTCGGATTTTTCTTGTTTGATAGATATTAATCTGCACATGTCTCAATAAACTGACCTTGTTTTTCCCAATTAATTTGTGCAGCATTACAGGTAACAGTGACTGAACTACCATCATCACTAGGACTTGTCTCACACTCCTCTTTGGTGCCGAACACTGATATTCTTGACAGGTCTAAATCTGGTGGGCTTACAGTTATCTCGTTTCCAGTGATTATAATATCTTCAGTGCCACTGCATTGGAATTCAACACATTGGCTTGACTGATCCATGCTATTGGATCTCGTTATATACACTGGTATTGAAGGTCTATCTCCAACTTGTAAACTCAACTCCGTGTCATCACTGCATCTTGCATTCAATCGAAAGTGACATGCCATTGAATCTTGTTCCATGAAGGCTTCTTTTTTGGACATTACCATTAATTCATCAAATACTTGTTGCGATTCTCCATCTGTGTAAGAGAACATGAAAAGAATATGTTTTTTTCACTTGTAATTAATTAAGAATGCACTAACCTTCTTGTTGTGATTGGCATGTAAACACAGTAAACTTAGGGCCATTCTGTTGGCATTCAGATTCTGAAGAAAAGAGCCCGACCGCATTGCCAGAAATGCCCTCCTTAGGTTCTGTGAGACTGATATCAACTACCACAGTTACTGTCCCCACAATACTGGATCTAGACTCATCACAATACACAGGTAGGCATACAAACTCATCATTGTTCAATTGCATTGAATGTCGAACAACACCATCAATCTCGACATCCAGGTGTGTTTGATCACTGCAATGCTGGAGTTGAGCACGAAGGTAGCAAGCATCCTTGCTTATTTGCATCTCATTATCTGTAAAACAAAAACAAGCAATGTTGTCAAACATGCACATGCATAATCATATACATATACCTGTGTTGGTTTCAGATACAGGAACAGCAAAACAGTTGTTGAAGAGAAAAGCAATCATAAGCCATGTCCAGGTCATTCTGTAATCCTTTGTATTTGTATGTTTGGAAAAAAGGTAAGTGGCTTGCTTATATACTACAAAAACAGTTGTAATGGTTCAACAATTTAGAGAGGATTTCTTTTTCCATATCCTAAATCTTGCATATACTCATTAGTATTGTGCCGTAAATTCTTAAATAGAAGCATGTCTTAAATAAACGCAGTGGGTTTCCTCGTCTTGAATCGAAACCTGGGCGTGGTTAAGAAGGTAACACGTGTTCTGTGAATTCACACTTCAAAAAGCGTCTCGGCCACGCGTATTTTTGGTGTAATTAAATTTTGGCTAATAAATCATATTAATTATAGACGCTAAAGAGTTAATAAAAGCCGGTCTCGAGTAGACGCCCGGGCTTCTTTTTAAGGATTTACGGTACATGGATTAAATGTCATTGTCAAAACAGTATACTGAATGAAGGATTTTACAGTTACTGTCAAAATACATGTAAGTTGTAAATTAAATAAATTGTTGGATGGAACATGAGTAGACAGTAGAGTAGTTATTTTAAAACTTTTGTTTTTGCAGTGAGCTTCATGTAACGAAGGAATTTAACGTTCATTTACATAATTGTAAGTATTGTTAATAATTATGGTTATAATCTATGTACAATGTTGATTTATATATTGAAGGAATACATAATGACATACAGTATAATAACGTTTTATAATTTAAATCTAAATCCACTAAAATATTATATCAGACACGGGTAGATATCTCTATATATCAGATAGGCCCTACCAACGAAAGAATCTCACCATTCGTAAAATTTGCAATATTAAGGTGGAAATTTGGTAATTAGCATTTCATTATTTGCTATGATTATATACATTTCTGATTACTGTCATAGTATGTTTTTAGGTAACTTGTTCTAATTATCCATATACTCAATTGCTTCGAAATTTTGAAATGAGCAGTGGAAAGACTGATGTGTGATAGGCCACTCACGTTACAATGTACACATGCTGTAGATAAGCTAATTCCAATGGCTAGTTGTACTAAATGTCCGATTTATTTGCATTTATAATGTATACTTATTAAATACTACTGGTACTGATTTAGTATGACAATATAATAGTCTAGTTTCTTGCAATTGTAGTTCTACACTGCAAAAACAATTTGGTTATTTCAACCAATCAGTTGGTTACCTCAATTGCATTTCAAATATCCCATTACTGCTCAATTGAGGTGTTGAAGAGTAGGCCAGCCTAACTTTTGGTGTTGGAATGTTGTTCACAATAACATGTAAATTAGTCATGATTCACAGTTTACAAGTCAGTACCTCCCCACTATAGGTTTACATAATTACTGACATTCTATCTGTCATCCTCCACTATTAATTTAATTAGTCGTTGTGAAGTAAAATTACAACTTGAATTAGCTTCCAACAGCCAAATACTGCAGTGTGGTGTGAAAAGGCATATTATTAAATGGGCTTGCAATTGAGGTAACCAACTCATTGGTTGAAATGACCAAACTTTTTTGCAGAGTATTTTACTAGCTCATTCCAGAGTAATTAAATATGCACATGAATTTGTACTTCCACAGATATTTGAAAAGTCAGGACATGTATAATACCATTCTTTATTATGGCATGTAATTTATATACTAGCCAATATAGATCAAAATCAATAGACTACTTGTAAACATTATACATAGCTAGACAAGAAAGCAGCATTGATTTATATAGTCTCAGGAGGAATTGAAACTCATGTAACCAAATGAGGGTTAAAATAGCCTATTCATTATTGCAGTGAATACTCTGCATAATTACATACACTGTAAAAATTGATTTGTTAATTCAACCAATTTTATTGGTTACATCAGTTTCATCAGTGTTCTATTTGTTGCTGAATATGAATAGCTTTGTGCAATTTAGTTAATGAGCCAATTCTAATGAGCCAAACCATTATTAAATCTTACAAAGTACATAGAGCAATGATTTAGCTCATTAACTAAGTTATGTTAATATATAGTTTTATAGAGCAGCTAATCCAGTGTACTATAAACAACAATTGAGAGTATGCTCTCACATTCACTATCAAAGAGAACACAGAAGCGAAACATATAATTATGTAAGATATGTTTTAACCGATGAAATTGGTTAAAACAACAAATCAGTTTTTAGAGTGTAGTGAAATACAATTATAAATATCTCTGACATTCATAATAATTGTGATAAAGGTGCACAAAGATCCCGGTAATGGAAGTACAGACCTACTTAATTATTATATACAAATCAGGTCTTGTGGATTACCAATGTGGTTGTGGTATGTCAACATTCTATTGCTCATAATGCAGATGCTCTGTTTGATGTGGTCGGGCAGCATTTTCGTTCAAGTATTTGCCCTTTGACATTCCATTGCAGTTAGCTTAGTGTATGTTAAATTGAGATTAGAATAGCATGTTGATGTATAATAATACATGTTTCTAGCTGGATCTAGTGAAGGATTTCTAATTGCACAAGTAATTATGTTGTAGTACCAGACATCAAATCATGACGTTTGCAAGATTACATTGTAATATTTATTATCTACAGTTGCAGTTGCAATATACACATACATATATATATAATATACAATGTACTGTAAACGTAATAGGTTATTTTAACCTTTAGTTGGTTTCAGGAGTTTCAATACAAATATATTTTCATCAACATGCATGCTGATTTATTTTTCCTGCTAGCTAAAATTTACAAGTCATGTGCAGTTGATTTGATCTTGATCTACACTGTAAAAATGTATATGTTATTTTAACAGACCAGTTACCTCAGTTGCATGTACATTTATAATACATAGTTAGAAACATCAAATACGAGGATAATTAACATTTTATCTGGTTATAAAATAGCTATATATATAATAAAAAGACTACAGTCATGATTGTACATTTTACATGTGGCAGTAAGGTGTATATTGTTACATACATTCATGATTGCATGATTACTGATAACAATTGTTTTTACTATAACCAATAATTTGAAACAAATCGTTTCATATTATCTCATTATCAATAACAGCCTCTTTATATGGTAGTAGAGTGTATATTGGTATATACATTCCTGATTGCATGATTAGTTTTTACTATAACCAATAATTTGAAACAAATCGTTTCATATTATCTCATTTTCAAGTTATCAATAACAGCCTCTTTATATGGTAGTAGGGTATTGGTATGTATATTCCTGATTGCATGATTAGTTTTTACTATAACCTATAATTTGAAACAAATCGTTTCATATTATCTCATTTTGAAGCTATCAATAACAGCCTCTTTATATGGTAGTAGGGTGTATATTGGTATGTACATTCCTGATTGGATGATTAGTTTTTACTATAACCTATGATTTGAAACAAATCGTTTCATATTATCTCATTTTGAAGTTATCAATAACAGCCTCTTTATATGATAGTAGGGTATATATTGGTATGTACATTCCTGATTGCATGATTAGTTTTTACTATAACCTATAATTTGAAACAAATCGTTTCATATTATCTCATTTTGAAGTTATCAATAACAGCCTCTTTATATGGTAGTAGGGTGTATATTGGTATGTACATTCCTAATTGCATGATTAGTTTTTACTATAACCAATAATTTGAAACAAATCGTTTCATATTATCTCATTTTGAAGTTATCAATAACAGCCTCTTTATATGGTAGTAAGGTGTATTTGGGTATATGCATTTATGAGTATATTCATAACATTCCTTTTTCCCATACAGCTATATTATAACCAGACAAAATGCTAATTATCCTCTTATTTCATGTTTCTAACAATATATTGGAAATGTAAGTAAATTCATTTTTACAGTGTATATTGACTAATATAAAGTACATGTCATAACAAGGCATATGGTAACAAACATATTAATACAATGTAGCTATATACGCAGCATTATATTATATAGGTACAACATGTGGTGTATGTTACTACCTCATTCCAGAGTAATTAATTAATATAAATGTGCACATGAATTTGTACTTGTAATAGCAAACATGTATGTAATTATTATGGGATTTACTTGTTTAAAGTATATGTACATTGTATTGCTTTAATACAAGGTAGCTATAATTATATATATATATATACATAGCATAGTATTATATACGTACAACGTGTGGTGTATTATTAGTATCCCAATTCACATCTGCGAAAACAACAGATGTTACTAGCTCATTTCAGAGTTAATTATAAATAATATAAATGTGTACATGAAGGTGTACTTATAATAGCGAATAACGTGTGATGTACTCCGGAGATATTTGAAAAGCCAGGACATGTATAATACCATTCTTTATTATGGCATGTAATTTATATACTACTTGTAAACATTATGCATAGCTAGACAAGAAAGCAGCATTGATTTATATAGTCTCAGGAGGAATTGAAACTCATGTAACCAAATGAGGGTTAAAATAGCCTATTCATTATTGCAGTGAATACTCTGCATAATTACATACACTGTAAAAATTGATTTGTTAATTCAACCAATTTTATTGGTTACATCAGTTTCATCAGTGTTCTATTTGTTGCTGAATATGAATAGCTTTGTGCAATTTAGTTAATGAGCCAATTCTAATGAGCCAAACCATTATTAAATCTTACAAAGTACATAGAGCAATGATTTAGCTCATTAACTAAGTTATGTTAATATATAGTTTTATAGAGCAGCTAATCCAGTGTACTATAAACAACAATTGAGAGTATGCTCTCACATTCACTATCAAAGAGAACACAGAAGCGAAACATATAATTATGTAAGATATGTTTTAACCGATGAAATTGGTTAAAACAACAAATCAGTTTTTAGAGTGTAGTGAAATACAATTATAAATATCTCTGACATTCATAATAATTGTGATAAAGGTGCACAAAGATCCCGGTAATGGAAGTACAGACCTACTTAATTATTATATACAAATCAGGTCTTGTGGATTACCAATGTGGTTGTGGTATGTCAACATTCTATTGCTCATAATGCAGATGCTCTGTTTGATGTGGTCGGGCAGCATTTTCGTTCAAGTATTTGCCCTTTGACATTCCATTGCAGTTAGCTTAGTGTATGTTAAATTGAGATTAGAATAGCATGTTGATGTATAATAATACATGTTTCTAGCTGGATCTAGTGAAGGATTTCTAATTGCACAAGTAATTATGTTGTAGTACCAGACATCAAATCATGACGTTTGCAAGATTACATTGTAATATTTATTATCTACAGTTGCAGTTGCAATATACACATACATATATATATAATATACAATGTACTGTAAACGTAATAGGTTATTTTAACCTTTAGTTGGTTTCAGGAGTTTCAATACAAATATATTTTCATCAACATGCATGCTGATTTATTTTTCCTGCTAGCTAAAATTTACAAGTCATGTGCAGTTGATTTGATCTTGATCTACACTGTAAAAATGTATATGTTATTTTAACAGACCAGTTACCTCAGTTGCATGTACATTTATAATACATAGTTAGAAACATCAAATACGAGGATAATTAACATTTTATCTGGTTATAAAATAGCTATATATATAATAAAAAGACTACAGTCATGATTGTACATTTTACATGTGGCAGTAAGGTGTATATTGTTACATACATTCATGATTGCATGATTACTGATAACAATTGTTTTTACTATAACCAATAATTTGAAACAAATCGTTTCATATTATCTCATTATCAATAACAGCCTCTTTATATGGTAGTAGAGTGTATATTGGTATATACATTCCTGATTGCATGATTAGTTTTTACTATAACCAATAATTTGAAACAAATCGTTTCATATTATCTCATTTTCAAGTTATCAATAACAGCCTCTTTATATGGTAGTAGGGTATTGGTATGTATATTCCTGATTGCATGATTAGTTTTTACTATAACCTATAATTTGAAACAAATCGTTTCATATTATCTCATTTTGAAGCTATCAATAACAGCCTCTTTATATGGTAGTAGGGTGTATATTGGTATGTACATTCCTGATTGGATGATTAGTTTTTACTATAACCTATGATTTGAAACAAATCGTTTCATATTATCTCATTTTGAAGTTATCAATAACAGCCTCTTTATATGATAGTAGGGTATATATTGGTATGTACATTCCTGATTGCATGATTAGTTTTTACTATAACCTATAATTTGAAACAAATCGTTTCATATTATCTCATTTTGAAGTTATCAATAACAGCCTCTTTATATGGTAGTAGGGTGTATATTGGTATGTACATTCCTAATTGCATGATTAGTTTTTACTATAACCAATAATTTGAAACAAATCGTTTCATATTATCTCATTTTGAAGTTATCAATAACAGCCTCTTTATATGGTAGTAAGGTGTATTTGGGTATATGCATTTATGAGTATATTCATAACATTCCTTTTTCCCATACAGCTATATTATAACCAGACAAAATGCTAATTATCCTCTTATTTCATGTTTCTAACAATATATTGGAAATGTAAGTGCAACTGAGGTAACAAGTGTTCTGTTAAAATAACAAATTCATTTTTACAGTGTATATTGACTAATATAAAGTACATGTCATAACAAGGCATATGGTAACAAACATATTAATACAATGTAGCTATATACGCAGCATTATATTATATAGGTACAACATGTGGTGTATGTTACTACCTCATTCCAGAGTAATTAATTAATATAAATGTGCACATGAATTTGTACTTGTAATAGCAAACATGTATGTAATTATTATGGGATTTACTTGTTTAAAGTATATGTACATTGTATTGCTTTAATACAAGGTAGCTATAATTATATATATATATATACATAGCATAGTATTATATACGTACAACGTGTGGTGTATTATTAGTATCCCAATTCACATCTGCGAAAACAACAGATGTTACTAGCTCATTTCAGAGTTAATTATAAATAATATAAATGTGTACATGAAGGTGTACTTATAATAGCGAATAACGTGTGATGTACTCCGGAGATATTTGAAAAGCCAGGACATGTATAATACCATTCTTTATTATGGCATGTAATTTATATACTACTTGTAAACATTATGCATAGCTAGACAAGAAAGCAGCATTGATTTATATAGTCTCAGGAGGAATTGAAACTCATGTAACCAAATGAGGGTTAAAATAGCCTATTCATTATTGCAGTGAATACTCTGCATAATTACATACACTGTAAAAATTGATTTGTTAATTCAACCAATTTTATTGGTTACATCAGTTTCATCAGTGTTCTATTTGTTGCTGAATATGAATAGCTTTGTGCAATTTAGTTAATGAGCCAATTCTAATGAGCCAAACCATTATTAAATCTTACAAAGTACATAGAGCAATGATTTAGCTCATTAACTAAGTTATGTTAATATATAGTTTTATAGAGCAGCTAATCCAGTATACTATAAACAACAATTGAGAGTATGCTCTCACATTCACTATCAAAGAGAACACAGAAGCGAAACATATAATTATGTAAGATATGTTTTAACCGATGAAATTGGTTAAAACAACAAATCAGTTTTTAGAGTGTAGTGAAATACAATTATAAATATCTCTGACATTCATAATAATTGTGATAAAGGTGCACAAAGATCCCGGTAATGGAAGTACAGACCTACTTAATTATTATATACAAATCAGGTCTTGTGGATTACCAATGTGGTTATGGCATGTAATTTATAAACTACTTCTAAACATTGTGCATAGCTAGACAAGAAAGCAGCATTGATTTATATAGTCTCAGGAGGAATTGAAACTCATGTAACCAAATGAGAGGTAAAATAACCCATTCATTATTGCAGTGAATACTCTGCATAATTACATAGTGAAATACAATTATTAAATATCCCTACAATAGTTCTGAACCTTCAGGTAAAAAATAACTTTCTATTTATATTTCTTGTTCATTGAAGAAGTCCAAATGAATGCTACAAATAGGTAGTGAGCCTTGTTATCTCAACTTTAAGACCCGAGCAATCTGGACTGTTTTACCTGAAGCTGATGAGCTCACTATTTTCATAAGAGATATTTCTGGATTTAATCTTCTCTCGATCAAGGGTTGATGGTCTAGGTACCTCAGGGTTTTCCTGTTGTACAGTATTTGCCCTTTGACGTTCCTTTGATTTTAGTTTAGTGTATGTTAAATTGAGATTAGAATAGCATGTTGATGTATAATAATACATGTTTCTAGCTAGATCTAGTGAAGGATTTGCAAGTCCATGCTTCTGAAGAGTAATAGTGCTATTGTGATTTCTAGTTGCACAAGTAATTATGTTGTAGTACCAGACATCAAATCATGACGTTTGCAAGATTACATTACAATATTTATTATCTACAGTTACAGTTACAATATGTACTCTACAAATGAATGGCTTATTTAAACCCTCATTTGGTTACATGAGTTTCAATTCCTCCTGAGACTGTATAAGTCAATGCTTCTTTCTTGTCCAGCTAGGTGATTTTTACAAGTAGTAATTTCATTTTGATCTATATTGACAAATTATGGCATGATAACAAAAGCAATGCAATGTACATGTGGTGACGTTTCAAATAATTGGGGAGTATATCACATGTTATTTGCTATTATTAGTACAAATTCATGTACATAATTATATTAATTAATTACTCTAGTAACGTCTGTTGTTTTTGCAGATGTTGGAATTGAAATATTAATAATACACCTTACACAGCAAAAACAGTTGGTTTATTTTAACCTTAAAACTCAAACAAGCCACTATGTTTGTTGTTACTTTAACCAGGGATGGTTACAATAATCTACTTGACACTTAATGAACTTCTACTAGTTAAAACTAACCATGTAGGTATCATTAACATTTCATATTGTCAAAGTCATCAATTGCTGATTAAAAAAATCCGTTTAAGAAAGTCAAATAAAACTTTGAATAATTTCGCACAAAATACAGTGAAATAAAATGCTTAATAATACACGATTTACTGAAACATAGACAGTGTAAAAAAAGTAATATAAGTACCTCCTACTGGCACTTATATCCTTGCTTATTGCAAAAGTTTAAGTTCAATATAATTATGCTTATATCCAAGCTTACAACAGTTTATATCAGCTTATAGGTTCAGTTATAAGACATGTGTTATAAGAATGCCTATATCAATGGTATAAAGGATAGCTTATAGCAGAATTATACACACATTGTAATCATATGCAATGCTTATAATAAATTAGTTAACCCGACTAATCACTTGATCACTTTGAAAAGAGAAAATACTTAACATGAAACTGCTAGCATGGTATGATACAAAACAAACAATATCTGAAAAGTTTAAAGTATGAAATAATGAAATACATAACAAAATAATATCAAACCTGAAAAAAGTACAAAGTGTAAGTATGAAATAACAGGAAAATTATAATAAACATGTCTCTGCATGATACTGTCTCATGTGGAGGGATTAATGAATTAGGTATACAGTTAGTTTATTCTAAACCACTCCCATCAGATACTGAAAACTCGGAATCAGAGACCATCTCATTGTCGGATTGACCACTGTGATGACTGGTGACATCTGTAGCAGTTTCTTGTGATAATTGATTTACTTGGTGCACATAATGTCATAGCAACATCATGCATGTATAGTCTGGCGAGCAGACCTTTCGCCTCCGCTTTTATATTGGGACAGGGTGGAGGAAAGGTCTGGATTCTCTTGACACGATCTCATGGGCTCTACAGGAATGTTGATAGAGCCAATCAGATACATGTAGTCACATGACTCTAGCCATGAGCACGAGATTAAAATAGACATATAAATTCCTCACATCCTAATTTTGAGGCCATCGTAAATGGGACAAACTTTATAATTATAACACATATATTGTTTTCACTAAAGATATATGCCACTCATTAATTAGAACTCATTGATTGTGAACAATCTGTTCAAACGTTCGCTTGTAGTATACCTCATCTGCAATCAAGAACGAGACACAGTACTGTGCAAATTGATATTGTGCTAGCCAAGTGGGATCAAGCTTATTCATTACAAACTTCTCATAATATACTGTAGCGGATTTAGATTATAAAAAGTTATTATACTGTATGTAATTATGTATTCCTTCAATCTATAAAACAACATTGTACATAGATTATATCAATATTAACAATACTTACAATAATATGTATTAAATACACATACCTGTTGATATCTAGTGTTTTTATGACTAACAATACCTTTTAGATGTCTAGAGATTGTCTAGTAGCAAAACTGGCAAAATCACTATTATTATAATACTGAATAAGATGATTTTGCCACACGACTATCTCTGACGATCTCTAGGCATCTAAAAGGTATTGTTAGTCATAAAAACACTATAATTATAGATATCAACAGGTATGTGTGTATTAAGACTTGTCTCTATAATTTCAGCTCATCACTTGCAATTGAAATGTATGAACAGTCATTTTTTTCCATACTCTCTGATACATATAATATACAATGTGTCAATAGTATTACTTTACATGGATTGAATGTCCCTGTCAAATTACACATGATCTAATATTCAGTTTATAGAATGAAGGAATTTACAGTTACTTTCAAAATACACGTAAGTTGTAAATAAAATAAATTGTTGGTAGTTATGGAATATGAGTAGACAGTAGAGTAGTTATTTTAACAATTTTGTTTTTGTAGTGAATTTCATGGAACGAAGGAATTTACAGTAAATACATATTATTGTAAGTATTGTTGATATTGTTATAATCTATGTACAATGTTGTTTTATAGATTGAAGGAATACATAATTACATACAGTATAATAACTTTTTATAATATAAATCTAAATCCACTACAGTATATTATGAGAAGTTTGTAATGAATAAGCTTGATCCCACTTGGCTAGCAAAGTATCAATTTGCACAGTACTGTGTCTCGTTCTTGATCGCAGATGAGGAATACTACAAGCGAACGTTTGAACCGGATTGTTCACAATCAATGAGTTCTAATTCATGAGTGGTGGCATATATCTTTAGTGAAAACAATATATGTGTTCTAATTATAAAGTTTGTCACATTTACGATGGCCTCAAAATTAGGATGTGAGGAATTTGTATGTCTATTTTAATCCTGTGCTCATGGCTAGAGTCATGTGACTACATGTATCTCATTGGACATTCCTGTAGAGCCCATGAAATCGTGTCAAGAGAATCCAGACCTTTCCCCCACCCTGTCCCAATATAAAAGTGGAGCCGAAAGGTCTGCTCGCCAGACTATACATGCATAATGCTACTATGACATTATGTGCACCAAGTATAAAATACTCATTTCCCTATCTGTCTTTGATCCTGCATATTTATGGTCACTGCTAATACATGTCCCAGTAATGTGATTAAAACCAAAATGCAACAAGTACATAATTATGTAATTTTCCGCATTATTTCCGCGATATCTCCTTCCCAGATACGTATATCCAATTAATTATCCTTCGCCCACGTAGGGGAGCGGTGAGCGTGTATAAAAACCCATGTTTTATCACATTTGATACCAGTTGCTCTAAAGTTTTGAAAGTAAGTATATGTGTATTATTATTTTTGTGTGATAACTACTCTCAATGTACAGATGTTTTGTATTGTAACCATAGTTTTTGCAGTGGTACTCTACATGCAATAACTATCATCATTTTCATAATTATCATTTTAATTTATATTCCAAACATTAGATATATTCACACTCAAAAAGGCCGGTCATTATTTTCTGAATAATCACAATATGACAAGCATCAACATACTTGTTATATTAGGACTCTTGTCTCTGTCCAGTATCATTAAAGCTGTTCCAGTCATTGATTCACTAGACAATGGTGAACAAAAAAATTGCATTGCTCCTAGTAAGTATACGTAATTCATAATTTTAATTATTATATTTATGCTGTAACATGTCTGCATAATCTGGTTCAAAATTTGTTTTCTTGTACAGGAGCATGTCTGGACTCACTCTACATAATGGGGTTCACCTCAGGCCTTGATTATGCAGGCACTGATGTTAGTCATGCTGTGACAATCGGACTAGCTGATGGAATTACCAAACTTAGTCTTCTTCCAAACCTCCCAGAACAAGATTACTAGAAGCACAAGGGAGACCTGTGGAAGATAAGTTTTAAAGATGACTTTCTTCTAAATTATTGTGTCATGAAATATGATATCAGATCAATTGCTATAATGGAGAATGGTGATGATGGTTGGAATATTGAGACAATTGTCACATTCATCAAAAGTGGCAATGATTATGAGCTGGCAACAAGTGACTTTCATGTCAACCACTGGATTGATGGTAATCGTAAAGGTGACTCTCATCGTCGCCTAGACCTAACCCTTGTTTTTTAACTGAAAATGTGTGCATGAATGCTTTTAATGTATGTGCATTCTGCATGATGTTTAATTTTTTAAATTTCTTTTATAATCACATATGCTATATACTATAGTTGTAAATTGTAGTTTCAGTTTTAACTTTTTCCCTCCAAATATTATTATTAATGTAAACAAATTGGAAGAATTTTCTTTTTAATGAATTTCATATTTTGAAAAAAATAGTGCAGTCATATCCCGTTACAAATAAATATATAACTAGCATTTATACAGCTATGGAATTATATTGTTTAAGGTGGGCATCTATAATGAATGCACTCACAGTGCAGTACCTTCGCCACAATTATTGCGATTTGTGAAACAAAAATGATTCAGCACTAACAAGAAAATATTTGCAGACAATATTTTACTGTAATAATAATTATTGTAATAACTGTATGTGTTGATTAGAACTATTGCCAGGGATGGGCACAAATATTTAATGTTGAGTAGAGCAGCTTCTCGATTTAAACTGTTAAATGCTTCACTTGTATCATCTTGAAATAATTGTCGCATTGCATGTATGACACACAGCTTCACCTCCAGCCTGCTAAAAGCAGAACTTCAACATCTTAGATAACAACAACATCTCCAGGCTGTTGCAGAATTACAGCCAAGACTACCTGACTCGCCGAAGGCGAGTGTGTTATGTAAACGAGACCTTTATTGACCGCCCAAGTGCTACATTGAAACACACGATGCACTGTCAAGTGTGTTCTAAGTGATTTATTGACGATCTGGTGAACTACCACTGTGGTTGAAGCAGCTTCGTTAGTAGAGGTGAGCAAAGTGTGCAATAACTATTTATTGCACGCAAAAGTGTGCAATAAGTGATTTAATGGTCAATCACGTGACGCAATATCTGCACTCTGATTGGCCACAGGTCACATGATCAGCAATAATGACTAATATAAAGTACATGTCATAACAAGACATATGGTAACAAACATATTAATACAATGTAGCTATATACATAGCATAGTATTATATAGGTACAACCTGTGGTGTATTATCTGTGAAAACAACAGATTTTACTAGCTCACTCCAGAGTAATTAAATATGCATGAATTTGTACTTGTAATGGAAAACCTGTGATATACTCCACAGATATTTGAAAAGTCATCACGTGTATATAATTATTACAGGATTTACGTGTTTAAAGTACTTGTACATTGTATTGGTTTTGTTAATTAACACAATGTAGCTATATACATATGTAGCATAGTATTATATTGGTACAACCAGTTGTGTATTATTAGTATTCAGATCTTAACATCTGCAAAACCACAGATGTTACTAGCTCATTGCAGAGTAATTAAATATATGTACATGAAGTTATACGCAAATAATGTGATGTACTCAACAGATATTTGATTAGTCAGCACATGTATGTACCATTTTTTTATTATGCATGGCGTGTACTGTATATACTGGTCAATATACAAGACAGACAAGAAAGCAGCATTGATTTATATAGTCTCAGGAGTAATTGAAACTCAAACGAGGGTTAAAATAACACATTCATTTTTACAATGTTGGTATAGGGTTTTGAAAATACCCCAACTATAACTAAACAAACTCAGTCTGAATATGTTCCTCTTCCTACCTATCCAAGTCTTTGCTAAACAAATGAAGTACATGTTTCCTTTTCACCAGGTATTACATGACTCACATTACATATTACATCATAATTACCCTCGCCGCGTAGCGCAGTCGGAAGGGTACGGTAATCGTTTTGTCTGTGTGTGTGTCTGTCTGTTAGCAGTTTTTCTGGAAAAATAAAAACATTGACATTTCAAACGGGGTACTGGTAGACTTCAAATTATACAAGGAAAAAAAATAACGTAGGAAATCTTCTAAAACCTTTTGGTTCTAAAGTTATGACAATATTTATAACTCACAGTTACCGTTTCACGACTTTAAGATGAAACGAGGGCAATAAAGAGAGTAAACATGGACACACAAACACAAGTTATCCTGTTTCATGGCCTGTCGCTAGCCAAGAAACATTTGAAACCAAAAACAATCGAGGTAATGGTTGCTACTACTATGCTACACCACCATTGATGCAAGCTACTTAGCTCCACCTACAGGCATTGTCACGTGCACGTGAATGTAGTTTTCACACGTTGAGACACGTTGAAGACTTCATTGTTTTTCGAAGGAAAACAGAGAATAAGATGTAAGATATATATACAAAATTATTTAAACATTTTTTTCATTGATATATTTGTTATGTCTTTTAAACAGTTTTAAATTCAGTACTCGTTTTCTTGTCAGTAATCATTCTTATTTCCCAAAACACACTTGTGGCGAGGGTTCTGCATTGCAAGTGCAGTTTTAAACTTATGTTCATATAAAGTAGCAGCAATCATAGAACACACCTGTAATTGAATAATTATAGCAAAGTAAACAAATAGAGTGGAGTATATACTTCCCATCCTTGAATTCCATACACTGTAAAAATGTTTTAACCCTCATGAGTTTAGTAAAAGGTAAAAGGGCTAGTTGTAGAAACCATGAATATCATAACATCACTCTGTGTAAGTGCAGGTAGTGTCTCTGGATCTTTTTGTCACTCATTTATAGCATAGGTATCAGAAAGAAGCTAAGCCCAGCAGATGCTAATTTCTTTTTATAACTTTCTCTTGAGCTGTAAGTCAGGCTCAACATGTACTATTACTTTGGATTTATATCCATACCTACGTGATAATATGCGTACGCGCATTTTCTGCCAACCAATATGGCAGACCGGATGCTCTGCCCACTTCCTTGCAACTCCTCTATAGTATAGTATAGTATAGTATGGTATAGTATGGTATTGTATAGTATAGTATTGTATGTAGTACAGTATAATATAGAATATTATAGTATGGTATAGTATATAGTATAGTATAGTATAGTATTTAGTGTAGTATAATATAGTATAGTATATATATGTAGTGTAGTATATAGTATAGTATAGTATAGGGTATAGTATAGTTGAGTATAGTATGGTATAGTATAGTATAGTATTATAGTATAGTATAGTATATATAGTGTAGTATAATATAGTATAGTATAGTAAAGCAAAGTTAAGTATATTTCCTTGTTCTTTGCAAATAGTTTGTTTGAACTCCCCACTGTCTGTAGTTTTCTTTGATAACAAATACACACAACTATCATTATACCCTTCCACTTATACTTCATGGAAAGGGTAATTAAACTCACAATGTTATAATTATAATAAGGTGTTCATAATTGACTCATTATTACTATTAAAATAATTAAAGCATTCACTCAACGACCTGATGATGTAATTATGATGTAATATGTAATGTGAGTCATGTAATACCTGGTGAAAAGGAAACACGCATAACATGTGCTTCTTTTGTGTAGCAAAGACTGGGATAGGTAGGAAGAGAAGCATATTCAGACTGAGTTTGTTTAGTTATAGTTGGGGTATTTTCAAAACCCTATACCAACATTGTAAAAATCCTTGCAACTGTATTAACCACTAAATTAGTTATTTTAAAGATTTTGAATTTGTAGTGATATATATATAGTTTAAATAATCAGCATACTCACACATATATATCATTGTCTCGGATTAGATGAAATCATCTGTATGTTTACAGGTTCAGCAAATTGAAAAAAATTGATTGTGCCATGTGCTGGCAGCAAAGGTGAAAATGTGCTTCATAGAGGTGAATTTTTGCCTAATAGAGATTATATATACTGTTGTGCATGCTTGGGCTGCTATTGGACATCAGAGGTATCATAGTTAATTAACTCTCGCCCGCATAGGCAGAGCGGGGGGTTACAGTATCAGGTTTTCTGTCTGACCAAACTTCCTGGACAACTAACAACATTGAGACTTCAATCGAGCGACCAAAAGACTTGAAATTATACATGAATCAAAATGAAAGACAGGCTTTTTGTAAAGCAATTCAGTTATAAAGTTGTGACAATTTTACAAATCCCGATTGCCATTTCACCACTTTCAGAAGACTTCTGGTAGCAAAAGAGCACATGGAAACACAAATAATCTTGTTTGAAAGCTATCTCTGTCGAATAACAGCTTGAAATGAAGTATACACAATTGAAGTAATGGCTTCTACGACTTCGAGCTGGCTCTAACAAGTTATAGGTCCCCACAGTCATCCACGTGATTGTAAGAAGCCACAAAACTGTTTTCCATATAATTATATACTATAAGGATAATAAAAACATTTTTAAAAAATGAAAGTATGTAGGGATATATATTTATATGGATTTGGCAACAAATTAAAGACCACTACCACATTCAACACCACTTCTACATAACAACCGTAGATAGGTATTTATCTTTTTTTTTGCCTTTATTCTAGCTATATATATTTATGTAATATTGTTATGTAGAAGTGGTGTTTAATATGGAAGTGGTATTTAATTTGTTGCCAAAGCCATCTTTTTACTGTGCTTTTTTTGGTTTTGATATATATCCCTACATACTCTTTCATTTTTAAAAACGTTTTTATTATTCTTGTTTCCATTCTGTTTTTAAAATCAATAACTCCGTAAATTGTTTATGACTATTTTGTTTCATTCACAGCATTGATATTTTCTGCAGGAATTATGTCCAGAAGGAGACATTACTCAAAATTTACTGAAATATTACTTATTTAAATTAATAATTACAATATGTAACTATAAATATTATAAGGTATTATATATATATATATATATATATATATATATATATATATATATATATATATATATATATATATACATTATGTATATGTATAATATTATATATCACAGCTAGTACACTGATGATATCAGTAATATATTGATTAATCAACTTCATAAAAAATAATTATTATATACAATGAATTAGTGACTTAACTATGACAAAATAATGAAAATTTCTTATCTGACTGTGATCAGCTAACACATCAGTACAGAAGCACATTCAGTAATACTTTTTGTGCACGACAGTTCAGTATCATATGGGTTTGCATACTTTGCTTACATATTCTATTTGTGGAAGTGTCGCTGTAATCTTAGTGTGTATTCTACGTATATTGGCTATGTAAATATGTAATACATTATACAACTTATCTGTTTTGTAGAACATCTGATATCCATATCAATCTTAAAATTAATGGATGGTTTATTACAAATGGCGTCCTATTGTAGCGATAGTGGGTGAAAGTATTCGTTGTCTAGGTCTATATATAGGAATTATAAACTCTTGGTAGGACTTCGAGTGTAAGTTGTCGCACATATATAATATAATCTCAGCTAGTACAATAATTGTAATAATTATTATTAATATTATTATTAAAAATTAGTATAATATAAATAATAATAATATACAATATAATATTAGTGTTATAGTGTAAAAAAAATAATAATAATATTAATAATAATAGTAATGTAATATTTGAATACTATTAAGTGAGGTGTATCTGCCCCTCACTAACAGCAAGGACAAGTGAGTCAGTATTGATACTTCTTTTATAAAGTGAACGAGATCCTCTGATACAGGTGATAGCAGATCTGAGAAGAGAGAAACTAAGACTGCAACGTAGCCACGCCGTAACTAGACTGTATGGTTGATCTCTTTTTTCAGCTAATAATGATGCTAATCTTTTATAAGCTACAGAGGTAGACTTTGACATTCCACCAGAAGTTGAGAAAACTAATGGGGTAAAAGAGGCTAATTCAACTTCGTGAACTCTTTGTTCATATAGTCTTTTCTTCTCTCGTTCTTGTCTTTGATATGCTGAGGGTAATTGGAGTTTACGATACGTCAGAGCGTTGGGGTTAAAAACCATTACATCGAAAAATGCTCGTTGATATCGATTACCCCAGAATCCTAGAGAACTAATGTCAACGCGAGCTGCATCTTCAGTATTTGCAGTTTCATGAGTGAAGGCCTCTCCTGTGTGGGGTTGCAAATGAGGTTCGATTTGTACATCATGACACACTTCTGCCTTTACTTTGGCAGTAAAATCTCTCAATTCATTATGTCTTATTGTAGGATAGCCTCCAGTGGGACAGGTAAGTGCATGATCAATAGAGAACGGATGGCTACATACACAATGACTGGCTAAATGTGAGGGCGTCAAGCCATGTCTCAAGCAGAGAGCACCTCTGAATGCTCCTTTGTGGAGTGAAAAACCATGTTCCTCTATTGGGTGTACAGAAAGCCATGAAGAAGCTCCCTTCTCAGAACCTAGCTCCATAGTACGATGAAGATGCTCAGGTAGTCTTGGCTGTAATTCTGCAACAGCCTCGAGATGTTGTTGTTATCTAAGATGTCAAAGTTCTGCTTTTAGCAGGCTGGAGGTGAAACTGTGCGTCATACATGCAATACGACAATTATTTCAAGATGATACAAGTGAAGCAGTTATACTTGTTGATGCCCCAACGCATTTAACAGTTTCAATCGAGAAGCTGCTCTACTCAACATTAAATATTTGTGCCCATCCCTGGCAATAGTTCTAATCAACACATACAGTTATTACAATAATTATTATTACAGTAAAATATTGTCTGTAAATATTTTCTTGTTAGTACTGAATCGTTTTTGTTTCACAAGTCGCAATAATTTTGGCGAAGGTACCGCACTGTGAGTGCATTCATTGTAGATTTATTTTCTGCTTCATTAGAAGATGCCCACCTCAAACAATATAATTCGCATAGCTGTATAAATGCTAGTTACATATTTATTTGTAACGGGATATGACTGCACTATTTTTTTCAAAATATGAAATTCATTAAAAAGAAAATTCTTCCAATTTGTTTACATTAATAATATTTGGAGGGAAAAAGTTAAAACTGAAACTACAATTTACAACTATAGTATATAGCATATGTGATTATAAAAGAAATTAAAAAAATGAAAACATCATGCAGAATGCACATACATTAAAAGCATTCATGCACACATTTTCAGTTAAAAAACAAGGGTTAGGTCTAGGCGACGATGAGAGTCACCTTTACGATTACCATCAATCCAGTGGTTGACATGAAAGTCACTTGTTGCCAGCTCATAATCATTGCCACTTTTGATGAATGTGACAATTGTCTCAATATTCCAACCATCATCACCATTCTCCATTATAGCAATTGATCTGATATCATATTTCATGACACAATAATTTAGAAGAAAGTCATCTTTAAAACTTATCTTCCACAGGTCTCCCTTGTGCTTCTAGTAATCTTGTTCTGGGAGGTTTGGAAGAAGACTAAGTTTGGTAACTCCATCAGCTAGTCCGATTGTCACAGCATGACTAACATCAGTGCCTGCATAATCAAGGCCTGAGGTGAACCCCATTATGTAGAGTGAGTCCAGACATGCTCCTGTACAAGAAAACAAATTTTGAACCAGATTATGCAGACATGTTACAGCATAATTATAATAATTAAAATTATGAATTATGTATACTTAGTAGGAGCAATACAATTGTTTTGTTCACCATTGTCTAGTGAATCAATGACTGGAACAGCTTTAATGATACTGGACAGAGACAAGAGTCCTAATATAACAAGTATGTTGATGCTTGTCATATTGTGATTATTCAGAAAAATTAATAATGACCGGCCTTTTTGAGTGTGAATATATCTAATGTTTGGAACAGAAATTAAAATGATAATTATGAAAATGATGATAGTTATTGCATGTAGAGTACCACTGCAAAAACTATGGTTATAATACAAAACATCTGTACATTGAGAGTAGTTATCACACAAAAATAATAATACACATATACTTACTCTCAAAACTTTAGAGCAACTGGTATCAAATGTGATAAAACATGGGTTTTTATACACGCTCACCGCTCCCCCACGTCGACGAAGGTTAATTAATTGGATATACGTATCTGGGAAGGAGATATCGCGGAAATAATGCGGAAAATTACATAATTATGTACTTGTTGCATTTTGGTTTTAATCACATTACTGGGACATGTATTAGCAGTGACCATAAACATGCAGGATCAAAGACAGATAGGGAAATGAGTATTTTATACTTGGTGCACATGATGTCATAGTAACATCATGCATGTACAGTCTGGCGAGCAGACCTTTCGCCTCCGCTTTTATATTGGGACAGGGTGGAGGAAAGGTCTGGATTCTCTTGACACGATTTCATGGGCTCTACAGGAATGTTGATAGAGCCAATGAGATATATGTAGTCACATGACTCTAGCCATGAGCACAGGATTAAAATAGACATACAAATTCCTCACATCCTAATTTTGAGGCCATCGTAAATGTGACAAACTTTATAATTATAACACATATATTGTTTTCACTAAAGATATATGCCACTCATGAATTAGAACTCATTGATTGTGAACAATCTGTTCAAACGTTCGCTTGTAGTATTCCTCATCTGCGATCAAGAACGAGACACAGTACACTGCAAATTGATACTTTGCTAGCCAAGTGGGATCAAGCTTATTCATTACAAACTTCTCATAATATACTGTAGCGGATTTAGATTTAGATTATAAAAAGTTATTATACTGTATGTAATTATGTATTCCTTCAACCTATTTATATCTAGTGCTTTTATGACTACCAACACCTTCTAGATGGCCAAAAAGTGTCGTTAAGGTAGAGAACCGGCGAGTGGCAAAACTGGCAAAATCTTCATCATATTAATATTAATATTAATATTAATATTTTTCAGACAAATCATTTTTTTGTTTGTTGAACTATCACATTGATTCTAGCACCATTCCAGTCGCATTCATAGTAAAATTCTGGTCTTAAAGTAGCAAGATGATAACTTCAGATACTATGAAAAAAGACAGTCTCAACGACTACAAAGATTTGATCTCGAATTGGACGCCATTTTCCTAAGTGGAATTTAATTACGCATGCGCATTCATGACTGGGAACATGGAAGCTGAAAAGGTGGAAGTGCTTTTTGCATTGGAGTCGTAATAGCATTTGTGAGCAAATACATTCTTATAATAATAATTCTTATAATTATTAATATTAAAGCCATTGTATAATAATATTGTATACTATGATAACCATTGGAATACTGAATGGTTGACTGACACTACTTCTTGTAGGATGGTAGACAGTGCCTTAAATGAAATAGAGAGTATACATCATCTGTAAGTGAAAGAGAATGATAATCAATACATAAATACAAAAGACTGACTTTTATTGATGAATAGATTTTATGATTGTATGCTTTCAAAATGATATATAGTATTTCTGCAATCTACAAAAAAAATGAAGCTGAAATTATAGAGACAAGTCTTAATACACACATACCTGTTGATATCTAGTGTTTTTATGACTAACAATACCTTTTAGATGCCTAGAGATCATACTGTTCTGTTTCTTAACCTAGACAACAAATACTTTCAGCCGCTAACAGCAACCTACTTACGACAGGACGCCATTTGTGATAAAACACCCCTATAAAACACACCATTAATTTTAAGTTAAGATGGATATTGATATCAGATGATGTTCTACAAAACAGATAAATTGTATAAAGTATTATACGTATTTACTTAGCCAATATACGTAGAATAAATACTAAGTTTATAGTAACACTTCCACAAATAGAATATGTAAGCAAAATTTGTAAACCCAGATGATACTGAACTGAATGTGCTTCTGTACTGATGTGATAGTTGATCCCAGTCAGATAAGGAATTGCATGACAATATATTATGCCACTAACTCATTGTATACAAATTATTTTTTTATTAAGTTGATTAATCAGTATATTACTAATATCATCAGTGTACTAGATATATGATATATATATATATATATCAATGCTGTAAGGGAAACAGAATATATAGTCATCACGTTTTTGATCAAGATTTTACCAACAAATTATTATACCGAGTCATTTATAAATAGAATCAAAACAAGAATAATATAGAAACATGTTCAAAAATGAAAGAGGATGTAGGAATTTTAATAATGAATAATTATAACATTGCAGTAAATTTTGAGTACTGTCTCCTTCTGGACACCATTTCTGCAGAAAATATTAATACTGCAAATGAAACAGAATAGTCATCACGTATTTGATCAACAATTTACCAAGTTATTTAACCCTTAGAGGACTGAGCTTGTTTTTCAAAATTCTTCCCATTACCAAAACTGGGGCCTCTATTTTGGCCACTGTTCACTTTCTCTACCCCAAACTTGGCTCCTTTTCCAACATTGGAGTACTACTTCTACCAACTTGCTTACTGGGACTCGAAAGTCCCCAAGCGCTTCATAGGATTAAATCAAATACAGTGCTCTCCCTCTTTTGACTGGAACTGGGGCAAACAAAATGACCCCGCTGCTTGTGGGCACAAGCTACACCCACGTGGGCGGGGTCACTAAAACCACAAATTGCGTGGGCGGCAGCCTCTGTTAATATAGAAAAGTTGTGTATTTGCATATTATTATTATTGGATTGGATCTGAAACATGTTGCATGAGGAATAGATGAATCTGCACACATAAAGTGTTCATGCATAAGAGTTACAAATCTGCTTACATCAAACTGTTATCACAATCATTTTTAACCCAAGCGTGTAAGCGGAGGGTAGTAGTTGGTTCATGTGTGTGTGTGTCTGTCTGTGTGTTACCACGTAATCTTTGCAAATACCAGATGATACTAATTTGTTGACACATGGTTGAAGATGCTATATATCCATAATGCCGACATTTAAAGGATTTGTTCTGAACTCTTCTTGTTGCAGAGAAACAGCCGTGTAAATTCTCGTCGATCTGTCGCCATCTTGAAATTTTGTCCTTTTTTTTGATGTCAGCAGAAAACACTGAACCACTAACTTTTGTCTCTTTGGAGCTTTGTCTATTGTCCTATCGAGTGTTTATACAGCTATTTGTGAAGTTTTGTCCAGAAATTCGCTAGTTCTCAAGAGATCTGATGGCCATGCTATCCCCATAATTTGCATATTCACGAAGTATATACTACTGACTTCTTAGTGTTGATACAAATGGTGTGTTCCTAGCTGTTGCAATATGTTACTTAGGCAAAGTTGTTCTAAAGCCATGCTGTTTAGCAGTAGCTAGCGAGGGTTCTGCACTTCAGTGCATTCATTATTTGTAATAACTGTAGTTGTTATGGAAACACAATAAACCTAATTATTATACCTTAGTAAAAAAAATAATATTATTCAACTTTGTGACACACTTTTAATCCACAATTTAATTAGTAGTGAACTTACAAAAAGGTGAAAATATTATAGCAACATCCTCTTAAAAGAATTGAGGCACACAAAATTACTCACTAACAATAACAACATACTATTGTTCTTCTATATAAAATATGAATAAGGGACTCATGTTCATTAATAAAGCAATCATTTTGAGGCTCTTGAATGCTATTCTGTTGTATAGTGAATTTCTCTTTATACTTACTGAAGAGCATTTTAGATAACCACTTGACAAGAGAAAACAGTCCAGTACGAACTGTTATTATACCAATCGCTTCAACACATTTGAAGCATAATGGAATCACAATGCAACTAATAGATAAATAGGTTTTCCTTTCATTTGAGGTATGTCTTGATTCTGATCCGATAACAAAGCTGAGAGAAACAAAAGATCAAGAAGAAGACATGTGTCATACATATTTTAGCTATTTCTTCTTATAAGGCTGAACTAGACAATGAGCTAATGTTACTGCTAAAATTACAGTTTGAAAAACAATATACATGTACAATGCTCCTTGTATTGTTATCCATGTGTCCACATAAACAGCATGTAACTCATCAATATATATACTTACCTAACATTGTATACTTACATTTCCATTCACAAGTGTAATTTGTTTGGCTTGTTTGGATATTTATAGAATGGCTTGTTTGTTTAAAAGTCAAGATTTAGTTAAGGACACCTTTTGTCTACAAATCAGGTTGTATAATCAAGAATGCTCTCAAAATGGAGTAATCAAAACATATTTTAGTTAGGTAGACCTTTTAATGGATTTTAATGAAAATTAGACAGTTTCTAGGTTTTGATTCTGAATAAGCAGACTATGTTCCAGAACCCTCTCAAATAAAAAAAATACACAAAAAATTATCATTGAGCAACAATTATTATAAGCCACAATTGACATAATATCCAAAAATTATAACTAAGCTACAAGGAATAATATTAAGCTACAGAAAAATCATTATTAATACAAAATTAATTTAAATCATTATTTGGTACAATACTATGCTACAGTTTTGAGGTTGATATCTCAAACAGAACTTCTAGAAAAATGTAAACTCAGTCAGCAAGTATTAGTAAAGCTTGTCTCATTTCATCATACTCCTCTTTATCTTCTTCCGGTATATGTCTCTCTGTAGAGTGACGTGTTTCTCTTAGACTGTCATCACAAAACTGAGTATTACATTTCATGATTTTAAACTTACCCAAACATTTTGATGATATATTAATCACCAGTATACCAAATACCACTGCTGTCAGTGATGCAGTAATATATGATAGAGTTTGTGATGTACGATTCCTTACTGGTACGCATAATGTAGCAACACTAATCTGTACTATAATCATAAAGAGACAAAATGAATCCATTCTGCTTAAACCATTGTTCCTGAAAGGTTTAATGTAGGTTTGTAAGAGAGCCATGGGAATCACAGCTATCACTTGAAGAAACAGCATTAAAGTACCATCAACCCCTCTCAGCCCTGTGAACACAATATATATGTACACAATAACTAATACTCTCACACCAAACCAATATCCAAGTGTATGTTTATATGGTCCATGAAATGATTCTATGAAGGATCGAAAGTGATGTAAGCGTTTCCATCTCAAGAAATAGTTCCCAAAAGTGACAATTAGTATATATGGAAGAACAAATAAGACTAGTGTCACTATAGCAAAGGAGAAAAGTATAATGTGTTCGTTATCTTGTAAGTAGACAACACTACCATCTCCATACCATACTGTGATAATGTCATTATTTCCCGTTTTAACACGTGCAAATATTAGTATATCAATACTAGTGATGAGCAGTTTTGAAAACGAAAGATGGATGAGTGTGGCCAACACTTGTACTGATGATGCTGCTGTCTGATTGGAGATACGAATGGAGTACCGGCTTAAAACAATAAACACAATTACGATGGTCCATATGTAAACTGGAAATATAAACTGTAGTCCTGTCTTTATTGCTGTTGTCATTCCATCATAAAAGCACAAGGGAAATCCAAGGTTAAGATTCATGAGTGATACAAAGATTTTCATTCCTGATATAAACACATTATCATCATCAAGATAGTCAATAGTAGAAACAGCAATAATATTATTTGTAAGTATAATACTAGCAAGTGGTCCTTCTGATAATGTGAGTCTAAAGAAGAGTAAAACAGTCACAAGTATCACTCCAATGGCAGCATAACATACTAAGGTGAGAAACCATAGGTTAGAACAATATCTGCACTCAGTAGTACCAAATATAATGCTAAGTGTATTTATACATTTTCCACAAAGAACTCCAGTTTTACCATCAATACATATAGAATGATCTATATTTGATACATTAATTGCCATTGTAGTTGATCTACAGTTATCAGATGGACATATGTTAGTAAATCCGAGTGTGGAATTGTTTATTCTACCAAGCCATGATCCAAATGGTCGAGTAATAAGCAATGTACTTCTGTTACACTCAGCATTTGCAATTACTTTAGTAATGAAATGATCGCATTCACAAATTCCATTGTTAGATAATTGGAATCCAATTGGACAAGGGTATACATTAATATGAGCTGACAAGCTTGGTTCATTTCCTAGTACAGACAATTGCAAATACCCATGCTTTGGTTGGTTTGATTTACTGTGTATATTGTACGTAACCGTTCTACATCTAAATCCAGAAAGTGATATTAAGTTTTGACTTTCCTTCAAAGTTAACACATCTTGCGATAAATGAGGACCATAATAGTGGTAGGGAGTAATTGAAGCACTAACAGGTGAGTATACCATTAAACCCATAGCATCTACTGCTACTATACTGAGTGGGATAGACTTACCAGGGTACGTGTCAATGGCTGGAAATGGTGTTGTACAATGTAGTTGAAGTTTATCATCACTTACATTTGATTCGTTACAGTAGCATATTTTTACAGGTGCTGAAGATATATGTTGTAAACCATTATCTGTTGGTAGAGGCTCAAATGTGGCATTTAACAATACACTGATATCAAGATCAGTAGAGTAATACTGGGTACAGTTGTATATTAATGTAGCATAAATACTATTTCCAGCTAACCAGCTTTGTTGTTAATAAAGGTCGTCATCATAATATCTAAATCATCAAAGTTTGATGTGTTTACACCTAACTGTATAACACACATATTGTCTCCAGGTACTGGATCATTTACAGCATATATTGCACCACCGTAAAATAATGCTTTGTTGTTGTGAAATGTTGCATGTAGTGGGGGAATTAAGAATAGATATGATGAATGATAAAGAGATATAGCTGCTCCATTAGTACCTCTATTATTTGTGAAGGTCATTCTTCCTTGTATAAACAGGTTAGTCTTGTAAACTGCCAGGACTGGATTCTCACTTTCATGAAAGTAACTTTCTCCACATATGGTAACATTTTTCCAATTGACAAGTGTCATTACTGCAACTTGAGAAGAATTAGCAATATATTTACTGGTTTCCCATCTCACAGCTTTCCAAAATAATAGAATGGTTAGCTTTAGGAGATCTCACAATTGCATACATTGCTGGTTGAAATACATCATTGAAGCGGCTTATAAAATTCACTTTCTTTAACAAAAATTGCTTGAAATTGCTTCCACAGCTTTCATGAATGTCTACGTAAAATGAACCACCATACTGTAGTTTTGATATACGATCACCTCCTAATTCTTTAATGTCCACAGTATCCAAATAAATTGGATGATAGTCTAATGTACCACTGCTACATTTACCACAAATAAAGCTATGAATGGCAATACCAGATCCTCCAATTTGATTTGTATTAGCAAGTAAGCTTCCTTTGTTTAAATTAGTGTTTATTAAAGCAGCGTGGGATTTTTCCATACCATTAACAAAGAGAATTAACATTCCTCCAGCTACTGTTCCACCGTTTAAATCACCTATTGTGCTTTGTGTTGTAGTAACATTAGCAATATAATCTGTCTGTGTAAAAATAACAGTCAATCCAGCAGCTCCTACAACAGGTAAATGACAAGCATCATATTTTCTAAGACTTGAAATTGCAGGAATATTAGGAATAGTATTAAGATTTACTCGAGATGTTGTCTCTTTTAATATAACCTGAACATAATTTTCATTCGTACTTTTTCCTCTATTTTTGAATATCACTGCAATACCACTGCCTGAACATGAAGTTGCATCGTCACTGCATGGCATGCCACCTAGTCCTTCAGACCCTATTGTGTTCAATACTTCAAATGTTCCAAAGGAATTTAGAATTAAAATAGCATACCCAAAATACATGTTATCAATATTGATCTCACTTATTGTAACATTGTTACACAGATTAAACATTAGTACTGCTCTTTGTTTATACAGAAGTTTAGGATGAGTATTATTGAAATTTCTAACAGCTGTGCTTGGAATTATCCCTCCACAACTATGAAAATGAACATTTGCCAATAATAAATTGGTGATGTTTATGAAACCAAACCCGAAACCAGGACTACCAACAGCAACACAACGTATAGTAGAGTTTTCCTCTGCACCCTGAATAGTGAGGTTGTTGATATTCTGTACAATGCAATATCCATCAATTTCATATAATTCATAAGATGACACATTGAGCTTTAGTACCAAATTGTGTAGTTGTGTTGAAGAATTACTGCAAAGTATTTCCTTCAATTGATTAGTGTTAGATATGATGACATATTTGGACACTACTCTTTGTGTTCCAGTAAGTATGAATAGAAATAATAATAAAAGCCAGGCACTGGATAAGTAGTTGTGTATAAAAGTTTAAGTTATACATACAATAATCGTGCATTATTAGTTTAGCCAAGATATCAATTACTTTTATTTACTAGGCTATTAATATTATGTTAAAATAATATTCAAACCAGTTTTTTAAGATTGCTCACACATGCATGACATTAAAAATAGTACATTCAAATCAGCTATATTACAACATACCTATTCATATTTGGTTTCAATCTTGTTTTTTTGAGTTGAAGTTGATCGTTTGTAACTTAAGATTGTCGTGAACGCAAATGCCTGAGTTAAAGCATACAACAGTATGTACATATAATATATACAAAAAATGTGTGTGTATACTAATGTGTGCTGGAACAAACAGATTGTTATGGTAGGATTGACATGTACACCATTGCAACATTCTGGTTCACATAATTTTCATTTGACATATACATATATATATATATACATGCAGTATAATTACATAGCGTCAATCGGTAAACATAACTCATTCACAACAAAGAGAATTTTTAATTTGCTTTTCCAGCTTCTAACCTTTTAAAGCAGTAACTTCAGTTTACACAATATACACACCTAAGCAACCAACCAAATAATTCACTGCCAAAACTGATTTGATCTTTATTTGTAGTGTAAATATGCAATAAACAGCATTTTATATGATATAACATGCACTTTAAAAGCATTAGGAATTAACATACATGCAGTCCATAGAAATGTATAAGATATAAGATCATCTGCCTTCTGTTTACTGAGTTCCTTCAATAAACTATAACTGTTTACTATAAAGAAATGGAAGATTTGAGTATAATTACGTTAATTAGTTATGTATAATCAGTATGTGTAGCTATTCTGTTTATGAATGAACTGTAGCTACATCATATAAAAATGGCATGTGAGTTTAAGTGAATGTCATCACAAATCATGTTTTTCTTGCTAATAAGGTACACATGATGACATGATATACAAACCAAATACCATTATACAGCGTTTTGATGAAGAGTTTGCGGCAACAAATATATATATATATATATATATAATTATATATATATATATATATATATATATATAATATGTATATATAATTATATATATATAGCTATATATATATCTAATTATATATATATATATATATAATTATATATATATATATACATAATTGTATAATTATATAACCACTTATGTGCTTGATGAATAATACTGTAACGAATAGGGTTTGACCAATCAGATTGCTCAATTTAAATGTTGAATTACATACATAAACATAAAAAGGTGTATCTAATGGAGCGATTGAAATTAAGTAATCTCATTGGTTAACATAGTATAAGTCCGTTGTACACCTAAGTAATCTAGTAGCTAATACATATACTTGAAATCTTTAAATAACACAGTTAATGAAGATATAAATAAATCAACTTGCATTTTTTTCTCAATAATAATGTTAATTATACATACTTCAATATGCCAACTAAATATGCAATTGATTGATGATGATTGTAATTCAGCATGCTTATCATTTTAGACACTTTCTTTTCATTAAGTAAATGTAGCAGCTATATATTATGTTAATGCGTATATACTGTATAACATATAACAAGATATATAGAGAAGAAAGGTATCCCTTTGTGGTGTCCAGCATTCAGTAATCATGGCTCACTTTGTCATGCCTGAAACACAACAGCCTATTATAGTTATTATTTTGATTATCTACTCTCCTTACCTTTTAAAGGACCTAGTAGAACTTTAGGAATATATTTCAGGCAGAAGAGTTAGCTATTATATAGTTCCAGTTTCTACGTAAGCTACTTAGCTTTCTTTCTGCTGGTCTGTAGAGCTCAAGCGCACGTAATGGCACACTTAAACTCAGCTGTTGGGATAATGAATGCATTATCTAGGAATTCCAATACTGAAAGCTTACTTAAAAGTAAAAGCCATTTGTCCCAATGCCAACAAGGACAAACAATTGAGTTTTAACTCCACAAGGAAGAAAAGATGAATGCAGAAGAAATCAATTACTAAACCAAGCCATGAAGATTACGTTAAGGCAAAGAAGACACTTATAGTATCTACAGTCACTAAAGGTGAAATCAGTCTACCAGAAGTCTAATGGCACAAAATTGAATGTACAAAATGTGGTATTTGGATTCATACTTATTGCTGCAAGACAAAAATCGGTGACGAATATATCTGTACAAACTGCTCTGATTGTGCATAATTCAGAATAATAAATCATTCAGTCCATTATTATTATAATTATAATTATAATTATATTATTAGCTATTATTATTCATTATAATTTATAGTAATTAAAGTCATTGGACTGTTCATAATTTTGTAATTATCAATCTTCTTATCTTACCTATAATAAAACATGACTATTATCAATCCATCCATCTATCTTCTTACAGAATATTTAACAGGCTAACCGCAATATGGATTTTATGGGAAATTGTGAACACTGGCTAACAATACGGATTTACAGTAGGATTTATTGAGAAATATTCAAGCATGCTGTGAAATATCTAAGCATGCTAACGTACTATGCTAGCATACTGTGATGCTAATGTACTGTCAGCTTGTTTGAAATGTATAGGTGGGCATTTTTTCCGTGCCATCCCTACATAGAGAGTACTTCCGTACTCTGATAAAAACATTCATAGGTTATCCGAAGATTAGAGAACTCAAAAATACATATAATTTAAAGGCATTTCATTAAAAAAAGATTGAAAATTGAGTAAACAAATTCAAGATCAAAATTCAAAAAAGGTTTCAAGCAAAGATGAAAAACAAAGAAGTATCAAAAAACGTTTTGTAAACAAAGCAGCAAGGGACATATAAGATTACAACATTATATATATATATATATATATATATCAAAACATACATACACAAGTAATTAATAGACAAATACTCAATTTCACAATTACTGTGTAAAGGACTGTCAAATAAATAATAGGCTGGGAATTGGCTGAGATTCTGAAATAAATTATAGATGTACTAACCCGGTTATATGAGTTTCATCTGCAATGTTTACTTTCTGCTGTAAACATGTTTATTATGTTCCTAAAGGGAAGTACAGATGTACCATCCATTATGAACATAATAATCATGTTTATGGTGGAAATTTAAAACAATCATTATTATATTCCCAATGCATAGTCCATCCAGATCTGTATAGCTATTTATTACTGAAGTAAAAATTGTATTCTTTATTATGGCATGTGCCTTATACCAGTCAATATAGATCAAGAGGAAAGAAATAAATTATTACTGTATACTTGTAATCATCACCAGCAAGAAAAGAAATCAGCATTGATCTATACAGTCTCATGGAGGATTGAAATTCTTGTAACCAAACGAGTGTTTATGTTTTTACAGTGTATCATGATTTTGGAAAGCTTAATTTTAATTCAGTTAGTCTTTTGTATCACTGTACGTTATAATATAACAAAGCATTAGTTACACACAAATGTGAAACTGCTTTAAGTACTTACATAAAGTTGTAGTGGTTTATGATGCATTTGCACTGTTAGAGAGCATAAGACCAAAACATAGATATACATAGATAGACATACATCGACTACATTCAATTTTGCATATCACAATTTTGTGACACGATTCACACACCCAATAACCTCTCCTGCAGTTGACTCAATGATCCTGTTGGCACCTACGTATATCATTATTCACAGGGAGTACCATTTGCAAACTGTCAAATCTCATGATCAAATGCTTGTAATGAGTTAATTCTATATAATAATGTATGTAATATTATCGAAAACTAACGAGTACTCAGTATCAGATAACAAATTTATGTTCAATAAACTGTTGTTATAATAATCACAACACTTCTAGCCTCTGTTATTACAATTACACTATTGGATTGGATCCAAAAGCATGTTGCTGCATGAGGAATAAATGAATCTGCATGCATGCAGTGTTCATGCATAAGAGTGCAACTGTGCTTAGATCAAACTGTACTTAACTATTATCACTATGTTTAAACCAAAAAGCAAGTTAACAATCAATTATAATTATAATATTTGTAATAACTATAGTTATGGAAACACAATAAACCTAATCACTATACCTTTAGTAAAAAAAGAAAATTCAACTTTGTGACGTTTTTTTAATCCACAATTTAATTAGTAACACACTCACAAAAAGGTGAAAAAACTTATAGCAACGTCCTCTTAAAAGAATTAAGGCACACAAAATTACTTACTAAAAATAACAAAATACTATTGTTCTTCTAAAATACGAATAAGGGGTTCACGTTCATCAGTAAAGTAATCATTTTGAGGTTCTTGAATGCTATTCTGTCGTACCGTGAATTTCATTTTATACTTACTGAAGTGTAATTTAAATACTTGCTTGACAAGAGCAAACAGTCCAGTGCGAACTGTTATTATACCAGTCGCTCCAACACATATGAAGAATAATGGAATCACAACTATTAGATAAATTGCTTTTTCTTTCATTTGAGGTATGTCTTGATTCTGATCCGATAACAAAGCTGAGAGAAACAGAAGATCAAGAAGAAGACACGTGTCACACATATTTAGCCATTTCTTTTTATAGGGCTGAACTAGACAATGAGCTAATGTTACTGCTAAAATTACAGTTTGAAAAACAATATACTTGTACAACGCTCCTTGTATTATTATCCATGTGCACACGTACACAACACCATACCATCGATATTTATCATGATAACAAGACTGTAACTCATCAAGTAGAGGCTTCATACGATGAAAATTAAAACATCGTGAAAGAGCCATCAGAAATACCAAGACACCAAGTGATATCATTATTAATAAAGATATAATCCATAAAGGAATGTGAGCCTTGTGAAGATACGGAAGGTCTGGTTGTAAAAGAACAACTGTATTTTCCTTAAAATTAAATGGAGTTAGAATCATAATTGATGTATGAATAAGTGACCAATAAGATACTAGGATAAGTATACACATGGCTTGTATTGGAGATCGTTGAAGTTTAAGGAATTTTCTGGGACATCGTCGAGCTATAAACACTGTAGTGAGTAGAACTACAAACATAATGATAGGATTTAGGAACTGTAAGAATGTACTGTAAAGAGGATTCATTGATGGAAAGAAACACCATGGAATAAAACCAAATGCTTTAAACTGAAGTAGAACACTTGCTGCAAATACAGATACTATTTTGTCCAGTGTTGGGTACTGTCCTAATGGTAATTGACCGAGAACAGCAAGAAAGAACAAAGGTCCATAAAGATATCCTGAACCAATATCTGATTGGATTTGAACAACCAAGATAAGAAAGATTCCAGTCAATACAGGAAATATAATAGCTATCAGTAACAACATGTATGGATGCCATGGCTTACAAAGGCTTTTATCTATACACTGGAGAGCAAGGTAAGTGAAACACTTGTTTACAGTACAATTCATACATAATGTTCCACCATGTCCATCACGACACTGGTCATCTTCATTCTGAGTGAGGTGAAAATAGTCTAATCCACGTGTTAAATCAGAGGGACATGCTTTCATTGAGAAATTACAGTATGAAGAATGTGGACAAGAAATTGGCTTATCAATATTCATTTGTTGGAACCAGTAGCCTTTCTTTATACATACAATTCCACTTTGAACTGAACATAAGAGTATGTCACTGTCAAAAACTGCACATACACATTGGCCGTTGGAATAATTATATACCATACCAACGGGACAAGGTACTAATTTGACTGATATAGTTGCATTTGCTCCATTTATTGGTGGATCTTGACATTTAAACAGTAATGATCCATTACCTAATAAACTGTTATTAAATTGTATCAATAACCTAGTATCTATTTTACCTGATGACAAAGAAACGGTTGGATTTATATTATCATTTAGGATGACAGTATAGTTACAAAGCGATTCATCCCATGAACATCCAAAAAACTGAGCAACACATGTCGAGGAAGCACCACTACAGTCAAGAACATTGATGTCTAGCACAATTGTTTCACCTGAAAATAGTTCCATAGATGTGTCCGAGACAGTTATATTTGTAGCATAAGATAAAATCACAGGCTTTACATCATATGAGATATTCCAACAGTTTTGTATGTTACTATGGTAAGTTTGATTACACTTACACCAACTCGAAAAAGAGAAAATATAAGAAATAGAGCCTCGTAGAACTGAATTTCCAAATAATGTAACATTAATCTCACTCTGCACACAATTAGTTTCTAAACAGTCTATATTCTTACCAAAGTACATTGCTGTGCCATATTGAGCAGTGTTGTTTACAAACTGAATTTTAGCCTTTCCACCGACAGAAGCAAACTTATCAAAATATACTCCACCCCCATACACAGCTACATTATTTTCAAATGCTATGTTACCATGTACATCCAAATTACATTCAATTAATGCTAAAGATGTTCCAGTGTTCTTAATAAACCTTGTGCTGTTAATCATTACAACTCGAGTCACACACTGAATAAACATTACAGCATTATTATCTTCAGTTTTGAAAGGAACATAGTTATTTTCAATGATGGAATTATCAATGACCAGTAGTTTTCCACTTGTAATCATGGATTGTGGTATATTGCTATTTAGCTGTACTATGCTAGTACTTGCTTTGTTCCCAAGGATTGTGGAATTAATAATTCTGTACCAACAGCCAGCTATATCAGTAGAATTTAATACCATACCATTATTGGTGAGAATGGAGCTGTTTGTTATGTCAATTACACATTGTACTTTTGTATCAACACAAGTTAAGCAAGTTGGAACATTAGCAATGTAAGTTGTGTACACAAAATGTAAAATTCCAAAACGAAACTCAAGCAGTGAATGAATATCATTAACTGAGTTATTTTTAAACACACAGTTAATAATAGTGTATGATATCTGCTTTCTAATATATAAGTTGTTAGCTTGTAATGATATCATAGGTTGCCATGCTTCATTATTATAAAACATGCATTCCTCAATATTAACTTTAGTAGCATTGCGTATCTCCAGAGACAAAGGTTTTATATTTTGAAACAAACTGTTCTTTATACTGATATAATCTATAAGCTCAAGTTGAATTATCAATTCCAGTGGAAGGTTCTGTGATTTCTGGCTTTCAAATGTTGTATTTTCTATTAGAACTGAAGTATCTTGTGTAAAATTTAATCGTATATTATTCTGAAATAAAGAATTGGTTAGCTTTAGCTCACGGAACCCACAAATTTTTATGAAAGCAGATGTAACAATGGTATTATCGAAAGTGATAAACGATGTACCATCACCACAAATTTTTACATAAGGTTGTGGGACATTGATGTTAACGAAACTAAGAAAAGATGTACCATTCATATTGATTATAAGTTGATTAAAATTAATACTGATCATACCTTGACCGATGATATACAATGACTGGTTTGTGTTCAGTGTTTTACTGACATCAAGTCCAGATTGAGAACTAAGTACTATAACAGTGCAATTTGTATCACATTGTGACACGCTGTTGAGAACATAGCCGAGAGACTGACACGGATTATTATGGCCAGCATTGAAACATGTAGGATCATTAGTTCCATTTGAACTAACATATGTAGCTCGATCCTCTTGTGGATTCGCACCATGACAATCCACATCATCAATAAGAAATCTAATTACAACAAATATCCTCAGCAAGTAGCAGAAGTATAGAAAACAAGTCATCTTTCCCTGTGTGACTAAAAAATCGAAGGTGTGGTTAATAATTAATAATTATTAGTCCTTTCGCCTGAATCGCCTCCGCTTTTACAGAACACAACTATTACTATAAAACTTAATAATAATAATATACAAATTTAGTACACAAACAAATAGTAATTATTATTTTAATCTAAGCAAGTAGAAATCAAATAATTTTATGTTATTTTGTAGCACACAAAATAGGTCATTATAGTAATTACTTAGCGACTGGTTTCCTGCCTACTCTGAGATCTCCTTTTCTCCATAGAACAATCTCCTACAAAATGAAACAAAAATATAGTTTATTTAATTACAATGAATTTATGAATGACAGTAAGCTGCAATGCATAAAAATTATTTGACTAGCGCTGTCTGGACGAGACCCTCACCTACATGTATGTGGCAAAGTAATATTTATTCTACACATGTGAAACAAATTTATAAACTGAATACACAAAAAGCTCATATAACTATGTATTATGTATATATCATTGCTCATTTGTAGGAGTGTGATTCTTATTACCATGAAAAGATTGACTTTAGATTGTTTAATTTTAGATACTAAAAGTACATATAATTATATGAAAAATGAATATGAAAAATAATTACATGTATATGTATTTTATCTTACATTTTAGTCGCTCATGAGTCCTATGAAACGTTCTATAAAAAGCTTACACATGTGAAAATCACATGTACATGTAGGAGGAGATAGAAAGTAACTTTCTTGGCAAGAATGCGTGGAGCCAGTGCTTGATGTTTTAGCCAGGACTACTTCAATTGTGTTTGATTTGATACAGTGTTTTGCTAGCAATAGTCATGATACAGTAGCATTTATGTTTAAATGTGTCTGGCTGTCCCAAGAAGTCTTCTCAAGTCTGTAAACAGTAACCGTGAGTGATATAAATTGTCATAACCTTGTAACCAAATGGTTTTAGCAAAAGTCTGTTGTTAATTTTGTTCCTCGTATAATTTGAAGTCAACCAGTAGCTCGTTTAACTGTCTATGTTTGTAGTTTTTCTAATTTTGTGCGAACAGACAGACTCACAAAATGATTACCATACTCTTCCACCTACGCCTACCATGAAAATTCATATATACAAAGAATATAATAGCAACACACTACTTGCCAACAAGACATTACATAGTTTAAAGTAGTGAAACAAAATCGAGTTACATGCAAAACAAATGTGATAAAGATGCTACAATGTAAGTATGGGCATTGCCACTGAATACTACATGTACACTCGCCTTGCTGCTTTACTGCAGCTAACAAGCATAAATTTGACATCAATGGGTTTGTTAACAACTCAGCAAGAATCTTCAGTCTTATAAAAAGAGAATTACATTGTACAAATCTAAAAAGAATTAGCAATCCACCCCCACATATTTTTAGGTTAATTAAATTTGAGTAGTAACAAAAGCGCTCATTTTAAGAGTTAAGTCATGATCAAAATATAACCACAATAATTAATTAATTTGAAGTTTGTCTAATATCTGATGAGCGTTTTCAATATTTTTGGCATTCTTATGAGTTTTGTATAAAGCTAACAAAATAGTTGAAAACTTGATACCCAAAGGTGTAGCTGAGGAATATATATAATCGTAATATTGGTGATGTACTGATAATCATAATGTTTGTATCTATAGATTCCTTATATTTGGTGATTTTAAATCTGTTTGTATGTTCATATGAATTAATAAACACATTTACAGTTTTGCTTCAATTTAACATACAATGTACATGTAGTTACATGTACAATACAACACCCATATTAAACTAATGAAGACAATATTTGCATGTGGAATATACAGTACATGTCAATAAAAAAGTCACCTTACAGTACCTTAATTACTCAGTAGTTTGATTTCCACACTGTGGTTTTGACAGTAATTGGTATAATTGTCATTTTGACAGTAATTGGTATACTTGTCAATTCAATACCACAGTAGTGAGACAGTAATTACTGTACTATACTGACAGTAGAACTATGTTAATTATTGTTACTGTATGGTGACATTTTATTGACATGTACTGTACATGTAAATACAACTGATCGTTTGGGACTAATAAATAATTATTACCTGTTGTTTAAAGTATCTTCGATCTTCTTCATCCACAAGAACAAGATTAAGATAATAACGACACGAGAATTTCTTGTTGATATCTTTCATTGAAGGAGTTAATTCATAACCAGCTAAAAACAAACGAATAGGAATTGACTCGCCTGAGAAAAAAAATAGTAATCATGTGACTTTCAAGTGATATACATTGTGCATACAATTGGTAACACATACATTGTACTATGTACATATATGTATATACAGTCTTAACATTTTGCTTTTGAGCCATTTTGAGAAGGCGGAGAGGAAGAAGAGTTATGAATAATATTATACATGTACATGTATATATCTAAATGTACATGTACATGTACTTGTACTAGGGCTTTAATGTTTGCACATGTACACTTGTGCAATCTAAACGTGTGGTCAATAACGTGGGCGTATTCTAGAAAAGTTGAGGCTGTGTTGTTGGCTGCTTCAATCTCCTTTTTCTATCCAGCAATGCTAAATCCAAGTAGAAACAGCGATAGGAACAAGAATATTCCAGTTTTGGAGTCATTCTATAGCCAATCAAGGTAAGAGCAACATATAAAACACATGAGAACCTTCATATATTTGCTTGTTTTTTTTTATGACGAAGCTTTGAATGTTGTTTTGCAACCTTCGTCCCAGCTCTAGTACATGTACAATTTGTACATGTACATGTACATGTACATACATGTACATGTATATACTGTGTACATGTGTACATCGACAAGTACATGTACACACATGTACATGTAGTAAAGCTTCCTGAACAAAATTTGAAATACACATGTACTATAAACATCTGTACATGTACATGTATATTTGCAAATACTACTATATTGAATATTGGTTTATCTGGATATACATGTACGTTCGTTATATTGGTAGATGTAATTGAATGTATTTTGTTTGTTATTCCGTTATTTTCAAATAAAGAAATTGGCAGCAGTTCTTACTTTGTGTTACTGGTATTCCAGGCTGACAGTAGAACTAAGGTACACATGTAATTACTGTTATTGTATGGTGACATTATATTGACATGTACATGTACTGTACATTGTACATGTATATACATGTACAGTACATGTACTTACAACAAAATGTTTGAGCCAATACTTAATATTTCATGATACATGTAAGTAAGCATTGCTTACTTACATGTATCATGAAATATTAAGTGGGCGGTATTGGCTAATACCATATCACGATATTTTGAAATAGAATATCGCAATACAACTAAATACCGACTAACCACGTGTTTCTACGATTGGTCACACCCACAAGCGTTTTTATTCAACAAACAATGCCTGAAACGCTACAAAACAACGTGTTCAGATTTCTAAAATAATAGATCTTACATACAATTTTTGACATAATATAGTATAAGCTCAAAAGAAGTCGCTTATATAAATTGACATGTACTACCACAATAAAAGTAACACTCCTCACCACACAAATTTAGCATCTTATGTTGAAGAATAGATGTCTAGCACTCTTTTCTAACTCAATTGCTACTTACATACATGTAACAAACACTAACTACATACATGTAACAAACACTATTTCAGTTGGCCATGTGCTCGAAATTATGGGTGTGGCACGTAAATTATTTAATTAATCGTATATTTTGATATTTCAGTATGCAACATTTTGCAATACCATACCGCGGTATACATGTAGGAAAGAATATAGAATTTCAACTAAATACCGGTATACCGCTCACCCCTAGTAAGTATCTAATATTCAAATACATGTATATGTATATCGTTGGTTTAAGGTTGGCAAATACCAAAAATAACATTTCGATCATGTGAAGCACACTGCTCCTGGAGTACTCCTCCCGGAAATGTTTTACAATTCAGGCCCTCTAAGATTGCTTCTAGGGGATTGTAGGGCCACAGAAGGGATATCCCCTCCCCCCTTTGTATGAAACACTATGTATCATTGTAATCAATCAGCTACAGTACATTTCAGGCATTTTAAGACGCCCTGAAATTTGCAAAAAGACACCTTTTTTTAAAGTGAAAGGCCTCCAATCAATAAAGGGTCTGGTCAGTTATTGTTTAATTACTTGTTTTAATTTAAAGGCGTTGCCACCACGTGTTTGTGATTAAGATGAAACATGGGGAAATACTGTAAAGTTTTTTTAGTGGGTAGTGAGCCTTCTGGCACCAGTGGAGGACCTTCAAATTTAGAAGACTATGTGAGTTGTGGATTAGTAAAAAAAATTAATCCCAAATGGCTGGTTGGCTAGAAGACAGACTAGATGAAAATAAAATGCACTGTAGTCTTTGTAGGAAATCCAAAAAGACGAATATCTTTACAGAGGGCTGTCAAAACTTTACAAGGAAGACTGTGGAAGATCATGAAGGTAGGCTTGATGATGTATAGGCTGTAGAAGCAGATTTGAATTCAACAATAAGGCCTCTGAGTACTGCTGCTGTACAGATTTTACAACAGAATGAAGAGGCTACTATAGCAGCTATGAGGTGTGTTGATTGGCTTGCCAAAACCGAGAATCCTACACATGACTATTTTAAAGAACGTTTTGTTGGGGCTAATGCCACTTACCGCTCGCATCACACTGCTGAGGAAATGCAATCTGCAATAGTAGCTTGTATAGATGAAGATATTAGGAAAGACATCGAAAAGTGTTGTCTTTTGGGCATTATGGTTGATGAATCAACTGATATCTCAACCAATAAAGTATGATATCTACATTGTATTGTAAAGCCTTTGCTTCAGGTAAAAGATGACTTTTTTTTCTTAAAAATGAACCTGCATGTATAACTTCAGCTACAGCTGATTCATTAAACTGAATTACTTTTAAATTCATATTTCTAAAGTAATTGGGTTTGGCAGTGATGAAGCATGGGTTATGACTGGTTGTCATAATGGTGTTGGTGCTCAGCTCTCCCAAACCGAGTGATGTCAAAAATTGCCATCGAAGACTAAGATCACTTTGATACTGATTGAACCCTAACCATAAGAAAACCCTAACCCTACCCTAAATGAACCACATAATGATATTCATGAGATTTTGATGGCAATGTTGGACATTAATACCCAAACCCAGCCTTACATGTATCTAATAGCTATTCATTGTGTTGCTCACAGGTTGTCCTTGCTAGCAGCAGATGATATTCTTTGCTTGAAAAGTATGAGCGCACTCTTAATGCAATATATAATAATATTGTGATCCATGTGAAAATCAACAATGATTGATGACATCAATCATTGTTGATTTTCACAATATTATTTTATAAGACTATGAAGATTTGTAATACATGTACATGTACATGTATATTCATGTTAAGATATATCATGTGACTGTGATGTGATATTACATGTACCTCTGACTGGAGCTCCATCCATTATCTCATACTTGGCCACTTGTTCATTCTCAGTATACACATTAGGAGCTAATATAAAAATACAAAATGTCATATTGTACTGTATTGTATTGTAATGCACTTTAAAGTACATGTACATGTACATGTACAATGTACAATGTACACTATAAGTCAATATAAAGTTAACATTTCGTCTTTGTAGAACGACTGTAGTACGAAACTGATCGTACTGTATAATATTTAATTACTGTTTAAACTAAAGTTTAACATTTTGCATACACAGAGCGTAATACGAGCGTAGTACAAAAACGGGATATTAACTTTATTTTGACATATACATGTATGTACATGTATACTATATGCTACATGGGTTTTCTACATTGCACTATACATGTATGTACATTTGTACATGTATGCATTTTTACATGTGGATGTGGTACCCTAGACCTCCTCTCGTGTTACCCTCAAGTGGGTGCTTCAACTATTATATGTACAAAAGTAGTTTTGACAATAATTGCTGTACATACATGTACGTACATGTATCAATAGTAGTATTATACATGTGTACATGTACTGTACATGTACTATACTAGCAGTGGAAATATGAATTGTTTTTTTATTGACATACATGTACATGTACAATTACATGTTATATTGATCATGTACTATATAATATGGACATACGTGTTCCTGTAGTCTCTTTTCTGATTATGGCAATCTCCATATGCTTGATTTTAATACGAACGAGTAAGAAATAAATCTTGCCAACAACAACATCACGAAGATGATATCTAGAAATAATAAAACAAGAATTGATGATTTGATATGTTGAGAGACAGCCCAGGTCAATAACCTACATGTACACTATGTACAGTGTTAGATCTAGAGATTTAATAGTGGGTTTCTCTTTGTAAATTAATGAAATAGTAACATAACATAATTACAATGTACATACATGTATTAATCAATGATAACTCTCCTACTTTTTGCTTGTCTGGGTTGTGGCTCTGATTCATCTGATTCAGTTTCATCACCTGTGTTGTTAGTCTCCTCTGTGTGGAGCAGCCAACTGTCCAAACTTGCATGTGTATAATAATACCGTAATAGCATTTTTGCATTTTTCATTGCATAGACGCTTTCATGTGCAAAATAGGCATCAATATTGAAAAGTAGGCGCTAAAACAACGCCTAAACGCCTTCTAGATCTAATACTGATTATGTACATGTAACTATATACATGTACATGTATATATATACAGACTATTTCTTTCCCTTTTCTCAGCTTTTACAAATTATATATAAACATGTACATGTACATGTAGATATTATAATATTATTTGCAGTATCTAAACTGTCTATCACAGTTACACGTACATGTACATGTACATGTACATAGTTATCTGAATAATTATCTGTACATCGGGATCTGTTAGATACTTGTTTGTGTATGTGCAGAAACCGATCATGTGAAATCAAAATGGCATTGAAATAGTGGTGGAGAAGTGTTTTGCTTTGGCTAGTGGAATGCAGAACAATCTGTATATATACATCTACTGCAGTTATTACAGCAAAAGGGTGAAGTAATATTTTATTATTATCAAGTGCGTGAGAGAGAAAGTGTTGGATTATAATAAACAGTTAATATCATTATGAAAGCATTGTAAATGTCTGTGCATACATGTACATGTACTGTATGTACACATGTACATTTGTATATGGGCAGCAGAGTTTTTGATAAGTTTTGAAGCATGGGCCAAATGGTTAGTGTGTGCGCCATTGGGAATACATTTTAAGCCAATTACATGTAACTAAGTAAGAGTTAATGCTGTTAGTGATGATATAAACAGGATTAACTGCACCACTGACCCAAAGAGAGAACTGTGCAGTGCCAAATAAGAAGCACTTTGGGCCAACGGTGCACCATATAAGCTTATCAAAAACACTAATGGGCAGTATTATGATTATTGATAATCATGCCTGTGTTAATTGTACAGGTACAGTGCTTGTTAACATAATGTCACCATACAGTAACATTAATCACCTTACATGTGGTTCCACTGTGACAGTAATTACTGTCTCATTACTGTGGTATTGAATTGACAAGTATACCAATTACTGTCAAAGTACTGTAATGTGGAAATGAAACTATAGAGTAACTACAGTACTGTACAGTAAGGTGACTTTGTAATGACTTATACAGTAATTGAAATTACATTGTAGTTATAGTGTATCTACATGTACTGTACATGTATAATGATACATTAGGCAACATTGCCAGTTGCATGCTACATTCCTCTTTGATACATGTGTATTTATGTTACACTTGCAACATTATTGAGCAACATTACAAGTGTAACATGAAAGATCAAAGAGGAAGTGTTGCATGTAATACAGTACTTGACAAAAATAACTAACGTGTTACGCATGATACGCACAAAATTTAATGCGAGTTCTTCACGTGCTCGCGTGCGTTTGCGTGTTCCACCCAAAATAATTTTTCACGCATGGATGGCTGATTACATGTTTATATTGCAGATTATGGAAGAAATGGAAGATAGGAGAAGGCATATTTAGGAAGCTTAACTTCAGTTACACTATTACTGTATATAAGATTGAATGTGTACATGTATATTAGAAAAAGTATTTTAAAAAAATCTAATTTCATAATTTAATAGAATAATTTATTTATTTATTTATCAACTGTGAGAACTGTTTAAATCTAAATGTTTCTGTTTCCAAATACACCTCCTACACATCACATCCACTCCTTCACGTACATGTACATGTATATCTCGTTCCACCATCTGAGATGTCTCGTATTGTTTTGGTGGAAAATCTGAAATACAGGCTTTTTCTTATTTAGCACACCCCGGTAGTTAGATATTGACTTCTCCTCATCAGTGAATAGCAAGTTAGCTAGTCTGCCAGCTAAGTTTCTTCTAGATCTACAGCCGTGGGATGCCTCTCTGAGTTCTCTAAATGGAATCTCAAACATAGTGTCATCTAAATCATCTTGAACTACATGTAGCTGGCAATATTTTGCTGTTTGGTGAACCCACCCTAATTCCTGTCTTGCTCTAGCTATAGTTCTTTCAGATGTTGTCAAGTCTGGGAATTGTTTAACTATACATTCTTTCAAACCTTGGGCTGTTAGCTCGTTATTCTCATCCATTAAATTGTCAATTGCTAAATAGTGTTCTTTAGAGCAACAACACGCTGACGTTCGTATTCTCCTAAAGGCATTATAAAGATACTAACAAATGTATAATCAACAAGAACGTACTCGAGAAGGACCTCACACGACTGAGAAACATGTTTACGAGTATCCGTGTAATATCACGTGCACACGCACGATGATCCTGGAAAAACATGTGACAGGAAACCGCGTGATCAGTCTCGTGCATTCTTCGTGATGACGCATGATTCCTTGTATAACCACGCAGGAAACTTGCGCAGTCCGCGTAAGTTATTTTTGTCAAGTACTGTAACTGTTACAGGGCAACAATGTTGCCTAGTGTATGGTGGATAATTAATGGTAGCTCGATTGAAGTCTCAATCTTACTACTTTTCCAGGAATTTTATATACACAAAATGATTACGGTAACCCTCTGCTCTGCTTAAAACACACAACAGTATTAAAACTCACTTTGATTTGTTATATTCAAACTCAATATGCAGACAATCTTCAATACCAACCTCCATCTTTAGACTGGAAAATAATAAACATGTTTTAAAATATCACATGATCATCACATGACAATAAGTACACAACACACCTGTTAATCAAATCAGGATAAGAAGATAATGTGTGAACCGCAATATCGTGTTCTTTAACAAGATCGGAGATACGACGAACAATAACTACTCTGACAAAATACCTGTATATTGAATAATATATCATTACTACATGTACAATCATACAATGTACATGTACTAGTGTTGAAATGAATATTGAAATATTCGTATATTCGCTTGATATTTTGGTATATTTTTTGGTATTTGATTATTCGTTTAATTTTTGCGCATGCGCAGAAACAAAACACGTGCAATCATTAAGGAAATTGAATGGCGACGAAGAAATTTCTTGCTTCATGTTATTGGTTGTGTAGGCTTGTAGATCAGAGAATGAACAATTAAAACACTGTTATACGCATCTATTGTGACTACTTACCGCAAATAGTGAGGTAATACTTATCATTTTACAAGAAAGAATTCAAATAACTTATGATGAGTAAGCAAGCAGATGTTCGAATATTCATTCGTTAAGGAAAGCAAGTATTCGAATACCAAGAAGCAGTATTTGTTTCAGCACTAATTCATACATCAGTACACCATTCTAAATAATAACTACTGTAATGAACATGTATAATGAATTAAAATTTAAATGGATATTGTGTGGTAGCCTGAAGTAATGTTTTAGTTAACTATCATTAAAACTCGTTTAAAAAGACATGGTCAATGGCACTTTTAGTTACAGTTACATGTACATGTATACATGTAACTAAAACTCCTTCTAAAAATAGTGACTTTTAGTTAACTATATACATGTACATGTAGTCAATTGCAAACTAAATGAAAAGTAGCTACTTTTTTTGTGTTAAGATGTACACATGTACATGTACATGTACAATGTACATGTACATGTAGTTATTTATAAGACACATACGTACATTTGTATTACATGTAAACAGATAAACATGTACATGTGTACAACAATTACTGTGCTTTTTCGATGAATAAAAATCGATTGCTAAAAAAAATACAGTAGCCCACATATACATGTACATGTACATACATATACACATGTATATGGATTAAATTTTTAGAGTTTGAAGAATTTGAACAGGTACTCAAAATGTACCCATAAAAACTATTGAACCTAGTACACACACACACACACCTTTTCACTGCATTCCACAGAACCAGAAATTTTATTGTCATAAAAACAACACTAGTGGTAGGCACATGTACATGTATATACAGTACATGTACAGTACATATGCAATCACAGTACATGTACTATCATGATTACAGTGAGTGTACTTTGACATTATACATTGTATTATACTTTAGTACTATGCTACATGTACATGTACATGTATATCACATACAAATATAAAGGGAATTCACATTACTATGATTATACTATAGTACTACTTAGAAGTACAATTGACTATCATCTTATTAAAGAGTAGCTTACATGTACATGTACATGTACATGTACCTCATACATGTACATGTACAGTATACATGTACTTAAAAATGTAGAAGATGTAGGGATGTCAAAACCTCAAAAGTATGTAAACAAAGTCAGGAGGTTAATGTAGGACCCAAAATTAAACAAAGCACTTCAATATTACCCTACGTAAGTACAGTTCTTTGTATTTTGCTTTATAGCGGTGTAGGTACTTATGTATACATGTATATTATAGACACAATTATGAGGATTGTTCATTATTGAAGGTCAATAATTTATCAATTGATTATCATTCTCTTTCACTATTATGGGCGTGGCATGTAAATTATTTAATATTTCGGTATACAAAATTTGCAAACATTACCACGGTATGGGAAAGAATATAGAACTTCAACTAACTACCGATATATTGCCCAGCCCTAGTTACTGCATGGTGATATATACCTAGCCGTATAATACATGTATATACATTGTATATTGTAAGTGGTACTAATGTGTATATACATGTACATTGTACTAACCTGAGACGAACATTAGTTCCTGTATAAGTCTCGTAGGGTTTGTCAACATTCAGAAATTCAAATGGAAATTTTGTGAACTGAGTGAGTTCCCCCGGAGGTGATAACTGACGTACCAGAGAGAGAAAATCATGATGATTACCGCGATCATAAAACATCTCTGTGAAGAAATAAAATAATTTATATAAAGCTGTTAAAGACATAATTATAATGAAGATTAAGGAGGTAATACAACCCAACCCAGACATCATAATTATTGGTTAATTCATAATTATGTTTGTATCAAATATATGTATATGTACTTATTATATATAATTATGTAGTTAAGGAAGCAGTGTTAATCCAGGGGACTTGGTCGATTAATGGTCAAGGTGCGTACTATATATAACACTCGATAGAACTCTACAGGAAGAAACTGGAACTGATACATGTGTAGCTGTCCTATTTGTTATATTCACTTTAAAAGCAAGAAGAGTAGATAATGAAAATAGTAACTATAATAGCTTGCTGTGCTTCAGGCATGAGATAATCAGCCATGATTAATGAAAGCTTGAAATCACAAAGCAATCCAGTCTGGCCTCTCCCCCTAGAAGGGGCTAACTACGCATACATGTAACTAAAAGCAATCATAGGGACACTTATCACAATGTGTCTTGTTTAGTTAAAAGTGTATCATTTAGTAAGCTCCTTTGATTTTCATACAAGCAGCACCTCTAGATGAGTAGTCTCGCGTAGCCAGCTCCTCCCACTCTAAACGAAGCAGGAAGGGTCTGGTAGAACTCCATTGTTAAAGTCATCCAGTGACGTTACTGGAAGTACTTATGTTAAGTGGGTGTGTGAGAAAGTACTACTGTTGCTGATTGTGTAATAGCAAGATTATCTCTGGAAGAAGCAAATTTAAAGGGAACCTGTTGAATGGAAGAGCTGCAGTTAAGGTCAGGGAAGTTGTAAAAGGCTTACTGTTACAAGAACATGGAGTGGGAATTTTATACTTATAGGGAAGGAAGGGAGTTTGTCTGTCAAAATGTAGAAAGAGCTTCCATAGTCCATGGGCAAGCATAAAAATACAACACAAAAGCTTTTACTGTTTCTATCTGCTTATAACAAATTCTCTCCAGCTGTGGAGAAACTACTATAATTCTTTCTATCTTGATGGTGTTACATCAAACACGTACTTGAAATAAGTGAAACTACCCGAAATCTGGTAGTTCCACTGGACGACTATAACAATGGAGATCTACCAGACCCTTCCGGCTTCGTTTAAAGTGGGAGGGACTGGCTACGCAAGACTACTAGATGTGGGCTGGGCTCATTGTCATATGACCCATAATACCTCCACTCACCAATCTGTCCAACAAATTCTACTCTTATTCCATGATGTTCTAGTTTCCTCCCTTTTAAGTTAATGCTAACACTTCCTGCGACAGTTTCTCCGTCTAGATATAGAAGCAACTTCTCTTTCTTGCCTTCTTCGTTCTTAACGTCCACCTTGCGCCGTTTTTCTACTTCACTAAGTTCAATAGTTATCTCAGCTCCTTGTCCCAATCCAAAGAAACTCTTTTAAATCATAAAAAGATACATAATTACAAGCAAAACTACAACACATAACTCACCATCTTCGTGTGAGTCTGAGCCACACCTTGTCATAATTCACCGACCCCACCCACAGTCATGTGATATAAATTAATTAATTTGGGCGAGCTGATCTACGATCGACAACAGGGTCTGCTTATCAAATGGCAAACAGGATATAATAATTTGCTAGTCAGGCGTGGCCTGACCCTGGAGTTCACGTAAACGCAAGGGTCAGCCACGACCCAGTAATAATTTGCAGTATATATAATATATATAATATCATCAATCTACCTTATAGTGAGTCAGTGTAGATCTACGGTACCTGTTCGAATTGTGACTCAATAGGGAAACTCACAGTGTGTACTGACTGTACAGAATACGAATTTTGGTAAGTCGATAATAAATATATAAATGTATAATTTTTTTTCGTTAGTGACACGTTTCAATTATCGTGCATGTTGAAATTATAAAATTAGACCGATCATTATTAATTACAATCCACCTACTTCTGAAAAGCAATTAGCAAAAGCATATTTCAAGGTGAAACGTTTTATAAGAATTTGCATGAGATCAGTGCAAATGAATAGATTAGGCCACAAGAGAAAGTGTAAAGTACAGACATTTGACTTAATTTTGTGACCATATCAAGTTTCAAGTTCACTGCACGAAAATTCAAATCATTTTATTATACAATAATTGTAATTATGATATTGCAATAAAAATAATCAATATTACTACGTCATTTGCAAAACCATTACTGTTATAACTTTACTCGTTAAATTTCAGAAGCTATGTGCATGACAATAATTAATAATCTATGTACACTGTAAAAATGAATTTGTTATTTTAACAGACCAGTTGTTACCTAAGTTGCACTTAAATGTTAGAAAAATGAAATAACAGGATGATTAGCATATTGTCTGTTATAATAATATAGCTATATGGGAAAAAGGAATGTTATTACTATAGTCATAAATGCATATACCCAACCAAATACACCCTACTATCATATAGAGAGGCTGTTATTGATAACTTCAAAATTGTTATCACTAATCATGCATTCCTTATTATTATGCTATAGTTATTATAACCAAACAAAATGTAATTGTACTTCTATTTGATGTTTCTAACTATGTATTATAAATGTACATGCAACTGAGGTAACAACTGGTCTGTTAAAATAACAAATTCATTTTTACAGTGTATAATTATGTAGTCAAGCATACTATGCAAGTATAATCATCCATGACCTGTATAATAATTATTATGCTTTATTATTTTGTCTGCATTGTGTATTATAACAATTTCGTGTTAATGTTAACTAAAAGTAGTATTTCTGCTAGTATTAAATCTTCATACCTAAACTATGTATTACTGCAACATACAATGTACATGTGTGCATATATGTGGATATAATTGAGGTAATATTCATAGGCAACCTCGAGCATTCTTGCAAAAGAACAGAAGTAAACCAAAATTGCGATTATAATGTTCATGGCTACTAGTATTTAAGCTGATATGATTTAGAAACTTCCAGTAGAGATTTACTACTACCATGCATAAATCAGGAATATTTCGTCTCTAAAATATTTCGAATTTTTATTTTTCATATATATAAATTTTCATGCGTGCGTACGTTATTATTTACCAATATTGTTTATTTCCGAAAATTTCCCGAATTACGGTATGTACTTTTGCATTCTGTTTAGAAGTTTGTGTTAAGCATAAGAATGGAACAGCAGTTACTAAGGTTCTAATTATTTATCTTTTAAGTAAACATCAATGTCACATGCATACTTTGACCTCTTATACAACTATAAGAGTTCTTAATTATACAATTTCCTACCAATGTACACAGTAAAATATAACAGTAAATGTATAGCTTGTATGAAACTGTAACATAATTACAGTTAATCAAAATGAAACTTTGTTAAATCAATTACAGTTTCCTTCTTGTTAGCTTATAATTATACATTTTTGATAGCAAAGAGTCCTTGTATGGCTAGTTATGTTAATTATGTATAGACTATACATGATGTAAAGGTTTCTACTGGATTTATCAAACCAAGAGCTGAAGGCACAAGGTTCAGTATAAACCATACCGAGGTGTATAACCATCTTCTACCACGAAACACGCACGAAATACAGTAACTAATCAAATCTTTACATGTGGCAACAGTACACATAATTTCACTAACCTGGTATGGATTTCTGTGAGACATTATGCAAAACAAAATGAAAGCAATCCAGGTTGTAGTTTTGATGGCTACTATATGTTCTTTAGCCATTATGATACCATGATTTTAGAAACTTCCAGTAGATGTGCTACTCTATACTTTTGCATTCTGTCTATATATTTTTGATGACATGAATAATTTCAAAATGGAGCAGCATGTAGTTATATTATTATGATTCTATTTATTTATCTGTTAAGTAAAACATCGACATCATAAATTATACATTTTTTGCAGACTTTGACCTCTTAATTAAATAGAATTATAAGAATTCTTAATTATATTACAATTTCCTACCCAATGTACCCAGTAATAAACATGAAATCGTATTAAGTCAATTACAGTTTCCTTCTTGTTAATTATATTAGCTTATAATTAAATTTTTTGATAACAAAGGCTTCTTGTATGGCTATATGCTTATAATAATTATTGTCAGTTATCAATAACTATGAAAAGAAATGTTTACTTGTTTTAAAAACTGTGATAGTGTTTTGTTTTGTCTTTCATTTCTAAGTATGTTATGCTTACATAATTTGATTACAATTAAAACGTTTTTGCTGATTTTTTTCACATATTCCATCTTTATTAGCTACCGGCAGATGCATGGCTTGCAGTAAATGTTTGATTAATTGAAAATAATTTTGATTATTAATAAACCCAGTCAATCCTTCTAAGTTACTGAACCCACACACTAAGTCATTAGATTACACTACAAAAACAAAATAACTAATTTAGTGGTTAGTACTAGTACTTAATTGTTTGTTCAGCATACATACATCATATACCACGGATACTTTGTATTAATTATGCTATAATTTTACGGTGCTGTCTACTCATACCTATTTCATGTCAAAGATTAAGTATAATTTATACTAAAGTATATGTAATTGTGTCTGGCCATCAAAAACATTTGTAAACCCGCAAACAAATAATTTAAAACAAATACGTTAATTTATACCTTTTAAAACTTTTAATACTTGATGCACATTACATTGTAGTAACATCATGCATCATGCAAATAGTCACAACATTCTCTATATATTTCAATTGATAAACTACATTGAAACTCATTGATTACTTCGAAGGTTTAATTTTTGCAGTAAGTAAGTAATACTTGCTTGAAATGTCATTTTTATCTTGCCAATATACAAATTTAATTTTTACCATTTTGCCAAAATTTCTTCTCATCAAAAATACCCGTAATATGTAACTCAAGCTACCTAATGAGTATAGTCAAACATGTTTAACAGATTTAATATTATTAATGAAATAATCATTATGTTTAATATAAATTTCACTTTTTTATAGAATTTCCATTACGAAACACAATAACAAGTTTGAAAATCAACATGGGTAATCAACAGTTCACATGTCATCCACCTGTTATCGATACTCCAGAAGAAGTTGTACATTCACATGCCGATATCATCTTCACTGGAGGAACAATTCTTACCATGACAGATTGCAACCCAACAGTTGACACCATTGCTGTAAAAGATCATAAAATCGTTGCTATTGGCAAGAAGGAAGAAATATTTCAGCAGTACAAAGGATTCTTTACAAAAGTTGTAGAGCTGCAAGGAACAGAAACATTGATGCCAGGCCTTATTGAGCCCCACACCCATCCAAGTCTCGTTTCAAGTTTCGCTCCGATGATCGATTTAAGTGGCTACTCTGGAGAGCTCAAAAATAAAGATGATGTCCTTGCCAAAATTAAGAAAGCAGTGGAAGCAATGAAGTCAAAGCATACCTCTAAATGGCTTGTATTCAAAGGTTGGGATCCTGCTATTATCACTGATTTGCCTTCTATTAATGCTAAAACACTTGATGTAATTGCTACTAAAGATTATCCAGTTTTTGTCATTGAACAAGCTCTTCATAGTGGGTGGTTAAATACTAAAGGATTGGAAGTGTGTGGCATCACAAAAGATACACCCAATCCTAAAGGAGGTATATTTGTTAAAGATTCCCAAGGGTGTCCAACAGGAATGGTAAAAGAAGGCCCTGCAGTTGGTTATGTATTGAAGAAGATTCCTAATCTTCCACTAGCAGCACTAACTGATATATTTCCTGCACTAAACCAGTATGCTGAAAATGGATTCACAACAATCACTGACATGGGCACTATACCAATTGATATACTTTCATTGTCCTTTCTGTCGTTTGTTACTCTTTGGCCATCATGTCCTGTCCGAATAGGTGTTTTCTGTAATCCTGCAATTACAAAAGAAAAACCTAGTGATTTCTTTACCAACGAGAAATTGTGGTTTCCTGGTGCAAAAGTTTGGGCTGATGGCTCACCATATGCTGGATCAATGGCAACAAAGCAGCCATACTTGAATACTAAAATGACACGTGCACTCGACTTTGATGAAAAGAATTATCCCTGTGGTTACCTCATTTATCCGTGTCTTGAGGACCAAGTCAAGGTTTTAAGACCTTTTAAAAATGAAATACTTGCTACTCATTGTCAAGGAGAACGAGCTATTGATCGTTCCCTTGACACCTATAAGAAGTTAATAGATGAAAACCCAACTTTGAAAGACCATCGCTACCGACTAGACCACTGTTGTTTAATCACAGAAGAGCAACTTCAACGTGCTACCAATCTTGGGGTCACTGTTACAATGTTTGTTGATCATGTCTATTACTATGGTATCGCTCTTAGGGACGGGATTGTAGGTAAAGAACGAGCTGAACGATTCGTTCCAACTGCCTTGGCTACAAAATGTGGCCAAACCTACTGGACACTCCATGCTGATTCTCCTTTTAATCCAATCAATCCATTCCGATCAATGCACACTTGTATTACTCGTCGTACAATGAAAGATCCTGATGTTGTTCTTGGACCGCAATATCGTTCTACCATTGATGACGCTCTGAAAGCATATACTATTAATGCTGCTTGGCAACTGAAGAGGGAAAATGAAATAGGTAGCATCGAAGTTGGAAAGCTGGCTGATTTAGTGCTGTTGTCAAATAATCCAAAGAGTGTTCCAGTTGACGATCTGCTCTCCATTCAGGTCCTGGAGACATATGTTGGAGGAAAGGTGTTTGATCATCGGAAGTGATCTATTTTGGGGGGAGGAACTGATTAAAACTGATTTGTTTTGTGATTACCGTAATTATATTAAAATTGTTTAGGCTGTTTTTGATTTGTACATGTTGCTATTGAATTTGCCTATAATTATATTAAAGGAGAAGTTTTTTTTTAATGTAAATTATGACAACTTTACATTCTTATTATTGAAGTAGTGTCTTGAGTTTATAATTCTACCAATTAAAAAAAATGAATATACACATAAACCCTAAAATTGTGCTATCAAACATGGTTGTTCCATGGCTATATGTTTTAGCTATTACTTTTAACATGCATTTATAACATTCACGAACACACTTAATTGCTATAAACGCCTCTGGTTCATCCAACAAAGCCCTCCATCAAAATATTGAAGTCAATGAAATCTAAGTGTTATTTGCAATGGAAATGTATCTTCTCTGATGCTCGGATGATCAATGTGTTCTTATGACTACTACTTTTCAATTTCCCTTTTAAGCCTCACAATTATGAATCACTACTTTTTTTTACTCTGAAGATGTAACTTTCTTGATACGCTAATCTCAAGAAGTGAAAAGTAGAAGTGTAATTTAAAATTTTCAAAAAAATTACAAACAAAATTAAAAACATTAATTGAAAAATCAGGCTCTGCAAATTTCCATGTGCTATCAAAATACATGCAAAAATGCAAAAGTCTATACACTGACAAACTAATAACTGTAGCTAAAATAAAATGAACACACTCATTTAAAAAATGTACATGCTCATTTAAAAGTTTAATGAACAAATCCATTCCTTAGGTTTCTTGCAGAATATGAATCAGTGGCTCACGTTCACAATCATTAATAATAAAGGAATCAATAACTTGAGGAGGAGCAAATTGTTGAACATTGTTCTGCCGTACTGTACACATGTCTTTCCACCAATTGTAAAGCCTCTTGACTAATGAGAATAGTTCAGTTCGAACAGTTATTATACTGATTGCTCCGACACTAATGAAGCAAAGAGGAATCATTACCAATAAATAAATTATCACTTCTATGATTATACTAGAGTCCGATATGGTTTGATTCTCATCTGATAATAAAGCTGTGAGGAACACAAGATCGAATAGGAGATATGTGTCACATATATTTAGCCATTTCTTCTGAGCTAATGTTACCGCTAGGATGACAGTTTGAAATATGACATACCAGTACAAAGACACTTGTATTGTTATCCATGTGCACACGTACACAACCCCATACCATCGATATTTATCATGATAACAAGACTGTAACTCATCAAGTAGAGGTTTCATATGATGGAAATTAAAACATTGTGAAAGAGCAATCAGAAATACCAAGACACCAAGTGATATCATTATTAATAATGCTATAATCCATAAAGGAATGTGAGCCTTCTGAAAATACAGAAGGTCTTGTTGTAAAAGAACAACTGTATTTTCAGTGAAATATACTGGAGTAAGAAGCAGAATTGATGTACGGATAAGTGACCAATAAGATACCAGGATAAGTATGCACATAGCCTGCATTGGAGATTTTTGAAGTGTAAGGAATTTTCCGGGACATCGTTGAGCTATAAAAACTGTAGTGAGTAAAACTACAAACATAATGATAGGATTTAGGAACTGTAAGAATGTACTATCAAGAGGATTCATTGATGGAAAGAAACACCATGGAATAAAACCAAATGCTTTAAACTGAAGTAGAACACTAGCTGCAAATACAGATACCATTTTGTCCGGTGTTGGGTACTGTCCTAATGGTAATTGACTAAGAACAGCCAGAAAGAACAAAGGTCCATAAAGATATCCAGAACCAATATCTGATTGGATTTTAACAACCAATATAAGGAAGATTCCAATTAACAAAGGGAATGTAATAGTTAACAATAACAACACGAATGGATGCCATGTCTTACAAAGACTGATATCGATGAACTTCAGAGCAAAGTAAGTGAAAGTCTTGTTTTCAGCACAATTCATACATAATGTTCCACCATGTCCATCACGACACTGATCATCTTGAATCTGAGGGAGAACAATATATTCTACATCAACAGGACATGTTTTCCTTTTGAAGTTACACTTTGAATTATATGGGCAATATGTCACAATGGGTTTATCAATATTGTGTGTATACCAGTATCCCTTCCTAATACAAACTTGTCCATTTTGAGCTGAACACCAGAATGTGTTACTATTATTGACAGCACATCTACACTGTTTGGCATGCTTGTCATATACTAGACCAAGAGGACAGTCTATTAAGTGTATCTTAATGTTAGCAATTGCTCCATTCATTCCCGCTGGAGGATCTCTACACTGAAAGTACAATTCTTTGCTTGAATTTCGATGAATGGAGGGAAATGAAGATTGGATTACTAGTCCAGTGTCTATGACATTTGATGATGGAAAAACTGTTGGAGGACTGGCTAAATGGATGTTTTTTGATGTACAGACAAGCTTGTCACCACAACCAAGAAAAGCATCAGCGACACATGTTGAATCAGTGCCATTACAATCAAATACACTAAAATTCAGTTGTATATTTTTCCTGGATATATCTCAATTATTTTATTGGATATATTAATGTTAGTAGGATAGGAGACAATCAATGGATCTGTATCTCATGTGATAATAGCCATACGATACGCATGACAGTAACACCAACTTTGATACTAGTAAACATTAGCACCAGCCCCCGTACGGGCAGAATTTCCAGAAAATGATAAATAAAATGAAGTATTCTGTACTTGATCTATTAAACAATTATAATATATATAGGTTTTACTAATGTATACAGCACCTCCATATCGAGCAGTATTGTTAGCAAATACAATTTTTGAGTTTTCACACATTGTGACCGTTGTATCACTATCAAAATATATACCTCCTCCATACAAAGCAATGTTGTTCTGAAATGTATTTGTAGCCATAAAATGAACATAAGTAGAAAATAAAGCTAGAGGAGTTGCTGCATTTTTCAGAAATGCAACATTCTTCATCTGAAATAATCCACCATTGATATAAACTACACCATATGGCTCATCATCAGTTATGTCAAATTGTGGGATTGAGTTATTCACAATATGTGTACTCACTAGAGTGATGTTAACATCAGACAAATTTGTACATGAAAGTTTGTTTAGAAATAATATAATACTGTTGTTTGCAATGTTTGATGAAATGTTTGTGTTGCTTATTTCAAATTGTGAACAGCGTCCAAATCCAACAACAGCTGATCCAACATTATTCTTAATTGTGTTGTTATTAAGCAAGTAGTGAACTAAATTTTCTTTCTCAAAATTATCGGGTTTAATAAAAATTAATGCACTATATTGAAATCTTTTTTTTTTTTAATGTGTATTATTCTGAAAGATGGTGTTGCTAATATTCATGAAACCAGATATGAAATTTAATGCTTCAAAAATGTATATTAAATATACAGCTGTGTTGTTATTAAAGCTACAGGTAGTAATACTATAATTAATTTCTTGTGCTTCAAAGCACACCCCTATGCCTAGTAAAATAAATGGTATGTGGTAGGTTTTGAAAGTGTATTGTTCAATTGTAATTTCACTAGCACAAATTTTTACTACACTGCTAAAGTTACAACTATTTCCCACAAAAGAAGTGTTTGTAAAAACAGCAGTATTCACGTTCTTAGCGAAAACCAAAGATTCTGCACCTTGAGATGAAGAGGTTTGAAAATTGGTATGCTGAATTATTACTGTCTCGACATTTAAGAAGTTTAATACCCATTCACTGATACAGTAATAAGAATATTTTATTACAGCATTTTTAAACATGACTTTGTTTGAATGAAGAAAATGATATACTTCCAAAAATCAATAAGAGATTTTCAAATGTCATATTTGATGAACCTCTTGAATTAATCCAAATGATACATTTTTCATCGGCTCATTAATGGTACCCACATGTAAACACTGGTTCTTTCTAAACACTATATCGACTTTACTGTTTATAACTCGTGGCTGGTAATCAAGTATTATTATCACACAGTTGTCATCACAAGAAATATGAGCATTCAAAAGAACATAAGTAAAACTTTGACAAGGATTGTCAATGAAACATGATATGTTATCAATACCAGTTGTACTTACATAAGTAAGTCCATCTTCATGTTGAATCTCACCACACTTCATAATTCCAATAACAATGAAAGTCAGGAACACACAACAGTGAACTGTATCCATTATGCACTTTAAAACAAAATTGATACCTCATATGATACCTTTTATTACATGTGTACAATATTATCACTTATATAATATTTTTAAAATGGTGTGTTATTATCATGGTTGTTTTGGCAATAATTATAATTTGTTTCATGTAAATACCAAAGAAAAACATAGCGATTTCTTTACCAATGAGAACTTGTGGTTTCCTGGTGCAAAAGTTTGGGCTGATAGGTCACCATATGTTGGATCAATGGCAACAAAAGAGCCATACTTGGACACTGAAATGACACGCGTACGTGCACTTGACTTTGATGAAAAGAATTATCCCTGTGGTTACCTCATTTATAAGTGTGCTGAAGATCAAGCAAAGGTTTTACAGGCTTTTAAAAATGAAATACTTGCTACTCATTGTCATGGTGAGCGAGCTATTGACCAATCTCTTGAAGCCTATAAGAAGATAGTAGTTGAAATCCAAGACCATCGTTACCGACTAGAACACTGTGGTTTAATCACAGAAGATCAACTTCGATGTGCTACTGAGCTTGGGGTCACCACCACCATCTTTGTCAATCATGTTTATTATTATGGTATGGCAATTGTCTCTGAGTCACTGATACACTTAAATTGCTATTTTGTTTCCTTTGACCTAAACTTCTACTGCAGCATCAGTAACTGGATACTGCCTTGCCCACCAATGCGCCACTTCTGTGAAGTTAATTTACTCTGTTCAAAAAAACTTTCTTTGCTGTTTAGTTGCAATCAGGACACCTCCATCGATAGCCATCACTTATATCTGATCTCTCCTTCATTTCCATATCTATCCCACACTGTGCACAGTTCATGGCATCTGCTAAGACATTCTCTTTTTGAAGAAAGGTTATAATAGCTGCAGTTCCACCAAAAGCAATAGGTCCTAATTCCAGTAAAGTCATTGTTACCTGCCAAGATAATTTCACAGTCACTTATATAGCAAATATAATTATAATTATATATATATATATATATATATATATATATATATCTCATAATGAGCCCATACATTTCTATGGGGCGTGTAAGTTTATATTTCTCATATAAACCTCAAAATAAGTTGATATTTTAAAATATCAACCTTGTGAAACTCGACGGCGATTTCTGACAGACTTAATGACAATCTCTTGCAGGACAATCCAAGGTATGAATCTCATTCTAAAATATATCAGATATAACATGTTTCATCTGTCTATATGCGTTATATAAACCTGCAAACTCGGCTGATATCACCCTCGGGCTACGCCCTTGGGTGATATCTTACCTCGTGGCAGGTTTATGTATAGGTTATACACCGAGGTAAAGGTCTCTACTAGATTTATCAAACCGAGGGCAGAAGGCACGAGGTTTGATAAATCTAGTAGAGACCGTACCGAGGTGTATGACGCACTTCTACCATGCTATAGCAACGCATTTCATTCGCGCGCGAAATACAGTAACTAAGCAAATCTTTGCGCGTGGCAACAGTATACATAATTTCACTAACCTAGGCCTATAGATATAGTGTGGATTTCTGTGACTCTTTAGACAAGTAACTGATCAACAGTCAATCGCAAGAGCTCTACATGTGGCAGACTTCCGCCTCCTCCTCAACTCCAGTATAAGGTGTGGTCTTCCAACAATCGCGTATTGATCGATCGCAATCGCAAGTTCGTGATGCAAGAACAGCCAACTCAACTCTTTTGGAATCGATATCGATCTCATGCGAGAGATACAAACTGGTGTCAGATTTCAAAAAGAACAAGCATCACTATGAATTACAGCTAATAATTATAGCTACAGTTGTATAGTCAATGCTTCGCAGCAGGGTAATAATCTTTTAATGTGTAATTTATAAAACATTATCAATGAAAAAACTCTGACAAAATTATTATACAATCCTGGGAAAATAATCCCAGGAGGTTTCAATATAATATTGAACCTCTCCAGGAGGTTTGATATGAGATTTATTAACCTCATTTTGAGCAATTTCATTGGTCAATTAACTACAAGCATGGTAGAAATAATGCATATAGACCTCTGAAACATGATATATATAACACATATATATATATTATATATATTAGCTATAATATTAGCTATATTATATAAATTATAGTTATAAATACAATAGGCTATGTATTATATATAACAATTCTACGTAATAAAAATAAATTAAAAGTCTACAATGATTGAAATATAATACATAATTAAAGTCACAAAGCTGCAGTTGTTTCCACCCTATTAAAGAGAGAAGAGAGATTATCATTATCTCTAGTTCAGCAATCAGAAGAACAGCAATGGGTGGTTGAGGCCTTAATGAAGAATGGATACCCCAAAAAATTCACCAACCGATACTATTATAGCTGAACACTCGTGGTCATTACACACTGGGATGATACTGCAGTCCTGTGTGGACACCAGAGTTGGTTTCAACGATGTCTTCTTGAGTCATGGTTCATCCACCGTCTCCCTGACCTCGTAAACCGTGAGAACGGTTTGCTTCCCGAGTGTTACGGACAGCACCGACAGGTGCCACCTGTCTAAAGACTCTTTATATAATTTCATGTTTTCTTTACATTTATACCCTGATGAAGGCTGTTGATTAGAACAGCCGAAACATTGGTATATCTATAATAATATATTGATTGGTGAAAAAGACGAAGATAAATAAAGTATAATACATAATTACTTTTCAACATGAGAATATATACGGGTTCATACTTTTGCGAATCATGGAAACTAGTCTCGCGTAGCCAGACCCAACCCTCTGCTACGCGACGGCCAGGAAGGGTCTGGTGGACTTACATGTAGCACTTTCAGTTTTTTAATATTGTAATTTTACAACATCCTGTCAGATAGGAAGTACCACACTTCCTTATTACATTACTAAATTTCACTGCAATGACTGAGTCTTGGATGTACCACACCCCAAATTACTGTAGATTACGAGAGTATACACCAATTTGGTGGCAGCATGTCTGTCCAAAACACCCACGCTTTGTTGGATATGGTCTAGCGGTGCTTTGATTCAAGTGTCTGCCCTTTGATGTTACTTTGAAGTTAGCACTTAAAAAAAAAAAGTGAAAGGCGAGTAGAACGGGATTTTGATGTATGTGTGATGTAGCTATAGACTTGGTTTCTAGCTGATTCTAGCGAGAGAGAAAGGGATGTTGGGAGAATAAGTGACAAATAGAGTGCGCGTGCAGACTTGAGTGGATGCTGTGCTTGCAGTAGTTGGTAAGCAAGGTTGAGGTGACTGTTAGATTGCTCCAGAAGGTCCAGAAAGTTGCAAAGAAGCTTGTATTCAGTTGCAACGAAGGTTTTGATTTTAATGAGATGTTGAGCCACTCCTCGCAATCAGTATGTTACATCCATGATAGTTGTGGTTGGAATTATTACTTTTTCAAAAGCCCCCGGGTTAAGAAACTGTAAATGTTAAGTATAACTGCTAATTACATTCATAGACAACGTGCGAGTGTAGGTTTATGAATATCATGAGCGGTTTGTAACCCACTTATGCTCACCAAAATTCGGTGTAAACACTTGACGAACTGATGTACAGATGCATTGACACAATTATTCGGTTCCATAACCACACCCTTTATATAAAAATTATGTGCGTACGTAAACATTTACAGAGGGTGTGGTTACGGATTGGAATAATTGTGTCAACGCAACTGAAATCCTTTCTACCACTTACAGTTTTTTTAAGTGCTAACTTCAAAGTAACATCAAAGGGCAGACACTTGAATCAAAGCACCGCTAGACCACGTCCAACAAAGCGTGGGTGTTTTGGACAATAGAATGCCGACATGCAAGAAACAACATTGGTATATACTCTCGTAATCTACAGTAATTTGTGGTGTGGTACATCCAAGACCCAGTCATTGCAGTGAAATTTAATAATCTAATAAGTAGGTGTGTACTTCCTCTCTAACTGGAAGTTGTAAAATTGCAACATTAAATAAATGCACTAAAGTGCAGAACCCTCGCTAAAAAGATGCTACTATGAATGTACGCTTCTCAGCATAAACAATCAACAATGAAACAGGGCGTCATGGGCGTTCCTCATCCGCTTACGTTCGGATTAACTAATAACGTTACATAGGCGTGACTGAGTAACAATGGCGACGGGTGAAATAAGCCTATTTTTCGACTTTGCATGACTGTATCTTTTCCATCGAAGAGTTTTCTTGCAAATCACTTGAACCTCGCAGTAAACCTAGTGTGCTCTTTCCTTCGCAGTGACCAAGAATCTTCAAAAGTAAGCCGTTGCAAAGATTAGTGGGAACACACACACGCACACAAACCAATTACTATAACCCTCCGCCTACGTGCTCGAGTTAAAAACTGAAAGTGTTAAAACGGGTGAATATATTTAGCCGTAACTTCACCTATGTATCTTTTCACTGCACCGCGATTCATAAACACTTGATGAACTGATATACAGGAAGTCCACCAGACCCATCCCGCCGCGTTGCGGAGAGTTGGGTACGCGAGACTACATGGAAACAATGTGCTATATCTATGCAGAGAAAAAAAATTGGAAGCAGCTCCACCCTCGACGTTTGAAACGTCATAGCGAAAGTCACGTGATCTGGCCACGCCCAAGATGTTTTACAGTGCCATGTCAAGTGCCACAGTGGTAACGGCCAAAGCGAAAAGTAGATCCCATGGATTTTAGTGAAGTTTCAAACCATATTCTAGGTAAGCTGAAGATCACTTCCCCATTGATTCAGTGTAATACTGATACTATATAATTATTTTGTTACTCTGGTGGTTATTTAATATATGTTAACTTTCTTAATTAATGATACTGCTAAGTTTAACTGTTAAGGTGGTACTAGGGAGTGGGCGGATGCGACTCCAATCACTTTCAAAATACAATATAATATAATATGAGTAAAATTGGATGTAATACCAACCTTCATATCTTCTAATCACCTTTATAGTGTCCTGGAATTGATAAAACGTATATAAAATCTCCATTTTTCCAGTTGACATAAGTACAAAACCACATGGCGTGCACTAAGTACAATGCATTTTGAGAAAACAAATAGAGCCAATTCATTTTACTTTTATAGTTACAAGAGGCTGAAGAAAGCTGAATTCTATAGCTTTTCAGTGAAACCATAAAATCTACCTTTCTAGGCACTATCAAACTCCGATCTTTCTCAGAGAGCAACTACAGTTACCCTGCCAGGGTTTCCCACCCACCGCCCCCTCCTCCACCCGTAGGGTATGTTTAGCTTTGTTTCTGAAAATAAACTATCAGCCAGGGTTTCCCACCCACCGCCCCCTACTCCACCCGTAGGGTGTGTTTAGCTTAGTTTCTGAAAATGAACTATCAGTGAAAACATTTAGGCCCAATAATTATACCCCCGGGTGGGTGTGGCTTCCAAAAGATACAGAATTGAACCAGATTGTATGCAGCAAGAAGCTGGCAAGACTAGAAACTGATTGGAGTAGCATCCGCCCACGGAAAAGACTACAACCTTAACCTTTTAAAAGTCCTATATATAAATATTTTAAACCTGGGCCTGTTTGTTTACATGGATGGCGATGCGCTAATATCCAAGATTTCAACAGTGACTTACTTTTAGAGTTACTAAGAAAGCCATAGATATATAAAATTCATGATTGCAACCGTCCTCACTTTCAACTGCATGACTTAACTCACTATTAGATATGTTTCAATTCAATTCCCAGTAAATTAAGTTTAATCTAAGAAGATTCTAATTCAATTACATCAGAAATCATATTCCATTACAATTAGTGCAGATAGTGTTGTAAATTCCACTACAATTTCATGCAATTCTATACCATTCTACGTTAGAGCAAGTAATTTCAATGAATTTTAACCCAAATAGAATTCCACATTCAAGGACAATAAAAAAACCTAATAAGCAATAGGGAATTTCTGTTTACATTACCAAATTAATTAGTTTCAATTATCTCCAAAACATTTGTGGGCAGAGCGTGTAATAACTGACTTTTTCAGCTTTTATAACTCAAATTTTGTACGACTCCGAATTCTGACTTGCTTTGCCACAGAGAAAGGTGTTAAGGAAGCCATTGATGTCATAATTTATTTTTGTTGTCAGCTCGAAGACTGTTAGGATAACCAATCCCTCCCACTCAATGAGTGAGGGAGGGTCTAGTACAGTCTAATCACACACAGCATTCATTCAGAAAACTACCAGATGTTTGGATGTTTGATTTTCTTAAGTAAAGCCCACTTCACTAGCAAAAAATTCATAGGCATGATTTTAAATACTAAATAAAATTATGACTATAAACATTAAATTGCTAGTCTTTATCCTGTTCAGTGAATCTTAATTTTTCAACAAAAAATAGGACCGTGATCAAAATATAATTATTATCATTTTTGAGCAGCACTGTGGTATTCCAAGCAAGTTCTATTTAGCTTTTACAATTGATACAATGCGATTTGAATCATAATTTTCATGTGTCTATCCTCTGGTTGTCTACATAAACAAGGAAATTTTACAATTCTCAATTCTACAGTTTAATTCTCTGGGTTGCTTCCTTTGTACTGAGAGACTGACCCATAGTTCCTTTTTCTGACAATGAAGTAGATGGTCGCTATAGACAGCATTGTGTGCAATGGGATTAAAATCACAACATGAAAACGTAGCAGATGCTTCTTCTAACAGATAACAATCAAATCCACCTTTCTGACAGTAGAGATTTTAAAATTGAGAGTAATATCCTTATTAATGGAAAAGAATCGTGCTGATGTTTCTTCTTCTCATCTCTTAAAGTAAATTAATAGGTTTAATTTCTCTTTCTAGCTATTGGAGTTGCAACATACATGCACAATTTTGAGCTATGTTCATTCACAATTGGGCAAACCAAGTTGATTGATACGCGTATACAGCATTCAATAATTCTTTTGGACTGATTAGAATTAAATTGATTGCAGTCCAGAGCAAGACGTACATTTTTGGTAATTTTGATAGTGAAATAATAACCCATGGCTGTTGTGAAGACTAATTAGATTTTTAAAATTGTCAGATATTTTCACCAATTTTTGTTGCTCTGCTCCTGCTATCCATATCATTTCTTCACAGTTCTGCATTCTGACTGTTTCCATGCCACTAATAGCAAAGTGACAAAAACCCAACAGATATTGAAGCTGCTTGTGTCTATTTCTTATCTTTGTTAAAATCAAATGGAAACAGTAACAAGAAATGGAACGGACTAAGTACTCGTTATAATGCTCTAGAATTGTTTTTAGGATTTCGATCTAACGAGAAATAAAGGATACATGCAATGCAGACCAGACTTGCAAATACCTTCTTACAGCAATTTGCTCAAAGGTCTTTTGTGATCACTAACAAGCTTAACGTTCGTACTAGTCTAGAGCTGTTTCATCATTTTTGTAATGCTAATTTTATTATTAGATAAATAAAGAAGTTTCATGATACTAAAAACATGTTGCATCCTGTGGAATATCTGATACAGTCATTCCCACAGGTGTAGATTCCTATGACGAAATGCATCCCTGAATTTTGATGCTTTTCATCATAATTTACGGATGCAAGTCTTAATATATATGTATGTCAGCTTATGGTATATGCATGCATCTTCAATAAGCAGAACCTTTTAAAATAAAGAAAAAAAAACATGTTTATATTATAAAATTAATGTATATATTTATGATTATAATTTATATTTTTTTATATATAAGTTTATATCAATATTTATTATGCATTATTTCTACAGGCATTAGTTCATTTCATGATGTCTATACTGCTTGTCAGGATTGTGCTCATAACTGGGAAGACCTAGGGAGTGCACTGGGAGTGAAACGTACTTCCATTGAGACAATAAAAAGGAATAATCATGGTGATGCTGAAGGTTGCTTAAGAGAAGTTATCACAATATGGCTGAAGCAGGATAGCAGATATTCAATTCGATACCCCAGTCCTTCTTGGAGACGTTTGTGTGAAGCTGTTCAATCTACTAAAGATCTAGCATTAGCAATTGAAATTGGTAAACAACATCCAGATATCAAACAACCTGTGGCAGGTCAGTCGATTGAGATAATTCTGTTTTAATTGCTGGTGTGCTTTGTTAACGAGCTTCAATATATCAGGCAAATATTAAGTGATAATCTCATTGCCGTTATAACAATGGTAATTAGGATTAGACCACATCTTAGTTTGTTATTATTATTAGTTATATCCTCAGTGTGAGGGATATATCCAGTTTAAAGCATGAGGCCCAAGTGACCGTAACTTTGGATTTATCCCAAGCACAAGAGATATAGATAATTGGTGTCATTCGATCACTGTTTGGGATCTTAACCATAACAACATTAAGGGCTTTAATTAGCCACACTATCTACACTTAAAACATGATTCATTAACTCTTTAGCGGCCATAATTAAACTGGACCTTTTTCATAGATTCCGAAATTATCTAGGAAAATGTGGGGGCGGAGCGTATAGTAACTAAGATTTTCACCACTATAACTCTCCCGTATTATGAAACTAGAGTTTCTAGCTTGCTTTACTGGAAAGAAGAGTTGTTGAGAAAGCTATAGATGTAAAATTTATGCTTTGCTATTAGCAGGAAGATAGCAAGGCGAGTGCTTGAATATTTAGTAGTCGAAAGGGCAACACCCACACCTTTACTTACCTGTATAACTTCCACATTTTAAACAACACAGACTTATGACTTACGTACTTAGACAGAGGAGCTTCTAACAAAGTTGTAGATACTAAATACATGCTTCGTTAGTTGGAAGAAAGTAGCAAGACGAGTGTTTGAAAGTGCAGTTGTCAGTGCCAACACCCGCACTTAGCGTCTTTGGCAATTCGATCGCTTATAACTTTGGATTGGTTATCGTATAGTTTCAAGTTTTGCACTGCTTATAGTACATTTAGTGCACTGTCATCTGTAAAAGGTTGGTTGAAAAATACTGAAGCAATTAAAAAATACAACCATTAGTACTCATGACGTCTGTAGACGTCATTCGCTTTTAACGGTTTAATGTTCATGACGTCTTTAGACGTCATTCGCCGCTAAAGAGTTAAAGAAACTGAGAAACCACAGGGATATGACTAAAACCACTGTGTTATAACTAAAAGCCTAATCCAATTTGTAGTACTAGTGACCGAATATACAATTAAAAGTGTTTAATGGATTATTATAATTATGGTAATTGTAGTATTATTCCTTGTGATAGTATTATTATTTCTTTCTCAATTGTTTTGTGTCATAGGTAACATTATTTTGCAGGAAAGGATCTTTGAGTGCTCATGTGGAAAATGCACTGTAGAGTCTTCAAAATTACGCCCATGCCCAAATATTCAAACACAAAGGCGGGTTTCAATGCCAATTCTACCTTCCTCTGCTCGTAAAATTGATACTCAACTATCTCAGGATGAATGGATGGAAGAACGGACCCAAAAAACAGAAAAACTTCGAAAATCATTCCAGGATTGCTTTTATTCTACTATTACAGGTATCCAAGACCGTGGAGTGTGTGTTAAAGATGTATGGCAATTTATTTGTATTCACATGCCAGATAAGCACACCAAAGATTTAACACTCAGCGCTGCAGATTCGATTGCTGAAATTTTACTTTTTTTGAAACACAGACTTACATGGTTTGATTTTGAATTGCTGGAAGAGTAAGCAATTCGTTTTTTACCTGTGGTATTTCAAAGGAAATGGATGAAATATAGACTTGATTTACAACTTTATACAAGTGAAGGGTCTACTGAAATCGAGGGAAGCATTATTGCTGTTACTTTAGATCATGAAAGCGAATGTTTGAATATTCATGATGACTTACCAAGGCTGCGACTCACACTTGCCAAAGCACTGTGTTTCCCTCGTCATAAAGTTCATTTCATAACAGTTCTGGACAACCCTGATCAGATCATATTTTTATCACCAAAATTTGAGCAACCTACTTGCGATGAGATGGACAAACTGGCTGCTGTTGGTATATCACGCATAGAAAGTCAAGATACAGTTGTAGATGTTTCAGAGTTTCATGTGAGTGCTGTACTTAATTATTTTTGTACATGCACAGACTAGAGAACTATCACGCGACTATTGATGAGTGCAGGCATTGTTGTTTAACTCTGACACATAGCTTTCTGTATGATTATGTATATTGGTATTGCTGTCATTTTTCCAGTAATAATAATGGTGTTAAGCAACCTTTGTCTAATTCATGTCATTTTATATAGCACTAACGGTATAAATCCAGACTAATTCTAGACTGTTTGTTAACACTATTTGCGTAGTAAGAATCTTATCATAATTCAAAGAATCTATGTATATTATAGAATGTTACATTAATGAATGTACATATATATACTGTCCAATAACTGAACATATATTTATTGCTTTTCAAATACATGCAGGACAATTTAACTACTTGTTCTGGACAAACTGAAGTACTGAAAGCTGAATTACATTTAACAACACATCACCAACAAACACTCAAGCATATTCGTATGGGTTCATCAATGTCACATCAACAGACACTTGAGGAACAATTACGTCATGTATCTATGCAATATGATGAAGCTAACGAGGAAAGAGAACAGCTTACAGCAGAACAACAACAACTACAGCAAACCATTGATGGACTTCAACAAGAAGTTTGTGATTTACAACGAAGGCTTCATGAGTCTCAAACTATTCAACAACAATTACAGGAGTCAGAAATACTAGTTCAAGAATTGATGATTGCAATGGAAACTTTACAATGTTCTGAAGATGAGCTCCATGACAGATGCTGTAGGTTGGAAGAAGACATCTCAATGCTTCAACAAGAACTCCAGTTATCAAAGCAGAATGTTAGGAGTTTGTCAGAGCAGCTTGAACATTGTCACTTAGGAAATCCCGAAAACCTACCCATTAATCAGGAACAAGAAACATACCAACTTCAAATACAGGTTAACTAACTATCATTTCATGATTCATAATTTATACAGACTGAATATGAAAGCTATATAGATGTATCTTTTATTACTACTGAAATTGCACTGCATGCCTGTACGAAATAGCATGTGTTTATAAATATTATGCTAAATAGGGTTCTACCAATACATGTAATGGAATCTGTATCAGTGCTGATACTACATTTGTATTGTTATCGATAGTGCATTAAAAACTGATACTAATTCACATGGCCATTAATTTAAGTTGGGTGTGGTCAAGAGTTGTGCACATGAGAAGACGAGTGCTGTCCAAGAAAACAAATGGTGTTTGGTTAATTTGTGCTACCAGTGATTTCTTTCAGGGCCTTTTGAGAGAGGAAATTAGCCACCCCCCACTCTAAAATTTTAAATTCCTGCCCTATAATGTGGTTGGGAAGCATTCATTAATGATTTATTAGTACTGTAAATTTATAACCCACATAAAGTTTTTCTCCTCCCAATTACATGATCCTAGAAAAAAACACTGTGTGCTACAGATAGTAGCAGAGAGTTGTGCACTTCCTGTGCTAAAACTGTATCAAGGGGAGAAAAAGCAGAAACAAAGCATCTACATTTTCAGATCAATATTTAACCATTAAAATGTACAAGTTATTGGTATTCTGTGGGCCCAGGAACAGTGTGCTACATGATCAATGTTTCCCCTACCTAACAAAAAATCTTGGATGAAACCCTCCATACCCATTATTACTTAACTGTATATAAACTAGGGCCGGTATGATTAATCAATTAATCAATTGATACTGAAAATTCTATTATCAATTGTAAGTCTGTGATACATTTATGCTAATTATTCCAACAGACATACTTTTCGTACGTGCGACAGCAAATAATGAAATGACAGGAAGCCTTTTTATTCAAAAATCAGTATTGGAATTATTGGTTGAACCATAAGATTTTGTTTCTTCATTTCATTTCTCCACATATGCATATAATTATAGTACTTTACATTACTCACTCCTTGGCTTTATATAATCATATAAAGCCAAGGAGTGAGTAATGTAAAGTGTCTAATAATTATTATGCAATTTTTTACTCATCATTATAAACATCATTCATTAATTTTGGACCAGTACTATAATTATACATAATTGACTTCCTTTCTTAGTTATGATGTAGCATATTCTTAAATTCATGTAGGAGCTTAACGAGACATTGCAAGAGCTTCGTCAAGATAACCAGCTACTTCATGAAACAACTCAAAGGAAAGAAGATATGATTCAGAGACAACAGGAAGAAAATCAACGTCTTCATACTCAACTTGAGAATCCTCACTGGGTCATTGAGAGGGATGAGGTACAAATGACACAGGAGGTTTTAGGAACAGGTGGATGGGGTGAAGTGAAGATTGGTATATTCAGAGGTACTAGAGTGGCAGTGAAATGCCTCCATGAGATGATTCTCTCACAATACAACATTGGTCTTTTCTCTAGAGAGATGGATATAGCTTCTCGTGTACGTCATCCTAACCTCCTCCAATTCATAGGAGCTACTAGAGTGGGTAATCCAATGGTATTGACTGAACTCATGCCTACAAGTCTTCGCAAGGAACTAGAGAAGACTAAATTAACACATACTCAGATTCTGACTATTAGCTGTGGTGTGGCATTAGCACTCAATTATCTCCACCTCTGGAAACCACATCCAATCCTACATCGTGATGTGAGCAGTGCTAACGTCCTTTTGGAACCATCAGGTAATGGACAATGGAAAGGAAAACTCGCTGATTATGGGTCTGCTAATGTAGTTCACCAAATACATACTGTAGCTCCTGGTAATTTTGCTTATGCTGCTCCTGAGGCTCAATGTCCTGATTTTCATTCTCCTGCAATGGATGTCTTCAGCTTTGGTATTCTATTGGTGGAAATGGTGACACGTCGTTATCCATCAGGTGCCTCATTGGAGAGAGAGGAACATATTCGTTGTGTCCAATGGCCGCCAATTAAAATATTGGTTGAGCGTTGTACATTTAATAACAAACAGTTACGTCCAACAATAGAACAAGTGCTCCAAGATATCAATAAGTTAAAAATATAATAGTAATATGCACATTAATATTTGTTTATGAACTTACTTGATTCAACAAGCAGCTACCAATGCAATTTTTGTAGTACTTTGAAATATTTATTAATAACGTGCATGATAATTATTAGGCAGTGTCTACAGCTCCGGTAACCGGTCGAGGCTACAGCTCCAGAAATCACCCACGTGGTGATATACGCATGTGCAGTACTTAAACATTATTACCCTCGCCGCGTAGCGTAGGCGGAAGGGTACGGTAATCGTTTTGTCTGTGTGTGTGTGTGTGTTAGCAATTTTTTAAAAACATTGACATTTCAAAAGGGGTACTGGTACACTTCAAATTATACAAGGAAAAAAAATAACGTAGGAATTGTTCTAAAACGTTTTTGTTCTAAAGTTATGACAAGTTTTATAACTCACAGTTACCGTTTCACGACTTTAAGATGAAACGAGGGCAATAACGAGAGTAAATATAGACACACAAAACACAGGTGATCCTCTTGCATGGCTGTCGCTAGCCAAGAAACACTTCAAACCACCAAAACAATCGATTTAATGGTTGCTACTACATCACCATTAATGCAAGATAGAGAGCTACCTAGCTCCACCTACAGGTATGTGCACGTACGTGCATGCTTGCATACTAAACACGTGGTAGAGGTGATTCGTTTTCACACGGAGACTTTAGAGGTAGACTTGAGAGCTTTTTCGAAGGAAAACAGAGAATAAGATGTAAGATATATATATATACAAATTATACATTTCTTTCATTGACATTCTTATTTTGTCTTTTAGGATATAAAGTTATATATAATTATATAACAGTTTTAATTAATGCCCATAATGAAATGTTTTCAAATTTGTATTTCTATTCCATGTAACAAAAGTGTTGTTTGTTTCATACACTTCATTATATATTTTTTTTAAATGGAGTGCTTTGTATTACTTTGCCACGTAGGCGAGGGTCCCGTCCCGACGGCACTCATTACAATAGTATTTTAGTAAAATCACTAATCAATCAAAAAAATGGCTCATTTCTTGTCATTATGAATAACATGAAAGACTAAACCAATGTTTGCTTTAGTAGCTCTAGTAATACACTTGAAATGGTACCACAAAAGACAACTGTCACATTATATAGAATTTTCTGTTTCATTTATCGGATTACTGCAGTATCCACAGTAATACAGGGGATGTTTTTGTACAACTTCTTCCACAATATCCCAGGTATCATGAGTGAAGTATTTCCTACAACTTATTAAACAAACATTTTCATCCAGTATTGATGCAAGGACTTTCTCAGGTCGTGTTTCTACATCCTCTTCATTTATTATAGCTGTACCAGTAATAGCTTCTTGTATAATTCTATCTTCAACTAGCCAAGACAAAATTACTATGAAAAAAATTAGTAACAGTAAAATTAGTATTATGTTATATATCTATGCTTTACAAACATAATTATGCTACTACGATTACTTGGATTGAAATGCATGTAAATCAGTTACGGCAAAATTACATAATAGATGAATAGCTATGTACCTCTTTATCAGTTGGATGTTTCTTCAAAAAGGTATAGGTTTATAAGAAGCTCCTTTTAAATTCTTTTCAATCACTTACGTGGCAAGCCAATCACTGTTTTCTCATGTCCTTTAGGACACCCTCGCTTCTGAATAACTGGAGGTAGTTTGATGTTTTCAATGCTATGTAGGACTGGCTCTTGTTGCTCATCAACAAGTGGTCGGTCATCTAACTCCTCTTGCTTCAAAAAGAAAATAGAATGTACACTTGATCAAACAGAAATAGTTGCTATACCTGAATGAATGGACTACAACCCTTTTCTTCTGTATTACTAATGGCAATATCTACATGCAAAAACTTGGTAACACTCAAAAAAGCTTGTTAGTAACTTTATACCTTCAACATCATTACAATCTTGTGTGAACACCAGGGTGGGTTTCTTCCCTTGTAACCAGGCTTCTTCTAGATCCTTTAGCACTTGTAACCTCATTCATGATGTGATTATGTTCCTCTGAAAAATATGTGACCTCAAGATGCTTTTTATCGTCACTAAGAAGTAGTTTAATACCGGCATTACAGCCTTGCTTGACAGTGCTGTGTAATGATTTTACGTACCATCAGAGAAAAACATTACATTTCCACACTTACTTTTGATGGGTTCTTTGACCAGACCCTCTACTTTTATAAACTTTTCCTCCAAAAAGGCAAGTGTATTGAACTTCATAGTACTTTAATTCTGAGGGAGCACCTTCCACTCGTTTAGGAACACGTTTGGCAGCAGCCTTCAACATTCTGGAATCTCTTCGTGTGAGTTGAACTAATTTACTCTTCTCATAATTCTTTATTTTTCTTTCTACTTCCATAAACGAGGAAAACTTTTCTCCAATAATGAAAGAAAAATTCTCTACACTTCTACTTGCATGTTCAGATCTACTGGGCATGCTTATGTCACCACGTGGGTAATTTCCGGAGCTGTAGTCACGACCGGTTACTGGAGCTGTAGACACTGCTGTAAAAGGCCCCAGCTGCCTACATATGCTCTAAACACCTAGGGAATGTGCAGCTGGGGATTCTGTTATCACAAAAATTAAACCTGCTTACTATTGGTTATATAGACATAAAGTCTATATATCTCACGTCAACGTCTAAAATCTCAACTTGTCAACTTGCATGGAGTTCACATTGAAATAAAGTTCGTGTCAATGTGAGGGATTTAGTATCAATTGAAACCCATCTCAGTTTGGGTTTTTCTCTGTAAGATGTTATAGTTAAATATGGTGGAAAGTTGATGTACTGTTCTTTGGGCTTCAATGTTTATATTGCCTGTTGCATTCTGAAGAAAAGGTGTTAATCAGACATTTCTAGAACATCATCATTCAGGCTGTAGTTGCGTCACTACAATGAAAAATGCATCACGTTCAAAATGATGCAGTGAATATCAAAACATTCCAAAATATGAACTCAGTAAATAAAATTACACCAAGCATATCAGAATTGTGAAGGATTAAGTGCTTGCTTTTCAGTGATATTCAGAAACAAACGACAGTGAGTATAATTATTAAACTAAGTACGTATAATTACACACTTCATTTTATAATAATGAAGACTCTGAATACGCTCACAATCTTTCTAAAGATTGCATGTGTCCTTCAAAGTTCAGTTACAATTATCAACTTTTTCTTAGAAATGGTTCACTGTGCTAGACTATTGAAATTTTCTAACCCAACTTACATCTGTCTTGAACCATAACATCTGGTGCCAAGCCAAAGAGTTTTGATGTCGATATGAACTTCAATTCCACATGAGATCTCACAAGTGGAAGTGAGATAGACTTTACATTTACCTATAATTACTATGGCTGGTTAGCTAATGAATAATAATTATTATAGTTGTAACGGGGTTCCAATTCAGAATTAGTTATATCTCTTCAAATAAGAAATACATAATATTTATACAAAAAGATGATGTAAAATAGAAAGTTCCAGAAGGTTAACCAAAAGCAGGTGCAGTACACTTACATAAATCAATATCCTTGGGTTGTTGAACCTATTTCCTAAAACATCTCAGCCCAAGTCATTACCTCATAACATATTGAAGAAGTAGCTAACTAAAATACATTACTAATAATGTCCACATAGCAGTGGTGGTACCTGGGCAAAGAATTAGCTAGCTACTCCACTGCATCTCTGCATATGCTTTAGTCTTGCATGCCAGCCCTTCACCTTTTTACGACAAGTGGCTGGCTTGAAATGCCTATGCCTGTTTCTCTACTTTATATATAGCGATAATCTCTGACCATCTAGATCTTGCTATTCATAAATCACTCAGAATAAAAAGATATGTGTGTATTTAAACTTATCTGATATTCGCTGAAAAATGACATGACTCCTCCTATTTCTATAGAACTCTCATGACACAATTTACTGGCGATTTGTCAGGACACAATATTCTCTTGTAACTCAATCAAGTTTCAGTCCTGACTATTTAACTTCTGATATTATCCCACATATGCATGACTGACTTGCTGAGGAGACCCATTGATGAAAGTTTATCAGCACTGGTACAGTGTTCCCAAAATGTTTGGTTGTGTAGATTACTCTGTCTTTTGCCCTTATTAGTTGTAAATGGCTTACCTCTGCATTGGCTCACTATATACCAGTATACCAGGAGTGCATTTTTTCCATCATGCGCTCCTGAGTATACCTACATGACAGGTCAAAAAGTGCATGCATCTATAGTTAGCAAATACTCTCAGTTGCCATAAAGCTATATTTTGTAGCTATTACTTTTCATATGCAATTGTAATAATGACCAGTCATTCAAAAACACACTTAATTGCTAACAACGCCTCCGGTCCATCGAACAAAGCCCTCCATCAAATATTGAATTCAATGAAATCTAAGGCTCAATGTCCTCATGACTACTACTTTTCCATTTCCCTTTTAAGCCTCACAATTATAAATAACTACATTTTTTTTACTCTGAAGATGTAACCTTCTTACTACACTAATCACAAGAATTGAAAAATAGATTTTTAAGAAGTATAATTTTGATTTAAAACTTTCAAAAAAATTACAAGCAAAATTAAAAACATGTATTGAAAAATCAGGCAGTGCACATTTCCATGTGCTATCAAAATACATGCAAAAATGCAAAAGTCTATACACTGACAAACTAATCACTATAGCTGAAATACAAATTAACACACTTGTTAAAAAATGTACACACTCAATAAAAATGTTTAATGAACAAATCCATTTGTTAGTTTTCTTGCAGAATATGAATTAGTGGCTCACGTTCACAATCATTAATAATAAAGGAATCAATAACTTGAGGAGGAGGAAATTGTTGAACGTTGTTCTGCCGTGCTGTACACTTGTCTTTCCAGCAATTGTAAAGCCTCTTGACTAACGAGTACAGTCTAGTTCGAACTGTTATTATACCGATTGCTCCAACACTAATGAAGCAAAGAGGAATCATTACAAATAAATAAATTATCACTTCTATGATTATACTAGAGTCCGATATAGTTTGGTTCTGATCTGATAATAAAGTGGTGAGGAACACAAGATCGAATAGGAGACATGTGTCACACATATTTAGCCATTTGTTAGTTTTCTTGCAGAAAAGGCTGAACTAGACAATGAGCTAATGTTACTGCTAGGATGACAGTTTGAAATATGACATACCAGTGCAAAGACACTTGTATTGTTATCCATGAGCACACGTACACAACTCCATACCATTGATATTTATCATGATAACAAGACTGTAACTCATCAAGTAGAGGTTTCATATGATGGAAATTAAAACATTGTGAAAGAACCATCAGAAATACCAAGACACCAAGTGATATCATTATTAATAATGCTATAATCCATAAAGGAATGTGAGCTTTGTGAAGATACGAAAAGTCTGGTTGTAGAAGAACAACTGTATTTCCAGTGAAATATACTGGAGTAAGAAGCAGAATTGATGTATGGATCATTGACCAATAAGATACCAGGATAAGTATACACATAGCCTGCATTGGAGATTTTTGAAGTGTAAGGAATTTTCTGGGACATTTCTGAGCTATAAACACTGTAGAGAGTAGAACTAAAAACATAATGATAGGATTTAGGAACTGGAAGAATGTACTGTAAAGAGGATTCATTGATGGAAAGAAACACCATGGAATAAAACCAAATGCTTTAAATTTAAGTAGAACACTAGCTGCAAATACAGATACTATTTTGTCCAGTGTTGGGTATTGTCCTAATGGTAATTGACTAAGAACAGCCAGAAAGAATAAAGGTCCATAAAGATATCCTGAACCAATATCTGATTGGATTTTAACAACCAATATAAGGAAGATTCCAATTAACAAAGGGAATGTAATAGTTAACATTAATAACACGAATGGATGCCATGTCTTACAAAGACTGATATCGATGCACTTCAGAGCAAAGTAAGTGAACGTCTTGTTTTCAGCACAATTCACACATAATGTTCCACCATGTCCATCATGACACTGATCATCTTGAATCTGAGGGAGAACAATATATTCTACATTAGCAGGACATGCCTTCCTTATGAAGTTACAGTTTGAATGATATGGGCAAGGTGTTACAATGGGATTATCAATATTGTGTGTATACCAGTATCCCTTCCTAATACAAACTTGTCCATTTTGAGCTGAACACCAGAATGTGTCACTATTATTGACAGCACATCTACACTGTTTAGCATGCTTGTCATATACTAGACCAAGAGGACAGTCTATTCAGTGTATCTTAATGTTAGCAATTGCTCTATTCATTCCAGCTGGAGGATCTCTACACTGAAAGTACAGTTTAATTAAATCTTTGCTTGACTTTTGATGAATTGAGTGAAATGAAGATTGAATTACTAGTCCAGTGTCTATGACATCTGATGATAGAAACACTGTTGGAGGACCAGCTAAATGGATGTTTTTTGATGTACAGACAAGCTTGTCAGCACAACCAAGAAAAGCATCAGCAACACATGTTGAATCAGTGCCATTACAATCAAATACACTAAAATTCAGTTGTATGTTTTTTCCTTGAAATATCTCAATTATTTTATTGGATATATTAATATTAGTAGGATAAGATACAATCAATGGATCTGTATCCCATGTGATAGTAGCCATACGATATGCATGACAGTGACACCAACTTTGGTATGAGTAAACATTACCAGTACTGGCAAAATTTCCAGAAAATATTATATAAAATGCAGTAGTCTGTAGTCCATCTATTAAACAATTGTAATATATATTATAGGTTTTACCAATGTATACAGCACCTCCATATCGAGCAGTATTGTTAGAAAATACAACTTTTGAGTTTTCACACATTGTGACTGTTGTATCACTATCAAAATATATACCTCCTCCATACATAGCAAAGTTGTTCTGAAATGTATTTGTAGCCATAAAATGAACGTAAGTAGAAAATAAAGCTAGAGGAGTTGCTGCATTTTTCACAAATGCAACATTCTTCATCCGAAATAATCCACCATTGATATAAACTACACCATATGGCTCATCATCGGCTATGTCAAATTGTGGTATTGAGTTATTCACAATAATTATGTGTATTCATTAGAGTGATGTTAACATCAGACGAATTTGTACATGAAAGTTTGTTTAGAAATAATATAATATTATTGTTTGCCATGTTTGAAGAAATGTTTGTGTTGCTTATTTCAAATTTTAAATATACAGCTGTGTTGTTATTAAAGCTACAGGTAGTAATACTATAATTAATTTCTTGTGCTTCAAAGCACACCCCTATGCCTAGTAAAACAAATGGGATATGATAGCTTTTAAAGGTGCCTTGTTCAATTGTAATTTTACTAGCACAAAGAAGAGTTCATAAAAACAGCAGTATTCATGTTCTTAGCAAAACCAAAGATTCTGCACCTTGAGATGAAGAGGTTTGAAAATTGGTATGCTGAATTATTACTGTCTCGACATTTAAGAAGTTTAATACCCATTCACTGTTACAGTAATAAGAATATTTTATTACAGCATTTTTAAACATGACTTGTTTGAATGAAGAAAATGATACGCTTCCAAAAATCAATAAGAGATTTTCAAATGTCATATTTGATGAACCTCTTGAATTAATCTGGATACTACCAAACGATACATTTATCATCTGCACATTAATGCTACTCACATGTAAAGACTGGTTCTTTCTAAACACTATATCGACTTTACTGTTTATAACTCGTGGCTGGTAATCAAGTATTATTATCACACAGTTGTCATTACAAGAAATATGAGCATTCAAAAGAACATAAGTAAAACTATGACAAGGATTGTCAATACCAGCATTGAAACATGATATATGTTATCAATACGAGTTGTACTTACTTAAGTAAGTCCATCTTCATGTTGAACCTCACCACACTTCATAATTCCAATAACAATGAAAGTCAGGAACACACACCAGTGAACTGTATCCATTATGCACTTTAAAACAAATTTGATACCTTATATGTAGCAACCTTTATTACATGTGTACAATAAAATGGTGTGTTATTATCATAGTTGTTTTGGCAATAATTATCATTTGTTTCATTTTCAGTTTTGATATGATAAATGTCTGCTTTGAATATTAGCATTGATATATTTATATAATCTACTAATGCATTTTTTAACAACATTGCAATGTCTGGAAATGGTGTTTTGATAGTGATGCACATCTTAAGAATAATTATTATGGAGGTGATGTACTAATAATCATTTGTTATCAACAGTGTTATGTTATTTTGGAAATAGAATTCGACTATTTTGTTTCATTAATTTTACAGCATTGATATATTCTGCAGGAATGGTGTCCAGAAAGAGACAGTGCTCAAAATTTACTACAATATTATAATTATTTTTTATTGAAATTCCTACATCCTCTTTCGTTTTTAAAAATGTTTTTTTTATTATTCTTGTTTCGATTCTATTTTTAAATCACTCGGTATAATAATTTGCTGGTAAAATGTTGATAAAAATGTGATGACTATTCTGTTTTTATTTACAGGATTGATATTTTCTGCAGGAATTATGTCCAGGAGGAGATAACTCAAAATTTACTGCAATTATGTAATTATTCCTTAATCCTTATTTAAATTAATAATTGCAATATGTAATATATTATATATAATTATATATATTATATATATTAATACTGATGGTATATTAAAATATATATTATATATATATATATATATAATTATATATATTTATATATATATATATATATATATATATATATATATATATAATATAATATAATATATGTCTCTAATTATTAGTTGAACAATCAATATTTGCAGTGGTTCATAAATAAAGAGTATGTTAGTTATGACATTATAATATTAGAACAGCTTTATGTGTGTATGCACTTAGAGGATGTTATGAGGAAATTACTTAACGAGAGACAATGTTTTATTAGTATCACACCCACAATACCTTTTGTCTTATATAGAGAATAATTCACAATTACTAATCTTTATTCATACAGTAACACACTATTATCATAGTTATCAGCGAAATGGACACCAGTGGACTGCATCCATTATGCACTTTAAAATGAATTCCATTCCATTATATGTAGCAACATTTATTACATGTGTACAATATTATCACTTATTAATTTTACTAAATGGTGTGTTATTATTACAGTTGTTTTGGCAGTACAATTTGGTTTAGTTTCAGTTTTGATATGGAAAACGTCTGCTTTGAATATTTATTAGTATTAGAATCTGCTAATGAGTTTTTAAACAACGTTGTAATATGTGGATGTGGTATTGTGATAGTGATGGAATTGTCATATATAAGAAACTCAAAAGTAGTGTTTGTGAACACTGAACAGCACATCTCAATAATATTACGGAGATACTGTATTAATACATGTATCAACATTTATTACATGTGTACAATATATGTATTTTGAGCAAAATACTTAAAGGAAGACAATGTTATATTATTATCACACCCACAGTACTTTTGTCAATTGCTACTCATTATGTAAAACATAGCAGTATTATTATTTTATACCTTGGTTCATGTGTGACACCTTTGATAATGATTTTCACAAGAGTGTTACGTTATTTTGAAAAAATAATTAGTTTTAGTTGAAGTTATGGTTTTGATATGGAAAATTACGGGCTTTGATTATCAGTACTTTTACCAAAACATGGTTTTCCATGGTATATTGATTTTGATAATTCTCATGTTTAGTATTGCTTTTAGTATTCACTACACATTTTAAACAACAAACCTGATGGCCAAAATATCATAACACAATTTACATAAAATGTGATCATGATGATAACAATAAACACATGTATACCACTTTATTAAATGATGAGACAGTACAGATATCCTAACCAATTTTTGCCCTAGCTATAATTATAAAGCCAGGTTGTGAGTGCATGCGCGTACCGTATGTATGAATACACTGTGAAACATGATTTACAAATGCACTATCCATTCTGAAATTTCGTGAATTGACTACAGGTAGACAAATTGATTGTCAGCATTGAGTTCAATTGCTGGTACTGGATAGACAATAATACAGACCTGACAAAATGTGTGATTCAAACTACGTATATAATAATTTATACAGTAACATGACAATTATAGAATTCTATACAATGAATGGTCAACTTAACTCAATTAACAATTCTATATTAGTTGAACAATCAATATTTTTACAATGATTCATAATTAAAACTTTTATGAGTTTAAAATAGTTGTGATACTATATTTCTCAACTCTTTTCAGAATGGATTTTAGTTTTGATTAATGGCACTACCAAAGTTTCAAAATAGATATCATTGTCATAAATAAATGATTCAACTGTTATATAAGCTGTATTCAAATGTTGCATTCATTTGTTTAACTGTTGTAAAAACTATATTACTATCACACCCACAATACTTTATGACAATTATTTTTTTAATAATATTATAATTAAAGAGAAGAATTGATATTCACTAATCAGTTATTATTATGATGACATAAGCACAATGATGATAATAATGCTATTATTATTGCTTTGACACAAATACAAGAGGATACAAATGAAGTGTGTAATAATTATATGATATTATAAAATCATGTGTATACATAATTATATTATATATAATTATGTTATGTTATCAGTACTGTTGTAATTAGCAATAGTTAGCTTTTTTAGGGGACACCTCAATCTATTTTGGGAAATGAGCATATTTAAAGGGGAGGGGTTTTCGGCAATGGCATTGAAACACTGCGAAAGAAATGTCTATTCAGTCTGAGACAAAGAGTCATGAAAGATTGTTAAGAAAGGATATATTCACATATGTTAAACCATGATTCATAGTTTTTATTATTATAAATTATATAGCTATGTATGTGTATATTATTTAATATGTATATGAATTATTTATTTTCCATTCATTTTTTGTTATAGTGTTTTGTAAATGTGACGCAACATAGCTTTAGTTTCACTTTTGTTGTTATATACTGTAAATGTAACAATAACAACTTAATCTCTCAATATTATTATTATTTAGAGATCATAATTAATTTTATATATGCATGATATAAATGACAATAAACACATGAAACAGTTCATAATGACAAGATACCTGATACAATGCATTACAGACAATATAACACCTTTCTTCCATAACTGTTTCAGCTATATAGCTAATGATTGTGAGAACCATAATTCAAAAGTATCTATATATCATCAGTTCTGAATTATTAAATTAAAATTAATGCAATATAATTATAATAATTACTCTCAGATTAAGGAGTGATTATACATGGAATCTCACAAAGCTCTATTTTTGGGCTATTGCTTTTTTGCATATGTATTAATACCACCCCATATATGTAAGTCACTCGAGGATACATTTATTCACTAACAATACCTCTATCCATCCAACAAAGAACTCCATCAATTGATGAAGTTGACGACACTAGCTCTTCATGAATGAGATTCATAATTATACTTCATGGAACAACTCTCTTCTCTGATGTTTCATATTCTCATGACTGCTAGCTTTTAATCTCTTTCCTCTTTATAAGCATGAGACCATGATTATTTTCACTCTCAAAACGTAACATGGCCACTACATTAATCATAAAATTTGAGAACTAAATTTTTAATGAGTATAATATTAATTAAAAAAAACATGAATTTACAACTATTATTACTTTGAAATTAAATAGGAAATGCACATATCCATATGCTATCAAACGTCTTGCAAAAATGAAAACGTTTACACACAAACTAACTTATAAACTATAGTTAAAATAATTATATTAATTATTAAAAATGAACACACTTGTAAAATAAAGGAAAAATATTATACATACACACTCAAAATAATTAAGTTAACAAACAAATTCATTCGTTAGTTTTCTTGCAGAATATGAATTAGTGGCTCACGTTCAGAATCATTAATAATAAAGGAATCAATAACTTGAGGAGGAGCAAATTGTTGAACATTGTTCTGCCGTGCTGTACACATGTCTTTCCACCAATTGTAGAGCCTCTTGACTAATGAGAATAGTCCAGTTCGAATGATTATTATACCGATTGCTCCAACACTAATGAAGCAAAGAGGAATCATTACCAATAAATAAATCATTACTTCTATGATTATACTAGAGTCCAATATGATTTGGTTCTGATCTGATAATAAAGCTGTGAGGAACACAAGATCGAATAGGAGATATGTGTCACACATATTTAGCCATTTCTTCTTATAAGGCTGAACTAGACAATGAGCTAATGTTACTGCTAATACAACAGTTTGAAATATGACATACCAGTACAATGCTCCTTGTATTGTTATCCATGTGCCCACATACACAACACCATACCATCGATATTTATCATGATAACAAGACTGTAACTCATGAAGTAGAGGTTTCATACGATGGAAATTAAAACATTTGGAAAGAACAATCAGAAATATCAAGACACAAAGTGATATCATTATTAATAATGCTATAATCCATAAAGGAATGTGAGCCTTGTGAAGATATAGAAGGTCTGGTTGTAGAAGAACAACTGTATTTTCATTGAAATATACTGGAGTGAGAAGCAGAATTGATGTACGGATTAAAGACCAATAAGATACCAGGATAAGTATACACATAGCCTGCATTGGAGATTTTTGAAGTGTAAGAAATTTGCTTGGATATTTCTGAGCTATAAACACTGTTGTGAGTAGAACTACAAACATAATGATAGGATTTATAAACTGTAAGAATATACTATAAAGGGGATTCATTGATGGAAAGAAACACCATGGAATAAAACCAAATGCTTTAAACTGAAGTAGAACACTAGCTGCAAATACAGATACTATTTTGTCCAGTGTTGGGTACTGTCCTAATGGTAATTGACTAAGAACAGCAAGAAAGAATAAAGGTCCATAAAGATATCCTGAACCAATATCTGATTGGATTTTAACAACCAATATAAGGAAGATTCCAATTAACAAAGGGAATGTAATAGTTAACAATAACAACACGAATGGATGCCATGTCTTACAAAGACTGATATCGATGCACTTCAGAGCAAAGTAAGTGAAAGTCTTGTTTTCAGCACAATTGACACATAATGTTCCACCATGTCCATCATGACACTGATCATCTTGAATCAGAGGGAGAACAATATATTCTACATCAGTAGGACATGCTTTCCTCTTGAAGTTACAGTTTGAATGATATGGGCAAGGTGTTACAATGGGTTTATCAAGGTTGTGTGTATACCAGTATCCCTTCCTAATACAAACATGCCCCTGTTCAACTGAACACAAAAATGTTACGCTATTATTAACAGCACATCTACACTGTTTCATATCAGTGTCATACACTAGACCAAGAGGACAGTCTATTAAGTGTATCTCAATGTTAGAAGTTGTTCCATTCATTCTAGGTGGAGGTTTTCTACACCAAAAATAAAGTTTTGTTGATTCTTTGCTTGAATTTTGATGAATTGAGTCAAATGAAGATTGAATTATATACTAGTCCAGTGTCTATGACATTTGATGATAGAAAAACTGTTGGAGGACCGGCTAAATGGATGTTTTTAGATGTACAGACAAGCTTGTCACCACAACCAAGAAAAACATCAGCAATACATGTTGAATCAGTCCCATTACAATCAAATACACTATAATTCAGTCGTATACTTTTTCCTGGGTATATCTCAAGTATTTTATTGGATATATTAGCGTTAGTAGGATAAGAGACAATTAATGGACCTGTATCCCACGTGATATTTAGTATATGATATGCATGATAGGGACAGCAACTTTGATATGAGTAAATGTTAGGACCAGTAGTACCAGCAGAATTTCCAGAAAATTTCAGGTAAGACTGACCAGACAGCCATACACAATTTTCATATATATAATGTTCACCAATATACACAGCACCTCCATATATAGCTGTGTTGTTTACAAACACAACTTTTGAGTTTTCATACATTGTGACATTTGTATTATGATCCAAATATATACCTCCTCCATACACAGCAATGTTGTCATGAAACATGATTGTAGCTATAAAATAAGCAGAAGTAGAAACTAAAGCTAGAGGAGTTGCTCGATTTTGTAGAAATGTAACATTCTTTATCTGACATATTCCTCCCCCGATATAAACTACAGCATAATGCTCATGAAATTGCGGGATTGAGTTATTTACAATATTTGTATTCACAAGAGTGACATTACACAAATTTTGGTAAAAATAGGGGTTTGGGAATGATACAATACTGTGGTTTGCAATGTTTGAGGAAATCTTTGTGTTATTAATTTGAAATTTAAAATGGCATGCTAATCCAGCAATAGCCGGTCCAACATTATTCTTAATTGTATTGTTATTAAGCAAGTAGTGAACTGAATGATTATTTAGAATGCTGGCACTAACATAAATTAATACACTATATGTACCTACATGACATTTTGGATACTGAATAAGTGTATTTTCCTGAAAGATGGTGTTACTAATGGTAACAAAACCAGAATTGAATTTTACTATCTCAGAAATGAATATTAAATATACAGCTGTGTTGTTATTAAAGCTACATGTAGTAATACTCCAATTAATTTCTTGTGGTGCATAGCAATCCCTTATCTTAAGCAAAGCAAACTGTACATGGTAGCTTTCAAAGATACATTGCTCAATTGTTATTGTTCTGGCACAAATATGTACTACAGAACCAAAGTTACCAACGTTTCCCAAAAATGAGCAGTTTGTAAAAACAGCAGTATTCACCCTAGCTGAAACCAAAGCTGAACTCGTATTACATTCTGTACCTTGAGATAGGAAGGTTTGAAAATAGGTTTGTTGTATTATTACTGAATCAACACTTGTGAAGCACATTTTGCAATCAATGTTTGAGTAGTAGGAATATTTTACTACCACATTTTCAAACTTGACTTGTTGGAATGAAACAAACGATACACTTCCAAAAATCAATGTGAGATTTTGAAATGTCATATTTGATGAACCACTTGAATTAAGCTGGATACTACCAAATGACACATTTACCATCTGTAAATTGACATGTTTACTCACATGTAATGACTGGTTCTTTCTAAACACTATATTGTTTATAATTTCTGACTGCGAATCAAGTATTATTATCACACAGTTGTCATCACAAGAAATATGAGCATCCAAAAGAACATAAGTAAAACTTTGGCAAGGATTGTGAAAACCAGCATTGAAACAAGATGTACTATCAATACCAACTGTACTTACATAAGTAATTCCATCTTCATGTTGAGCATCGCTACACTTCATGAATATGATAGAAATGAGTGCCAGGAACACACAACAGTGAACAGTATCCATCATGCATATAGTTCAAAATGAAGCTGATTCACTTACATCAACTATATTACTGAAGTGTATGATATTATACATGTATATACTTATAAATATTATGTTGTGTTATGTTTTGGCAATAGAATTTGCTTTAGCTTTTGTTCTAGTTTTGTTGTGGAAAATAAGTCCTTTAGAATATGTTTTAATATAATGATTTGGTATTGATAACAGCTTTTTGCATGCATAGAGGTTTAGTTTCACTTTTGGTATTACACTGTAAATGTGACAATAACAAATCTTGAAATTTCTAAGAACATAATGATGACAATAATTGCAAAAAAACATGTAACACAGAAAAAGAACAAGCAGATAGTTAATATAGTGCATTATACAGGCACCTTAAACCATTACTCAAGCCAGGTATAAGTGATTCTGTGTGGCATATAATTGAAAAGTATCCTAATCATTAAAAATAAATTTAATGATTTTGTAATTGTGGCATTTTTGTACTTTTAGTAGTACAATGTTTTGGTTCTCAATTTCACATGCGATACCTTACCAGAATACCTCCTTATGGTGATACCACAACAACACTATAGTTACCAGTGTTGGAAATATAATATCTTCATACAACTGATTTTAAAATTATGTTCATGAAACTGCTGTAGCTCAACGAACAGAGTGGCATAATTATGTATATATTCCTAAGTGATGATGTGATCAATTGGTTCTATATACATAATTATACACAAGCTAAAGGCAAGTGCATGCATTACATAACTGACTAAAATATTACTGCATGCATCAAAACATATACATGTGAAATGAGGGCTAAGAACACACACCACTGAACAGTATTCATCATGTAAACAGTTCAATATGAAGCTGATTCCATCATATCTACTATATTACGGATTGTATGATATTATATATGTTGTGTTATTCGCAATGTTGTTTTGGCAATAGAATTTGTTTTAGCTTTTGTTATAGTTTTGCTATGGAAAATAAGTTCTTTGGAATATATTTAATATAATGATTTGGTATTAATAACAACTTTTATGCAATAGAGGTTTAGTTTCACTTTTAGTATTACTCTGTACATATAACAACAACAACAATATTAGCAAAAAAAACATGTACCACAAAAAAAAAGGAAGATAATTGATATAGTGCACCTTAAAGCCATTATACTCAAGCTAGCTATAAGTGATCTTGTGTGGCATATAACTGAAAAGTATCCTAATCATTAATTCTTTCATTAATTCAAATCAATCAATAATTGATTAAAATCAGCGAAGTAATTAGTCTAATTAAGTCAATTAATGCAGAAAACTCCCTCCATTTGATAATCAATATCTATATATCTTGTGGTTCAATCACTGGCTTATTCCTTTTCTCATCAAGAATAAAACCAACTTAACCAAGAACACGCAACAGGGTACTGTATCCATCACTTAAAACTATAACTCGTAGCTACAAGTAATAATTATCCAAATTAACATAATAATTGCACTGTTGTTTTGACAATATTAATAGAATTAACTATAGTTTTTGTGTAGAAAATGACTGTTTTTGAATGTAGTGGAATTGGTGGCAACTTTTATGTAATAGTTTAAGTTTCACGAATAGTCTAAGTTTCATGTTTAGTATTAAATATAATTATTGTAAATGTAACAACAACAATCTTAGCAGTTAAAGTGATCACTTTCATTAATTAAGAAAGTTAATATAATATCAATGTATAAAATATTCGAGTGATGTCCAAGATTGTCATCAAAGACTAATATCACTTTGATACTGATTCAACCCTAACCACAAGGGAACCCTTAACCCTACTCTAAATGAACCACATAATGATATTCATGAGAATTTTTGGACATGAATAAAATATCTCTAAAAGTGAATTTGCATATAATTATGATAATTATAATTATGCATGCCTAATTATGAGAATGTCTATAAAATTACAACAAGTAACACATAACTATAGCCCTTCCGAAGAATGATAATTAAAATGTGCTCAATACAAGGCATTACAGGCACATTAACACTTTTATTATGTTATAGCTATTTAATTAAGCTAACTAGTGATCTTGTGTACCATAATTCAAAAGTATAATTATTAGTTCTTAATAATTACAGTAATACTTTCAGTATTGCGTAATTCATAATTACTAATTTTGCGGTACTTCTGTACTTTTAGTACTGTTGATATTAGTTAACCATTACTCACATCTTACATTTTCCTATCAAAGCACTTTGAGAAACGTAATGGCCATTTGTACACTGATGTGTTCTTTTGACCAATTTACTTGGTGATATGAATTTCATTTTTATAATTATAAACATCAAACATAAATAATATTTATGAAGTCAAGAACAAGCTGCAAAACTAGATGTCATTCATACTGCTTGACAGTAAGTGTCACTGTCAAAGCAGCTAGTTATACTAAACTTTTTTCACAGGATAACTCTGTACTATAGGGGCGCGCACACATTATTCATACTGTAGTGTTTACAGACATATGACATTGTATATAACAAACCAACCCAATTGAGTGAAATGACAAACAATTTTTTAGTGTTGCTAACAGTTATTTAACAACTTTGTTTTTGCAGTGTATTTAGCGAACATGACCAATCCTTCCTTCACTCTACTTCTGTTAATATGATTATGCACATAAAGAGTATGTAGAATATACAAATAGTGAATGCCTTCCTGCAAAATAATTTTGACTTACCTTTAATTGTCTGTAATTCTGCAATTTTGTGATGGACGTCAATGAAATTCAGTACCTATGAAGGCTTGGATAAGATATTTCATTGACTGCCGTTACAAAATGATGGAGTGACAAGTAAATGAATGTAAGATTGATTTTGTAGGAAAGTGTCCCCATTCTAAATTAGGCATGGAATAGTATGAGCTTCAATTTAGTTTCTGAATTATCATAGAGGATTTAGTGGCTGCATACATGATGTTACTATGCGACATAATGTGCACAAAGGTATAAATTGAATTATGTGTTTGTGGGTTTACAAACCCCAGATACAGTTACATCTACTTAGTATAAATCTTTGACATGAAATATGAGTAGACACTAGACAGCACCCTAAAATTATACTACTTCAACTATAATTGAATAATCAGTACAAAGTATCTGTGGTATAAGATGTATGTATCATGAACAACCAACTAATTGTTAAATCCTTGCAACTGTACTAACCACTAAACAGATTTACTTATTTTATTTATTTTGTTTTTGGAGACACATAATTATAAAGTGAACAACAGGGCTCGGAGGCACATACAATTAAATGGAGTTATTCAGCACATGTACAATGCACCATTAAAGGTAAAAAGCACGTAAGACACTGGTAACAGCATCTTTAACGATAGAATCTAAGGATCTTTAAAAATTTGCACACTAAATGTAAAGTGAAGCTAAAGAGACCTTTGCTAGTTTCTATGTTCTAATCATCCCAACTTGATTTAAAATATGCATCAATTTAGAGGGGTAGAATTGTGTATAAAAACCCACAAAGTTTATTTAACTTAGAAACTACCAAATATCCTTTCATTATTAGTATTACATGTGCAACGCAGTGAAGAACCAGAGATCAATGAAGAAGAATACGAGTGACACAACATTGCCTTAGGCCTTATCTTAGCTGAACTAGTGGGTGTGGCTTTGATGAGCTGCGCGCGCTGCACGCAATACTGCAATACAGTCACAGTGTTTCAATGGTTCCAATACAAATCTAGACTTCATCATCTAGTCTCGCATACCAGACCCATACCATGAGAAAAGGTCTGGTTGCATGCTATATGTCAATTTGTTCCTGTGTCATGAATCGCTCAGATTGCATAACATCATGATTAGTGTTGTTCTAAAACTGAACGCAATTCTAGTAGACTAAAGCCATTTCAACTCAGTTTAGCTGACTGTCATACTTCACTTATTTGATGGTGCACATGTTACTATAACATAATGTGCACCAAGGTATAAATTAAACTATAGTTTACAGATTTACAAACCTTTTTTATGGCCATATACAAATACATGTACTTTAGTATAAATTATACTAAATCTTTGACATAAAACATGAGTAGACAGTACCATAAAACTATAGCGATTCAACTATAATTAATTAGTACAAAGTACATGTGGTAGAGAAATATGTATTCTGAACAACCAACTAAATCCTTGCAACTGTACTAACCACTAAATTAGTTATTTTAACTGGTTTTTTTTTGCAGTGCAGTGTATAATTGTTAAGTAAAACTAAACCCTTTTAGTAATGCACTATTCTATATGCGTATACTGTAATACCTATAATTAACTAAAATGAAAACATGACCCATAATGACTAAAACCATTTTAATGAGTCCACTATTATTCTCTATAACTATAACTAAAATTTATAGAAACTAGATACACTGTAACTATACCTAAAAGTGGTCAGTACATATTGTTATACCAAAACAACACTAATAGTGAGAGAACTTTATAGACATTCATCTAAAGGTAATAAGCTGTATATAATTATTGTATTCACACACCATGGCTATTGATATGTGACCATGCCAGGTTGAGGTTAAACTTAGCCATCACATGATCTCCTCTACCAACCCAACACAATATACCCATATTAAATAAGTGATAATGTCACTTTGTTTATTCATTCATCCATTTCATTGAGAGATAATAAATTCATTATGTTTATAATTGCATAACAGTTATTGATGAACGGATGCATGGATGATATACCCTAAACAAACATGTTAGTGTAATCAGAGTTACTGATGGACACCTGCTAAATCTTAATGCCGTTAAGGCCACATTTTTAATCAATAGTTATTTATTATTTTAAGTCCATTTGTAATAATAAATATTGTCAGTTATAATAAATTATATCCAGGGTGAGTACATGCCCACAAATAATTTAGTAATGCACCCAGGTTAACATGAAAAGACTCTCAAAATGTGTTTCAGGAGCATATAAAAGCTAAAAAAAATATGTCATTGTTTTGTAGGGGGATATTGCGGTCCAGCATAAGAGGCCAAGAAACTGTGTTGAACGTTGCCAGTATATAGACTAGATTGTTTGTAAGGTTTCACATTGTCACATGTCTAGGTTTAAAGTAGAATAAATTTGTATATAGGGACAATCATTTCTGTCAGTAATTCTATTTGGAAAGATATTACTCTAATTTTATCTGTAATATGGACAAATTCCTGTACTTGATGTACATGCATATGTTATACTGCATGTACGTGTGGTCTATGTGTGGTCTAGACCACAGTTGCAACATATTTAGATTTCTTGGCCACAATCTGATTTGTGTAAATACATAAAAGTGATATTAATGCACTTTCTAAGCATAAACTGCATTCATAATCCAAGTTTATATAATGAAGCCACTATTTAAATTTATTGTGAAGTAGTTTTGAACTAAAGAGTAGACTGTACTACATCTAGGTATACAATGGCAGTTGTATCTAATTCAGAATAGTCCACTATCGCTAATAACTATGGCAAAAATAATTAAAAATGGAATAGTTTTGTATTGATTTTACTTTTCTGAGTATGTTATTGCATGCATATTTTAATCACAAAACATTTTGGGGCAATTTCTTCCATTTTCGTGGCATTTATATTAACTACTGCATCAGAAATGCTATGCAGTACAAGTGGAAAACGTCAAGGCCAAAACCCGAGACTGCTTTTCAAAAAGGTGTTATAAATCAACAAATGTGGTACGTGGGCTCATTAGAGTTAAGTGGTACTTGGAGTACTGGTGTTATGGGCTAATAACTTCTGCACATTAAAAGTATCAATAAAAAATGTGAAAAGTGTAGTTTAAGAGTATGATACATGTATAAGTATTCACACCTCTAGTTGAGCTATATCTGATTTCCAGTAACTGAGTCCGAGGGCAAAGTTACTGTAAATCAGATACAGCCCAACTAGAGGTGTTATCCACTGATTTGTTTATGTTGAGTGGGTGTATTTGGTTTTTAGTTTCATTATGAAACCGCAATATCTAAACTAATTAGTTGCTTAAAATTCATTTTGATTTGCATTAACTAAAGCCACCATAATGTAACAAAAACCTCTGTGTGTTATCTGATTGTTAACACTGACAGTTCTTTTGATACACCCATTCAACATTATACAAAAATATTAGGATTCCTTTTTTTAATGTACAATCAAGACAGTTTTTTCTTTTACCTGGGTGCAACCAGTAAAAACAATGCTCTATTACGTATTATTAATGACACACATTTTTATTTCTATAGAAAAAATTCTCATCATACCAACTCACATAAGAAGATTTAAGAAATTTAGCATGTGTAATCTGCCTTCCTCTTGCCATCCACCAATCATCGATAGTTCAAAGGACTTCATATACTCAGAATATGCTGATATCATCTTCACTGGAGGAACAATTCTTACCATAGTGGAGAGCAACCCAATCGTAGAAGCTGTTGCTATAAAACAAAATAAAATTATTGCTGTTGGCAGCAAAGAAGAAATGCTTCAGAAGTACAAAGGAATCTTTACAAAGGTTGTACAGCTCCATGAAACAGAAACACTGATGCCAGGCCTTATTGAACCCCACACTCATCCAAGTGTTCTTACGGTTTATTCTACGAGTGTCGATTTAAGTGGGTTTTCAGGAGAGCTGCAAAAATCAAGGAAGCAGTGAGAAATATGCATTCAAAAAACCCCACCACATGGCTGCTATTCCAAGGTTGGGATCCAGCTATTATCACTGAATTGCCTTCTCTTGATGCTAATACACTTGATGAAATTGCTACACCAGATTATCCTGTTCTTGTACTCAATCAAGCTCTTCATAGTGGCTGGCTAAATACTAAGGAGTTAGAAGTGTGTAACATAACAAAAGACACACCCGATCCTGATGGTGGTAAATTTGTTAAAGATGCCAATGGATATCCAACAGGAATGATAAAAGAAGGTCCAGCAATAGAGTATGTAATCAAAAGGATTAAAGATCCTAACATTGCATTTGCAGCTGTCACTAACATACATGGTGTTCTCAAACAATATGCTCAAAAGGGATTCACAACAATTACAGATTTGGTGTTCTCAAACAATATGCTCCTAAGGGATTCATAACAATTACAGATTTGGGCAGTTTACCTTTAGATAAGGCCTCACTGTTATTTTTATCATTTGTTACTCATTTGCCATCATGTCCTGTTCGAATCGGTGTTTTCTATAATGCTGTAAATACCAAAGAAAAACCTAGCGATTTCTTTACCAATGAGAAATTGTGGTTTCCTGGTGCAAAAATTCGGGCTGATGGGTCACCATATGCTGGATCAATGGCAACAAAGGAGCCATACTTGCCTAATACTCCTATGACACGTGCACTTGACTTTGATGAAAAGAATTATCCCTGTGGTTACCTCATTTATAAGTGTGCTGAAGATCAAGCAATGGTTTTACGGCCTTTTAAAAATGAAATACTTGCTACTCATTGTCATGGTGAGCGAGCTATTGATCAATCTCTTGAAGCCTATAAGAAGATAATTGCCGAAAACCCAAATTTAAAGACCATTGATACAGACTAGAACACTGTGGTTTAATCACAGAAGATCAACTTCGATGTATTACTGAGTTTGGGGTCACCACCACAATCTTTGTCAATCATGTTTATTATTATGGTATGGCTCTTAAGGATGGGATTCTAGGCACCAATCGAGCTGAATGATTCGCTCCAACCGGCTTAGCTACAAAATGTGGCCAGACCCACTGGACACTCCATGAAGATTCTCCTTGTAATCCAATCAATCTCAATGCATACTTGTATTACTCGTCGTACAATGAAAGATCCCAGCATTGTTCTTGGTCCGCAATATTGTTCTAGCATTGATGACGCTCTGAAAGCATATACTATTAATGCTGCTTGGCAACTGAAGAGCGAAAATGAAATAGGTAGCATTGAAGTTGGAAAGCTGGCTGATTTAGTGCTGTTGTCAAATCCAAAGAGTGTTCCAGTTGACGATCTGCTGTCCATTCAGGTCCTGGAGACATACGTTGGAGGAAAAGTCTTTGATCACAGGAAGTGAATTAATATGTAATCTTTCTTGACTTTTGTATAGGCTCATTCATAATTTGTAATTGTAATTGCTGAATAGTTATAGATTTTTTTTGCTTTAAATTAAATTTATATACTTAAATTTATGCAGACTAGCAATTGATGGAAACACAAGGGAGGATCCAGAGTCAGTAGTAACAAAGGAAGTCCGCGCAGAGTGCGAGCTCAATAATAACATTCATGGATTGAGGCACACCTTTCAAAATGAACATTTCGCCCGCCCTATTTCAGTTTCCCTCCAGCCTCCAGGTCGGCAACGAAAGAAACGAAGTCGTTTGGAAAGAAAATTTTTGTAAGTAAAATTAAGTAACCAAAATCACTGTATCACTAATAGCTAATAGCATGCACACATTTGCTAGATAATTATATATAATAATTATGCTTAAAGCTTGCTCAGTGTAATACTATATATAGCACTGTTTTTTATGTAACAGTACAAAGCTCCGTCATCAATAGTGTGGGATATGTTAGCATGATGAATAGTACTTAATCAACTTTATGAATACCGATTTTGTTTTTGGCTTAACCACATTACCTAGTTCTTTGCAATGCTTCTAGCGTATTCGGGATTATGAATTACAGTGAATAATAGATGGTGCATTCTATAATCACACAACCCTTTATTCATGTGGGTAAGCACCAAACATTATGGTATATATTTTTTATTGTGGACAGTGTATATTTGTGTGTGCCAAAGTGTTGCAATCTACTATCAAATGCTTAATGCATGCAGTTGAATCAAACTAGTTTTTCTCAGTACATGCAGCTGCACCCGTTGATAAAACGCTTTAATGTAGGAAAATAAGAGCAATGTAGATTGGAGTAACCTATAGTACCAATTTATATCCCTCACATTAATTTCTGGAACTGCATGATCAAATAGATAGTACTCCATTCTGGCTTAGTATCATACTCAAGTTACAAAACTTTGTTAGTGGATTTTGTATTGCTAATTTTGACAATCGACTTTTCAAATAGTGTTTGATAACACTCTTTAAATTCAGTAGAAGCTGGACAAAGCTGCAATAAATACTGTATAAATTATCATCCTGTTTTTGTTAGAAAATTACAAATACTTTTATTCTAGCATGAATCCCAATCATATAATAATTTATTATAGTTGTGTAATGTGGATAAGCATACATAAAAATCAGCCTGATGAGTTATTTTATGCTTTCCTATTAGAAATAATTACTTACAGTTTACATAAAAGGTGTTTACTGTGATGTATATTAGTCTGTTTCCTCCTAGCCACAACACCCCCCTTTGCCTTATAAGGAATAGTAAACACCCTACCAAGAGATCATATAACTAATGTGGTTGTTTCTTCATATAAGAAGTCACGAAATTATGTTACATTTATATAGTCTCATATGGTATAAGAATTATGTTAGGCGTACTGACATTGTTAGGGTTATATCAGGATGTTTTTGTTCTTACTCAAGCATGAAATTATTGTATTCTGTGGTTTGTATAAGTATTATACTATTTTGAATGTGTAATATAGCTACTATACTATCCTTATATGAAGTGATGACCAAGAATTTTTTATGTTGAGTGGGTGTATTTGGTTTCTAGCTTCAAATTAGTTGCTTAAAATTCCTTTTTGTTTGCATGAAGAAACCACAGGAATATAACCAAAACTATATACCATAACAGTTCCTTTGATACACCCACTCAACACTATACAAGACATGTTGTATAACACCTCCAGAGAGCTATATTTGACCAAGTAACATAGTACTCCATTCAAGCAAACTTATCCCATTGGGATGAGATGTAACATTTTATTGTTATTATTTATTGTAAATTTATTTTTGTTAATTTTAATGAAAACATTTCCTTATTATTCACAATCTTTAGTTACAAAACTTTGGATTGTTGCATTTGTTTTTCAAAGTATTATTATTGCAAAGAATTTCCAAGTGAAAAAAATAGTGGTTAACACCAAACACCCTAAAATGTGTTTGAGGAGCAAAAACAAATTCAGAAATCAAAATAGAATTCCTTATTTACAGTAGGCATACTCAATTTTTTAAATCCAGTATTCTATTTTCCGCTCTTGTTATCAACCTATACTTATACATTGTTGAAATAATTATTATGTTTGATATTTCACTGGACAAGTATCATATGACATTTAATTCTGTCTCTAGATACGAGTGACACTTTTCAGAATCCTCATGGGCAACCAACCTTTCACTTGTCATCCACCAGATACCGATATCCCAGAAGACATCGTACATTCAGATCATGCTGATACCATCTTTACTGGAGGAACTATTCTTACCATGGTGGATAGCAATCCAACTGTAGACGCAATTGCTGTAAAAGACCACAAAATTATTGCTGTTGGCAGAAAAGAGGAAATAGTTCAGCAGTACAAAGGATTCCTTACAAAAGTTGTGGAACTTCAAGGAACTGAAACACTGATGCCAGGCTTTATTGAACCACACACCCACCCAAGTCTCGTTACAAGTTTACGAAACATCTGTGACTTAAGTGGCTTCTCTGGAGCACTCAAAAGTAAAGATGATGTTATTGCCAAAATTAGAAAAGCAGTGGAAGAGATGAAATCAAAAGAGACCTCCAAATGGCTGATGTTTAAAGGTTGGGATCCAGCTATTATCACTGGTTTGCCTTCTCTTTGTGCTAAAACACTTGATGAAATTGCTACACCAGATTATCCTGTTCTTGTACTCAATCAAGCTCTCCATAGTGGCTGGCTAAATACTAAGGGGTTAGAAGTGTGTGGCATAACAAAAGACACACACAATCCTAAAGGAGGTAAATTTGTTAAATACGCTAATGGGTGTCCAACAGGAATGATAAGAGAACCTCCAGCTTTACGTTATGTATTAGAAAAAATTCCTGCCCTTGCATTTGGAGCACTAACAGAAGTGTTTCATGCTTTAAACCAGTATTCTGAACAGGGATTCACAACAATCACTGATATGGGCACTATACCTGCTGTTATACTTAAACTGCACTTGCTATCAGTTGTTACCCTTTGGCCAACATGTCCAGTTCGAATAGGAGTTTTTTATGCGGCTGAGAAAACAAAAGAAAAACCAAGTGATTTCTTCACTTGCGAGAAATTATGGTTTCCTGGTGCAAAAATTTGGGCTGATGGGTCACCATATGCTGGATCAATGGCAACAAAGGAGCCATACTTGCCTAATACTCCTATGACACGTGCACTCGACTTTGATGAAAAGAATTATCCCTGTGGTTATCTCATATACAAGTGTGCTGAAGATCAAGCAAAGATTTTACGGCCTTTTAAAAATGAAATACTTGCTACTCATTGTCATGGTGAGCGAGCTATTGATCAATCTCTTGAAGCCTATAAGAAGATAATAGATGAAAACCCAAATTTAACAGACCATCGTTACCGACTAGACCACTGTTGTTTAATCACAGAAGAGCAACTTCAACGTGCTACTGAGCTTGGGGTCACCACCACCATCTTTGTCAATCATGTTTATTATTATGGTATTGCTCTTAAGGATGGGATTCTAGGCACCAATCGAGCTGAACGTTTCGCTCCAACCGGCTTAGCAACAAAATGTGGCCAAACCCACTGGACACTCCATGAAGATTCTCCTTGTAATCCAATCAATCCATTCCGTTCAATGCATACTTGTATTACTCGTCGTACAATGAAAGATCCCGGTGTTGTTCTTGGACCGCAATATTGTTCCAGCATTGATGATGCTCTGAAAGCATATACTATTAATGCTGCTTGGCAACTGAAGAGGGAGAATGAGATAGGTAGCATCGAAGTTGGAAAGCTGGCTGATTTAGTGCTGTTGTCAAATAATCCAAAGAGTGTTTCAGTTGACGATCTGCTCTGCATTCAGGTCCTGGAGACATATGTTGGAGGAAAAGTGTTTGATCACAGGAAGTGAATTTTGTGTAGTTTATAAAATTATATGAGCATGGATTGTTATAATTTACATTTTTTTTGGCTAATAAATTTAAATTTCCTTATTATTGATTGAAATTTGACTATTAATTTTAATGGTAGCACTATAGCTACTCTTTTTTTCATTTGCTGATTGTTTTTACATTCTGCTGAGTTGATTGCATTCTTTTGTGTTGTAAGAGCAATGTTAACAAAATTAATTAAGTGGATAAATGAATAGTCTCGTCCCCAGACTGTCATGCCCACATGGGGAAAAAACAGTCTTTTCTCCTCTCTCCCCCAAACATCATCACATCATCATCTAAATTTACTCTTCATTAGTTTTTTTTTTTTTTTGCCGGCGCAGATGGGAGGCAGTAGTGACTGATCTCAAGGAAGCATTGTACGTTAGGGCCAATGTTTCTCTCACAAAGATGATAATCAAGCAACAGTCACTTGTCTTCACATTATAATTATTATGAAAATGCCACCTTTCCAAGAAGCCACTAGGGGCAATATGAACACGAAAATGATTGGGGGTGGAGGCATAATAACACATGGATGTTAACGCACAGTGAAGAGAGAGGTGCGGGAGGAGGATGTGCCTCATCCTAGCTGCATGGTGCATGACCATCTTGTGGTTGGAAGGTGTGTCTGCAGCTCTGCATCAGAGGTGACAGTGTTTTCATGATGAACATATTTGGAGGGCCAGGACCCCCTTGTCAAAATATATTGGGGGTCAAGTGGCCCCCTCTTCCAGGCCACTTAATTGGAATGGACAACTCAGCTTGTCAATATTCACACTTACATGGTTGTTTGAATTATGATTATATCTTTTGGGACCAAGTGTAGATGTGTATGTATTAGTTTTGATTGAGCTAACTATAATAGCTACACTGTATAACTAAAATGGTAATAAAACAAAACTAGGTTCAAACTGTAAAATATACTACAAGTCCTTCAAAGTTCAAAAATAAACAAGCACAAAGTAGTGCGAGGCAGTTCCTGCACATATGTATTTCTAATTATTATTAGTGTAAACACTGTATCGATTAATCAATTGATGTTGAAAATTCTTCTGATTATTGATTATAAGTCTGTGATATTTATTATGCCAATTATACTACTTTCTGAGCATGCAAGAGCAAATAATTTTACAGAAGCCTTTTCGATCATCAATTGATAGGAGTTTCCTGCATTAATTGCCCTAATTACTCCCACAGATTTTAATTGATTATGAATTGATTGAAGTTAGTAATCAATTTCAGAGTCTCAGCTGATTCCCATATAAAAAATGTTGGTAAACAAGTGTATACAGAGAAAAAGTATCCCTATGACTGCTTTGTGGTGTCCAGCATTCAGTAATCATGGCTGACTTTATCATGCCTGGAATACAACAGCCTACCATAGTTATTATTTCGATTATCTACTCTCCCTACCTTTTAAGGACCTTCTGGAACTTTAGAAATAATTATATTTCAGGAAGAATAGCCAGCTATTAGTTCCAGCTTCTACATAAGCTAGTAAAGCTACAGCTTTCTGTATACTCTTGAGCGCGGCTCAGCGCGCGTTCTATTACGCGCCACGCCCATTAATTGACCGTGCCCCCGGGAATGACGTAACTTCCTTAACTACGTATACAACGCATACTCACGTAAGTGACACAAGAATATATATAAACATACATCGAACCCGTGGGAAAGCAATCATAGGATGGCCCTACGGGCCATAATAAAATTCAATAACTAATAACTACACAAAAGTAATAAATAATTATTATAAAAACACATACTAAAGAAATTTTGGGAAATATAAAAAATCATACAGTCTATACACACAATTAATTAAATACACAGCATGTATAGTACCTAAAAAGAACTCTATGTTACCGAACAAACCGCTAACCAATATAAGCATACTGTTCATCGTCATTGAGAATGTCACTGTCTATAATAAGGCAAACTATCTCGTAATGTCCACTTGAACGAGCGGTTTCTAACGCTTCTTTGGCTTCGTCTACCATATTGTTTAGATTGGATCCCAAACGCAAAAGAAACGCTGCGATATCCAAGTGACCGTTCTTACAAGCGATCTTAAGAGGTGTTTCACCCGAACCAGTTTTCTCGCAAATTAAATTCTGATTCCTATTCCCAATCTCTTCGACTAGTTTGATATTACCCTTCTGGATTGCGATATGGAACACACTTCTTCCGGTGGAATCAAGTAGACCACAATCAGCACCACTACTGATAAGATGTTGTACAACTTCCATGTGGCCGTTATACAAAGCCTGATGAAGTGCAGTTTCCTTCTTACCATCTGTTTGAACATCTAATAGAGCCCCGTTATTTATCAACAACTTCACTAGTTCAAGAAAACCTCCACTAGCTGCATCTGCTAATGGCGTCCAGCTGCTTTGATCTGTAACATCACAGCGAGCGCCATGGGATATTAACAGCCTAACGATTTCTGTTCTTCCCTTCAAACACGACAAGTGAAGTGGTGTACGATTATCGTTAGAGAATACATCCACTTTAGCTCCATGATCCAAAAACAAACGTACTGTCTCCAAGTGACCTTCTTGACCTGCAAGATGTAATGGAGTCCATCCATCTTTATCCTGAGCTTGAAGATCAGAGCCATTATCAAGAAGGATTTCACATACTTCTTTTCCTCCATTGAAAGCAGCTAAATGTAGGCAATTTCTCCTGGTATTAATTGAACGACGACAGTTAGCGCCAAGGTCAATGAGTACACGAACTGTAGCAGTATGACATTTGTTACAGGCAGAGTGAAGTGGTGTCCACTGACTACTGTCTGTGGCATCAACTTGAGGGGCATGTTTTACTAACAGCTTCACTATATCAGGATGACCATGCATTGCTGTAAGGTGGAGAGGAATCCGAAGGTTATTTGCTTGTGCCGTGGGATCTGCCCCTTTATCGAGAAGAAGTTGAACTATACCCATATGACCCTCTTGTGCTGCAAGATGCAGTGATGTCCAGCCATCTTTATCGCCTAAAGTGTAATCAATTTCTTCGTCCAGTAAATACCTAGCCACCTCTTTGTGGCCATTGAAAGAGCAGAGATGTAGAGAATTTCTTCCCATCTGAATTACGGTATTAATCTCAGCTCCATTTTCCCGTAACACTTTAGCAGCTTTCAAGTGCCCTCTATTACAAGCTGAGTGAAATGGAGTCCACAGTTTAGTATCTCTGCAATCAACTTCAGCACCTCGAGAAAGTAGATGTTCGATAATATCCACATGTCCAGATGACGAAGCCATATGTAATGGTTTACGACCACCAGAAGACGATAAAGTAAAATCTGAACCTTTCTCCACAAGATGTTTCACGACTCCAAGCTGTCCTTCTTGAGCTGCTAAATGCAAAGCGGTCCAACCTTCACTGTCTTTTCGATTTAATTCTACACCATTTTCTGTGAGAAGCTCACACACTTGTGTATACCCATTAAAAGCAGCCAAATGTAAGGGGTCTCTCCCACCGGTTATCTGTACATTTACAACAGCTCCTTCTTCGATCAAAAGCTTTGCTACTTCGATATGGTTGTGATGACATGCTATACAGAGAGGGGTCCACTGCCGTGAATCCCTCAGATCAATTTCCGCGTCGTGATCTAGTAAATACTCTACTACATCCAATTTCCCTTTCATACAAGCTAAATGTATAGGAGCTCTCAAGTTATCTGATTGAACGTTAACATCTGCTCCAAGAAGAACTAGCTCCCTCACAATGTCTAGATGACCTTCCTGGGCACATAAATGGAGAGGAGTCCAACCTTTCTCATCTTTAATCGTCCACTTTGAGCCATGAGCAAGAAGCAGTTTTGCTATTGCGAAACGACCATGATAGCAGGATGAATGGAGAGGAATACGTAGGTTTCTAGCTTGGACGTTGAGTTCGATTCCTGGTTGCTCAAGAAGCATTTCAACTATTTTTTCATGTCCTTCCTGTACAGCAAGATGCAATGGACTCCAGTTATCCTTATCCTGATGGATACAATTGATCCCATTCGTTATGAGCAGCTCTGCTATCTCAAAGAAGCCCTCGAAAGCTGCCAAATGTAGTGAGTTACGCCCACTATCAATTGTTTCGTTGATATCATTGGACCTTTCGACAAGGATTTTGGCAATGCTAAAAAACCCATGCTGTGAAGCTACGTGTAATGGCGTCCAACCTTTGGAATCTTTTGCAGATATATCAGCATTCTTCTCAATTAAGTATTCGACTACTTTTAGCTTTCCCTTTAATACGGCATTATGAAGCGGTGTACGACCATTCTTGGCTTCGCTATTCAGCTTTATGTCGGCACATCTGGGGTCAGATAAAAATAGCTCTACAATGTCTTTATGACCCTCTTGTGCTGCCAAGTGAAGAGGTGTCCAGCCATCTTCGTCTTCCTGATAAACAAGATTTTCACCTCCTATGTCGAGTATGTGTTTCACTGATTCAAGATGACCATGGAAACTAGCAGAGTGGATTGCATTCCGACCTAAATTACTTGTTAAATACAGGTCAGGAGATTTTTCACAAATTAACCTAACAATCTCAGGGTGACCTTCTTGGCTAGCTAGAATAATAGCCGTCCATCCCTCTTCATCTTGTACATTAACATCACAATTCTCCTCCAGGAGAAACTTGGCACATTCGATATGCCCCTCAAAAGCAGCCAGATGTAATGCCGTTCTTCCACTCTGGACTTGAATATCCACTTTTGCTTCTTGTTCTATAAGAAACTCAGCAATCTTTGGATGGCCATATTGGCACGCATAATGTAAAGGGGTCCATCCCTTAGAATCCTGATGGTTAATTAGCTTAGCTTTGTTTCGGACTTTCCCAGTCACTGCTTTTACGATTTCCAAGGAGCCACCACACACTGCCTCATGAATAGTAGTAGAACTTATACGCTCCACGATGCAATCTGCATCAGCACCATTCTGAAGAAGAAGCTCTACTATCTCAAGATTGCCAACATTACAAGCAATATGTATTGGTGCATAGCCTTCACTATCAAGAATCTCAGTATTAGCTCCATGCTGCAATAATATCTCACATATGCTCTTGTTCTCAGCTTCTACTGCCAAGTGAATGGCAGCTAATGTACCACCAAATAAGTTATTGTAAGCTCTCTGATTAACTATATCTTTGTTCCTCTGAAGTAGTTGTTCGACAACACTGAGATCACCTTCAGCACAAGCCGTGTGAAGTTTATCAACTACGCTTTTATCGGCCATTATCTAGAAAAAAGGAACAAGTAAAATATTATCTTTAAGCTTTATCAATATTCTTACCTCCTGACAGGCTATACACAGTCATCAAAAGAGAGAAATGAACACACAAAGTTGAAGGGAGGAAGCTTCTCTTTCAGTATATTCCAGTAATCCCTAGCTTACTTCGTAATTAAATCCGTATACTAGTTAACCCACCCACGCGTTAGATTGAAATTATTATTCATTGTTAAGTTCACACTTTCATACCTACAAAAACTTGCAAGTGTGAAATAATTTCATAATTTTATATGTGTAGTGCATGCAAAAATCATATAAATGTGGTCACTATAGCCTTCTGGCACACAGAGTTGGACGATGGTGTGTGTGTGTCCAGCAATGTGCACACACTCACAGATATTTTTATTTGTGTGTACATGTGCATGTGTACTCATGATGCAAGCAGTATAAGTGAGTTAGTCAGCTGACTGAGCAAGTTGTATGCACACGTAAATTATTGCTTTATGTATGTAGTACCACTAAAGTAATAATAAATGTCTCTAGGAGGGGTGTCGGGAATTTTTCTAATAAATTATTATAATTATGAATAAAATTACTTGCATTCTTGTATAGTTTCTGTTTACATTGAGAGGACATATAGTTTGACCTCTTTCAATGAAAACATGTTGTTATTCATCAGGCCACAAGCCAATTTAGGCAGACACAAATACACATAAATAGAAATGATACAGACATATCAGAAAGTGTGTGCATATCTATGGAGCTAACAGTATAATTTATTTAGTTTAGACTTATATGAAGTTTCTCGAGGTCCTTCTTTTTTAAATTATGTACTCCATTGCCTACGATTGCTATACATTAATGGTTTTAGTGTTTGTAGTCAAAAAAAAAATTATCACTGACTACGAACATGAACTAAATTAACTGGTTAATAATAATTTACTATTAAAAAAAATAATAAGTCTAAATTTAGTAATATTATAAATTATACCTCAACGAGTACTAATTATAACATTTTAACCGTTGATGTTATAGAAATCATAGGCAAACTTAAAGAGGTACATAAATCGAACCCTACAGAATAATAGTGGTCTGTCCCTGTATTAGTTATAAAATTAATAATAATAATGACTATAATCTGATAGAGATATGCTGCATATTCCTGCAAGATAAGTGGTTGAGAAGCCAATGAAATTTGATCAGGTGTAAACATGTGAACAAGAAATGCATCCATACAATTGACAGATTTTACATTGACAAACTTATTTTTCTTCATTATAATAACAAAATTCCAAAAAAGAATGATTCCAAAAAATACACTCAAAAGAACAAAACAAAAAACATTTGTTATTACTTTACGAAATATGTATTTCAATTATTCAATATTGTATGGATTATACATGTACATGTACATAAGAAGTGAATAGTTTGTCATGATTAAATTTAAAAGATGTATTACATGAATGTACATAAAATTTAATGTATAATAATAAGATTCATTTTGATTAATGATTATTAATTTACAACAATTAAAAGTCACATGATATGGAGGAATTTAGCTTTCATAGTCACATGACTTAGTGGAGTCAGCTTTATTGTACATCTTCGGTAGTGTGAAAATAATATGATGAAGGTAAAGAGACCGGACAAACAGGTTGTGTGCTGTTTAGACGTTCCAAGATCTGCAACACAGGTCTAAACCCTATAAGGAAGAGTAATTAAATGTACAGTATACATGTACATGTACGTCAATAAAAAGTCACCATATAGTAACAGTAATCACCTTAGTTCTACTAACAGTATAGTACAGTAATTACTGTATCACTACTGTAGTGCTCAATTGACAAGTACACATACCAATTACTGTCAAAACTACTGTTGAACTACTGTAGAACTACAGTAGTGTTATAATGAAACTACTGAGTAATTATTGTACTTTTTATTGACGTTTTATTGACACACTGTATACTGTACAGTACCTGACATTATTAAGTTTACATACTATCACTGTACTTCCATTGACTTCAGTGTACTTTGTGAGTGAAGTACACTGTACTTCGAATGTACTACACAGTATTACACCTTAGTACTATGCTATCACATACAAATATAAAGGGAATTCACACATTACTATGATTACAGTACAAAGTAGTACTATAGTACTACTTAGAAGTACAGTTGACTATCACCTTATTAAAGTATAGTTCTCATCATAGTATGTAAACTTAATATAGTCAGGTACTGTAGTTAATACGAGTCATTTTAATGACTATAACAAAATGATAGCTCTGGCTTAGGAATTTAAATTTCAAAAAAACTTTATTTTGTTTTACATGTACCTAAATAGAGCATTAAATTAGCTACATGTATAGAATAGTACATCATATATTACATATCCCAATAGAGATAGAGACAAAGCAAGTTATTCGAGAAAAAAAAATCAGTTAAATAATTTTTTGTGGACTGTAATTTTTTTAATTTGATTTAGCAGAGACTAGCATAGCACAAACAGGTCTGTATGCCGCCTCACTGAATGTATCAATGGAAAGGTAAGACACCAGTGAAGGTGCTTGTGTAATACAACAGTGATCAACAGTATAACACAAAACTGCCTATATTCATTTGCATTTCAAAATCATCCTGTTAATCAATGCATAAGCCTGGTTTCCTCAGAGCAGGTAGCACATTATAGATCTAATTACGAGCTTATTATTATCTGATCATAACTATATTGCTGCGAAACATCCCTTAGTGGACATCACCTGATAGTGGCCACCTTGTTAAGATGGACACATTATTAATGTTCTAATGATACATCTATGGACACCCATACATGTGTAAAGTACAATTGTATCCTCTAGATATAGATACCTTGCTATTTCATATAGCGGCCACAAACACACCCCAATAGAGTAAAAATAGTAATAACAAGTGTATATAGAGAAAAAAAGTATCCTTATGATTGCTTTATGGTGTCCAGCATTCAATAATCATGGCTGACTTTATCATATTATTTTGATAATCTACTCTCTTTACCTCTTGTAGAACTTTAGGAATATATTTCAGGTAGAATAGTTAGCTAGTACTTCCAGTTTCTAATTCTATGTAAGCTACATGTACAAGTAGCTTTCTTTCTGCTGAGTTCGAGCGCGCGTTCTATTACGCACCAAACCCATTAATTGACAGAGCCCCCGTGAATGACGCAACTTCCTTAACTACGTATACAACGCATACTCACGAAGTGGACACAAGAAAAAATATATACATGTATATATACATGTAGTTCGAACCCGTGGGAAAGCAATCATAAGGATGACCCTACGGGCCATAATAATAATTAATTATTATAAATCATTCTATTATAGTGGACAGTAAAATACTTCACTATTTCCTGATAAAGCAGTTTTCTAGCAATTATTCAAAAGTGTTAGTTCAGTATAATTAATACAGGCCAGGATACAGTAAAATCATGATCACTGACATCTTACATTAGTATGCATAATTGGGATTGGCTGCATGCACACTAATTAGTTTAACATAACTGTACATGTATGTATATGTACATACATGTACATACATGTATGTTTTCTTGTACATATACATTGTGTACATGAAAACACATGAACATGAAAGGGTTCACCCTTAATTTAAATGGTAAACAACTCACTAGTAATGAAAATGAAAGCTGTAGATTGGTATAAATCATCAATTAATGTAGGATGATTAACTAATAACCTTATCCAGTCACTAAGATGATGCAAACTATAGAGAACAAAAAATTGATGTAAAGTGTAAAAAGTAATTAAAAACACAAAAATACATGTGAATATAGACACCAGAGATGGATATATCATACAGTATATACATGTACACAGACACACATGCATGTACACATGTACATGTATAAATATATTAATATAGACGAACACACACACACAGACACATGTACATGTACAAATATATTAATATAGACAAAAATACACACACCGACATGTACATGTACAAATATATTAATATAGACAAACATACATGTACACACACAGACATGTACATGTACAAATATATTAATATAGACAAACATACACATGTACAGATGTATAACATAGACATACTGACAAACATGTAGATGTACATGTACACATACATGTACATGTACATGTATATGCTGTTTCTACTCATTGGTGGACTGAGAATTGAGACAGAAGCAGTCAGTAACACATCCTCAATTTATTGGAACACACCCATATTATTAACCACATGTTTGAGTACACAAGTACGCAAGTGTGCAAACATTAAAGTGGGTGTAGCAGTGAAGCCTTGGCTAACACAAACACTACACACACAGATAGACACAAATATAGACAGAAATATGCTTACTTGAATCCCTGACATATAAAGGATCTAAATTTGACATCCGGAGTAAAGTTTTTACAATTAGTAAAACACTTATCGGTACGATATACAGATGATAAAAATGTCTGTGATAACAGATGAGAAAAGGTGCATATACATGTACATGTATAACGATTGTTAACTGTGTATGCCGAAACACATACATGTACATGTACATGTATTTACATTAGTGTTGTTTTAGTTAATTACATGTATAACTAAAACTAATATCCCTTTTAGAAGCATTATGACTTTTAGTTAACTAAACTATAACTAAATTACAAGTCTACTGTAATAATACTGAAATGAAAATTGGCCAATAATGGACACTTTCAGTTAGTTAACTCAAACTAAAACTCTGTTCACATTCACGATGTCCTCAAAATTATTATATGATGACTTTATATGTACCATAGTGTATAGTTTAATGCCATAAGGTTAATACATGATTATGCTGTAACTCAATAATGAAGCAACGTATTGAGATTCGACATACACAAAAAAGAATGGGAAGGATTACTATATGAAAATGGTGCAGGTGAAAAGATTGTTGGACATTCCAAACTAAAGATATAAACGTTTTTCTGAGGTCATGGTGAACGTGACTGATCTTTAGTAAGCCTACTATAACATTAGTTATTAAACTATAGATGTACATGTACATGTATAACTAAACTTAAAGTTTGAGAAACCAGACATACGTACTATATCTTCATGTTTAACTGAAATCATTTTAAAACTAAAACAACACTAATTTACATGTGAACATACAAAAATATTATACATGTACATGTACATATAGATTCTGCAAAGATCATGGTGATGGCATTGTATTCAAATGACCTGTTTTGGAGAGAGGGTTCCATCAACAGGTAGACCAAATGAAGAACTGAGCTTAAGATCAGGTTTATCACATACAATAGGACCTTTCTATAGAGAAACAGTCAGAGAGAAAGGAAATGAGAGAAAACAGGTAGAAGAAAGATTTAGTGAGATATGGAGAGGTACAGTAGAAGGATAATGAGTAAGATAAGGAGGAGAGGCAGAAGGCTAATGAGTGAGATATGGAGAGGTAGAAAGTTAATAAGTGAGATATGGAGGAGAGGTAGAAGGATAATGAGTGAGATATGGAGAGGTAGAAAGATAATGAGTTAGATATGGAGAAGTAGAAAGAGAATGAGTGAGATATGGAGTCCATATCTCACTCATTATCCTTCTACCTCTCCTCCATATCTCACTCATTATCTTTCTACCTCTCTTCCATAATATGGATTATGGAGGAAAGGTAGAAGGATAATGAGTGATATAAAGAGGATATGTACAAATGTAGATGGATAATGAGTGAGATATGGAGAGATAGAAGGATAATGAGTGAGATAAGGAGAGGTAGCGGATAATGAGTGAGATAAGAAGTACATGTAGAAGGATAATAAGTTAAGATAAGGAAAGGATAAATATAATTTTACCATAAGAAGTCTCGATACAGTAACAGCCATTACCTTACAAGGTACACGTGTAAGTAGTTGTATGGTGAGTATAGTACAGTACAATAATGATTGTCTCACTACTGTGGTGTTGAATTCACAAGTATAGCAATGTACTACTGTCAAAACTACTACATGTACTGAACTACATGTACACTGTACATGTATGTGTACAATATACATGTACACATGTACATGTACATGTATGTGTACAATGTACATACATACATGTACCTGTTTAATGCCATAAACATAGATCAATGAATATCAATACTTACTTAAGTCTGCAGGTTACCTTTTACAAATATACGTTATGTACATGTACATGTATATGTACATATACATGTACATGTACATGTACATGTAACTGACCTTCAAACGATAATAATACAGTATAGTTTGCCAAGCTGGACTATCATCAGATTTATTTTCTAGTTTAGCAATGCCCACCCAACGAAATGGTGGTATACAAGATGCTGGCATGCTTTTTAACTGTCCTTCCCATCCTTGTTCTAACAGTGAACACAATGAATCAGCTAGATTCATAGAGACTGCTTCATAGAGTTCTGATTCTAGACGGGCACTCTGTAAATGGGAGTAGAAAGAAGAGCACGAGGAATAAATAATGAAAGAGAAGAGTTGAAGAGGAGAAGAAAGAGAAGATGAGGAAGAAGGTTATATAGGACGCATCCACAAATACACACTTTACAATTGCACATCTACATTATAACATGTACAGTACATGTACATATATATGTAGCACATTTTACCCTCTCCCAAGACAATAAAATGACAACACAGTACAATTCAGTAATTACTGTCTCTCACTACTGTGGTGTAGATTTGACAAGTACACCTGTACCTGTCAAAACTACTGTTCAACTACTGTAGTATGGAAATGAAACCATGGAGAGATTACTGTATAGTTTGGTCCTTTTTTATTGACATATACATGTACATGTACGTGTACATGTACTGTATACTGTACTTTTGTGGACACAAGAGTTCAGTCAAATAATTATTAAGGACTTATAGGCTACACTGGGCTGTATAGACATTCCTCTTTAATTTGCAGTTAGTTCTCAAATACTTGTGCAAGAGTTGGAGACATGACAAAGGACATACAATGTACATTTACATGTTTACATGTATGTACATGTGTACATGTATACATGTACATGTATGTACATGTACATGTATCTTGTGATACTCAGCTCATCAAACTAGGACTATGCTGTCCCGGCCCCTTTATGATATTTTCTACGAGAAACCCAGTACAGTGAATGGAATAAAGCATTATCACATTGTTATGTACTCATGTAGATAGGTACAAATTTGTCTCACATTAATCTTTTTAATTCCAGGTTCACTGAGTGCTGTTGTTATTACTGATATCCTGTCAACAGCAATCTCCAATGATCTCAGAGCAGAGCTACAAGTAAAATACATGTATACTACATTATACATTTGTACATGTATATAATTGTATGTACAAACATGTACATGTACATGTACATGCATAATTACATCATGAATACTACAGTGTACTTACATACATATACATAAATACTTAATTAATATTCACAGCTATATAATTAAAGATCAATATGGTGTACCAAGGCATAACTTCCAAAATTTAAATTTCCCGCCGCTAAAAAACGAAAACTCAATTTCATTAGCAACAATGGAAAATTTTACTCTAGAAAGAGTTGTTTGGAGTTGTAAAAGTTAAATCTGTTATATGTACAGTTGCTATGGAATACCCAATGAAATTGCTTCGTCGACGCCACACCCACTAATTAATATACGTCTTCTGTAACTGTTAATGCCTCTACCTCTTCTGTAACTGTTAATGCCTCTACCTCTCTACCTCTTCTGTAACTGTTAATGCCTCTACCTCTTCTGTAACTGTTAATGCCTCTACCTCTTCTGTAACTGTTAATGCCTCTACCTCTTCTGTAACAGTTAATGCCTCTACCTATTCTGTACTGTTATTGCCTCTACCTCTTCTGTAACTCTCACTGCTTCTAGTCAATCACCTCAAATTTCAACTACTACTTCTGGTATCTCAAGTGCATCATGTACTGTCACTCCATCACCAATAATATCTCAATCTCTTTCTTCAACTCCCTCATCTGTTATTATTTCAGACATAGCAGGACCTTCACTATCTCAATCTACACCTTCTCCATCTTGCTCTTACATTGTGCCTTCATCTATTTCTAATCCTTCACCTATTAGTTTGATATCAACACCAACTACAACCAGCAGCAGTGTAATTGATGAAAATGACATAGAGTGGTTAAGTACTCTGAGTAAAGAAGATCTCATGTCACTTTCTATACTTTTATTCTATCTTTTGGTAATAGTCCTTGGATTTCCAATCACATTTGCTTCAAAAACGTGATCGTACAATTAGAGAATGGAAGACCAAATTTCTTGAAAACAAAGGGACACCAAAAGGCTGCATAATTGTTTTAAGGGAAAGAGGAATTAGTACAAGAGGAATGAAACTTAATGAAATGCATACAATTTTAAGCAGTCATGCTGACTTTAAAAATGAGAAGATGAAACTGGAACATATCTTCATGATCATGGAGGCGTTAGCATCAAGCCAAAAGATATATAGTACAACAAGGCATAAACTTCCAAAAGTTTGAATTTCCCACTGCTAAAAAAACCAAGCAAAATTCTCCATTGCAATAATGGAAAAAGTTACTTTATATTCACTTAATAAGAGTTTCCATGTGCTTTTAAAGTTAAATCTGTCTTTTTGACATGGCTACTATGTACTGACTAATGAAATGCCTGAATATTAGCCATGCCTTCCAAATATTTGCATGTGTGTTAGTAATTATATGTACTTGTACTTGCAATTATTACTCCAAAATGCCATGTACAAGTGGGCAGGAATTACATGTAGTATGAATGTGGCCACAAATATTTGTATTTTTACAAGCAAACTAAATGCTGATGGTTTTTGCCTCATTTTGTCTGATTTTTTTAGTGCCATTTGTGAGAGAAAAATATCCAGATAACCCTAGACTAATGATGGATAACGATCCTAAACATACTGTACGTCTAGGAAAGCTAATTCATTTCTTCATGAAAAGTCAATAGATTGGTAGAAAATTCCACCAGATTCCCCAGATTTCAATCCTGTTGAAAACCTCTGGCACGAGGCAAAATAATACTTGAGACTGAGAGAAAAAGCCAACAAGAGTTAATCGAAGAGAATGAAGCAATGCGAAGCAAGTTTAAGATAAGCAAGAGAAGTTTGAAGTGTGGGATTAGAAGAATCCACAGTGGCAGCGAGTGAAATTACAAGAAATCTGTCAAGTTACATCGGAGAATTTCAGACCAACAATGAAGTGATGTTCTGATGTTCAGTGTGTATGCTTTGTTGGACAGTACCATTGTGCTTAGCTGGCTGGTGGGTAACCCGAGAAGATTCAAAACCTACATGTATGTAGGTAATAGAGTTTCACATGTCATGGAACTTATTGAGATGGAATCATGTCAATGGACTAGAGAACCCAGCCAATTGTGCATCCAGAGGACTTCTTCCATCGGAACTCGTGACATAAATTATGGTGGAATGGACCAAGCTGGTTGAAATATCCTCCATCTGATTGGCCTCACCAGCCAGCCCATCCAGAAGTAGAAGTGTCTGAAGAAGAAACGTGGAACTACATAGATGTTTAGATTTATCAGAAATTGTCGTGTTATCAATCAGAAACAGTCGACTTCCTACCTGGTGACAGAGGAAATTTTTGTTGTTGAAACTTCACAATTGGATCATTTTGGAACCGAAATTGAAACGACCAAGAAGGGATGTCTACCATCAAGTACAAGTGGATTAATCTTGTTACACCCGTTTGTGGATTCTTCTGGTTTACTTCGTGTTGGAGGAAGAATAAAAAATTCCCCTTGGTTGTACTATCGTAAACATCCATTAATCATTCATGGTAAACACTATCTCACTAAACTTATCATACAGTCAGAGTATTCACGTTTATTGCATGCTAGACCTTCTCATCTTACCTTTTCACTCAGCAATCAATATCACATAGTTGGAGGCCACAAACTCATTCGATCTATCACTCGTGTGTGTGTTATTTGTTGACGTGACTCGGCTAAAACCCAACAGCAAACATTAGGACAATTGCCAATTGAGAGAACAACACATGGTCCTGTATTTGATACAACTAGTGTCGATTATGCTGGCCCTGTTTACCTTAAGCGTGACTCTGTACGCAAGCCTACTATCCTCACAGCGTACATCAGTATATTTGTTTCTCTAACAGTCAAGGCCGTACATTTAGATATCGTGTCAGACTTAAACACTGATGCTTTCATTGCATATATGAGACGATTTATTGCCAGGCATGGTAAACCATCATTGATCCTAAGTGATCATGGCTCCAATTTCGTGGGAGCTTCAAGAGAAATCAAGGACTTAATGGAATTTCTGAAACAACGAAAAAATCAAAAAAAAACCATTTTTGAATTTTGTTCCTTTCAAAACATCAATTGGAAATTATTCTAGACCCAGCCCCACAGTTTGGTGGGATATGGGAAGCGTCTGTCAAGTCCATGAAACTCCACCTCAGACTAAACTAACTTTCGAAGAGTTTTCCACTGTTCAGGACCATGTAGAAGCCTGTTTAAATAGTAGACTCCTATCTCCTCTAGCATCAGATGGTGATAGCATAGAGGCATTGACCCCTGCTCATTTCCTGGTCGGAAGATCATTGGAGTCTCTTCCGGATTGGACATTCTCTTATCACAATGTTTCTCTTCTAAAACGATGGGAATTGTGTTAAAATATTATACAACACTTTTGGAAGCGGTGGTCAACTGAGCACCTTTCAAGCTTGAGACGATTTACCAAATGGCACCACCCTTCAAGAAGTATTCAAATAGATGATATCGTTTTAATGAAAGAAAATAGTTTGATTCCAACTAAGTGGCCACTTGCTAAAGTCACCGAAGTTAATGTCAGTAAGGATGGATTAGTTAGACTATTAGAGTCATAACTGTGAAAACTCATAGGGAAATTATAAACGTCCAAGTCACCAAAATCGCATTATTGTTACCTACATGTACTGAGTGAACTGATAGAATTTTCGTGTTTTTGGTTAGTTAGTCCTCCATTTTGTTATATACATATACTTAAGTATAGTACTGTAGTAACAACATGTCTTGGCTGGCAGTATGTTGACTTGTTACTTTGTTTATTGATCTATTCCATATGTACTCTAATTATCTGTAATTAAACCAGTATTCCTTTTTCTGACACGTGTCTATAGGCTGTTTGATAGTTTCTTATATACAATTGTTAAAACCGAGAAAGACACAACAACATTCATTTGTGATACATCTAATCGTTGGATCATGCATTTGTGAGTGTTTCACATGGTAACAGGCTTTACATTCATCCATAATACATCTAAATCATCACTGGATCATGCATTTGTGAGTGTTTCACATGGTAACAGGCTTTACATTCATCCATAATACATCTAAATCATCACTGGATCATGCATTTGTGAGTGTTTCACATGGTAACAGGCTTTACATTCATCCATAATACATCTAAATCATCACTGGATCATGCATTTGTTGGTGTTTCACATGGTAACAGGCTTTACATTCATCCGTAATAATCTAAATCATCATTGGATCGTGCTATGCAACAGCTACATGTGTACATGTACATGTACTATGATATAATATCCAGCAATCACGAAATCCTTTGGGTGCTTAATCGCTAGTTTTACAGGTCGCTGCATTTAATTCAAAAATCTATCATTCATCCAATAGAAAGGCAGAAGGGAGGTACCTGTATATTCCCCCTAGATTTCAGGACAAAGTTATTTCAACATGCAACATCTCAACTACAATGTACAAGCCTTTTGAGGCCCCAAAAGCAACCACAGAGAGCCTAAATTTAAAAATATCCTACATGTAGAGGAGCACCCCAGACCCATATCAATTCTTTCCCCTCCCTAACACAACAAGATATAAGAATCCCTATATATAATAGCTTTGTGATGATTATGTATCAGTCATTGCTGATGGTACTAAGGTCTCTACCTTTCTGTGTACTCGAAAGCTGGGGCCTGAAGAAGTAAGTGTAAGCCTGATTGCAGTATAAGTACACAGATCTTTGATGTACTGACTGAAGTACTCCTTCAAGGTTCTAAATGATGACTTCCTCGTGTCTGAAACTCAACAACTTATTTTATACTTACATGTACTTGTTAAAGATTCTTGGATAATATCATGTACATGAATATACTGTTTCTCTGCTATATGTACAACAGTTATTAGCAGTTTTACATCCTTTCTGAATCTTTCTGCTGGTCTGTAGCTCAAACGCGTTCTTTTACGTGCCACACCCATTAATTGACCGGCCCCCGGAAATGACGCGATTCCTTAACTACATATACAACACATAGTCGCGCAAGTGACATTAGAAAAAATATATATATATATATACATGTAGATTCAACCCTGTGGAAAGCAATTATAGGGATGGCCCTACGGGCCATCAAAATCCCGTATGAAATCCTGCACTTTTCACAGAAAAATGCATTTGAATCATCATCAAAATCTGTATCAAAGGTATCACAATTACAATCTTCATTGTTTGAACTACACGTATCATTGGTTATGAGGTTCATTGTCTGCTTGCAAAAGTTCTGTTTATTTAATGATTACAATCCTTACATCTACATTGTAGCTCTTCACTGAAAAAAGTCTGAAATCTGATAAAATGTTTGGTATTTTTGATTTTCTTACCCTTTCAGTACATACATGTACAGGTAAGTCAAGTTGTTAAATTTGTGTGAAAGTTTTAAAAATAGTTATACATGTACATGTAGATGTACTTTTAAAATTACCCAGCACTATACAGTCAGTCCAATATGTTACATGTACACGTACATGTGTATATGCACATGTAATTCTAATAAAAATACAAAATGTAAACTTCTTTCTTATTGACATCTACTGTACAAGAAAATATACATATACATGTCATTACATAACATTATTGTACGTATGTAGTTATAATACTTATATACAGTAGAGACTTACGGATATTTTTTCAGACGATTTGCAGATGGTTTAGGAAGAAATTCAAATCTACCACCACACCCCCTATGAATAGACAGATATACATGCACATGTAGATAGATAAATAGATACATATACATGTACATGTACATGTGGATAGATAGATAGATACATGTACATGTACATGTGGATAGATAGATAGATACATTGTACATGTACATGTAGATAGATAAATAGATACATGTACATGTAGATAGATAAATAGATACATGTACAGTACAGATAACGTTAAACTTTAATAATACTCGCTTATGACACGCGAGTAACTCGCGAGTGTTTGTTTGACACACGCGTGCTGATTTTTTACGCACGCGTGCAGATCGTTCGCACGCGCACGCGCGTGTAGCCGGCCGCCCGCGCGTGTAGGTGTCCGCGCGAGTACACGCGTGCGCACGTTATTTATCAGTCCTACCCGCACTCGCGAGTACTGCACTGCAAAGTAGAGAAGAGAACTATGCCTCGTATGAGTATTGACACAAGAGCAAGAGTGATTGGATACTGGAAGAGTGGATTAACAGTTAGGAAGATTAAGGAAAGACTACTAGAGCAAGACATTGTTGTAAGTGTGCAATCTTTAAGTGCACTTATTAAGAAGTATAAAATTACCTCATCAGTCGCTGATCTTCAAACATACAAGCCACTTGAACTCTTTAAAGAAATTCATTATAAATTTATCGATGATTCCCTCGCAAAAGAAAGTGACTTGACAGCTAGACAGCTGCATAGAAAACTGTTAGATGCATTTCCAGACATGCATGTTTCTATTAGTACAATTAAGAATGTACGAAAACGCCTTGGTTGGATTTGTAAGCGAACAAGATATTGTGCACTTATAAGTGAAGTAAATCAAGAGAAACGATATAAATGGTGCAAAGAACAGATTGATAGTGGTGACTTAGCATTCAAGGATGTCATATGGACAGATGAATGTTCGGTACAGTTGGAATCACATAGAAAGGTTGTGTTCCATAAGAAAACCAAGCCAGCTCCACTCCATGGAAAACCAAAGCATCCACTGAAGGTTCATCTCTGGGGTGGAATATCTTGTAGGGGAGCCACTTCTATATGTATTTTCACCGGCACACTAACTGCAACACGCTACACACAGCTACTGGATCAGGCTCTTATACCCTTCTTATCAACATACTACCCTGATGGCCATCGTTACCAACAGGATAACGACCCAAAACATACAAGTAGATGGGCTCAGGCATATTTTGAAAACCAAGGGATTAATTGGTGGCGAACTCCTCCCTCTAGTCCAGATTTGAACCCCATTGAAAATGTATGGGGGTCTCTAAAGGAATATTTAAGAACCTACGTTAAACCAAGAAATTTAGGACAACTAAAAAGTGGAATCAAGGAATTCTGGAAAACACTTACTCCCGAGAAATGTGCACGGTATATTGCACATATGAAGAAAGTAATACCTAAAGTTATAGAAGTACAAGGAAAAGCATCTGGGTACTAATATTATGTTTTATATAATAGTTGTATATATATTTTATTATTTACTGATTATATTATATAAATTACCAGCACGCTGGGTCACTATGAACCAAATATTAATTAAATAATTATGTTGAAGTAAATAACAAATGTTATATATTACAAAGCTGTCTTCTACTTTGTTCCAAGCTTTAGAGCCCTTGAAGCTTGTTGGTACTGTTTGTTACAATTATATAATTATAATATTTAATTATAATATAAAATTATATATAACATTAAGTAACTACAAACATGCATAGTAAGAGTTGGCGTTCTATATATAATTATAATTATTATAATTATGGTACATTATATATTTATATGTACAAATATATATATATATATATATATATATATATATATATATGTATATATGTAATATATACATATGGCAGCATGGCAGATCTGTGTCACAGCTATTGATGAGGCTAACAGAAGATTGAATAGAAAAAAACAACTGTAACTGATTCAAAATTATGATTAGTATATACATGTATATATGATTTCTTGTATGGGCAGTCCTGGAAACCACAATAAAACTAATGTGGTTTATGGGCAGTAACATTACACCACACTATACTTACTCTCCAACCACACTGTAAAAATAACTCCCGCGTGTATTAACACGCTTACTCGCGAGTATATTAATATTACTCGCGAGTATGTTGCTCCACGAGTGCATTTCTAGCGAGTCACTCGCGAGTATATTACTGTTCCTCGCGAGTAAATTTTCTTTACTCGCGTGTTATTATACCTCGCACGAGAAACACACGCGAGTTTTTGTTCAAGTTTAACGCTATCTGTACTGTACATGTACATGTGGATAGATACATGTAGATAGATACATGCACATGTAGATCCATGTACATGTAGATAGATAAATAGATACATACATGTAGATAGATAATAGATCCATGTACATGTAGATAGATAAATAGATACATGTACATGTACATGTGGATAGATACATGTAGATAGATAATAGATCCATGTACATGTACATGTAGATAGATAGATACATGTAGATACACATGTACAGTACCGCTCAGACGCAAGTTAACAGCCGCGTGCGTGTTTATTTCGAGTCGCGCGCGTGTTTATTTCGAGTCGCACGCGTGTGCGAGTACGCGCGCGCGCGCGTGCGCGAATATCGAATGCGAGCGCGAGCGTGTTCGAGCGCTCGAGCACGTACACGTACACACGCGCTCGCCTGCGCGTACGCTCGAGCCTGCATATAAGACTTTGCGACGATCTTTATAATGTATGCGTGTATTCTACTTCTCTACCACTGTTTTTCTCTGCTACTGTTTAAGATGCCAAGAGTATCATTAGAGACAAGAAGGAGGATTGTTGCCATCAGCAAGTCTGGATACTCTGTCCAGGATATACAAAATCGCCTTGCCGAGGAGAACATATATACAAGCAAAGTCTCCATCTATAAGATCCTTCGTAAATACCAACATCATGGAATAATAACAGATTTTTTTAGACGTTCTCACGCTCCAAAGCTCAGTTCAGAGCAGTTAAAGTTCATTGATGATAGCATGGCAAGGAATGATGAAATTACAGGTAGACAAATGCGTGAACTCCTACGTGAGAAGTGGCCGAGTTTGGAGGTATCGATAAGCACTGTCAAAAGAGAAAGACAAAACATTGGATGGGTGTCAACAAGACCAAAGTATTGTCAACTTGTCAGGGAGATCAACATGGAAAAGCGATTTAGTTGGTGTAAGGAGCAGATTTCAGTAAAGGAAACATTTGACAATGTTATTTTCACAGACGAATGCTCTGTGCAACTGGACAATCACGGCAGACTCTGTTTTCGAAAGAAAACTGAACCAAAGAAGCTGAAGCCAAGGCCAAAGCATCCCATCAAAGTCCATGTGTGGGGAGGGATTAGCAAAAAAGGAGCTACGTCAATTGTCATTTTCACAGGTACACTAACTGCTATACGATACTGCACAATATTAGACCAGAGTTTAAAGCCATTTATAGAAAAATGTTTCCCGGACAAAAATTATCGATTCCAACAAGATAACGATCCTAAACACTGTAGTAATTATTCAAAAAATTACTTCCTTGAAAATAATATCAACTGGTGGCGAACACCTCCAGAGAGCCCTGATCTAAATCCCATCGAGAATGTGTGGGGATCCCTAAAGTACTTCCTACGTCATTCGCACAAACCAAAAAATCTGGACTCCCTGATTGCTGGTATTCTCCTGTTTTGGAAGACATTAACACCTGAGGTTTGCAGCAAATATATATCACACTTAAACAAAGTAATGCCCAAAGTAGTTGAAGTGAATGGTGCTGCCTCTGGATATTAGTAATTCACTTTTTTTTTTCCTTTTAAATGGCTTTTTTAAAAGCCACCAATTTTCAAAAGAGATCACCTTGTCATTATTATTACTTTAGATTACATGTAAATTTACCTACATATTCATTTCAGCTTCTGTATACCTATGTACAATATAACAATACATTTTAGGTATGGGCAAGCTGTAGACTAAGCTTCTGTCTAACTGCATGTTTTATATATCATAGGTGTCAGTAGAAACTAGTGTTGTTTTAGTTTCATTTTTGAGATGCTGTTTTAGTTAACTAATAGATTAATTAGTTAACTAAATTATAAATGCAAATACTAATAATTTATGTCAGTTTGAAATTTGACCTACAGTACAATGAAGAATTATACTAAAATCAAAAACGTACATCCGCTTCTCAGTGTAATTATAAGTACATTAGTAGTTAACCATTGCAAGTACATTTAATTAACCAAAACGTCCATTGCTAGTATATTAGTTAGTTCTATAACTAAAAGGCCATTAATTTATTTCAGTTATAGTTAAAAACTAAAATGGAAAAAGGTTGTATTAGTTAAACTAAACCAACACTAGTAGAAACACTAAAGCACTTATATTCATGGCTACATAGCATTGAGTTCTATGAAATGTAAAACACAATAGTTAGACAGTTAGTCCATTCTCTTATGGGTTCCTGGTAACATTAACACTATAATTATGATAATCTTTCAATGCAAATTTAGGCTATTGCTTAATTTTATGGGTTGGTGATTAGCTCTATTCTTTTCTTGCTCTCTAAAAATATTACTACTAAACATCGAAGTGAGTACCACTATATATTCTTATTATAGTTTAATAAATAATATAAGTATAATAATTATATAATATAACACATATTGTCACATAATAATTTCTGAGCATGCTCAGATCAGCCACGTGGAATTATTTCCTATTAAGTCGTCTACACGCCTCATCGATAGCTCTTGTACAGGAGGCCCATGCTTTTTTTATTGTCTCGCTCTCTTGTAGAGGAAACAGTTGGAAGGCAGTTTTCTCCACAAACTGCATCTTGTTTGGATCCAGCTGGTGTTTTCCCAAAACGCCCTTTACGTTGGACGTTTTCATCTCTTCGTGTGTGAAGAGCTCTCTAACTAGATTCGCACAGAGATTCTTTCGGGAACAACTTGTATTGCGTATTTGGAAGATATTGATAGTGTTGAATTCTGTGCTGCTGTTGTCTATAGTGGGCAAGTCCAAATTCATAAGAAGTTCCATGTCATTTGGTGAGTAATTAAAATCATATGATGCTGATGGTAGTGGAGTTGTTTTTGGAACTGGTGGTTGAGACGGTAGTGGAGTTGATTGTGAGTTTGGAACTGGTGGTTGAGACGGTAGGAGAGTTGATTGTGAGTTTGGAACTGGTGGTTGAGACGGTAGGGGAGTTGATTGTGAGTTTGGAACTGGTGGTTGAGACGGTAGGGGAGTTGATTGTGAGTTTGGAACTGGTGGTTGAGACGGTAGGGGAGTTGATTGTGAGTTTGGAACTGGTGGTTGTGATGGCAGTTGAATGGTTGGATTTGGTGGAATGAATGGTTGTAATGGTAGTGGACCTAGTGGTGATGGTAGTGGACCTAGTGGTGATGGTATTGATTGTATTAACTGTGATTGTAGTTGATAGTTATATATATCTAATATTATATTCTCCAATGTGTCAAGCTTGGCTAAAATTTTTTCCGAGCATTTGCATGTACATGTACATGTAGGTTCCTGTAGTATAATAAACAATAAATGTGATATGAAATGTTACATGATTATGTACATGTACTGTATGTTTTTTTCTTATAGTTCTCACATTACTTACATTTGGGATAAAATGCTTGATGCTTCCTTCCAGAGGAGTTGGAAAATCATCACTCTGTGGAAATATATAATAGGTAACTATACACAAATTTACTAAGTTTTACTTACAAAACTAATTTCTGTTTCCAGCTCATTTACCTATAATAACAATTGTAATTATATAAAGTACTGTGTATTGTAGTTGAATCACTAGAAATGTTAACACATTAAAATTGAAGCCAGAAACAAATTAGCACATATAATTGATTTACACATCCATTATCATTCTCACTTTATTAGTTGACAAGTTACATGTAGATTGGGAGTCCGAATAAGCCTATAATACAGAATTGTATGTACAATCTTGTTTAATGATAAAATCAATAAGTACTCACTTTAATAGATGTTGATTCTTCAGATTCCTCTGATTCTTTTGATTCTAAAGAAGCCTATATAAATGTTCAATATTAATTGCTAAAGTATAATTATATTACTTACATTGGTTGTAACTGGTGATCCTATGCATATAATTCTAAAGTCTTCCTGTTGGAGAAACCATAAACATTAATTAATGTCTAAAGTGCTACTGTGTATAATAATACATCATAATTATACTGCCTAGACACTTACTTTTTTGGTTTTTTTAACTTTTTTTGTAGGTTTGGTTTCACTCTGTACCTGTGGTTGAAGCAGATTCTATGATGTTATTGGTAAAATAGATTTACTTACCTTTCTTTTGTTTGTTTTTGCTTTTGATAAATTTTTTTCCTCTTGTACTGCTGTTTTCTCGTCACCTTTATAAGAACATAACACAATATCAATAAGAGTATGATTATATTATGAATATATATATACAATGTTATATACTTACCTATTCCAACTTCTAATAATTTTTTTTCTTTTTGTACTAGTGTTTTCTTGTCACCTTTATAAGAACATAGCACAATATCAATAACAGTATGATTACATGAATATATACAATGTTATACAATGGACTTACCAATTCCAACAATTTTCGCTTCGAGATGTGATGAACCATATTTCACTGATTTTAGTTCATTCAGCTTAAGATTGTTTTTATCTACAAATTTGCTATCATCAATGATACATAGCCCATTGTCCATTTGAAACTGGACTAAATATAAGTCTTTAGTTTCTTTTAGTGCAGTTCTGTAAGTCATTCTGAATTTCTAAATCCTGATTATGACTATAGTTATTGCAGCTGGTACATTTGCAGCTGCACAAGAGTGTGTGCGTGGGTGAGTTTGAGTGCGCGCGTGTTTGCGTGCGCGCGAGTGCGTGTGCGCGCGTGCGAGCTAGCGAGTGGGTGTGCGTGTGAGCGCGCGTACGAGTATAGCTCGAGCGCTGTGCGTGTATCATTCGAGTCGCTCGCGAGTCGACCTAGCGCGCGTGTTAACTTGCGTCTGAGCGGTACTGTACATGTAGATAGATAGATACACATTAACTTTACATGTACATTTGTACATGTACATGTACTTGTAAATACAGTAGAAGTCAATAAAAAGTAACATTCTATGTGTACTATGGCGTTCTACACTCAATAGTGCTAAATCTTCGTTAAAATTCAGTTTAAATGGTAATTAAATATTCAGTGATAGATCGTATAAACGGTATACGAAACAGTTAATATACATGTAATGGAAAAATTGACAATCATGTATTCACCAAGAAAACTGAAAGTTCACATTTGTAAGACTCTTTGACTTTTGCAGTTGTCTACATACTCACCAGTCCTTATGTTAACTTCAAACCAAGCTTCAAGCCTAGCCTATCATTCAGCAGGAGAATCTGATACATCCATCTTTGGTATTTGTACATGGAATGAAGAACTGTGACTGCAGATGAAGTTGGACAGAGTCTTAAGCTTCTGGAATATCAACTTTCTTTAGATACAATGTACATGTATGAATTTTTTTTGGAGAATCCAACAGTAAAAAAATACTGGCCATTTGGCTTGTTAACAATGTCTACATTGAAAGTGTTTAAACACAATTAAAATTTAACGCAACAACAAGAATACTAAATGCCCAGTTGAATACTACAGTAGTACTAGAAATACGAAACATTAACTTTTTATTGACTCTAGTTAAGTTAACTGAAACACAAAATGTTAGTTGCAACTGTACATGTACATGTACACTGTATATACATGTACATGTACATGTACACTGTATACTGTATGTATATATACATGTATATGTATATTGTAGTGTACACTACTATAACACATGTATACAATGCATATACCATAAAGTTAAGATCTGCATCACAGCTAATGTTCTTCTCATAGTATGGACATCTTTCATTTTCTTGTTCCTTCTCCCTCTTGTTTGTACTGGTAATGGAGTAACAAGAGACTCTTCGCTGGACGCTTGATGAAGAGATAATAATTCATCATCTTCTTTTTGAGACCATTGTATGTCATATTCAATTCCTACATCACTAAATGATTGAGTGTGATGAGTGATAGCGGGTTCAGACTGTGTCACTACAGCCAGTTCAGATTGTAGTTGTGTTATGTATTCTTCCATTGACCTTACTTGTGACGCTAATCGACGTACAATTAGATCCTACATGTATATATAATGAATGAATAATATAATAAATATAAATAAATGTTCATGTACATGAAAATTCATGTTCCTAGCATGCTGGCAATAGGCGTAAAAAACAAGCACAACAAACAATCAAGCAGCCACAATGGCTTATAAAAATCTTTAAACACAGCCACAAAGGGCTTAGAAAATATTAGAGCAGCCACTACGGCTTAGGAAAATAATAATCAGCTTAGAAAATAAGCAGCCACAATGGCTTAGAAAATAAGAAGCCTTCATATAACTTCTTTAAAGCCCAGACAGAAGCCCAGAGTTTTTGATAGTACACCACCATTTTACAATGACCACACCTACTTTAACGTGATCAATTGTCTGCAGTAAAATGGCGAGGCAAACAACATTGTTTGGTGATGTGATACATGTACATGTACCTCAGCAGAGAAAGTGCCTCAAATCTGATTCCACAAGCACAAGAAAGGCTAAGAAGTACATGTATTCAGAGCACTTGGCACCTAGGACTCAACTCAACTCTCACGATGGAGTTGCAGGTTTGCCAGAGACCTGGTTAGAGTACAAAGCGGATGATGGTATGTACTATAAACTTTGTAGGAAATGGCCTAAATTACCAAGAAGTGGTGCTCCTATCTGGCCTTATGTTCTTATTAGATTGGAGTCAGTTACTAGGCATTACGAATCTAAAATGCACAAAGCAGCAATAAAGCAAGAGCTTGAATACCAACAAGCATCAATTGATGGTGGTATTGCTAAATCATTTGAGCATCAGTGGGAAGCTGAAGAATCAGCTATAAAGGCAGTATTATACTTTTTTGGTATGGAAGAAATACTGTACCTCATACTACAAAATATGAGCCTATGATGAAATTGTTGTCTTTGCTTGGTCTTCCACACCTTCGAAGTGCTCAAAAAAGGAGGAAATGCCTACTATACAACATGTTGCTATAGATAAAGTTAATTTCAATCCCTGCCAGGTATTCATTCAATTCTTATCGTTGAGAGATGTCAACGAATCATTGGTAAAGTTGTCCTTTTTTTTGTTAGTCCTGATATCCTAGATGTTGCTGGCTCTTTACAACTGTGTGCAGGCCAAGAGGGAGGATGTGTAACCGTATGTCCATGCAATTTGCTAGATCTTTCAGTAATTCTTCTGGTTGATGTTACTATGTCCCTCACTTGCAGGAACATTTATCAATACATATAGGAATGACATCAATTTATATATTAATGGAGATACATGTATCTTATCTTCTCGAGAGGGAACTACACAAGGAGATTCCTTTGCTATGGCTATGTACATCTTTGGCAATATCCTGCTCATTCATGAGCTCTCTACTCCTATAATTTATAATAGACAGATTTGGTATGCAGATGATGCATCAGCTGCTGGCAGTTTATCTGATCTGTTGCTGATCATTTGTTAGTTAAATTATTTTTGTGATACGGAAACACCAACGATTGTTGCTCTTTACGAAACTGAATGCATGGAAATTATGGGTGTAACATTCTCGCTGGTTTTCCTTCACGTAATCTCATAATTTCCAGAAAACTTGCTATCTTTTTCACGTGGATTAGTGAAGGAGACTTCACCAGCTAGAAATCATTTTGGCCATTTTAACACAGTTCTTTTGTCATGACAACCCAGGTAGAAGACCATCAAAGCACAAATTAATTTTTTTAATTGATTTTTACGCTGGAATTACAAATATAGGCAACACTACTATTACATGTGTATGTACATGATATTTTAATTACATTTAGATCTACATGTACATGTACAATGTATGTGTATACATGTACATGTATGTACAGTACATACATGTATCAGATAGGGATGGGCGATTAACCGATTTTGGCGATTTTTAGCGATATTCAATCAGCACGATAACAGAATGGACTAAAAATGTGCGCACGCGATTATCGTTAGCAAGCGGTTAATACTAATAATTATTAATGATTATTAATTATCACGCTCACGTGCTCATGTGGCTTTAGTTTTAAAATGGCTGAAACAGTTCATGGACAGCTCGTTGTCAAAAAGAAAAATACAAAAAGTATTGTTTGGGAAAGATTTGCTCTTTCAGCTACCGAAGATGGAAAAGTGTTGGAGAACGAGCAGGATAGGCCTATTTGCAGGTTATGTGGCAGGGGCGTGCAAGCTAAGGGAAGCAACACTACTAATTTGTATCAACACTTACGTGAACATCACCCATTGATCTATGCTGAAACAGCACCTAAGCTAGCAAGCAAAAAAGGTGAATCAAGTAATAGTACGAGCCAAATGACACTAGTTGACACTATAGCTAAATCAGCTAAGTATGGATCACATAGTACACAAGCTAAGGAATTGAATAGAGCAGTCACTTACTATATTGCTAAAGATGCTGTACCGATTTCAACAGTTGATAAACCTGGTTTCAGATTGATGGTTTCAAAACTAAATCCTAGGTATGAACTTCCTAGCAGAAAGCACTTTTCAGATTATGAGATTCCTCAATTATACTCGCATGTTAGAGACAATGTAGTTGTACCAACACTTCAACAGGCAAAATTTTTTGCTGGTACAACTGATATGTGGACAAGTGGTACATGTGATCCATACATAACATTTACTATTCACTTTATTGACAGTTATTGGGAACTACGATCATTTTGCTTAGATACTATCCCTCTATATGAGGATCATACGGGTCAGAACATAGCAGATGCTACAACCGATATATTAGACAACTGGAAACTTACCAAGGAAAACTTGGTTGCAATGACTACTGACAGTGGAGCAAATATTGTTGCGGCATTTAGGATAGTTGAAATTCTCCGCATTAGCTGTTTTGGTCACAATTTAGATCTAGCCATTAAAAAAGGTCTAAACATTAACCAAGTACAACGTGCATTGTCAAGGTGTCATTCTTTAGTGGAGACGTTTCACCGTAGTTGGAAGAAAACTCGTGATTTAAGGCATAAGCAAGACCAACTCGACCTTCCACAGCATAAGATCATGGGTGATGGTGCTACACGTTGGGGATCAACTTATGAGATGGTTTCACGCATAAATGAACAGCAACAGGCTATAAGTGCTGTGTTGGCAGAGGACAGGAAGTACTAGTGTAAAATGCCAACAGATGCTGAATTCGCTGTTCTAGAAACACTGACTGATGTTCTCAAGCCCCTATCTTATTTAACAGATGCTCTTGCTTGTGAAAAGCAAGTAACAGCATCTGCAATTTTTCCTGTTTTGAAACACGTGAAAAGTATTTTTTGTAACAGTATTACATTTAAGATTTATATATGTCAATAATCGTCATAATCGCAATATTTGTAAATGACAATAATCGTCTGCTAGATTTTGAAAATCGCCCATCCCTAGTATCAGATAAGAGATATACATGTATGAGATATACATGTATGCACATCATGTTTACTTTATGGATGCAACGCGTCTGTATTGTATTCAAACGCAGACGTCGACTACACGCACACGCATACACGCACGTACATCTGCGTACGTGTGTACATGTACGTGTACCAAGAACGTTAAACATTTTTATTCACAAGTGCATGAGTGGCTAGGCATGGTCTGGTTTGGTCAGGTGTTGAAGTTAAATTCTACTGTTTGCTTCTGTTGCTGTAAAGTTACAACGACACAGTTTGAGATGCTTCCGAAAGAAGAAACAATGTAAATAATTGAAGCCACGCCCAAAACATCCTCTCAAGCTTCATATCTGGGGTGGGATATCAAGTCGTGGTGCAACTCCTCTTGTCATTTTTAAAGGAATACTTGTTGCAACCAAGCTACTAAAAATTTATGAAAACTCTTTACTTCCTTTTATTAAAAAAGCATATCCACACCAACATATGTTAATGCAAGACAATGACACGAAGCATACTAGCATTACTAGCAGGGTTGCTAAATTATCTGCAAACAAATGGTATTACTTGGTGGAAAACTCCACCAGAAAGTCCGGATCTAAATCCTATAGAAAATGTGCAGGGATCTTTAAGGACATTCTTATGAGATCGGCATAGACCACATACTGAAGCGACCCTAATTGAAGGTATCAAGCTACATGTACGTATATTGGAAAACCTTGACTCTAGATGTATGCCAGCGATACATCAAACACATTCAAAAAGTGATACCCAAAGTCATCGAGGAGAATGGTGGTCCTAGTGGGTATTATGTATTAATAATAATTTTTAGATTGTTTATTTTAAATGAATAATTCATTTAAGGATGTGTATCATCAAAATTTTCTGTCCCAATTATCCTATAAAGTTTATCACGATAATCGCAATACTTTAAAGCTTTGTGTTCCTCCATGTAGCAAATCCACAAATGATAAAGGAGATTAGTCATGTTGCCACTGTAAGGCAAATGCCCCTTACACAAATGACAAATTACCTCTTCGCTGTTACCTTCATATTGACATATATATATACTATATATGTCAAGTGTACATGTACATGTAGTGAGATTGCCACAGTTTCAATGTATAGTATATTACATATACATGTACAGTGTATGTTTTTGTCTTTGTGATATGTACATTTGTAAATACAAAGAATCATGTACACAATGTACATGTACATGTATGTACATGTACATGTACTGTACATGTACATAATTATACTCTGTACTATTAAGTACATGTAGGAATGGAAGATGTATAAATGTACAGGAATGTTTTAGTCAACACAAAACATAAACTTCTGGAGAGACTAACATAATTTCCTTCATAATTATATTTTTATACGAATTTTTATATGTACATTGTATGTGTACATGTATGTACATCATGCATGTACATGTACATGTACAAGTGTGTGTGTTTGTACAAAACAAACCATAAACATTTAATAGTTACATGTACAAAATGTAAATACATGTGTATAACTCACTTTCTGTTGTGCTTTTTGTGTTTTATCCATCACTTCACCTACTTTCTCTCTCACTTCATTCTCACTATATAACAATACATGTACACATGTACATGACTAGCCAGTATTTAAACACACACTAAAGCATACTAACACAGAGAGACACAGACATGTAGACACACAAGAGTCGAAAGTCGAAAACACACACAAATACATACACACACACACACACACAAACAAAACAACCCTCCAACCTACACAGAGAGAATGAAGTCATACATGTACACAATGTACATGTACATGTAGGTTACTGAGACAGTATTAATACTCATATCTGTGTTGGTAAAGGGTTGTTTTGTGTGTGTGTATGTACTGTACATGTACATGTATGTCCAGATAAAGAGGCTGGACATTATTTAGAGCACTGTTAATAATGAGTTGCCTACAGTAGGAGACTTGTTTTACAAAAAGCAAAGCTTGCTGGTCATCAATTTCTTTTATTGAACCAACAATTAAAAATTAAAGACATAATCGTGACGACATTAACAATGCTACCATGACAAACAAGTACATGTAACCATGACAACCTACCTCATTGTGTCTAGGTCACCAAATTGCATATCAAATCGCTTCCTAGAGATAATTGAAACATTCATGTAATACATGTAAAAATCAACAAAATGTATTGTTACCAGACATGTAGCGAAGAACATAAGTAAGCTACAGTATGCTAAAAAGGCTCTCCACTGCAGCAGTTCTAAAACTGGTTAAACAACACAAGTATAAGCACAAGCAGTTCATCCAGAAATATGCTTAACACTAAGAAAAACCTTAGAGCATAAGCACTTTTGTGCTCGCCACATGTCTGACTGTTACATACACATATAGTCTTATACATGTACATGGTCCTCTAAACTTCTCTCTATAAAGTAACCCTTTACTATCTAGAAAGATGTACAATATAACACTACATGTACATGTACTACACTGTACAAAAACAAACCACAATAATTATGCACTCTAATCGCTTTATAATACATAGGTCTTTTTTTACATGTAGTTACTATTGAACATGTACATGCAAGTATATATGTATAATGTATAATCATATACACCTACATGTACATGTACAAGTACATACATGTGTTTATACTGTATGTTTATGTACATTGTACACATACATGTACATATTGTACATGTAAATGTACATGTACAAGTACAGTACATCAAGTACATGTACATGTATATAATTATCAATTGTACTAGTGTTGACTTAGTGTGACAATAATGACCACTTCAGCTATAATTAGTAAGTTTATAGAAGTTTCATATACATGTACACATGTTTGTACATGTACATGTACATACTCATTGTACCAGTACATACAGTACATGTATCAATTCTATTAGTGTTGTTTTAGCATGGCAATCAATGAGCACTTTATAGTTTCTCAGAATCAGTTTAGATAATCACAAGTACATGTATATATATACATACATGTACATTGTATGTATAAGGTATTGTATATTCATATACACATATGTACATGTATAATTATATAATTATTAATTATATTACAATAATGCCTAATTAATTACAATGTATATTACAATAATGACTACTTTAGCTTGAATAATTAGTTTCTTAGAATTAGTTTAGATATACATATTTTATCCATACAAGCACATGTACACCCACTAACTAAAAAGTATCCATCTTTTTGCACTTTCATTTAGTTAGTTGTCATTTTATTTAATTAACATGACATTCTGTGTTTATGTTTTGTGTATATCAAATGAAATCACATACACATGTACATGTACATGTACATGTGTGTGTTGTATATATCCAGTGCCAAATGAAAGTTATTACATGTACATGTACATGTACATTAGTGGTGCTATAATCAAACACACTTCCTGTTGTATAAATTGGGCCAAGTACATGTACATGTACATGTACATTGGTAGTCTGAGTAGCATTTAAATGTATACTTAGGTGTACATGTACATGTTACTAACATGTACTAGCTTACATGTTAATGGGGCTAAGTACATGTACATGTACACTGGTAGTCTGAGTAGCATTTAAATGTATACTTAGGTGTACATGTACATGTTACTAACATGTACTTACATGTTAATGGGGCTAAGTACATGTACATTGGTACTTGTACTTACTTATAAGTGTAGTTAGTGCACATGTATTTACTGTACATGTAAATGGGCCCAAGTACAATTACAAATGATAGAAATTGTCGTTTTAATTATACATGTACATGTACAACATGTAAATACAATCACATGTGAATATGTATTAGGGCTGCAACAGTTAGTAGTATTTGGCATTCAAAATATTTGGTTAAAAATGTTGTGTCTAGAGAAATACATGTATCAAATACTAACTACATGTACATGTACTTGGCTTGGCCCAATATATTATAATACATGTGTACATTTACATGTATTACTTATCATTAAGTTTCACTCTGTTTGGATATTCTTTTGTTATTTTGGTATCTTAATTGATATCTCTTAATTGTTTACACATGTGCAGAAATGGAACATGTGAAATTGTAATTACAATAAAATGGCCACAGAGAATAGTTTTGCTCCATGTTACCAGCTTTCTACAAAAGTATAGAATACTAGTAACATGGAGCAAGAGTACTGATTGGATGGTTTAAAAAAAACTTTGGCTACTGTTCATCTATAGTAACTGCTTACAGCACAATATGAGTTAACCAATCCTCATAATATTTACCTCAGTTCATCTAAGACAATACTCTGTTTCTTTACTGAAGAAGGACTATCTGGAGGTGGACCAGTTAATTCAGTTAATTTAGATTGTAAATTATCTAATATAGAGTTCAGTTGATGATGTTGCTGTTCAGTAGATCCCTGCATGGATATAAATACATGTACATGTATAAGAGAAAGGATCCGTGTTCTGCCCACACTGGTCAGCAATAACCACCACTCAGTATAAATTAACCATCACTCAACATGAATTAACCACCACTTAGATGAATTAACCACCTCTCCTAGGCATAATACATGTACATGTATATAGGGTACTGAGACAGAATTAAGTACATATATGTACGTACATGTATAAACAGAACTAAATGCATTGTAGCAATCTAACCATCACTCTAAATATCCTGAGTAGAACACTGATACATGTACATGTACAATGTACAATGTACAAGTACAAGCCATTTTGGGTGCTCATTCTAAATATCCTGGGCAGAAGAACACTGGATATAATTACATACATGTATTATATAAATTCTGTTCACATTCACAATCACATGGAAATTAGGATGTGATAACTTTACATACATGTATGCGTGTACATGTACATGTATATGCAGTGATTTCTCCAGGATAAATACATGTACATTAAGTAAGGAGAAAGAGTTCATCAGTGGTACACTATGTTTAATTAATGTTGTAAAACAGCTTAAGTTTTACATTAAATGGTGGGAGACCACCTGTTACCACCCTTTGGAGGAAACACTCATACACATGCACAATGTACATGTACATGTATGTACACATGTACATGAACTATAGTGTATAGTTTAATGTTAATACAAATGTACATGTACAGCATTATACTGTAACTCTACAATGAACCAATTGTTCAAATTGGACATGTACATAAAAAAGTAACAGGAAGGATAATTATATGAAAATGGTGATGGTGGTGAAAAGATTAGCCATTCCAAATTACATGTACATATAAACTTTTCTGGGAGTAGTCAATGTACATAATTATACATGTAACAGTCTTGAATATCAGATTAACTGTTTTTGCAGCTGTGCTATGAAGAAGCCAATCAAAAATTTGATAGGTACAAATGTAGGTGGGTTTTATTTTCAATGATTACAACTTTCTTACTGATGTACAGATAATGTATTGAGCTATTCAAGTATTCATACTCTTACATCAGTGCTTTCTCATGGTATTGTACAATGATGCTCATTATTTTATTATGAAAACACTATATTACAACACTGATGACCAAACATTATGTACATGTACCACTGATCAATGTTCTGCTGAGGATATTTAGAGTGATTGGATTCTAACTTGCAATTAGTACCTGTATATACATGTACATGTACTTAATTCAAATGTATTATGTGAGAGGTGTTTAATTCAGTGGTTAATTCATGTGAGTGGTTGTTACTCTTGATTAGTGCCAACCAGTGTGAACACTGCACTGATGCAGTCCTACATGTACATGTACATGTACATGTGTATGCCCATAATACATGTATTTATTTTAAGAGAAACACAGAGTATGTACAGAAGTACTGGTACACAAGTACATGTATTTATCTCGTGTCTCCTTTGCTGACCTTCTCTCCTTCAGATACAGTGTCATAAGACAGTTTCACCGGACATCCCTGATAAGCAAAATCTTCCAGTTCATGAAGAAGACTCTGTACAAATATCATATATAAACATCACTATTATAATTACTAATTATACAAACCTCTCTTTGTTCCACAGGAGATAAAGTAATCTGCTTGAGTCTAAATTGAACCTACATTGTACATATACACACATACATGTATACATGAAAATCCATGTGCATAGCTTGCCAGCAAAAGGCACAAAACAATTTACAATTTACAATTTACAAACAAACACAACGAACAAGCAGACATACAATGTACATGTACATGTATATGTATAAATAATTTATAAAAATAAATGAATGCACTCACAGTGCAGAACCCTCAGCCACAAGTGATTGAGAAACAAGACAACAATACTATAAATTACATTTGTATTTTACTGCGATTATATTATGATTCCATGTACAAGTATATGTGTGCGTATGTGTGCATTATATACAACTTACACTCCAGTCCATCTACATACATTGTACATGTACATGCACATGTAATTCCTATTACAATAAAGTGTTAATATCAACAGTTTTGCACATGCACGAAATGAAATAGGTGGAGCTCAAAAAATAAAGAAAGCTTAGAGCTAGCGATGTTGTAGTAGTCACTACATGTATTTGAATAGTACTTCATTTCAAGATATGATTTGACAATGACAGCCTTCAAACAAAACAAAACGAGTTGTGTTTTCATGTAAGGGTGAAACGGCAATCGTAAGTTGTAAAAACTTAATCAAAAGGTTTTAGAAAAAGCCTGTCTATTATTTTGATCCTTGTATAATTTATGGTCTGTTGATAACTCAATTTGAAGTCAAAATATTGCTACATGTACATTGTAGTTGTCCAGGAATTTTGGTAAAAAACATCAGACAACTTTTAATGAGTGTGTAAAATCATGCTTACAATCAAAAATGAAGTGGGCGTATATTATAAGAGAGGTGTGATACATGTACATGTACATGAACATTTTTTGGGATATTGTAAACATGACAGAAAATATGATTACAGTAACCCTCCACTCCGTCTACATGGGCAAAAGTTAATTAAGTAAATAATTTAAAATACCATAAAGACTTAGAAATACCCATGCCACAGAAGATTTAAAAGCTACAGTGGCTTAAAATTCAACAGCTGTGACATATAATAATTATTACAACAAATACATGTACATGTACAAGTTACAATGTGTATAACATGTTATATATACATGTATGTACGTCTGAATATTATTGTTGCACATGTATGTTATGCAGCTATAAAGAATTAAAAAAGCTTGTAAAGGAAGAACTCATAATACTATGTGTATGTACATGTATGTGCATGTACATCATGTTTTCCAAAAGCAAATACTCTACATATCCACATGTACATGTAGTGATGTACAATGTATATGACTGCATTAATGAAAACTGGTGGATTGGGAGGTTGGAATTTTGCGAGTTGAAAATTTGGGGAGGTTTACATAAAATTTTTGCGAGTTGACATCCTGAAATTTTGAGAATTGACACTATGGACGAACCCGAGAGGACTACGGCTTGAAGAATGGGACCAGTAAACTACATGTACTAGTTATTTCTAACAAAGTAGATTATAAAAAAATTAAAATCTAGTATAGTAGTCTCTAATTAATAATATAATACTATATATATAATATTATATAAAATTATATATTACACATTTTTACAATTAACACCTCAGGACAACAAATAAAACTCATTCTCTACCAGATATTCCTCCTTCAAAGATGCTATATAGGTTACTTGAAGGTTGGAATAACAAACCCAAAACCTGGACACTATACCGTAACTATAATGAATAACGTACACGTATGTATCACAACCAACCACCGTATAGAGAATAATTATGTACATTTCTATTGTATAATTCCTGACCTGGGCGAAGTGAGAAGTAAGTGCTATCAGAGAAGTATCACTAACACTTTGTTCTTCCGCCATACCAGACACAAATTAGGAAGTTCTAGCCTGTGTATGACTGTAAGTGTGTGTGACTGTGTGACTGTGTGTGCGTATGCGTGTGCCAAATGAAACCACACCTACAATTAATCATTTTTTAAACCACGCCCTCAACATGCTTAGAGTCTTACACTGAGTTGAAGATGGAGAGACCATTGGATCGTAATCACACTGTTCAGTCCACTGCTGGAGCTATTCCTGTCAGAAATGAGAAAGGTGTGTATGTATAGTTAATTATGTACTGTATGTCGGTGTTTATAAATGTATGTAATCAGTCAGTGATTTTGATTTGTTTTGAAGCATGGGCCAAATTGACTCCAAAGATGGTTTAGTCTGGCTAGCACAAACCCTCCTATACTTCAAAAAGAAGGGTCTGGAGAACTGTAATAGACAAGTAGTTTCGTTGGAATATAAGGTAACCATACAAATTCAACCATAACTTGATAATAAGATGCACACACACGTCGTGAAATAATTGTAATTACTGCCTGTACATATAAGTTGCCTGGCATGCGGCGTAGAGACTATACCTAAATACAGGAAGGTTTTGTGAGATGGAGATGTTGTGATGTTTTTTAAAGGACTTCTCTATCCAAAGACCGCAAAGCACCAACACTGAAGGTTTTATCAACAACAAACTATTGACCTTGAAGCAGTACCATTTTAATCTAATCAAAAGTCTTCGAAAGAATTCTGTACCAGGCACTTTTCCCAAACCCTGTTGGAAGACACACAAACACATCTTTCCTTTTTTAAAATATTCACATAATCCTACATGTACAGTGTAGCTCTCTTTACACCAGTCTTAGAGGCCTCTGAACAGAAAAAACTTCCAGCTCTGTGCAATCTGTTCACAAATATTCCTCTCCATCGTTGTGTGTTTTTCATGTGGTTGTGAGTGTGTTGAGGTAATGCAATGTCAAATGCACATGCCTGTAACCACATGTCCACTATTACGGTAGTAGTTTTTAGCTAACACTGTCGTGATAGTAACACTATTGATAACAAGTCATGCTATCACCCAACCCTAATATAATAAGCTCAAGTAATGTACATGTATATATGCTTCATTGCTTACAAGTTGGTATAATTAATTTACAGTATTGTGTGCGTCTGTGTGTGCTTGTGTATGTATGTGTCATGGGTATGTGTGTGTGAAATACATGTACATGTATATAACCAGTTTCATGTATTATTTCTATCAGGTGAATTTCGTATGGAGAAGGTAAAGGTTACCAGATATATGCCAGAAAGGCACAGTGTGTAAATATTACAGTGGGCGTGGTAGTGAAGATTTGAAGGGAGAAATTTAGCTTCAATTAAATATCTTCAGCTAACATGAACTTTCCATTAAATTTAATTGATTCTATTAATAGTCTTCAGATAGAGAAAGAGAAATTAGAGAATATTCATGACATGACAGAGGAGGAAAGGAGATCATGGCTACGTCTAAATCCTCGTCACGTAACAATTCAAAAGATAAAAGGAAAATACAAATTCTTACAGAAATATTATCATAGAGGTGTATTTTATATGGTATGAAGTTTAATGTTAATACATGTATACACTGTACATGTGTAGATATCTCTACCTTTAAAATGCCAAAATATTATCATGCTTATGAGAGTGGGCAATTATGATCAAACAAGTGAATTGAGGTCAAATATCCTGTATAGCAAAAACTTCACTGAAACTAAAGTACACATGTACAATGTACGTGCACTATCATGATTTCACTTTTATTAAATTTTTAAGTAGTATAATGCATACATTCTTGACTACCTGTTGTGCAACTTTTGACCCAGCATATTGTTATATATAGTTTGTGTAGGATGAGCATTTAAATTACACCATTTTAATAACAGATTGCTCCTATTTTAATGGGCATCTCAAAATGAAATTTTCGCAACTATTGAAATTGGAAGAGCCGTAACGTACATGTACATGTAGCAAGTCACTTTCCAAAACCAATACACCAGCATGTACAACATGTACATGCACATGTACATGTACAACTGTACCATGCATGTACATACAGTTGATGATGTCTACAGTGCATACATGTACATGTGTACATGTATTTTTTAAAATACAATTTGACCCTTTTTCATTTGCTCAGAATGTTGTTACAATTTATAGTAATGATTGGTTAAATAGAAACTGCCAATAAATATGTACACTCTATGTACTCTCGATGTACACTCTATGTATTCCCTATGTACTCTCTATGTACTCTCTATGTACTCTCTATGTACACTCTATGTACATGTACTCTCTATGTACACTCTATGTACTCTCTATGTACACTCTATGTATTCTCTATGTGTCCATTTATTACAGGATGAGGAAGAAGTCAAGATAGTAGATGTACATGTAAGGTTCATCCTTATGAGGGTGGGCAATTATGATCAAGCAAGTGAATTGGGGTCAAATTGTAATAAAACGTTTTATTCCTGTATAGCACAAAATTCACTGGAAACTGGAGTACACGTGTACATGCAATATCATGATTTCACTTTTATTATTATTTTGTAAGTAGTGTAATGCGTACTTTCTTGACTACCAGTTGTGTAGGATGAGCATTTAAATTACACCGCAATAACACATTGCTCCTACATGTACATGTACATGTATTTTAATGGGCATTTTTCTAATTGAATTTTTCACAACTATTGCAACCGTAACTTACATGTACATGTAGCAAGTCACTTTCCAAGACCAATAGACCAGCATGTACAACATGTACATGTACATGTACATTGTAGTTGTACAACTGTACATGTACATACAGTTGATGATGTTTACAGTGCATACATGTACATGTGTATTTTTAAAAATACAATTTTAAAATTTGACCCTTTTTCATTTGCTCAGAATGTTGTTACTATTTATAGTACTGATTGGTTAAATAGAAACTGCTAATAAATGAATTGATTCTCTATGTACATGTACTCTCTATGTACTCTCTCTGTACTCTCTATGTACATGTACTCTCTATGTACTCTCTATGTACATGTACTCTCTATCTATGTACATGTACTCTCTAGTATTCTCTATGTACTCTCTATGTACTCTCTATGTACACTCTATGTACTCTCTGTGTACATGTACTCTCTAGTATTCTCTATGTACTCTATATGTACTCTCTATGTACTCTCTATGTACATGTACATGTACTCTCTATGTACTCTCTATGTACATGTACTCTCTATATGTACTCCTATATGTACCCTATATGTATCCTTTATGTACTCTCTATGTACTCTCTATGTACATGTACTCTCTGTGTACTCTCTATGTACATGTACTCTCTATGTACATGTACTCTCTCTATGTACTCTCTATGTACTCTCTATGTACTCTCTATGTACATGTACTCTCTATGTACTCTCTATGTACATGTACTCTCTATATGTACTCCTATATGTACCCTATATGTATCCTCTATGTACTCTCTATGTACTCTCTATGTACATGTACTCTCTATGTACATGTACTCTCTCTATGTACTCTCTATGTACTCTCTATGTACTCTCTCTCTGTGTATTTATTACAGGATGAGGAAAACGAGACCCTGAAATGTAACTTTGCTGAACCTACACTTGAAGATCATTTTGATAAAACTGTATTACCAAAAGTTATGCAGGTACACTGTACTCCATAATGATACATGTACATATGTACATGTACAATATATATGTCAATAAAATTTCACCATACAGTAACAGTAATTACCTTAGTTCTATTGTCAGTAATTACTGTCACATTACTGTGGTGTTGAATTGACAACTACACCAACTACACATGTACATGTATATAATATATACATGTACATGTACATGTACATGTACATACATCTACATACACTGTACATGTATATACATAACATACATACACATATACACACACACACATACATGTATATGCACATGTACATACATACATACATACTGTGTACATAAATACACATACAAATACACACATACACACACACATATATAAACATACATACCTACATGTACATACATACATATATACACACACACATACAGAAATGTATATACATCATCACTACAAATCTGTCTCGTTATCAAAAAGCTAGTAAACTGCTAAATAAGATCGAGAGATCACTCAGAGTCTTTAATACATTAACATCATACTGTGAGGCATTGAGGAAACAAAAGATCCCAGCTCTGAGCTAAAGATATGTTGGGTGAGTACTGTTAAATTTTGAATATAATTTATAATTTAATAATAATGTTTTAGCAGACTGTTTATCACATTCTTGTTGCTCAATTAAAGAGAAAGGGAAAGCAGGAGTTAGACGCACTGATATTATTGGAGAGAAAGGATTTCATATTCTTTGTCAACATAATTATTTAATGTTATCAAAAAGAAAATTGATTTGATATTTTTTTGTACAAAATACCAGAATTTGAAACTTATGGGTTCTAATTCCAACCATTCTCTGGTTAAAAATTGATTTGGTGAGACATCATGTGACACTGTGTCAGGTGACTGAAGAGAACAGTAAGCAGCTTTCAGACTTGTCTTGATATAGCATGATCCATTGACTTGTTACGTATTAGATCTGATATAATACCACCTACCATACTGTGAATAGATGGATGGATGGATGAGTGGATGGATTGTCTGGGTCTTTGTTGCGGGTGAATTCAAGAGATAGACAGACAACGGTATTATTATATAGATAGTGTAATGAGCTACATGTATTAGAATCAGGAGATGTACTGAATGGAGTAAAGTGAGAAAAAACCCTTGAAAGGGAATGTAATTTAGGAGGGATATTGGTCTGAGTACACTGTATACCCAATTATTCTCAAAAGGAATGGTATTAATATTAAATACTTATCACCATAATTGAATGGTTCACAGTAGACTAATGCATTTTAAATATTGGATGTACCTCAAGTATGATTTATTTAACTTATCATGCATGCACTTGAAACACACTTGGAAGTGTTTTCATGTTAACCTAGATGTAACATGGGTTAGTCCATTCAACTTTATAAACTTCATGTATATGTCTGCATAATTATATTCATGTATTCATGAAGGAAGAGGAATCAAAGTACCTTACAGTATAGTGACCAAGAGGTAAACAGAGATGAAACATTATGGATTACACTATATGTAAATCCTTCTTTTAATTAATGAATAATTATTGTATTACCTTTGCTGTAAATAATTAAATTTTTATCAATACTTAATTGTATCGTTATTAACTTTTAAAAATCATTATAATTATTATAATTATTATATATAGAGATAACAAAAACAAATTAATCAATGAGAAAACCTAATTAATGTAACTAAGGTTACTGGCTTCATCATCACATGGCTAGGTAGGTTTTTGAAGAGTTTCTAGAGGTATTGTATCATGCCCTGAAGGCTTATCTTTCTTCTTCGAAAAATAGCAACCACAAAAAATGGCAATAAACACCAGCAAACCAATTACTAATGCTATAAACACTGCACCTGCCACATAATAATACCACACTGTAACACTACTACTATCCTCACGCTCAAACTCCTCTTCAACCTCTTCTTCTTCTACAAACTCATAATCCCACACTGGACCACAAGTATAATCCTGATCATATTTTACTCGCATAACTCGTTTAGCATGTACTAATAATGATTCCATTAGCTCAACAACCTTGAAAATATTTGTGGGTTCACCATCAAATGTTATTTGAAGGTCGCGTAGTAAAGCTCGATACACTTTATGAAAAGCCATTGCCTCCGTGTAACAATTAGTTTCTGGAATAATCCCTTCTGAGCTTACGTTTGGTCTCATGGGCCATACTCCATTGGGATCAAAAGACACATTATCTCCACTGTAAGAATACCGTCCATTACCCAAATTAACAAGTTTCTTTCCACGCACTATTTCCTGGAATCGATAGTAATGAGCTAGCTGTCCAGCATCTGCATCATCGGGATTAATTAAACTAGCTCCTTCTCCCTGCTCAACTATTTCATTAATACCATCTTTTGCTGTGGACGTATTTGTCACTATGTGCACCTGTCCAACTGTACTGTTCTTCTGTAATGGCCAAGGCCAACTTACTTGCAAATCCTCATTGTCTGGTATAAATATGCTGTCTCCCAAAAACGTGATACAATCTGATATCTCACTGTAAAATTGTCCAATGGTATGGTTGGATAATTGTGGCTGAGTAGTTCCAACAACTGTTATATTTGGTGCTTCTATAACTGCAAACACATCTTGAATATAGCTAATACTCAGCTTGTCCAGATAGATATACAAGCCTGGATGAACACAACCTGGTAATCCCAAAGTAGGATAGTTTGGAACGACACTAGCATTATCAACTATTGGTCTCCCTCCTGTTGCAATTAGGATATTAGCTGCTTGAACCAAATGAAGCATTTCTTGTATAACAACACTACGAAGAAGATTATAAATTTCTACATTACATCCGTCAGCTATGGAGTAAAGAGTAGTCAAGTAGAGAGGAATGGTTGCAAATTCAATTTCAATGGCGTTCTGTAATTGTGACTGAAGGTTTGTTATGTTGCATACATTTTGATTGAATTCAGAATTTATTCTGTATCCAAACAAAGGCCTGGTACAATTTTGAACATTGTTCATCGAATTACGAACTAGATTAAAGTCTTCGTACACACCAAATACAACTTCATTTCCACTGGAAGGGTAATCCACTGTGTTGTCAGCACTACAATTGGGATATGGTACTAGTTCTGGAGTATGATCATAGACATTATCCAAGCCAACAGAATCAAAAGAAGCGATAAAGGTATTGGCACCATCATAATTCATTTCATTTAGGTTTTCCATAATCCAGTTTATAATCATATTCTGTTTAGAAGGTGATATGTCTCTTGTTACTGGCATATAATTTGCATCCGTGAAGTTAAGGCTCATAGCATAAAGCAGTAGATTAAGATTATGGTATTGTGTAACAGAATTGTAGTCTGATAGATTAAGTATACCTCTCATTACAGGATACAAATGGTAGAATTGACGAAAAATCGGATATATATCTCTTTCCCAAGTGTATGGTTTAGAACCATTACTGCTTGATAACCCTTTTATGCCTATCGTTTCATCTTGGGTGATGCAGTTAGTTTCCGTTATACAAACACTGTAGCTAAACTGATAAACCTGACCATCAATAGGTATAGTCGTTACATTTGGTTGATTCCCTTTGCAAGGTGATTTAGTGTAATTTCGTTCTGTACTCATTTCCTTTGCCACTCTATACGTGAATGATACTAATCCAGAACTGGTTGTTGATTTAGTTACATTGTCAGTGTTATCTACTGTTACTCCATTTACTGGTAATACCGTACCATATCCATTGTCTGTTACAAAAACATTTACTGCAACATTATCAGCTGGTTTTCCTAGATAAGTAACGTAAAAAGGAATTTCAGCAGTTTCATTGTATTCCAGTTGAGCACGATAGAATCCTGCAGGTCTTATATAATACATAGCTTCATTTAGGAATACATTATATAATTTATCATCATCTGTATCGCATTCTGGATAAGTGCCACTTTCTCTATTGATTTGTTGACGAACCACAACTAAAGAAGTAGTGGATGTCAAATTCTCAAATTGTTTGAGCGAAAGTTCATAATCTACAATTCCAGCTGTATTCCTCATCCAGTTATCACTAAGATATGGTATAGATTCACTTGAAATCAGTTCAACACAATCGCCTTGCTGTATTCCAAGGAACAGTGGACCAATATCATACATAGTGGAATTCATAGTGAGGGGTAATGAATTACTCAAATCTACAGTGAGTGTCCTGGAGTCACTTACTTTGAAATTGGATTTGAACATCCACCACGGCGACCTCTCAAAACCGAATAGATTCTCATTCCCACATACTGAATTGTTTACACGAGAGATATCATTTGGACCCAACAATCTTTCTCCACCATAGTTCAATGGTTCTCCTTCTTTGTAAATACCTATTACACCAACCACATACCCAAGAGTGAAATTTGACGGTACGTATGGGTCATAATGTCGTGTATAGAAGTAATATGTTGTAGAAACTTGGAGTGTGTTGCCATTTTCCATACTTGCTTCTCTTAAGTTTTTGAGTACAGTTGAATTGCGGTCATTATCAGCATCCCAGGATATCTCTATAATTGTCGTTGTTGCTGTCGCTCCTCGAGGAGGAGTGACTTGTTCATTGAATACTTCATCAGAGCATTTCACTCTATACCATTCGCTTTGGGAAATAATATTTCGAGTCCAATAGCCTTTAAAGGCAAGATTATCTTTTCCTTCTTCAATTTGGTCCCAGCCAATTCCAAATTTCATGCCAAAGATGGTCGAAAATGTATTTTGCACATCTACATCCATATCAACCAGCTTGGCAAAGGGGCGTTTACCATTATCAAAAACTTTTGCTCCTATTACTGGGTCATTTTCAGTAAATGTTCCATCTTTACCGACTGCTCCATACACCTCGGCATTCAAGAAAGAGAATTCACCTGTTCCTACTGCATTAAAGTCTGCATTGGTGTCATTATTGTAATCCAAGTCGAGATCAAAGTTGCAATCTAAATTGTTTACAGTAGAAACATCAGCTCGGAAATTCCCAAAGAAATAAATACGAGGTGTGTCTAGATAAGAAGCTGATATTAACTGTATGCTGTAAAGAGGAAATGATAACGAATGTTATTTTAGTATATAACCAAATTAGTTAGCAATTCTGGAATATGATAGGCATTCTTAGTAGTGAATAGTATTCTAGAGTTTAATAGTATAACTAAAAGTAATTTTAGTTATTGCTGACCAATCAGATGATGTTAATGTAGTCACGTGACTAGATTTTACAAATAATCATTTCGCAAACATCCAGATTCAAAATTAATGTATATTTTTTTTGTAATTAGTAGGACATAGAAGATTCACAGGATCAGAAATAAAATACAAAGAACATATTTAGCTGGCGTTTAAGTGTTTTAATGTGCACTCAATGTTTTACAGTGTTGGAACTTTCTAACAAATAAATTAGTTATTTTAACAACTTTGTCATTGCAGAGCTCAGATGATGCAGTAATTGTCTACAGCTCATGTATTAGTTAACTCAATCGTTATTGTGTCATCCTCATCCAACATTAGTGACTAGGTGAACAACTATAACACTTTTAAAACTTTATTAATAATGGTTTCATTTGCTAATTTGATTCATACATAATAATGAGCTCAGCAAGCTATAGAAGCTAATATCCTATTTTTGTCTTTCCTTCAGAAACCCTATCAAGTGTGTTGTAATTATTGATGTATATGAACCCTTGTGGCTACCTAATTATAATATCCTGTTTTACTTTGATAATCATGTTTCTGACAAAGAAAAATTGTATTTTCAATGAAAATATGATATTAGCTTCTTTTTTAGTATGACAATTATTAAGGTGAAGGGAATACATGCGATCAGCCTAATTATTAACTGTATATATATATATTGCAATAGGCATGCTAACAGAGGCAGAACACTACAAGTAGAAATCACTGCATGCTGATGGAATGCCAATGTGATTTCACAGTTTGCCAACATGACTAGAGTGGTAACACCAGACTAGGTGAAAAGTAGTCATGCAACTGCATTTGTAATGATGCTATTATATGTATAATGTTAGATAGGCCCTATAGTGCAGGAGCTCCAAGTTTAGAAGAGTACAGAGAGAATTCGAATAATAACAACAATAATAATAGTATTATATATATATAATTATATATATATAATATTATTTATATATAATAGTATATTATATATATATAAATATAATATTATATATAATTATACTAGCAAACATAGCCGTACGAAAATAATCATGAAGTTGTATACATACATATATAAAGTTTACAAACCTTACGAATGAGACAACAAATGTCAGTGATAAAAGCATTAGACTCATTTGCAGTTCCCTTACTCTAGTAAAGTACCCAGGTACAACTATTAGTATCGTCTGCATGCCTACGTCGAGCGCGGGTGTTTTCATTGGAAACTTAGTCTATAATTGAATTAAAACTACAAAGTTTTTATGGCCCGTAGGCCATCCCTATAATTGCTTTCCACGGGGTTTAATGTATATAATTATATTATACACTTGCGCGACTATGCGTTGTATACGTAGTTAAGGAAGTTGCGTCATTCCCGGGGGCTCGGTCAATTAATGGGCGTGGCGCGTAAAAGAACGCGCGTTTGAGCTACAGACCAGCCAGGAAGATTCAGAAAGGATGTAAAACTGCTAATAACTGTTGTATATAGCAGAGAAACAACTGTTGTATATAGCAGAGAAACAGTATAGATATTATGCAAAAATTTTTAACAAGTAAGTATGATAAGTTATTGAGTTTCAGACACGAGGAAGTCATCATTTAGAACCTTGAAGGAGTACCTCAGACAGTTCATCAGACATCTGTGTATTTAGACTGCAATTAGGCTTACACTTACGTCTTCAGGCCCCAGGAGTACACAGAAAGGTAGAGACACTAGTGCCATTAGCAATGCTTAATACATAGTCATCGCAAAGCAAATATAGGGATGTTTTTTTCTCTATATACACTTGTTACAAGTATATTGAACACAGATTATAATAGAAAGAAGGTGAAATGAACACTATAATGTAAATTGTATTGCCACTTTTTTTTATAAGTAGGAGAAATTTGACAATTACTATGCAGTAGAATAATGCTCAACAGAGACCCATTCTATAGCACAGAAACAATGCAAAATATGTGAAGAACATATTCATAATACAGGGATGTTGTGTTCTTGTGAGGAGTTCTTAAAAGAATGTAAAGCAACTTTATTCAACATTAATCATTGGGACCATCCAGGACTGCCGACATCTTGGGCTCAGCTACAGATACACTGAAAATAATAAGTTAACAACGATAATATTAATACTGAAGCACTCTCACTACTACTTACTTCTACAATAGACTGTTTTAAAATTTATTGTAAGAAATATTCCCAACTCGACAATTACAGAATCAATCAATAACACCAACACTAGTCTCACGTAGCCAGACCCTCGCGAAAAGGCGGAGGGTCTGGGAACACTGCTATATAGAAGTTGTTCTGCAGGAATGCAATTAGTGGTTATATTGTACGTCTATTAGGTGTGACCAGATAGCAATTGCAAATGGCGGAACATGAAATTTTACAGCTTAGGCTGTGGAAATGATCTGAAGGATATTCCAACAGAAAGGCGGAATCTAGGTTCTGATTCACTAGCAATCCCAGAGCCTAGAGAGCGTATTTTATCTTAGTGGACTTCTTTATTAAATCAAGAGCTGTAGTGTCAAGGTACCACCATAGAAAGCTATATCAAAGACCCAGCTAATCAAGGAAGAATGTGTCATAAGTAAAACATCCATCTGCCGATCTTTCAGCTTCTCATAGCCAAGGTTCCTAGCTGCAAAGATAGCAGAAGCATCTGTTCATGTGGACTCACGTGTGGATGTTTACACTTTAATGATATTCATGTTACTTGGGAATGCAATAATTAACCGCTGCAATATACTGTATACTTGCAGCAGAACAACTTTATTATATCAATGTTCCCAGACCATTACTCTTAAAGTGAATGAGCTGGCCATGCCAGACTACATCAACACATGATAGAGACCCATTTTAAAACATTGACAAAATGGTGGTAGTTTGGGATGGGATAGAACTAACAAGGTGTAGAATATTCATACTTCTTTATATTTAAAATTCTTATTTTCGGTATTAATACTCAAGATAACTGGCAGCTGTGAGAACCATTTCTTAGACTTGAACACCCGGATCATTGGCCCCAGTAAAAAAAAAATAGAGAACTAGAAAGTAATCTTACTACTTTGATTATCAACTAACTATTCCCAATCATTCTTGCTAAAGCAGTAATTCAATAAGTAAGCATAATACTATAAGCTTCATAAAAGTATAACAAAAGTGAAAAAACAGATTCGTGTTGTTTTAAATCGCTTACATACTATGATAATAGAATAACTCTAAATACCTGTAATCCACTGAAAAATTTCAGGGTGTTGGTAACTCTCCTTTCTGTACTCCTAATTGGGTGAAAAGTCTGAGCGCATAACTTGGGAATAGAATATCGTAGAAACAAAAAAACAAAGTGAAGCTGCTTCTTTGATCTTTGCAGCCATATTACTTTTTAACACGTGGTTATAACTATATTCATGGTGTTGAAAGCCCAAGCAACAGTTGCTAGGGAAACATTCGCTTAACGACCGCGCCCAAAAACTGGTCCTTAATTGTAGCCACACCCACCCAGCATACACGTTATTATTAACTTATTAAACGTTTCAGACTCAGTTGAAGATGGACAGACCATTGAATCGCATTCAGTCCACTGCTGGAGCTATTCCTGTCAGAAATGAGAAAGGTGTGTATGTATGTCTGAATGTTAATTATGTACTGTATGTCTGTGTTTATAAATGTATGTAAGCAGTCAGTGATTTTGATATGCATGGGTCAATTTGGCTCAAACGTCATTCACATTCACCTTGTCCTCAGAAAAATGCTCATAACTTTAGTTTGAAATGACCAACAATCTTTTTACCTGTACCATTTTCATATAATTATCCTTCCCGTTTTTTTTTGGTGTATGTCAAATCTCAATACAGTGCTTCATTATTGAGTTACAGTATAATCATGTATTAACCTTATGACCTTAAACTATAGTACATATAAAGTCATCACATCCTAATTTTGAGGACATTGTGAATGTGAACAGATTTTAGTATGTACATTACATCTTGAGCCAATTAGCAAAGAGGTAATGCTATTAGTGATAATATAATCATAATTAACTGCGGAACACTGTTGCCATAGTGAATCTAAAATTGGTCCGAGTATTTTCTACTTGTGGCAGAGACACCAAGTACTAAATACACCAGTCTTAGAGCCCTCCAACAGAAATAATGCCAGTTCTTTGTCTAGATCAATCTTGTTGCAGATATTCATCATGTGTTTTTTTCACAAGCCTGTAACCATATGTCCACTGTTACGATAGTAGTTTTTAGCTATCACTGTCATGATAGTAACACCAATGATAGCGAGTCATGCTATCACCCAACCCTAATAAGCTGAAGTAAGGTACATGTGAAAGTATATGTGCTTCATTGTTTTAAACCTTACAAGATGGTATAATTAATTTACAATAATGTGTGTGTGTGTGTGTGTGCTTGTATGTGTATGTGTGATATACATGTACATTGTACATTGTACATGTAATTACATGGACATGTATATAACCAGTTTCATGTATTATTTCTATCAGGTGAATTTCGTATGGAGAAGGTAAAGGTTACCAGATATATGCCAGGGAGAAGACCAGATTATGCGAGAGATTCATCATCAAGTAGTAGTAGTAGTGAAGATGAGGATGAAGAGGAGGAGGAAGAGGAGGGAAAAGTGAGAGAGGAGGAACAGGTGGAGGAAAATAGAAAAGAGTATGGTGATGAGGAGGTAGCTAGAGACAGGAGATTAGCTAGATTAAGAGAGAGAACCACACATGTAGAAAGGTATGTAAATATTAAATATTCATGTACATGTACATCAGAGTTTTTGATAAGCTTATATGGCGCACCATTGGCCCAAAGAGCTTCTTATTTGGCACTGCACAGTTCTCTCTTAGTGCTAAGATGTTACATAACCAATTGCTATAGATGTTTATAACAACAGCCAAAGTTTATAAAACTCAGTACTCTACAGATGTAGAAACCTGATAACATGAGCGACAAACTTCTCCCACTGCCATTTTATTACAATTACATTTGTACACGTATAATTTCATGTGTTCAATTTTTGCACGTTTTCAAATATTAAACGAATATCTGGATGCTAAAAATACATTTGAATACCAATGTTGGACGCCACAAAGCAATCATATGATGACTGTATGTATATGCTTGTATCTTGTTGACCACAATTTTGTTTTCCTCAGACAACATAGACATGTGGAAGACCCTCAAGTGATATATGATGGTAATGAAGATGAGGATGAGGAGAGGGAAGGTGAGGTGTGGGGAGAGAGACGTCACTTACCAATGGACTCAACTGATGAGAGGTATTTCAGTTTGATTTTGGTGTATTATAATATTTTAAACTTATTTATTTAGTGATAGTGGTGGAGAAGAACAAGATCAAGAGGTACTGTACATGTAGACATTGTATACTAATTACTTAATAGTTAATACACATACATGTACATGTAGACTTTTGTAGATGTGATACATGTACAATGTATTGAGAAAAAAATAGCTGGCCCTATGATTGCTTTGTGGTATCCAACATTCGGTAATCATGGTTGACTTTCTCATGCCTGAAACACAACAGTCTGTTACAGCTATTATTTTAATTATATACATGTACTTTTCTTGGTTCTTGTTTGTAGAACTTTAGGAATACATGTATATTTTAGATCTCTTCCCTATGGCGCACACACCTTCCATTGTTGATCCTAATTGGCCCATGCTTCAAAACGTATCAAAACTCTAATGTTGATATATATATTATTAGGTTATTGATAGAAGAAGACAACTAATGAAAGAGAGAGCTCAACAAAGAAGAGAAGAGGTACAACATGTATATATATCAAGTACTATACTGTGTTTATTAATTTTATCAATTGTTTTTAGGAGTTAATGGATGTTCTTGAGGAAGAAGAAGAGGAAGAGAGAAAGAGAATGGATAGTGATGATGTATGTTATTCAGAAATGTGGCAAAGCACTTTAGAAAGTACTTAACTAGGGCTGGGATGAAGGTTACATTTGAATGTTCACAAATGTTTTTATCAATGTTGCTCATACCTTGATTGGCTATAGAATGACTCCAAAACTGGATTATTGCTTTATAACGAGTACTAGTCTTGTTCGTGTTGCTGTTTCTACTTGGATTTAGCATCACTGGACTGAGGAATGAGACAGAAACAGCCAACAACACAGCCTCAACTTTTCTCGAACATGGCTACATTATTGTCCAGACGTTTAGATTGCACAAGAGTGCATGTGCAAACATTAAAGTGGGCTTTGTACAGTACATGTACATGTAGTTGAACAGGTAGAAGTGCTTTGAGCGCAAATTGAAGCACCTTTAAAGTATTTCTAGCATAATTTTCAGCACATTTGTGTTTACTATAAGCTACATAAATTTTAGTTACATGTGCTTTTAATTAACATAAACAACTTTCAAGCTAGGCTTAAAAGTAGGGCTGGAATGGATCCTGTCTTTTACTATCCAGATATACATTCACAATAACAGTCGGATGCCCACATAATTGCTCTAAAAATTCATGACTTGTTTGCAATAAAGTATACGATATGTATGTACATGTATATTACATGTACCTCACCTTTTACTGTAATCAACTGCAAAAGATGTTTATAAAAGCATCATTGGTGCTTATACGGATCGTTCTGCGCTCTACAATAGAAAAACGTTGGTAAAACAGAGCAAGACACTGCCATTTTATTGCGCTGGAGGTAGACATTCAGTTCGCAGATAATTAGCCAAATAATCGGGTATTCATTCGATCCTCATTAAAAAGTCTCTCCACAGGAGCACAAACAGCTGATAGGGCCATTTTAGTATGTTAATACAGTTTTTGAAGTATTTTTGTTAATGAGTACTTAATTGTGCTTCACAAGCACTGCAAGAATGTGCTTAAAGCACTTTTAAGCACAAGCACTTTTGTGCTCTACGATGTCACAATAATTCATACAGATGTAATAGATTTATGTGTCATAATAATCATCATTATAATTATTCATTACACATGTACATGTATATACAGTCGTCAGATTATGATGAATATACTGATTCAGAAGATGAACTTGGACCAAGACTGAAACCAGTATTTGTAAGATAGTGAGTACATGTACATGGTGTCTTTCTTTCTTTCTTTCTTTCTACATCTCCTGTAACATCATGTACATGTATGTTGTACACTATAATATATACTTGTACGTTATTATATACATTATGTACATGTACATGTACTACAGTCCTCAATTAAAAGTTCCTGCACAAGTAGTATATGTATTATGTATGTACATGTACATGTAGGTAATATGGTGATATCATTAACGTATTCATAACCGACAAATTTATTTAGCTACATGTACATAGGCTATGCATTCACAAGCAAATTTTCTCAGCTGATGTTTACATCACTAAAAATTCCAACTGGAAAATATAGTTGTAAAGAAAGCTCACTTCTCTCCCTCCATACCCATGCATCCACTAGAGCCTGAGGACAAGGCACACTCTTGCCTTGCTGTATTTCTGCACCTAGCAAAGAATAATTTTTACATGAATAACTGGTTACCTTAGGTATATCAGTTAGTGGATGCGTTTTTTTAAACTATAATTACATGTTACAATATAATCCGGGAGTGTAGTGAAATCTCGACCTTAGTTTGTATATATATATATATATATATATGTGGTTCTGTCACGCTTAGGAATGCAATAATTAAATGTAAGTTACAGGTACATGTATGCATAAATAAATTATAATTAAATTTTATTAAAGTTTCTTAACCATTTTATTAAAGTTTATTAACGCACTTAATTAACTTAAGGGCATGGTTTGGTATCGATTACTCGTTAATGCAATCATGCAATACCAAGACTACTCGATACTGAGCTAGTATCGGTAGTATCGATATTATTTCGATAGTATCGCCCATCACTACTGCGTGTACTGTTGATGGCGTACTGCTCCAATGTAGAGACGAGTGAGGAACCTACAAGTGAGGGAGCTACAGCACGCCTTCGACGCCTAGCTACACTGAGAAAAAGAAGCAAAGTGCGGGAGCTACAGAAGAGGCCAAGACAGAGGAGAAATTAAGAGGTAGAGAACAGGAACAGCGAGATCTAGACGAGGCAAGACATTCCCGTGTATGTTAGCATCATCGCAAGGATCACAAATTGACAAATCACTAAATTCTCTCTTCTTTCCTGCCATTATAAGTGTCAAAGTCAAATACATGTAATTATACCATTGTGTGACTAAAACCACTCCTTTCTGGATATTAATCGACTATAGTGTAGTGCAAGTGAGGCAGTCTGCCCATACGTATTCCTAGTATAATTTTAAAGGGGAGAGTACCTAGCTGCATAGATGTTGCTCCCATGTAACACCGTAAGATAATTACTACTGTGTATAATACTTACCATCTCTGTAAGAGCATCTCAGAACACCAGTGTAACATGCATGCATGTTTATGATTATATTAGGGCTGGGACGAAGGTTGCAAAACAAAAGCAAAAACAAACGAATATTTGAAGATTCCAATTTACTTTAATCAATGTTGCTCTTATCCTTATTTGGCTATAGAAAGCATCCAAAACTGCATGGATTATTGCTTTATAACGAGTACTAGTCTTGTTCCCATCGCTGTTTCTACTTAGATTTAACATCACTGGAATGAAATAGCTGTAACTTACATGTCCATGTAGCAAGTCACTTTCCAAAACCAATACACCAGCATGTACAATATGTACATGTACAACTTTACCTGTACATACAGTTGATGATGTCTACAGTGCATACATGTACATGTACATGTTTACATGTATTTTTTTAAATACAATTTTTAAATTTGACCCTTTTTCACTTGCTCAGAATGTTGTTACTATTTATAGTAATGATTGGTTAAATAGAAACTGCCAATAAATGAATGTACTCTCCATGTACTCTGTATGTACTCTCTATGTACTCTCTATGTACACTCTATGTACTCTCTATGTACACTCTATGTACTACTCTCTATGTACTCTCTATGTGTCCATTTATTACAGGACGAGGAAGATGAGACCCTGAAACGTCACTTTGCTGAACCTACTCTTGAAGATCATTTTGATAAAACTGTATTACCAAAAGTTATGCAGGTACACTGTACTTCATAATGATACATGTATGTACATATACAATATATATGATAATGTAAATAGAGTTGTACCAATATGGCATTTTTAACTCCAACCGATTAACTCCAACCGATTTTCATGGTTATTAGTATAAATTTTATTGATTTCCGATACCAATACCGATTTTTAACACGAACGTTAACTTTAATAAAAAATAGTAAATGTTGTAAAGAAATTTTTAAAATATGTATTAGTTTTTATTAGTAAAGTAGTTTGCTTCAATGATTTATATTTACCTTTCTCGTTTTGATTCTCCAACTGTTGTTTCTCTGTGAACTCGTGGAATACTTCTGGATGCTTCTTCTTAATGTGGTTTACTAAAGTTTGTGGTATTGTAGCTTTTAGCACAGTTCCCTCCCCTTGAAATTTTGTCTCCACAACTATTACACATGGCAAATTTGATCTCCTCAGAATCAAGTGTATAGTAGCCCCAAATCACTGCTCGCTTCGTCCTCTGACTACTCTCTTCCATGATTAAACATTGATTTTTGGTACACATGCGTTGCACGTGTACCAAAATCGGTGTTGAAAAGAATCCAAAACCGATTACCAATTTCGTGAAAATCACCCAAAATCGGCCAGAACCGATTACCAATTTCAACATCGGTACAATTCTAAATGTGAATAAACTTTCACTATACAGTAACAGTAATTACCTTAATTAGTTCTGTTGTCAGTAATTACTGTCACATTACTGTGGTGTTGAATTGACAACTACACATGCACATGTTCATTTTTCCATTGCCTCAGGTGTCTTTCTTTCTTTCTTTTTTTCTTTCTTTCTTTCCTGATAATATCATGTATATAATATATACATGTACATGATTGTACATACATGTACATACATGTATATACATAACATACATACACACATACACACACACATGTACATGCATGTACATACATACATACATACAGTGTACAAAATACATATATACACACATACACACACACACATATAAACATACATACCTACATGTACATACATACATATATACACACACATATATACACACACATATATACATCATCACTACAAATCTGTCTCGTTATCAAAAAGCTAGTAAACTGCTAAATAAGATCGAGAGATCACTCAGAGTCTTTAATACATCAGAAACATTAACATCATACTGTGAGGCATTGAGGAAACAAAAGATCCCAGCTCTGAGCTAAAGATATGTTGGGTGAGTACTGTTAAATTTTGAATATAATTTATAATTTAATAATAATGTTTTAGCAGACTGTTTATTACATTCTTGTTGCTCAATTAAAGAGAAAGGGAAAGCAGGAGTTAGACGCACTGATATTATTGGAGAGAAAGGATTTCATATTCTTTGTCAACATAATTATTTAATGTTATCAAAAAGAAAATTGATTTGATATTTTTTTGTACAAAATACCAGAATTTGAAACTTATGGGTTCTAATTCCAACCATTCTCTGGTTAAAAATTGATTTGGTGAGACATCATGTGACACTGTGTCAGGTGACTGAAGAGAACAGTAAGCACTTGTCTTGATATAGCATGATCCATTGACTTGTTACGTATTAGATCTGATATAATACCACCTACCATACTGTGAATAGATGGATGGATGGATGAGTGGATGGATTGTCTGGGTCTTTGTTGCGGGTGAATTCAAGAGACAGACAGACAACGGTATTATTATATAGATAGTGTAATGAGCTACATGTATTAGAATCAGGAGATGTACTGAATGGAGTAAAGTGAGAAAAAACCCTTGAGAGGGAATGTAATTTAGGAGGGATATTGGTCTGAGTACACTGTATACCCAATTATTCTCAAAAGGAATGGTATTAATATTAAATACTTATCACCATAATTGAATGGTTCACAGTAGACTAATGCATTTTAAATATTGGATGTACCTCAAGTATGATTTATTTAACTTATCATGCATGCACTTGAAACACACTTGGAAGTGTTTTCATGTTAACCTAGATGTAACATGGGTTAGTCCATTCAACTTTATAAACTTCATGTATATGTCTGCATAATTATATTCATGTATTCATGAAGGAAGAGGAATCAAAGTACCTTACAGTATAGTGACCAAGAGGTAAACTAGTCTCGCCAGGCCAGCCCCTCATATGCTACGTGGGAAGAGGGTCTGGTCAAACTCGCATGTTGCATTCGTGTTTAACACACCACAGTTTTTGTGGCGTGTTATTCACAGGCTAAGTGTATAAAGTATGCATTAGTGTTGCAGTCAGCAGCTGGGGCAGGTTTCTTAAGTGGGTAAAATTAATTGAAACTGAGGTGTTGACGTACTTTATACACTTTGCCTGTGGTTAACACGCCACAAAAACTGTGGCGTGTTAAACACGAATGCAACACGCAAGTTTGACCAGACCCTCTTCCCGCGTAGCGTGTGCAGGGGGCTGGCCTTCCTAGACTAGAGGTAAACAGAGATGAAACATTATGGATTACACTATATGTAAATCCTTCTTTTAATTAATAATTATTGTATTACCTTTGCTGTAAATAATTAAATTTTTATCAATACTTAATTGTATCGTTATTAACTTTTAAAAATCATTACATTATAATTATTATATATAGAGATAACAAAAACAAATTAATCAATGAGAAAACCTAATTAATGTAACTAAGGTTACTGGCTTCATCATCACATGGCTAGGTAGGTTTTTGAAGAGTTTCTAGAGGTATTGTATCATGCCCTGAAGGCTTATCTTTCTTCTTCGAAAAATAGCAACCACAAAAAATGGCAATAAACACCAGCAAACCAATTACTAATGCTATAAACACTGCACCTGCCACATAATAATACCACACTGTAGCACTACTACTATCCTCACGCTCAAACTCCTCTTCAACCTCTTCTTCTTCTACAAACTCATAATCCCACACTGGACCACAAGTATAATCCTGATCATATTTTACTCGCATAACTCGTTTAGCATGTACTAATAATGATTCCATTAGCTCAACAACCTTGAAAATATTTGTGGGTTCACCATCAAATGTTATTTGAAGGTCGCGTAGTAAAGCTCGATACACTTTATGAAAAGCCATTGCTTCCGTGTAACAATTAGTTTCTGGAATAATCCCTTCTGAGCTTACGTTTGGTCTCATGGGCCATACTCCATTGGGATCAAAAGACACATTATCTCCACTGTAAGAATACCGTCCATTACCCAAATTAACAAGTTTCTTTCCACGCACTATTTCCTGGAATCGATAGTAATGAGCTAGCTGTCCAGCATCTGCATCATCGGGATTAATTAAACTAGCTCCTTCTCCCTGCTCAACTATTTCATTAATACCATCTTTTGCTGTGGACGTATTTGTCACTATGTGCACCTGTCCAACTGTACTGTTCTTCTGTAATGGCCAAGGCCAACTTACTTGCAAATCCTCATTGTCTGGTATAAATATGCTGTCTCCCAAAAACGTGATACAATCTGATATCTCACTGTAAAATTGTCCAATGGTATGGTTGGATAATTGTGGCTGAGTAGTTCCAACAACTGTTATATTTGGTGCTTCTATAACTGCAAACACATCTTGAATATAGCTAATACTCAGCTTTTCCAGATAGATATACAAGCCTGGATGAACACAACCTGGTAATCCCAAAGTAGGATAGTTTGGAACGACACTAGCATTATCAACTATTGGTCTCCCTCCTGTTGCAATTAGGATATTAGCTGCTTGAACCAAATGGAGCATTTCTTGTATAACAACACTACGAAGAAGATTATAAATTTCTACATTACATCCGTCAGCTATGGAGTAAAGAGTAGTCAAGTAGAGAGGAATGGTTGCAAATTCAATTTCAATGGCGTTCTGTAATTGTGACTGAAGGTTTGTTATGTTGCATACATTTTGATTGAATTCAGAATTTATTCTGTATCCAAACAAAGGCCTGGTACAATTTTGAACATTGTTCATCGAATTACGAACTAGATTAAAGTCTTCGTACACACCAAATACAAATTCATTTCCACTGGAAGGGTAATCCACTGTGTTGTCAGCACTACAATTGGGATATGGTACTAGTTCTGGAGTATGATCATAGACATTATCCAAGCCAACAGAATCAAAAGAAGCGATAAAGGTATTGGCACCATCATAATTCATTTCATTTAGGTTTTCCATAATCCAGTTTATAATCATATTCTGTTTAGAAGGTGATATGTCTCTTGTTACTGGCATATAATTTGCATCCGTGAAGTTAAGGCTCATAGCATAAAGCAGTAGATTAAGATTATGGTATTGTGTAACAGAATTGTAGTCTGATAGATTAAGTATACCTCTCATTACAGGATACAAATGGTAGAATTGACGAAAAATCGGATATATATCTCTTTCCCAAGTGTATGGTTTAGAACCATTACTGCTTGATAACCCTTTTATGCCTATCGTTTCATCTTGGGTGATGCAGTTAGTTTCCGTTATACAAACACTGTAGCTAAACTGATAAACCTGACCATCAATAGGTATAGTCGTTACATTTGGTTGATTCCCTTTGCAAGGTGATTTAGTGTAATTTCGTTCTGTACTCATTTCCTTTGCCACTCTATACGTGAATGATACTAATCCAGAACTGTTTGTTGATTTAGTTACATTGTCAGTGTTATCTACTGTTACTCCATTTACTGGTAATACCGTACCATATCCATTGTCTGTTACAAAAACATTTACTGCAACATTATCAGCTGGTTTTCCTAGATGAGTAACGTAAAAAGGAATTTCAGTAGTTTCATTGTATTCCAGTTGAGCACGATAGAATCCTGCAGGTCTTATGTAATACATAGCTTCATTTAGGAATACATTATATAATTTATCATCATCTGTATCGCATTCTGGATAAGTGCCACTTTCTCTATTGATTTGTTGACGAACCACAACTAACGAAGTAGTGGATGTCAAATTCTCAAATTGTTTGAGCGAAAGTTCATAATCTACAATTCCAGCTGTATTCCTCATCCAGTTATCACTAAGATATGGTATAGATTCACTTGAAATCAGTTCAACACAATCGCCTTGCTGTATTCCAAGGAACAGTGGACCAATATCATACATAGTGGAATTCATAGTGAGTGGTAATGAATTACTCAAATCTACAGTGAGTGTCCTGGAGTCACTTACTTTGAAATTGGATTTGAACATCCACCATGGCGACCTCTCAAAACCGAATAGATTCTCATTCCCACATACTGAATTGTTTACACGAGAGATATCATTTGGACCCAACAATCTTTCTCCACCATAGTTCAATGGTTCTCCTTCTTTGTAAATGCCTATTACACCAACCACATACCCAAGAGTGAAATTTGACGGTACGTATGGGTCATAATGTCGTGTATAGAAGTAATATGTTGTAGAAACTTGGAGTGTGTTGCCATTTTCCATACTTGCTTCTCTTAAGTTTTTGAGTACAGTTGAATTGCGGTCATTATCAGCATCCCAGGATATCTCTATAATTGTTGTTGTTGCTGTCGCTCCTCGAGGAGGAGTGACTTGTTCATTGAATACTTCATCAGAGCATTTCACTCTATACCATTCGCTTTGGGAAATAATATTTCGAGTCCAATAGCCTTTAAAGGCAAGATTATCTTTTCCTTCTTCAATTTGGTCCCAGCCAATTCCAAATTTCATGCCAAAGATGGTCGAAAATGTATTTTGCACATCTACATCCATATCAACCAGCTTGGCAAAGGGGCGTTTACCATTATCAAAAACTTTTGCTCCTATTACTGGGTCATTTTCAGTAAATGTTCCATCTTTACCGACTGCTCCATACACCTCGGCATTCAAGAAAGAGAATTCACCTGTTCCTACTGCATTAAAGTCTGCATTGGTGTCATTATTGTAATCCAAGTCGAGATCAAAGTTGCAATCTAAATTGTTTACAGTAGAAACATCAGCTCGGAAATTCCCAAAGAAATAAATACGAGGTGTGTCTAGATAAGAAGCTGATATTAACTGTATGCTGTAAAGAGGAAATGATAACGAATGTTATTTTAGTATAACCAAATTAGTTAGCAATTCTGGAATATGATAGGCATTCTTAGTAGTGAATAGTATTCTAGAGTTTAATAGTATAACTAAAAGTAATTTTAGTTATTGCTGACCAATCAGATGATGTTAATGTAGTCACGTGACTAGATTTTACAAATAATCATTTCGCAAACATCCAGATTCAAAATTAATGTATATTTTTTTCGTAATTAGTAGGACATAGAAGATTCACAGGATCAGAAATAAAATACAAAGAACATATTTAGCTGGCGTTTAAGTGTTTTAATGTGCACTCAATGTTTTACAGTGTTGGAACTTTGCTAACAAATAAATTAGTTATTTTAACAACTTTGTCATTGCAGAGCTCAGATGATGCAGTAATTGTCTACAGCTCATGTATTAGTAACTCAATCGTTATTGTGTCATCCTCATCCAACATTAGTGACTAGGTGAACAACTATAACACTTTTAAAACTTTATTAATAATGGTTTCATTTGCTAATTTGATTCATTACATAATAATGAGCTCAGCAAGCTATAGAAGCTAATATCCTATTTTTGTCTTTCCTTCAGAAACCCTATCAAGTGTGTTGTAATTATTGATGTATATGAACCCTTGTGGCTACCTAATTATAATATCCTGTTTTACTTTGATAATCCTGTTTCTGACAAAGAAAAATTGTATTTTCAATGAAAATATGATATTAGCTTCTTTTTTAGTATGACAATTAAGGTGAGGGAATACATGCGATCAGCCTAATTATTAACTGTATATATAATATATTGCAATAGGCATGCTAACAGAGGCAGAACACTACAAGTAGAAATCACTGCATGCTGATGGAATGCCAATGTGATTTCACAGTTTGCCAACATGACTAGAGTGGTAACGCCAGACTAGGTGAAAAGTAGTCATGCAACTGCATTTGTAATGATGCTATTATATGTATAATGTTAGATAGGCCCTATAGTGCAGGAGCTCCAAGTTTAGAAGAGTACAGAGAGAATTCGAATAATAATAATAGTATTATATATATATAATTATATATATATATATAATATTATTTATATATAATAGTATATTATATATATATATATATATTATATATAATATATATATATATATATAATTATACTAGCAAACATAGCCGTACGAAAATAATCATGAAGTTGTATACATACATATATAAAGTTTACAAACCTTACGAACGAGACAACAAATGTCAGTGATAAAAGCATTAGACTCATTTGCAGCTCCTTATACTCTAGTAAAGTACCACTGTCCACAAAATGTTACAGGTACAACTATTAGTATCGTCTGCATGCCTACGTCGAGCGCGGGTGTTTTCATTGGAAACTTAGTCTATAATTGAATTATTTACGGTACACGCTCAAAACTTTAAATTTACCGTAGCAACTGTTACTAGGGGTGTTTCCCTGTTTCTAAAAAGTATTAATGACCGGTCGACCATTAACATTCCAAATACCTTCTCCTTGGCAACTTGAACACAACTGCGCATTATGAAAATCAAATTTAGTTGTGCGCAGGACTTCAGGAGATAGCTTTCAAACCAAGCCATCTTCCTGCTCTTGGAAGCAATTTATCAGAAACTACAAAGTTTTTTATGGCCCGTAGGCCATCCCTATAGTTGCGCAAGTGACACAAGAATATATAATTATTATAATTATTATTATAATAATTATATATTCTTGTGTCACTTGCGCGACTATGCGTTGTATACGTAGTTAAGAAAGTTGCGTCATTCCCGGGGGCTCGGTCAATTAATGGGCGTGGCGCGTAAAAGAACGCGCGTTTGAGCTACAGACCCGCCAGGAAGATTCAGAAAGGATGTAAAACTGCTAATAACTGTTGTATATAGCAGAGAAACAGTATAGATATTATGCAAGAATTTTTATGGCCCGTAGGGCCATCCCTATAATTGCTTTCCACGGGGTTTAATGTATATATATATATATTCTTGTGTCACTTGCGCGACTATGCGTTGTATATGTAGTTAAGGAAGTTGCGTCATTCCCGGGGGCTCGGTCAATTAATGGGCGTGGCGCGTAAAAGAACGCGCGTTTGAGCTACAGACCAGCCAGGAAGATTCAGAAAGGATGTAAAACTGCTAATAACTGTTGTATATAGCAGAGAAACAGTATAGATATTATGCAAGAATCTTTAACAAGTAAGTATGATAAGTTGTTGAGTTTCAGACACGAGGAAGTCATCATTTAGAACCTTGAAGGAGTACCTCAGTCAGTTCATCAGACATCTGTGTATTTAGACTGCAATTAGGCTTACACTTACGTCTTCAGGAGTACACAGAAAGGTAGAGACACTAGTGCCATCAGCAATGCTTAATACATAGTCATCACAAAGCAAATATAGGGATGTTTTTTTCTCTATATACACTTGTTAACAAGTAAGTATGATAAGTTGTTGAGTTTCAGACACGAAGAAGTCATCATTTAGAACCTTGAAGGAGTACCTCAGTCAGTTCATCAGACATCTGTGTATTTAGACTGCAATTCGGCTTACACTTACGTCTTCAGGCCCCAGGAGTACACAGAAAGGTAGAGACACTAGTGCCATTAGCAATGCTTAATACATAGTCATCGCAAAGCAAATATAGGGATGTTTTTTTCTCTATATACACTAGTTACAAGTATATTGAACACAGATTATAATAGAAAGAAGGTGAAATGAACACTATAATGTAAATTATATTGCCACTTTTTTTTATAAGTAGGAGAAATTTGACAATTACTATGCAGTAGAATAATGCTCAACAGAGACCCATTCTATAGCACAGAAACAATGCAAAATATGTGAAGAACATATTCATAATACAGGGATGTTGTGTTCTTGTGAGGAGTTCTTAAAAGAATGTAAAGCAACTTTATTCAACATTAATCATTGGGACCATCCAGGACTGCCGACATCTTGGGCTCAGCTACAGATACACTGAAAGTAATAAGTTAACAACGATAATATTAATACTGAAGCACTCTCACTACTACTTACTTCTACAATAGACTGTTTTAAAATTTATTGTAAGAAATATTCCCAACTCGACAATTACAGAATCAATCAATAACACTAACACTAGTCTCACGTAGCCAGACCCTCGCGAAAAGGCGGAGGGTCTGGGAACACTGCCATATAGAAGTTGTTCTGCAGGAATGCAATTAGTGGTTATATTGTACGTCTATTAGGTGTGACCAGATAGCAATTGCAAATGGCGGAACATGAAATTTTACAGCTTAGGCTGTGGAAATGATCTGAAGGATATTCCAACAGAAAGGCGGAATCTAGGTTCTGATTCACTAGCAATCCCAGAGCCTAGAGAGCGTATTTTATCTTAGTGGACTTCTTTATTAAATCAAGAGCTGTAGTGTCAAGGTACCACCATAGAAAGCTATATCAAAGACCCAGCTAATCAAGGAAGAATGTGTCATAAGTAAAACATCCATCTGCCGATCTTTCAGCTTCTCATAGCCAAGGTTCCTAGCTGCAAAGATAGCAGAAGCATCTGTTCATGTGGACTCACGTGTGCATGTTTACACTTTAATGATATTCATGTTACTTGGGAATGCAATAATTAACCGCTGCAATATACTGTATACTTGCAGCAGAACAACTTTATTATATCAATGTTCCCAGACCATTACTCTTAAAGTGAATGAGCTGGCCACGCCAGACTACATCAACACATGATAGAGACCCATTTTAAAACATTGACAAAATGGTGGTAGTTTGGGATGGGATAGAACTAACAAGGTGTAGAATATTCATACTTCTTTATAATTATTTAAAATTCTTATTTTCGGTATTAATACTCAAGATAACTGGCAGCTGTGAGAACCATTTCTTAGACTTGAACACCCGGATCATTGGCCCCAGTAAAAAAAAAATAGAGAACTAGAAAGTAATCTTACTACTTTGATTATCAACTAACTATTCCCAATCATTCTTGCTAAAGCAATAATTCAATAAGTAAGCATAATACTATAAGCTTCATAAAAGTATAACAAAAGTGAAAAAACAGATTCGTGTTGTTTTAAATCGCTTACATACTATGATAATAGAATAACTCTAAATACCTGTAATCCACTGAAAATTTTCAGGGTGTTGGTAACTCTCCTTTCTGTACTCCTAATTGGGTGAAAAGTCTGAGCGCATAACTTGGGAATAGAATATCGTAGAATCAAAAAAACAAAGTGAAGCTGCTTCTTTGATCTTTGCAGCCATATTACTTTTAACACGTGGTTATAACTATATTCATGGTGTTGAATGCCCAAGCAACAGTTGCTAGGGAAACATTCGCTTAACGACCGCGCCCAAAAACTGGTCCTTAATTGTAGCCACACCCACCCAGCATACACGTTATTATTAACTTATTAAACGTTTCAGACTCAGTTGAAGATGGACAGACCATTGAATCGCATTCAGTCCACTGCTGGAGCTATTCCTGTCAGAAATGAGAAAGGTGTGTATGTATGTCTGAATGTTAATTATGTACTGTATGTCTGTGTTTATAAATGTATGTAAGCAGTCAGTGATTTTGATATGCATGGGTCAATTTGGCTCAAACGTCATTCACATTTCAAACTAAAGTTATGAGCATTTTTCTGAGGACAAGGTGTCCTCAGAAAAATGCTCATAACTTTAGTTTGAAATGACCAACAATCTTTTTACCTGTACCATTTTCATATAATTATCCTTCCCGTTTTTTTTTGGTGTATGTCAAATCTCAATACAGTGCTTCATTATTGAGTTACAGTATAATCATGTATTAACCTTATGACCTTAAACTATAGTACATATAAAGTCATCACATCCTAATTTTGAGGACATTGTGAATGTGAACAGATTTTAGTATGTACATTACATCTTGAGCCAATTAGCAAAGAGGTAATGCTATTAGTGATAATATAATCATAATTAACTGCGGAACACTGTTGCCATAGTGAATCTAAAATTGGTCCGAGTATTTTCTACTTGTGGCAGAGACACCAAGTACTAAATACACCAGTCTTAGAGCCCTCCAACAGAAATAATGCCAGTTCTTTGTCTAGATCAATCTTGTTGCAGATATTCATCATGTGTTTTTTTCACAAGCCTGTAACCATATGTCCACTGTTACGATAGTAGTTTTTAGCTATCACTGTCATGATAGTAACACCAATGATAGCGAGTCATGCTATCACCCAACCCTAATAAGCTGAAGTAAGGTACATGTGAATGTATATGTGCTTCATTGTTTTAAACCTTACAAGATGGTATAATTAATTTACAATAATGTGTGTGTGTGTGTGTGCTTGTATGTGTATGTGTGATATACATGTACATTGTACATTGTACATGTAATTACATGGACATGTATATAACCAGTTTCATGTATTATTTCTATCAGGTGAATTTCGTATGGAGAAGGTAAAGGTTACCAGATATATGCCAGGGAGAAGACCAGATTATGCGAGAGATTCATCATCAAGTAGTAGTAGTAGTGAAGATGAGGATGAAGAGGAGGAGGAAGAGGAGGGAAAAGTGAGAGAGGAGGAACAGGTGGAGGAAAATAGAAAAGAGTATGGTGATGAGGAGGTAGCTAGAGACAGGAGATTAGCTAGATTAAGAGAGAGAACCACACATGTAGAAAGGTATGTAAATATTAAATATTCATGTACATGTACATCAGAGTTTTTGATAAGCTTATATGGCGCACCATTGGCCCAAAGAGCTTCTTATTTGGCACTGCACAGTTCTTTCTTAGTGCTAAGATGTTACATAGCCAATTGCTATAGATGTTTATAACAACAGCCAAAGTTTATAAAACTCAGTACTCTACAGATGTAGAAACCTGATAACATGAGCGACAAACTTCTCCCACTGCCATTTTATTACAATTACATTTCTACATGTATAATTTCATGTGTTCAATTTCTGCACGTTTTCAAATATTAAACGAATATCTGGATGCTAAAAATACATTTGAATACCAATGTTGGACGCCACAAAGCAATCATATGATGACTGTATGTATATGCTTGTATCTTGTTGACCACAATTTTGTTTTCCTCAGACAACATAGACATGTGGAAGACCCTCAAGTGATATATGATGGTAATGAAGATGAGGATGAGGAGAGGGAAGGTGAGGTGTGGGGAGAGAGACGTCACTTACCAATGGACTCAACTGATGAGAGGTATTTCAGTTTGATTTTGGTGTATTATAATATTTTAAACTTATTTATTTAGTGATAGTGGTGGAGAAGAACAAGATCAAGAGGTACTGTACATGTAGACATTGTATAATAATTACTTAATAGTTAATACACATACATGTACATGTACATGTAGACTTTTGTAGATGTGATACATGTATAATGTATTGAGAAAAAAATAGCTGGCCCTACATGTATGATTGCTTTGTGGTATCCAACATTCGGTAATCATGGTTGACTTTCTCATGCCTGAAACACAACAGTCTGTTACAGCTATTATTTTAATTATATACATGTACTTTTCTTGGTTCTTGTTTGTAGAACTTTAGGAATACATGTATATTTTAGATCTCTTCCCTATGGTGCACACACCTTCCATTGTTGATCCTATTTGGCCCATGCTTCAAAACGTATCAAAACTCTAATGTTGATATATATATTATTAGGTTATTGATAGAAGAAGACAACTAATGAAAGAGAGAGCTCAACAAAGAAGAGAAGAGGTACAACATGTATATATATCAAGTACTATACTGTGTTTATTAATTTTATCAATTGTTTTTAGGAGTTAATGGATGTTCTTGAGGAAGAAGAAGAGGAAGAGAGAAAGAGAATGGATAGTGATGATGTATGTTATTCAGAAATGTGGCAAAGCACTTTAGAAAGTACTTAACTAGGGCTGGGATGAAGGTTCCATTCGAATGTTCACAAATGTTTTTATCAATGTTGCTCATACCTTGATTGGCTATAGAATGACTCCAAAACTGGATTATTGCTTTATTACGAGTACTAGTCTTGTTCCTGTCACTGTTTCTACTTGGATTTAGCATCACTGGACTGAGGAATGAGACAGAAGCAGCCAACAACACAGCCTCAACTTTTCGCTACATTATTGTCCAGACGTTTAGATTGCACAAGTGTGCATATGCCAACATTAAAGTAGGCGTGGCAGCAAAGCTTCAAAGGAAGAAATTTAGCTTAGTATGCACAGCAAACGAATAAAGGTTTTTAACATTCGAACCTTTTTCTCAGCCCTAACTTGAACACAATCTCAAGTACATAATAAAGTGCATGCTCATGTGTACTGCTCATGTACAGTACATGTACATGTACAGTAGCCCTCAATAAAAAGTTCCCGTACAGTAAACGTACTACGCACGTACAACTTGCGTATTACGCTGTGAGTACGCTACGATACGTACGTAGTTTGTATACATTACGGTACGTATACGCCCACATTACAAATATAATTATTAAAGAGTGATTAATTAACCTTTTACCGACTATAATTTCGTCAAATTTAATTAAGAAATTTGTAATTAATTTTTAATATCTATATTATAAATTTTTCAACGCTATAACTCTCATATTTTATAAGACTCAACATTCTAACTTGCTTTGTGGAAAGAACAGTCTTTAACAACCCATTTATGTAAAATTTATACTTTTCTATTACCAGAAAGAGAGAAAGGCGAACGTTTGTAAGTATAGTAGTCGACGGGCAACGCCCACTTTTTGTCTAGTTTGTATAACGTCTGAATTTTAAGCCACCATGACTTTTAACTCACTTAGTCATACAGAAGACCTTCTAAGAAAGCTATTGATACCAGAAACATGCTTCGTTAGCTGCAAGAAAGCAGCAAGACGAGTGTTTGAAACTGTAGTAGTCATCTGTAAGTCAACTATACTTCTGATTTCTGCCGTTATTTTTGAGCCAGGTCGTCTATAAATCCTGAACGAGGTAGAAGTGCTTTGAGCACAAATTGAAGCACCTTGAAAGTACTTCTAGCATAATTTTCAGCACATTTATGTTTACTATATATAAGCAACATAAATTTTAGTTACATGTGCTTTTAATTAACATAAACAACTTTCAAGCTAGGCTAAAAAGTAGGGCTGGAATGGATCCTGTCTTTTACTATCCAGATATACATTCACAATAACAGTCGGATACCCAGATAACTGCTCTAAAAATTCATGACTTGTTTGCAGTAAAATATACGATATGCATGTACATGTATATTACATGTACCTCACCTTTTACTGTAATCAACTACAAAAGATATTTATAAAAGCATCATTGGTGCTTATACGGATCGTTCTGCGCTCTACAATACAAGAAAGTTGGTAAAACAGAGCAAGACACTGCCATTTTATTGCGTTTGATGTAGACATTCAGTTCACAGATAATTAGCCAAATAATCGGGTATTCATTCGATCCTCATTAAAAAGTCTCTCCACAGGAGCACAAACAGCTGATAGGGCCGTTTTAGTATGTTAATACAGTTTTTGAAGTATTTTTGTTAATGAGTACTTAATTGTGCTTCACAAGCACTGCAAGAATGTGCTTAAAACACTTTTAAGCACAAGCACTTTTGTGCTCTACAATGTCACAATAATTCATACAGATGTAATAGATTTATGTGTCATAATAATCATCATTATAATTATTCATTACACATGTACATGTATATACAGTCGTCAGATTATGATGAATATACTGATTCAGAAGATGAACTTGGACCAAGACTCAAACCAGTATTTGTAAGAAAGTGAGTACATGTACATGTACATGTAATTACATATGTTACAGTATATACATGTACTTGTATGTTATTATATGCATTATGTACATGTACATGTACTGTAGTCCTCAATTAAAAGTTGCTGTAGCATTGTTGCAAAGTTGTATGTATATAGGTAATGTGTTTTTAAAAATTATATCATTAACGTATTCATAACTGAGTAAAAAATTCCAACTTTACTGGAAAATATAGTTGTAAAAAAACCTCACTTCTCTCCCTCCCTACCCATGCATCCACTAGAACCTGAGGACAAGGCACACTCTTGCCTTGCTGTATTTCTGCGTCTCAATCAGTTAGTGCATGCGTTTGTTAAGTATAATTACACATGTACATGTATATGTACAATGTTATACTCATGTATTACAACAATGCTATGAGAACTTTTTGTTGAGGGCGACTGTATATTTGTGTCTATACCTGTATCTACATGTACATGTACAATACACATGTACATGTATGTATGTATGTACATGTATGTTTTTGTGTTTCTGTATCTTTATCTGACTAATTATAACATACATGTACATGTACTACAGTACGTTTATATATACGTACATACATGTACATGTACAGTACATGTACATTCTATGACCACCATACAGTACAGTAATTACTCAATCCACACTACAGTAGTTCAGCTGTATTTTTAACAGTAAATGGTACACTTGTCAATTCAATACCACAGTAGTGAGATAGTAATTACTGTATTATACTGACAGTATAAACTAAGGTAATTACTGTTACTCTATGGTGATACCTTTACGATATAGATGTACAAGTACATTTTGTATATTTAAATGTATAATTATGTATCATGTACATGTACATGTATATAACATGTATTTATCATAAAGAGCTGATCGTGTGACACTCAAGACTCGTGAAGATGAGGAAGAAGAGGAGAAACAAAAAGAAAAGGAAAGAAAAATAGCAGCTGAAAAAAGAAAAAATTACAGTACCAAAATGGTGGCAGAGGCTATAAACCAAGAATTACAAAAAGAACAAGGAGGTAAGACTCTGTACATGTACAAGTAAAAATATTACATGTATGTATAAGTGCTGCCAATAATATCTACATGTATGATATGATAGCAAGAGTTATCACGATAATTTGTTTGTAATAACAATTGCCTATAAATCTTAAATGATCACGGATGTGCTGTTTGACATTTTGGGACAGTGACTTCGTGGGAGTGGACCTACATGTACATGTGCTAGCTAGCTTGTTATATTTATAAAATTAGGCTAATTGCTAAATTGTCCGTTTCGCTCAATACACCCAAAAGCCAATATTGAATCAAATAATTTATTACACAGTATACATGTACATTGTACTTAACCCATCCCAATCCTCTCTCCTTCTCTCTCTCTCTGTCTGTCTGTCTGTCTGTCTGTCTGTCTGTCTGTCTGTCCGTCCGTCTCTCTCTCTCTCTCTCTCTCTCTCTCTCTCTCTCTCTCTCTCTCTCTCTCTCTCTCTCTCTCTCTCTCTCTCTCTCTCTCTCTCCCTCTCTACATCACAGCTACTACAGTTGAAGATGTAGTTAATACTGATGATGAGAATGAAGAAGAAGAATATGAAGCTTGGAAAGTAAGAGAGTTACAGCGTATAAAGAGAGATCGAGAAGAAATAGAAACGTCAGTCAGATACACAATATGTACATGTACATGTAGAATATGATTAATGATCGGCTATAATTATAGGGTGCCATTACACACTGTATATTTATATGTACATGTACATGTACACCAGTGTTTTTGATACATGTAGGTTAATATGGTGCACCATTGGCCCAAAGAGCTTCTTAATTGGCACTGCAAAGGTCTCTCCTTAGGTCTGATGGTGCAGTTAATTAATACATGTACATGTATATTATCACTAACAGCATTAATCTTTGTTATTTATCTAAAGATGTACATGTACATGTATTCCCAATGGCACACACACTGACCATTGTTGACCCAATTTCACCCATACATGTCATGTTCCTGAACTTTAAAACATATGAAAAACTCTGATGTACATGTAAATGTTCGTATTAGGGCTGAGACAAAGGTTGCAAAAAAAAAAAAGCAAAAACAAACGAATATTTGAAGATTCACATGTATTTTTATCACGTTGCTCTTACCTTGATTGGCTATAAAAAGCATCCAAAATTGGATTATTGCTTTATAACGAGTACTAGTCTTGTTCCTGTCACTGTTTCTACTTGGATTTAGCATCACTGGACTGAGAAATGAGACTGAAACAATGAACAGCCACGTAGCCTCAACTTTTCTGGAACACTCTCACATTATTAACCTATTTAGTATTTATTTACATGTAGATTTAACAAGGGAGCATGTGTAAACATTAAAGTGGGCATGGTAGTGAAGATTCGAAGGGAGAAATTTAGCTTCAAATGTGCAGCAAACAAACAAACAAAGGTTCCAACATTTGAACTACATATACATGTATATCCCAGCTCTAGTTCATATTAAATACATGTATCTTCGGCTAACATGCACTCTCATTACATTAAATTGGTTCTATTTATAGTCTACAGAGAGAGAAAGAGGAATTAGAGAATATTCATAACATGACAGAGGAGGAAAGGAGATCATGGCTACGTCTAAATCCTCGTCACGTAACAAATCAAAAGATAAAAGGAAAATATAAATTCTTACAGAAATATTATCATAGAGGTGTATTTTATATGGTATGCAGTTTAATGTTAATACATGTATACAGTGTAGATATCTCTAACTTTAAGAAGTCAAAATATTAGATGTAAGGTTCATGCTTATGAGAGTGGGCAATTATGATTGAGCAAGTGAATTGGGGTCAAATGTGTTTTATTCCTGTATAGCACAAAATTCACTGAAACTAGAGTACAGTACGCATGTACATGCACTATCATGATTTCACTTTTATTATTATTTTTTAAGTAGTGTAATAAGTACTCTTGACTACCTGTTGTGCAACTCTTGACTCAACATATTGTTATAGTTTGTGTAGGATGAGCATTTAAATTACACCATTTTCACTGTTATAACAGATTGCTCCTACATGTATTTAATGGGCATTTTCTCAAAATGAAAATTTCACAACTATTGAAATTGGAACAGCTGTAACTTACATGTAGCAAGTCACTTTCCAAAACCAATATATACACCACCATGTACAACATGTACATGTACTTGTACATACAGTTGATGATGTCTACAGTACAGTGCATACAGTTTTTTTTACATTTACACTCTCTATGTACTCTAGATGTACATGTACTCTCTATCTATGTACTATCTATGTACTCTCTATGTACACTCTATGTACACTCTATGTACTCTCTATGTACTCTAGATGTACATGTACTCTCTATCTATGTACTCTCTATGTACTCTCTTTGTACACTCTATGTACTCTCTCTGTACTCTCTATGTACTCTCTATGTACTCTCTATGTACTCTCTATGTACTCTCTCTGTACTCTCTATGTACTCTCTATGTACTCTCTATGTACATGTACTCTCTATGTACTCTCTCTGTACTCTCTATGTACTCTCTATGTACTCTCTATGTACTGTCTATGTACACTCTATGTACTCTAGATGTACATGTACTCTCTATCTATGTACTCTCTATGTACTCTCTATGTACTCTCTATGTGCTCTCTATGTACACTCTATGTACACTCTATGTACTCTAGATGTACATGTACTCTCTATCTATGTACTATCTATGTACTCTCTATGTACACTCTATGTACACTCTATGTACTCTCTATGTACTCTCTATGTACTCTCTCTGTACTCTCTATGTACTCTCTATGTACATGTACTCTCTATGTACTCTCTATGTACTCTCTATGTACTCTCTATGTACTCTAGATGTACATGTACTCTCTATCTATGTACTATCTATGTACTCTCTATGTACACTCTATGTACACTCTATGTACTCTCTATGTACTCTCTATGTACTCTCTCTGTACTCTCTATGTACTCTCTATGTACATGTACTCTCTATGTACTCTCTATGTACTCTCTATGTACTCTCTATGTACTCTCTATGTACACTCTATGTACACTCTATGTACTCTAGATGCACATGTACTCTCTATCTATGTACTCTCTATGTACTCTCTATGTACACTCTATGTACTCTCTCTGTACTCTCTATGTACTCTCTATGTACTCTATAGGTACTCTCTATGTACTCTCTCTGTACTCTCTATGTACTCTCTATGTACTCTCTATGTACATGTACTCTCTATGTACTCTCTCTGTACTCTCTATGTACTCTCTATGTACTCTCTATTTACTCTCTATGTACTCTCTATGTACTCTAGATGTACATGTACTCTCTATCTATGTACTATCTATGTAAAATCTATGTACTCTCTATGTACACTCTATGTACACTCTATGTACTCTCTATGTATTCTCTATGTACTCTCTATGTACTCTAGATGTACATGTACTCTCTATCTATGTATTCTCTATGTACTCTCTATGTACACTCTATGTACTCTCTATGTACTTTAGATGTACATGTACTCTCTATCTATGTACTCTCTATGTACTCTCTATGTACACTCTATGTACACTCTATGTACTCTAGATGTACATGTACATGTACTCTCTCTATGTACTCTCTATGTACACTCTATGTACTCTAGATGTACATGTACTCTCTATCTATGTACTCTCTATGTACTCTCTATGTACACTCTATGTACACTCCATGTACTCTAGATGTACATATACATGTGTGTACTCTCTCTATGTACTCTCTATGTACACTCTATGTACTACTCTCTATGTACTCTAGATGTACATGTACTCACTCTGTGTACTCTCTATGTACATGTACTCTCTATGTTCACTCTATGTACTCTAGATGTACATGTACTCTCTATCTATGTACTCTCTATGTACACTCTATGTACACTCCATGTACTCTCTGTGTACTCTAGATGTACATGTACTCTCTCTATGTACTCTCTATGTACATGTACATGTACTCTTTATGTTCACTCTATGTACTCTAGATGTACATGTACTCACTCTGTGTACTCTCTATGTACATGTACTCTCTATGTTCACTCTATGTACTCTAGATGTACATGTACTCTCTATCTATGTACTCTCTATGTACACTCTATGTACACTCCATGTACTCTCTGTGTACTCTAGATGTACATGTACTCTCTCTATGTACTCTCTATGTACATGTACATGTACTCTTTATGTTCACTCTATGTACTCTAGATGTACATGTACTCTCTATCTATGTACTCTCTATGTACTCTCTATGTACACTCTATGTACTCTAGATGTATATGTACTCTCTATCTATGTACATGTACTCTCTCTGTACTCTCTATGCACTCTCTATGTACTCTCTATGTACTCTCTATGTACTCTAGATGTACATGTACTCTCTATGTTCACTCTATGTACTCTACATGTATGTACTCTCTATGTACTCTCTACATGTATGTACTCTCTATGTACTCTCTATGTACTCTAGATGTACATGTACTCTCTATGTACACTCTATGTACACTCTATGTACTCTCTATGTATTCTCTATGTACTCTCTATGTACTCTAGATGTACATGTACTCTCTATCTATGTACTCTCTATGTACTCTCTATGTACACTCTATGTACTCTCTATGTACTTTAGATGTACATGTACTCTCTATCTATGTACTCTCTATGTACACTCTATGTACACTCCATGTACTCTAGATGTACATATACTCTCTCTATGTACTCTCTATGTACACTCTATGTACTACTCTCTATGTACTCTAGATGTACATGTACTCACTCTGTGTACTCTCTATGTACATGTACTCTCTATGTTCACTCTATGTACTCTAGATGTACATGTACTCTCTATCTATGTACTCTCTATGTACTCTCTATGTACACTCTATGTACACTCCATGTACTCTCTGTGTACTCTAGATGTACATGTACTCTCTCTATGTACTCTCTATGTACATGTACATGTACTCTTTATGTTCACTCTATGTACTCTAGATGTACATGTACTCTCTATCTATGTACTCTCTATGTACTCTCTATGTACACTCTATGTACTCTAGATGTATATGTACTCTCTATCTATGTACATGTACTCTCTCTGTACTCTCTATGCACTCTCTATGTACTCTCTATGTACTCTCTATGTACTCTAGATGTACATGTACTCTCTATGTTCACTCTATGTACTCTACATGTATGTACTCTCTATGTACTCTCTATGTACTCTCTACATGTATGTACTCTCTATGTACTCTCTATGTACTCTAGATGTACATGTACTCTCTATGTACACTCTATGTACTCTAGATGTACATGTACTCTCTATGTACTCTCTATGTACTCTAGATGTACTCTAGATGTACATGTACTCTCTCTGTACTCTCTATGTAGTCTCTATGTAGTCTCTATGTACTCTCTCTCTCTCTGTATTTATTACAGGATGAGGAAGACGAGACTCTGAAACGTAATTTTGCTGAACCTACTCTTGAAGATCATTTTGATAAAACTGTATTACCAAAAGTTATGCAGGTACACTGTACTTCATAATGATACATGTATGTACATGTACTACATGTATATATATAATTATGTCAATATGTCAATAAACTTTCCCCATACAGTAACAGTAATTACCTTAGTTCTATTGTCAGTAATTACTGTTCCACTACTGTGGTCTTGAATTGACAACTACATCAACTACACATGTACATGTACATACATACATACATGTACATACATACATACATACACACATACACACATACATACACACATACATACATACATACCAGTGTTTTCCCTAGGATATAAATCAAGCGAGTCAAAACCACACCCATTTATCACCCCACCCACTAACCACACCTATTATTTACACCTTAATTACATTAGTTTCACTATACGACTATACAGAAGTGATGTACAAGCAAAATATCTGATACAAACATAGCTCTTTAATCTCCTAGCATACATGCATTGTAGTTCAACAGAGACATTATACTTGGAGATCTAGTATTAAACAGCCTGAAATTGCAACAATACAACCAATACAAAGAACTAAACTTTTACCTGAACAATTCCTTACAAATCTTGAAATCTACAAAACTTTTTACCTATTTCATCATCTCACAATAGCTACTCAACTTTATCTACATTTTTCTGAAGGCTTTGATATGTTGGCACAGTTAGAATAGAGACAGCTAGCTCCTTTTACACGTGGTTAATTAATTACAGGCGTGTCTTTTTTAATTAGAGGTGCAGCTTTTGTTTTCAGAATTTGAACGCGTAAATTACGCGTTTGACACGCTTTAGGGAAAACACTGATACATACAAACATACACACATACATGTACATACATACATGATGATGATGATGATGATACTTTTCATACAGGCACAAACATTTTTTGTCCTTCATATGTGTGTCATGTGACATGCTTTATCATCACATGACAGATTACATGGCTATTATAAATTCCACACTATTACAGGTAAAAGATTTTGGTAGAGCAGGAAGAACTAAATATACTCATTTGGTAGATCAAGATACCACAGTGGTAAGTATTATTATGACTATATACTTATACCTGACTTTATTAAGTTTACATACATGTACTATGATGGGAGCTACACTTTAATAAGGTGATAGTCAACTGTACTTCTAACTTAGTACTATAGTACTACTTTGTATTAAAATTACATTTGTACAGTGTATGTGATAGTATAGTATTAAGCTGTAATACTGTGTATTAATTCACAGTACATTGTACTGTATTCAATGGAAGTGCAGGGATAGTACATGTATGTAAACTTGATAATGTAAGGTACTGTACATTGTTAAGTATATATTAGGGCATGAACGAATGGGGGAATTTACTAAAGTCTGTCCAACCTGAGAAGATCCTCAGAAAATTCAAAATAACTTTCGTTTATTTAGACCAATCTTGACATTTTTGGTATCACTGAGTTCCTCCCACAGGTGCACATCTCATGGAATTTGATTTATTTCAATAACTGTTATAATTCTGGAGATACTGATCTACTGTACAATGTGTATGGCATATTTCTAACCGCATGCAATGTGAAATATTTAATTATGAATACAATTATTGAATAATAATAACTAAAAGGCGAGTTATAAAACCACAAACACGTATACAATGTAAACTTAATTGCAGTAGACACTCCTCTCTCTACTTCCGGGGATCAACTCAGCTTGGACAGACTTTAGAACGAATGTTCTCTCTAATTACTATCACCATTGAAAATGAAATATTTAATATTTACATTAAAAACCCAAAATATAATAAATAATACACTTATATAAAGGCTTAATCAATATGAATTGCTTCAAGTAGTTAATTAGCGTTTAGGAAGATCAAAGCATGCTTAACCACATGTTGACAAAAGAATATAAAGATATGTGTAGGTGTGGCTCGCATAAAGTTTAACATTCACTTCTTTATTTCTGTATCAGAACTTTTAAAACTTCATCTATATAATAAACGACATTAGTCCTACTGCTACAAGAAATTTCAAGTTGTTGCTACTATTTTTGAAGGTTGTAGATGTTTCAAGACGAACGAAATTGATACAGGCGACGCCCATCTTTTGCAAACAGAGCTGAAGGTTTGGCTATTTCTTGGTATGTTATAGATATAATAGTTTGTACTGAGCTGGACAAGTCTCTAAGCTTTAAAAATAAGTTTTCAGGTTTCAGCTGGCCGCCTCTACGAGTGAGTTATATTTGAATTTCGTACCAACCACACAAAACACGAAGGGCGTTTTAGCAAAAATGGTCAAACCTATCACCTTCTGCAACATTTTCCATCTATTAATAGCTGATATAAGCTTTACAGACCTAACAAAATAAGCTAGAAATTGCAAAAACACCTTGGAATGTAATTAATGATACCACACCCATGTTCGATGTTCGAACAAACATTTGAATATTAGAATATTTGTTCATGACCTAGTATATATCACATGACATTGAGCTAATCATATTTTCATAATTCATATGCTAGTCACCTGATCACTTAAGAATGCATGTACATGTATTTACATGTAATATGCAGTTACATGTGCAAATACTACCAAATACCTGTGAAACTTTTGATCTCTAAAGTATGTCAGTATCTCAATATTTGTATTCCATTTTCTAGTTTGATAATCCATGGTCTCAATCCACACCAGTTAATATCAAGTATCAATATAAAGGAGGAGGTTTTAAAGATCAGTTTGAAAAACCATCAAGAAAAAAACAGAAGACATCTTAAAATGAAATAAATAATGATAATTATAATGTAATTAAAATTATGTACAGTACAGTGTAATACAAAGTTGGCATAGTGGAAAAGTGCAGTACTCGTGTAATTCAATAGTCACAGTTCTGTTTTCCTTTGAGTTTTTTGAAGATGTAATTTAAACCAGGGAAGGAAATACTAATGATGCACCAATAATCGGATCAGTAGTAGTTGGTATCAGTCATTATCGGCCATTATTTTTAGTATCGGTATCAGTTATTTCTGAAAGATGTATGCAATATTGCATAAAATGTATTTTAATAATGTAATTGCTTTTATGATACTCATAATTATTGAAATAATCATAAACCCAGAAGCTAAATATTATATTGGATCAGTTGTTGGTACATATTATGTATCTAAAGTAATTACAAATGTATCTGTTTAACAGAATGTCGGTAAAATCTCTTATCAGCGCATCACTACAAAATACATGTGCAAACATACATGTACTTAATAGAACATTAAATTTCACTGCAATTCATTAGTGTCATCTCCAGCCAAATCCCCCAAAGGAGAGCATTCGGTGCACTAAGTCAATTTTATTGTCATTTCAAACGGGATTTCAATAAAAATTATGTATAATTAATGATTTCATGAGACAGCTCAGAAAAACATTGCTGTTCTATAATATAGTTGCTTCCCCAGACTGTGACACCACAATATGAAAAGCAGTTTGGCAACATTCCTCATATTTAGGTGACTGTCACTCTCATACAGTACATGTACATGTACTTTTATCACTTTCAGATAGAGCATTGGATACAGTGTGCTACTCGTCATTCGGACTCGTGGCGACGCTACTTAATTTTTCCTGGTATCTGTGTGATAATAATTATATATACATGTATATTATCGTTATTAACATGGGTTGTGGTTTACTATGAACTCAAACATTCCTACTGTTTGTGAAGGAGGTGCTCTGTACCATCCACCCCTCCCTAAATGTAAACAGATTATCACTCACTATGTAATACCTTAGCTTCTAAACCAAAGTGGAATAATTGATAAGCTATGCCATTAGTATGTATACTCCAATTAGATGCTTTCATTTTCTATATAAAAATCTATTATAGGCAAAACTTCCCTTTAGAAAAAATCATTTGTTCAAGACTCACCCTCGAGTAAAAATATTTTCTTACCTATGATATCAATAATCGGATCAACAAACACATCAAAAATGAAGCATCCAACCACAGCCTAAGTCGTATAGGACATAATGTCATGACAGATTGTTCCCTCCTTTACAGTCTCTCCCTCCTTGCCAGTTGAATACATGAATTCATAATTTCATGTACAAGTATAGTAAAGAAAAACACATATTTGTACATGCATGAAATCATTAACACATTGTACATAATTATACTTGCATACATAGATACATAGATATACAAATGTGCAGTCATCGTTTTGGTTTTTAGGCTTGAAAAACATATTAACAAATGAAAAACAAAATAAATCAGGAATCGAAGTATAGACTAGAAATTGAACCCTGGACATGTGATATTCATGTCCAGTCAGACACTCTTTCCATCTGAACCCTATTGATTCCATGATGACAGAAGTTTGTATGATTGTAAACCCAGCTGTTTCGATATAAACTGTCAGATTACCCATCATGACATCCGCGTTGCTCCCATGAACCATCTGCAGGATGCCATGGCACTCCTCTGAACCACAATGATGAGGACCTGTCTGCTCCCTGAGGCCTTGAATGCATCAGTTGTTGATGACCAGGGGGTTCCACTGAAACACTATCAAGATTATGTTCCATTGCACGCAGTTTTAATAATTTGTATAAAAAATTAATTTTTCAAAACAATAGTTAAGACTTCCACTGTAAAAGTAACTTACTAGTTTCGTAGCATTTTTATAATATTATAATGCACAGGTAGACCATTAGCTAACTGTTCAAAACTTCCTAACACTCACATTGACACTGTCTGTACAGTAAATAGCTTGATTGTATACACTTCCTGCGTGACCCAAACAGCCAGCCACTAAATTTAATAGTAATAAATACATGCAAGGCAGTCATAAAATATACTGTAAATTCTGACTAACACTGCTAGTAAACCAATTAGATTGTAACCTTGCCATCAACAAAGTCTACTCATGCACACATGCAGTGATGCTATTGGCATCAATGCATCTGTGGCTATAAAAGTCACTGCAAGTTGACTTCTATAGTTTTATTAGAAGATTGTTTGACTTCAGTATTCCATTTATTGGTGAATGTGCGTGGCTATTACTAATAGTGATGAAGGTGTGATCCAATATGTAATGTAGCATAGAATTATATGCTGTTCATGTTTTATTCGTAGCACACTTTTATTATTGTAGCTAATGATGTAAACCCCAATATTAGGAAAATTGTATACACAATCCTATATGCAAATTCAATTTCAATGAGGGCGTGGTCATCAAATATTTCTAGAGTAGGAGCGGTATACGACCACGCATTTAATTAAATAGGTCAAACTATATATCGAACCCACGTGTATACGCCTTCGTTAAACATGGCGTCTACATCTCGACGATCTCCAGGGTTAGCTATGAAACTGTTGAAACGAACACGTCTGGAGGCAGAAATGAAGTCACTTACTATCAAAAAAGTGAGAGCATGCTTTGGGGAAGCCGAGAAATAACTGTTTAGTCCTATTCAAGAGTGTTTGACATCATTGGCTTCCTCCCAGGAACATCATCACAGTCTACACGAGCCAGAATATCACTCAATTCTTTTCTCTGTTATGCAGGAAACTTAGTCAATGTAGCTGTTCATTTTCTAGAAGCCCATATTTAACGAAGGCGTATACACGTGGGTTCTAAAAATAGTATATAATAGACGGCTGGTCGTTTACCGCTCCGCTTTCTCATTATGGGCTCCTGACGTAGTCTATGCAGTTTAAAGCTATGACTCCTTGATCTTCGTCATAGTGAGTCATACTCTTTTTACATGTAATGAGACTTGACTTCACTATTGAAATAATTATTAATGCTTCAGATAATGAAAAGAACTGTCTTCTCTCAAGATAGTGTGCTAACTAATAATGGTAATAGGCCCAGGCACCCCTGTAGCTTGTGGTTATACATCCTATTCTGCTTGATTTCATAACATTTACAACTTAACCGATAGCCACTTGTTTACTTATAAATACTTAATTTCACTGACCAATCAGATTGCGACTAGCTAACTACACAATTTTACTTGTTAACCAACGAATGGAAAACATACATCAAAAACACAACTATATAGGAGGTCAATTTGCAATGATTTTGATATCCAATATTTGAATGGACACATTGATGCTAATAGCAGCAGGTAATTACCGTGTGCATGATTAGACTTTTGTTGGTGACTATAAATATTGTATTAATAATGATGAGAGCATGACTCAATTTGTTTCATAACTCCACATATCTTAAGTTTCCCACATAGTTATATATATAAATTATATATATACCTACACCCGTCTATACTATATAAAATTGGGAAATACAGCTACAGATCTATTATTTAGTAATCTTACTGATCTAGTTAATGATCTAAATATGCCTGCTAGTGTTAGGAAAGTTGTTATTACTATGATGATTTCATACTTAAAAGATACACTGCATCATTGATTGACATATTTGCTTCATAATTAGCATAATTTAAACACCACAATAATTATACACCCTAATTGCTTGTGCATACATGTTTATCACAATAGAAATAAACATCATACAACTATTTTTCCCAAAGACTATAGTTGCAGAATTATTGTACTGGAATATTTACTGTCTAGACCACATGGCTTCGCAAAGTACATGTACCAGTATGATAGGCTTTCTTAGGAATGTTGTCATATCATAATTATTATGCTTAATGTTTGTTTACTGTCTGTGCAATTCTTGTGGTTTTCTTGGGAAACATTATGTGATAGCATGTCTGTGCACAATGAAGCTGAATTAACATTTATAATTTACCTCTCTATATAGTCAATATTAAGGTATTTATAGCCAGTGTATCTACATTGCAATCTATATTAATTTTTACTGTTATAAATGTTCCTTTTGGTGTGTTTATAATTATGTTGAATAAGTGATGTTACCCTTTTGCTTATGCAGTGAGGTTTGAACAAGCTCATACATAAGCCAATCAATTGTATAGTAATGAATACAAAATAGCTAATAATGTAATTTCTAAATTTTACCAAACTACCTTATCACTCTTTTGAGGGTCATTTTTGAAGAAAGCAATTAACTATACATTTCCATAGTATGGTAAACAACAATGGTTGATTCTCTTAGAAATACATGAAATCAAAATAAGCATAATGTCTAATAATTATTATAAACTACACTGCAACTAATATTTTGTAATATAACAAAAATAAACATAGTTAACTCATTGAGTGATATGATCAAAATGTCATAAGAAACAACTTAAAGAATAGGTTACTGTAGCACATATTATAGCATAATCTCTGCAGTTGCTTATACATATGTGTATACTGTGAGACTGATGAGGGACGACCATCCTTCATCTTCTTGAAATTGATAACTTTGCTGAAGGGTTGATAGAATCATAGACTATTTCTAAGCAACAACTACCATAAGACGTACTCTATATGCACTGATGTATTATCTGGTATAACATATTCTCTGCCTCAGCAATTTAACAATGTCTGTTTGTAGTAATTCCTTCACTTAGCTACTGTAAAATGTTTATGTTAGCAGACCACGTACATCACATTTTCCATACACTTTGATGCCATAGCAGTACTTCTTTACCAGCACAGTCAAGCTGAACACAGTTTTGTTTAAATACTTACCATTTAAAATTGAATAGCAAATTACGAGATTATTTTTATGGCCCGTAGGGCCATCACTATGATTGCTTTCCCACGGGTTCGAACTATATATATATATATAATAATAATTATATATATTTATATATTTATATTCTTGTGTCACCTACGCGAGTATGCGTTGTATGCGTTGTATGCGTTGTATACGTAATTAAGGAAGTTACATCATTCCCGGGGGGCTCGGTCAATTACTGGGCGTGGCACGTAATAGAACGCGCGCTCGAACTCAGCAGAAAGAAAGCTGCTTGTAGCTTACATAGAATTAGAAACTGGAACTACTAGCTGACTATCTACCTGCAATATATTTCTAAAGTTCTACAAGATTCTTCAGAAGGTAAAGAGAGTAGATAATCAAAATAATAACTATAATAGGCTGTTGTGTTTCAGCCATGATAAAGTCAGCCATGATTACTGAATGCTGGACACCATAAAGCAATCATAGGGATACTTTTTTTCTCTATATTCACTTGTTCAATCTCAACATGGGAATCATTTTTTGATGAATTTAATTGTTTTGTTTTGATTGGAACAATAATTCAAATAGAACAACGTAAAATGTAATACAAAAAATAGAACTGACAAAACAATTGACATGACTGTCTGAATGCATGGATCATGTATTCAAAAAAATTATCAAGGTAAGTGCTGCTATATATTACAAGAAAAGCTTATGTGGCAAATTTTGATTTTTCCCCCGCCCTTTCAAACAGTTTGTCCTCCATCTTTGTCATCAGATTGTATATATAATATGCAGAACTAAATGGCCAATTCACGGCAGAGGAATCGTACAGCTACAAGTGAGGCATTTCCTTCTTTAATATTATAAAGGTAATTCACATTCGGTAGAGACAATATATATATATATATATAGCTATAGTTAGTTATGCATCACTTTGGTGCACTGAGATTATACACATTAATGCAGATATTGCTTGATGTGATAGTCCATGTAGAGTGACTGAATCTAGTATACCTTGCACATATTTATGCCATTTGTATTAGGCAAAATCCACTTAACTTGGAAAAACTGTAGCAACCTAACTAAAGAATACCGTATTGAAGGATATTCCAAAAACTTTTAAATCTATATTTATTGTGGAGATTCTTCAACTTTGCAAATTATAACACAGTAAAAGAAGGCAGTACCAGTACTAGTGCTTGTAATTTGTACCTTAAATTATTGTTGGTTGGTGGGCATGATTAATGAACCATACTGAGGGTCTCATGTTAAAATCTGAACAAAGTTGAAGTAGGTATTCCTCCTCCTCACAACCAACCATCCTTCTTTATTTCCTCACTTCTGGGCTTGTTTATTTCACTACGCTCACACACTGGCCATTTAAGCTATAAATTACAAGTACTGGTGATGTCACTTTCGACACTGGCATTAAAAAATTGCTTCAAAAGAAGTGGTTCAGCCCTTCGGCTTTTTAAGTTACAATAAAGAGTTTCCTTTTTGTATAACCACACTGAGGTGATAGTAAGGTTGTATAATTATTTATGTAGCAATAATGTAAATCAAAGTCTCTACTGAACGTGAATGTGCAGTATCTTTTTAAATGTATAGCATTACATACCCGTATGATGCTACATGATTATATAATTCCTATATGCTAGAGACCTAAACAGTTGGTATTGATATAAAATAAATAAAATACTGCTGTATCACCTCTTTATATGAATGCATAGGTGATATGAAAATAAGTGACTTGCACATATGTAATAATTATGATCATGCTATAAAGATAAACTGTATTATGGTTGTTTGAGCTTGATATAATGTACATAAAGTAAAACCATGATCTTTAGTTACGTATATCTTAATTTAGCAGAGCACTGTGTATGGCAGTATCATTTAATATATAATCATAGTTATAGTATACACAGCTGTACAGGTGAGCCCATAGTCATGTCTATAGTCATTTGTTATGTTAAACTGGTAACTATTACATGCTATACAACTGCTGTTGTTATTATAGTAACAGAATAATTATAATTTTATGTTTATTTAGTCATTTCTGGTACTGTTAAGTGGTTTAATGTCATTAGAGGTTTTGGATTCATCACACGGTAGGTTAATTAATTTGTCTCTTCTTTTCTTATACAGTTATGCACACACAATATTACGAATGCATTTCGATGTATTATTGATTATAATTATTGTATAATAATTATTATAACTATTATTATGGAACGTAGTAATCAATTGTTGTCAGCTCTGAAATAATACGCATTATGCCATAATTATAAGACAATGAAACCCAACATCTGTTGCTATAGGGTAGAACATTTTATTATTTTCATGTAGACTAATCCAGTTTAGATTGTATGTGCATGTACATGTTGATCAATTAATACAAAACAATAAAAACACACTGTCAAAGAAAAAACAATATCATGTATATGGAAGATAGACTCAATGGAATTACATTAAGCGATGTCACTAATCCTTGTATATGAACCGTTATTGTATTCTCATTATCATATTAATGATTTCGTATGCCTCCATAGTTTGTTCTGTGTAACACTCTATAATGAACTATCATATACAATAATATGTATAGTTGATTATACTTATTTCATTAAGTTCCTTATACTGTGTCATAGTGAGCCAGTAGTTATAATTGCATTGCATATTTTGATAATTAAGTAGGTAATTTATGAGTATTATCTACCATAGTTCCATTTATATTTCATCAATTCTCTTCATGCCTAGCTCCTTTGTACTCTCTTCAATGAATTTATCAACTTCTTTGTTTCAGTGATGACAATGGAGAAGATATTTTTGTCCATCAAACATCTATCATAAAAAACAACCCAAAGAAGTATCTCAGAAGTGTGGGTGATGGAGAAAGAGTTCAATTTATAGTAATACAAGGTGCTAAGGGATTGGAAGCAGCACAAGTGACTGGTCCTAGTGGAGCGCATGTTAAAGGAAGTAAATATGCTTGTAAGTATCATTATTTGTATACTTATAATACTTATTCTATACATTTAGGCTGGTTTAACATATTGATGCAAAAAGTCTTGTGTCATGTCAGTGCATTGTATTTTAAACATAATATGCTTCCTTCATCACTATCACATGCAATATAGGATCTCTATCTTTGTGTCAGCTACATTGCATTTTGCTGATCAGTTTTCAGAATTTTATCATAACGTGATGGCAAAGTTTTGGAGTTATTATAGGAACCCTGCCTTAGCAATGCACACTATAGATTTACCAATATTGATATTGAGTTCAGATATCTACTGATGACCAATACCAATCCAGTACTACATCTACATATGCCTTTAACAGTGTTTTGCCCAGGATATTTAGAATGGTGGTTGGATTCTACATGCATTTAGTGCTGTTTATCCAGTTTATACTTAATTCTGTCTCAGTAGCCTATATATGTATTATCTGAGAGGTGGTTAATTTATTTAAGATTTATCGAAGAGGTGATTAATTCATCTGAGAGGTGGTTATTCCCGACCAGTGCCGACCAGTGCCGACCAGTTTGGGCAGAACACTGCTTTAAGTACATGATTGTTTGATTGAAAATGATCATTTCTGAATACATATGCGTGGTATCATAGCAATGTTAAAGGAAATTATATAGTGTTAACAAATATATAATTATTATTATAATTATATGTAGATATCACAAGTTGGATATGAAGTATTGTCATGAGTCCAAAGGATGAGTGGCAGTACACGTATACAATGACTGATATTTATCCAGTATGTGTGATAATTAAAAAAAAAAAAAAGTTTAGCAAATTACAGCGATCATGATAAGGAGTTTTTACAAAGTAAAAACCCAGACCAGTGATTTTCTTTAGCTCGGAAATGAGAAACATTAGTTTTGGGTATAGATAATAATTATACTCTGTGCCTTCTCAGGTTATTATTACAAATAAACTTACCCAGTTGTTATTACTTGGTAGCATGTGACTAGTAGCACAATACATCTTTCTGTCAGGTGACTTCCAGTACAATAACATAATAACATACAAAGTCATATGACTTCCAGTACAAGAACATGTCCAATTGAAAATGTGTGCCATTTGTTGTTTCCATGATCAATGAAATTTTCAATACTTCTATTGTAAATTCGGTTATATCACTCAAAACTTATCGATACGTTTACTAACAAGATATATGTATCCCTATGATTGCTTTGAGGTGTCCAACATTCATTAATCATGTCCTTAATTTTCATGCCTGAAACACAACAGCCTATTGTGATTATTTTTTGAATATCTACTCTTCTTACTTTTGCAAGTATCTTGTGAAAATCAAGGAATATATTTCACATAGAACTATTGTAGTTCCAGCAAGCTACAAGCATGCAGCTTTCTGCCGGTCTGTAGCTCATGCATACATTCTATTACATCTATTCCCAAAGGTTGACTGAGCCCTTCGGAATGATGCAGCTTCCTTAACTATGTATACAACGCATTCTCTTGCAAGTAACACCTAATGTATATAATATACATACATTAGACTCTTGGAAAACAATCATATGGATGGCCCTACAGGCCTTAAAAAATTGTGGCTGACAGATAGAGATTTACAGCTACATCACCAATACTTATTGCTTATTACACTGTACTTGACTCATTATAATTGTACATATTTTTTCTAGTGGAACGATCTCAACATTATAATTCTCACAGCAGAATTGTATCAGAAAGCCCAGAAGAACAAAAAGTTTCTTATGATAAACTGTCGCATAAAGCAGTAAACAAGTGGCCTGCTAATACTTGTGAAAGTGAATGTATCAGAAGAGATGGCATAATACGTTCTTATATAAAAAACCATGACTGGTATGTGTCTGCTGAGTTTGAACTTGTTCGTAAATTAGTGATGAACCCACCTCCGAAATGGCAGTCAGATTATTCACAATACCATTACATTTTTGATTATGAGTGGGTTATTGACAAATGGAAAGGTGATCTTGTCTACACAGATGGTAGAAACAACTTCCTTATTGTTGAAGTAAAGACTATGTACACAAATGGGGATGGAAGTGGGCATACTCGTTGTATAAAGAGAGGTAACAAGCGTAGAAATGGTAAAAAACAGACTAAGTTGTATAGCAGTCTATGGCGTGATAAGAATCCCAAAGTAAATACAATAATTGGTGTATTTGTTACGGATGATGGGAAAAAGGATGATGGATATTGGCTGATTCAGGAAATCACACGCAACTGAATGTATAATATAGGAAGTGTTTTTAATTCAGAAATAGACAAGATAGATTATTACATATATTTTTTTCATGTAATGACAGATGACTTTCATTATTTAACTGTTTATAAGATGTTTTGTTAGCTACAAATCTCAAAATCTAAAATCCTTTCTGTATGTGCTATATATGCATACAAAACATTTTGTGATGATCATCCTTATAAAATTATAATTGATGTATAATAATATTGTAAAAACCAATGCGTAAAACATTCAAGCAATTTGCTCTCATTTTATTACGCATTTTGAAAACTATCTATGTTTAACTGTAGTATAATGCCTCAATTAAAGCATGTCAAATAAATATTTACGAACAAGCCCTAACTTGACATACTAAAACTCTGCCAAAGCAGAATGAAGTTAGAATATTGTGTTCCATTGCTATAATAACATGCATGTGAATGAATTTACACCAGCCCAATCTGTTCTATCAGCCTTCGCCCTGCAGGCCATAAAAATTCCTTCCAATTAAACTGTTTTACACTATCAAGTTTTTTAGGAGTCTGCAAGGAAATTAAAATGAAGAAGCAGTACAAGTGAGTGGTCCTAATGGAGCACATGTTAAAGGAAGTAAATATGCTTGTCAGTATCATTATTTGAAATATACGTATTATAAATAAGTGCAGTTCTGTGTATTTTGGTTTTTAGCAGTGTAAGTACCTATGTAGGGTTATATGGAAGTGGTTTGTTTAATTTTGTTCCTATGTTAGCCTCCAACCATGTTCGCGTAATTAGTGGCTCGATTAATGAATACACTGATGAAATGGTGTCTAATTCAAGATCAAACCTTTGCAACTGTCTTCTTTCATACTATCTGAAGATATCATCTCAGCAATTGCACACCAGAAGTTTACTATGAATACGATTGGAATGGTGCTAGAATCAGTGTGATAGCTAAAAAAATGATTTGTCTGGAAAATAATATTAATAATAGTAATAATGAATACCGTCGGGACGGGACCCTTGCCTACGTGGCAAGGTAATACAAACTATAATTTCGAAATATAATATGCCAAAAGATTATAATTATCATTGCTCGTTTGTATGGTCATATAATAATGAGAATGTTTACTTCAGATTATAAAACCGTACTGGCATGTTAGTTTTTATAATAATATTATAATAGATATAGATATATATATATATATAATATATATATATATATAAATTATATAAACTAACATGTCACTACTTATTACTTAGTATGATTATACTAGTCTCTTCCTTGTCTATACTATAAGTCTTACATTTTAGTCTCTGTATTATCTGAAAGAAGAAAGAAAGATCCTCAATTCGTCTTGTGAAATATTCCACAAAGACAGCATAGACAGGTCCTCAAAACTGCTGACGTTCGAGTAACGTGCACAGCACATGACTTGAAATTGAAATAGGCGGAGTTTGAAAGTAATGGAGAATGCTTGGAGCCAGTACTCGATGTTGTAGCAACCACTACCCAAATTTTGTTTGCTTTTATGTAGTGCTTTGCTAGCGATAGTCATGATACAGGAGTAGTTATGTTTTGATGTGTCCAGATGCCTCCACGAGTCTTCTCAAGTCTGGAAACAGTAATCGTGAGTTATAAACATTGTGATAACTTTATAACCGAAAGGTTTAAGAAGAACTCCTACGTTATTTTTTTTCCTTGTATAATTTGAAGTCTACCAGTACCTCTTTTGAAATGTCAATGTTTTTATTTTTCCAGAAAAATTGCTAACACACACACAGACACACAGACACACAGACACACGGACACACAGACACACAGACACACAGACAAAACGATTACCGTACCCTTCCGCCTACGCTACGCGGCGAGGGTAATAATAATAATCAGAGAGTAAGGTAGTACTCTCTATGTAGGGATGACACGGAAAAACAATGGCCGCCAATACAGCAAGTGATGAGCTGAAATCTCTGGTAATATATATATATACAAGTTTCTATACACACATGCCTGTTCATATCTAGTGTTTTTATGACTACCAACACTTTCCAGATGGCCAAAGATTGTCTTTAAGGCAGAGAACCGGCGAGTGGCAAAATCTTCAGCACATTAATATTATTATTTTCCAGACAAATCATTTTTTTTGTTTGTTGAGCTATCACAATAATTCTAGCACTCTTCCAGTCACATTCATAGTAAAATTCTAGTCTTAAAGTAGCAAGATGATATCTTCAGATACTATAAAAGAAGTGAGTCTCAACGACTACGAAGAATTGATCTCGAATTGGACGCCATTTTCATCATTAATAATTTTATTATGTGGATTATGATTATCTACAATAAGGAATATGATTACTATTATACAACATACACTGTAGTAGTATTATGATTTATGAACATATAATTATTACAGTTACTATAACAATACTTCTAAAATTAGGAGGATGGCACTACGGCACTTCATACTGTAGACAACTCTATGCATGTATATTGTCTCAACTCTGTCAAAAGTCAGAGATGGAAATGCCTGTGTATGCCATCATCTGTCATCTATACTAGCAAACAAGGATTGCCTGCATGAGTATCAAAAAGCCCAGCAGGCAGATATACTGTATCTGAAGCAACAGACCCAAATTGAATAAAGGTCTCAAATGCATAACACTTACTTACACACAGTGTAATACAATTTGTGCACAGATGGTTGGAATTACGAACTGGACTTATAATTTATATATAAATATATATTTATATAATTATGACGGCAAGTTTTATATCTGACCACAGGGTGCTATATCTCATTTATAAACCTGTGGTTTACTTTGATGTTTCGCCATATCAGGATATATGTAAATAATATTAATTATGATCATAATAATACTATATTACTAATTTAATAATTACTAAGAACATATTGCTAAGAATTACAATAATAATTATTGTTATCATAATCATTATTATACTTTACATGTGTAGGTTACATATATGGACACAGTTATTATAGTGAATTCATGAAAGTATAATAATTAATATTTTATGTCGTATAGTCCAATTTAATGTTATTCTATGCATTCCTTCAAACTGTAGCTACATTATAGCCAGTTCATATTTATAATTTATGCGCAATTCCTGGAATCATGTATATAACCCTATCTCTCCTCCACTGACCATAATTATTACACAAATTATAGTGACTACATAATTAATTTATTATTATTATAATTATTATAGCTAATATGAATACAATAACTATAACATATGCATCAGATATAATATTACAATATAGTAATGTCACTGGCTAACTGCTATATACAAGAATAATGAAATTATTTTCAATAAAAGTGAAAGATGTAGGGACATCAAAACCCCCAAAGTATGCAAACAAGGTCAAACCCTACCTAAGTACAACTCTTTGTTTTTTACTTTATACTTTATAGCTACTTGTAGGGATATATGAAAGAGGTTTGTTTAATTTTGGATCCTACATTAACCTCTCTCCAGTGTTAGTACCATCACGACGTTGTTTGCATAGTCTTTTTGGGTTTTGACATCCCTACATAATAATACAAGAATGAAAAGTTTGTATATAATCTCAGACCATTATTGGTTCAATCCTTACAATTAAACACTTAATCCAGTACAGTAACTGCTACAAAATTATTATAATTATGTATGTATGCATTATAATCATTATAAGTAATGTAAAGCATAGCTAGGAGTTTGATATGTCTCCTGTTGTGGAGAAATTTTCTACAGCTATAACTGGAGGCTGTAGGGCTGAGGAGTTTATATGGATAAAGTTCAGAACACAAGAAGGTGGTATATCTAGCATATATAGTCCTATTATAACTCAACCACAGTACACAATACCTCAGAAGTTCATCATTGGCGTAGTTTAATTATAATTTATATAATAATTATACAATAATGATTATTAGGTATAATATGACTATACCTCTATATGTATAAGTTATATAATATATACATAGTATTATGTTTATGAACTGTCATTATTAATACTGTATAGTTAGCATTGAAGTCCACAGAAAAACAGACACTCTCTTTTCAGGAAACAACATGACCACAGCTGGACTCGAACCACTGACCTTTAGATCAGGAGGCTCAAGCTCCAACCACTAAGCCATGCTGCCTCCTAAAAGAGTGCACATTAACTTTGATCTAAAGGTCAGTGGTTCGAGTCCAGCTGCGGTCATGTTGTTTCCTGAAAAGAGAGTGTCTGTTTTTCTGTGGACTTCAATGCTAATATAACACCGTTAGGAGGGTTTCTCCTAATAAACTTTCCTCTATATCACTGTATAGTTGTATATGTATAAGTTATATAATATATACATAGTATTATGTTTATGAACTGTCATTATTAATACTGTATAGTTGTATATTTATAAGTTATATAATATAATTATTATATACATAGTATTATGTTTATGAACTGTCATTACTAATACTGTATAGTTGTATATGTATAAGTTATATAATATAATTATTATATACATAGTATTATGTTTATGAACTGTCATTATTAATACTGTATAGTTTTATTTAGTAATTATTATTCTAAGAATATACACACAGAATTCCTTCACACTACACTGTACCTCCTAATTCCTGGAATTGTATATACAGCACTATATCTCACCTTTACAGTCAAAAACAGCTAATAGTAGACTTCAAATACATTATAATAAAATTATAGCATAATTTCTAATACTATATAATATATATATATATATATATATATATATATATTATAACTAGCTAGTTATATGTATGATCATGGTAATATTTACAGTTATTATATTAATTTCATGTCATCATATCAACACACGCCACTGCTGTGCTCTATAAAAGCAACAATGAGAGATAAAATTTTATATTTTTTGTAAGTCCAAAAATGACCCTCTCTATGAAATATTATGTGCTTTGGTCCATTCTTCCACTCGTATTTCTGTTCGTCATTCCTATGGTTTTCGGATGTGTATGGTTCATGCTTGGATGTTGCTGCGAAGTAGAATTCATAGACAGGTTTGTCTATGGGGTTGTTAAGAGGGTCATTCATGTATCAACAAAGAAGTTGGAAAAAGATTCAGAGGAGAAACACAACACTTTATACGGTTATAAAGTTGCAAGATGGGGTATGTATTACTTCTTTTTTTTTATTGCATATATTTTCAGTGCATCTGTTGGTCTTCTTTGGAGCTAATTTTTAGTGTCCAAATCTTTTCAATGCAAACCACGTGATGATGGTCTAACCTGCTTCAATGTAGATGATTGAAAAGAGTTTGACTGTCCTCGATACCTTGTGCAGTCTACTGATGATAATGCTACTGACATTAATATTAACATTGTATGTTACAAATTTGCTTTTGCTTATGGTAGAGCATTCATCGGTGCTGCTGGACTATTTGCAGGTTGTACAGCTGCATTTGGTGGCATCAGCTTCACTGTTTTATTGTTCTCTACTTGTGTAGCTAATTGCTGCAAGGAGATATGTCCTGAAAAGATACGTTTATATATTTTACCTACTATTGCAGTATTTCAATTTGCAATTGGAATAGCTGTAGTTATAGTATGTGGTATCTTAGTCTGGTGGTTTTTTGTACCTTTAAAACCAGAGTCATCTGAATATGTGAATCTCGCTTTTGTAGCCATTACAGTATGTTATTCACTTAATTTTCCATGGTGGGCATTTCAAAGCAAAGGTAGTGATGGCAGTCAAGATACACGTAAAGGTGAAAGTAATGGTACTTGTGATGGATGTCAAAAATATCGGTTTGATACAGTGAATAAATATTAATACTTTAATTCATAATTATTGTCGTAAATTAAGTTAACAATAACATTATTATTATTATTCTTAATATAAAATACACTTGTGATGTAAAAAATTTATGTTCTTGTAATTTGTTTTAATCATAACGATTATTATCCATATAAAATCATATATATGTCCATAGACGCTAGGGAAATATAGATAAAATTTAGTTTTTGTCCCACACTGTGGAATGTATTCAAATAAAACAGCACAGTTTGTCAGTTTCCATCTTTGTCCTCAAATTGTGTATGCAGAACTAAATGTCCACTACACAACAGTGGAATCGTTGAGGTATTTCACTCTTAATTATTAACACGGCAAGAACAAAATTGTTAAAATAACTATTTTATTGGTTAGTACAGTTGCAATGATGTAACAATTAGTAGTTGTCAGGATTTTTATGGATACACACATGCTAAAGCAAAAACTACTTTGTACTAATTATAACCAATTAGTTGAAGCAGTATACTCATTTCATACGAACAGCCCAAGCCACTTCTTAAAAGTTATTGTATCTGCCAAAATAAAAGGGTTTGGAAACACATAATTTAATTTATTTTAGTGTAAATGTTTATGCTTGGTGCACATAATGTCATAGTTGTGTCAACCTCCTGTATGACAAACTAGATTCAAATGTATGCTATTCATAGCAACTGTACTGACCAATAAATTGGTTACTTTGACAATTAAATTTTTGCAGTGAAGGTACTTCAAATTCAGCAAGTTTTTAATGCAAGAATCTCTTGAATGCAAACCATGTGATAAAGTCTAACCTGTTTCAATTGTAAAAGATAAAAAAAGAGTTTGACTGTCCTCTATACCTCTCTCAGTCTACTGATGATGATGCTACTCACATTAACATTTTGTATTACAAATTTGTTTTTATTTTGTATTAGGCAAGATTGTCCACTCAGACTTTAAGAACAGTACTAATTAAGCTAAGAATATCAATGAAATCTCTTCTAATAAGACATATATATAATTTAGATATGTATACTATATAGCACTAAGATAAATCAAAGCCTGTACTAAACATGAATGTGCTGCAGCTTTTTAAAAAAAATGTAACACAACAGCTAGTATTAGATTAATAAAGTGTTACATATACCATTATGTTATCTGCATGAAGCCATAAGCATGCAAGCTGTTCGTACAATCATTTTTCTCAATGTGTAATATTAAGTGCACAATGCATAAATGTTAATACATTATAGGATATACTACAGTTAACTGTTATTTGACTTCACGGCTAGAGTCTCGGCAATGGGTCTTTGAAGAAATTAATATCATTAAAATCGTCATGAAATGATCCCACTATGACACCAGAAGGTTTGGGAAATAAAAGAGGTGCACAACAGAAGAGGTTTGGTTCAGTTTGGAACCCTAACTACATGAGACTCTAAGGTACAGTGAATTTGATGCACTGCTGGGACTCTAATGAAGAATATACTGTTCCCATTGCCAGGACTCTAGATGCTGTGATTTAAGAGCCAGATATTTTATCCTCTATCAGATGGACGATGACTTAATTTTTTTGGTAAAGATCAAAGGGAGCAGGATGCATGCATGAATGATGTAAGCCCTCAAACAGATGGTGTTTGTCACCTGAAATGTGAGTCTTCAAAAAAATGATAAATGTTTCTTGGTCATTATAGATAAAGCGACTTCGGAGCTGATCCAGAAGATGTCACTGAAATGGAATTTACCCAAGAATCTGTCAGTAGTTCCTAGAAATGGCGAATCAATTTTGGAAGTTCTGAAATAGTCTCTTGCAATTCACAGAACCACTATGAGAACTATTCAGTAAGAGCCATACAATTATCATGAAATAATTGATAATCTATTAATAACAATAATTGCTTAGTAGTATTAATTTGCAAAATGGAGACTGTTAGTATTTTTGTATGCTTGTATTTTACTTTCATGCCACACCTCTTAGCCTCCCCCCCCCCCCCCCCCCACCATAATTCTATGCAGCACACTACAAAAAACAATAGGTTTCCTGATGTTCGTCAAGAGAAACCTGTAAGGAGACATGACAGAAATTTTGTAGAATCCACTAGAAACATGAAGACACGGGATGTTTCTCAAGATAACATGGAAACATGCTGTGTCTATATTTGCGTTTTCTTAAATACTTATAAAAAGAGTTTCTGTCATGTTTCCTTACAGATTTCTCTTGATGCTTATCAGAAAACCTGCTATTTTTTGAAGTGCACTGTATACCCTAATTTAGAGTGGAATTATTTGTAAATCAGAAATCAGATGGAATTATCAGTGTCACTGCACATGTACTGTATAACTCTTGATAGACAACAATCTGGAAATAGAATTTTAGATACTACTTCTTTAAATCCTAGACAGTATACGAATCTTTGTAAATAATTTCATCCATATAAAGTATTGTCTCTAATGATATTCATAAAGAAGTTAAAATTATTCATTTGAGCTGGTAAATTGATCATTGTAATTATGAATAAATGCTAACTTTCACTCAAATTGAATAATCACTCAAATGAACATCTCCTAAACCTTCCTTTACAAGCACTCCCCCACACTTACCCTCTCCTATCATTTTTTTCCTCCTCCTGTGATTACTCTTCCACAACCTGTTTTTAAAAATTTAGACACATCTGCACTGAAGACAATATTGCAAGGCTTTGAAAAGGTATAATATATTGCCTATGAGATGCAAAATTAATAATATTGTTTTCGACTAATGACTATGGAAGACCTACTGGACCAAAAATTTGCTCCAATTAATGATAGCCTTGAGAACTTTGAATCAGATATCTCCTCAATAAGGAAAAGTATTGCTAGTCGCAAAAAGGAAAAACAGGTAATAGTTTAATTGCATTCCATATGTGTATTATTTTTCATTATCCATCTGCATTCTTTTTCTGTTCCTTAACAACAGTCACGCTCACTTAAGGTTGAATTAAATATCTGGGTTTTTTTTATTCTAATATTCTCTCTTTCCTAGTGCCTGATAATATTGGGAAGGTGGTTGCGGAATACTTTATCACACATCAGTGGAAGGCAAAAAGGTTTTTATTCAATTACAAACACAAGAAAAGGCCACAAATTTGGACAGCATTCTAGCTTGCATTCCAACAACACCATAAAAACTGGCACTGAAGTTATTGGGTGCTGTCTTTACAGTAGAGGAGTTGAAAGTTGGGACCTACTTGATCCTATAATTTTACATGGAATTAGATGTATGGGCTTTATACATAGAGTTATATATATATATATATATATATATATATATATATATATAAATACATGTGTATATATATATATATATATATATATATATATATATTCACTTCTATAGGTCAAATTAATTACAGTTACTCGCTACATAATAAAGTAAAGGAGGATGAACATTGGAGGGAGATAGTGAAGAAAAATTGGAACCTGAAGTGCAGAGACTGCAAAAGCAAAACCAGACCTGCCTTGATTTTATGAAATCTAATATAATTATTAATTTTTACACAATTAATAATTTTTAATTAAGTAAAAAAAAAGTTTCATTGTTGATAAATATAACACTCAATGTACATGTCTGGTTGTGAGCATGTAATGTTTTTTTTTAGCAATAAAATTAGCTCTAAACAATGTTGCACTCCTTGTTTTACGATTCTCACCTCTTTGTGCTATACTGCCTATATAGCATATTATATACTTGTTATAAAAATTGTTCATCTTTATACTGTAGTGTTCACAGTTCGCTCCAACTTACTGCACTCCTCAGACATCATATCATTCTGCAAGTTCCACAGTTGATTCCTCAACAACAACTTTGTTCACATTCAAAAAATAACTGAAGTGAAATAACAAATGAAATCAATATTGATTGTTCAAATGGAATAAACCCTATTTTTGCTCTAATCAGTCTTCATAAACTGAACTCCAAGCAAGCAACAACAAAAAAACAACATTCGTTCATGCATTCAGTTGACCAGCTAGCAACACTAAATTATGACTGGTTTTGGATTAACCTGGTTCACAGTGTAGAATATAGTCTTTCTCAAGTTTGTCTTGCTAATAAATTATATGGTATGTTCAAGATCTTTACTAGTAATATATCAGCATTCTAGATGTAATTATCTTTTCTCTAAATAATTATTATAATTTAGCACACATAATTATAATAATTATTTAGAGAAAAGAATAATGCCACGACAAAAGTGAAAACTCCAATTTCACTTTTTGAGAAGACCAGAGTTATTTTATGCTGTCCGTTGTGAATGCGATTGAACTTATATAGGAGAAACCGGAAGGAATTTCAAGATTAGGATGAGGGAACATGAGATCAGAAATGGGGATCAAAATAATGCTATATCTCTACATGTTAATTCTACAAGTCACAGCATTCTATGGGACAAGTGTGAAATTGTTGCAGTGGAACAAATTTAAAGAAGAAGAATCAGATAAGCTATTTTAATAAAGTACTCCCAACACAATCAATAAGACCCTGGAGTACATGTACATCAACACTTCTTGGGACACTGCCTTACCACAAAACTTTATGTCTAACTTTATACTCTTTGTACCATCATTGTCAAGCCCTGTTATTTTTGTGTACCCACAATATTCTACTTTTGTACCTTCTGTACTGTCATTGTTTATACTTTTCTTTATTTTGTACCAACATGTTGTTGTCACCTGTCATATATCCATCTATAAATAAGCTGTTTTGGTTTTATGTTTCTTATACTGCTAAAGAAGACCTTCTGGGTCGAAATAATTAGATTAAATTTCTATACCATGTTAATAAGACTTAATAATCAACTCCACTGAATTACAACAACATGGTAGTAATTAGCTAAGTGTATATCTACAATATTATCTACAATATGTTAAGTGCTTGTACATGGTTGGGCAAAATATATATATATACACTAACGTGGAATTTTGATGAAACTTTGTGACTCCTTTCAATTCATTGTCATCATCGAATATATACCAAGTCTGAGATGACATTCACATTCTAGCTCCACCTTTTTCTGTAATTATAATTAAATTTATAATATTACTACAATAATAATTATTATATAACTGAAAAAATGTCTGCAATTGTTTTCTTTCGATAATAACCACAATGGCTGTCTTCCAGTACATATGTAGCGAAGGTTCTCCACTGTGGGAGCATTGGTTATAACGATGTGTGATACAGCAGTGCAAATATTAGTAAAGCACATAATAATATAATTTATATATAATACATAAATATAATTAAGGTGGTACTAGGGAGTGGGCGGATGCGACTCCAATCACTTTTAAAATACAATATAATATGAGTAAAATTGGATGTAATACCAACCTTCATATCTTCTAATCACCTTTATAGTGTCCTGGAATTGATAAAACGTATATAAAATCTCCATTCTTCCAATTAAGGTGGTATTAGGGAGTGGGCGGATGCGACTCTAATCAGTTTCAAAATAGAATATTATATAATATGACTCTAACCTGGTGTAATAGCAACCTTCATATCTTCTGATCAACTTTATATTATCCTGTAATTGAAGAAATATGGTTAAAATCGCCATTTTTCCAATCGCAATAAGTACAGAACCATGAAAGCCATGCCTACCAATCATGGCGTGCACCAAGTACAATGTATTTTGAGAAAACAAATAGAGCCGTTTTCTGAAAATTCATTTTATTTTTATAGTTACTAGAGGCTGAAGAAAGCTGAATTCTGTAGCTTTTCACTGAAACCATAAAATCTACCTTTCTAGGCACTATCAAACTCCGATCTTTCTCAGAGAGCAACTACAGTTACCCTGCCAGGGTTTCCTAACCACCACCCCCTCCACCACCCGATAAACATTTAGGCCCAATAATTACACTCCCGGGTGGGTGTGGCTTCCAAAAGATACAGAATTGAATCAGATTGTATGCAGCAAGAAGCTGGCAAGACTAGAAACTGATTGGAGTAGCATCCGTCCACAGAAAAGACTACAACCTTAATGATAACAATTGCAATTTAACTTAAAGTAGTGGTATTGGATATAGTTCTTTATATTTATAATTATGAATTTCAAGATACATAATTAAACTTTTGATGTGTGTTGCTATAGTGAGGGTTCCAAGTTATATAAATGCTGTGTTTGTGTAGAATAAACCATAGAAATTTCACAACAACAATTACAACTTGCAATTATTATGGCCCATAGGGCCATCCCTATGATTGCTTTCCACGAGGTTTAAGGTTGTAGTCTTTTCCGTGGGCGGATGCTACTCCAATCAGTTTCTAGTCTTGCCAGCTTCTTGCTGCATACAATCTGGTTCAATTCTGTAATCTGTATCTTTTGGAAGCCACACCCACCCAGGGGTATAATTATTGGGCCTAAATGTTTTCAATGTAGTTGCTCTCTGAGAAAGATCGGAGTTTGGAAAGGTAAATTTTATGGTTTCAGTGAAAAGCTACAGAATTCAGCTTTCTTCAGCCTCTTGTAACTATAAAAGTAAAATGAATTTGCAAAAAACTGCTCTATTTGTTTTCTCAAAATGCATTGTACTTATTGATGCACGCCATGATTGGTGGGCGTGGCTTTCTTGGTTTTGTACTTATTACGATTGCAAAAATGGACATTTTTTCAACACTCCAGACCAGTATAAAGATCATCAGAAGATATGAAGGTTCCTATTACACCAGGTTAGAGTCATATTATATAATATTCTATTTTGAAACTGATTGGAGTCGCATCCGCCCACTCCCTAGTACCACCTTAACAGTTAAACTTAGCAGTATCATTAATTAAGAAAGTTAACAATGTATATATTTATTTTTTGTTGTTTCCAGTATGCGTTGTATACGTAGTTAAGGAAGTTGCGTCATTCCCGGGGGGCTCTGTCCATTATTAATGGGTGTGGCGCGTAAAAGAACGCGCGCTCGAGCATTACCGACCAGCAGAAAGAAAGCTGCCTGTAGCTAAGTAGCTTACGTAGAAACCAAGGGCGTAGCTAGCAGTAGGCTAGGGTAGGCTTTAGCCTACCCTGAGATTTTGAACTTATTTCTTAATTACTTCTCAAAATATTGTATATAATAAAATTAAAATAAATTATATACTTACAGGATAAAAAATATGTTGGAAATATAATTGTTTTCCAGACAACTTTTGATTCTTTTCCGTAAATACAGCTGAGATCACTTCTATAGCGCCATATTAAACGAATAGGCTAGGTTAGTCAATTGTTAACATGTTACGAATATTATTAATTGACCACACCCATCATAAATGATTAATTAGCTAAAATTTTCGGCGCGCTGCGCGCGCCATTTACTTTTAGCCTACCCTATTCATTCTTCCTGGCTACGCCTTGGTAGAAACTAGAACTAATAGCTAGCTATTCTGCCTGTAATATATTCTACAAGGTCCTTTGAAAGGTCAGAAGAGTAAATAATCAAAATGATAAGCCATGATTAGCTACTGAATGCTGGACACCATGAAGCAATCATAGGGATACTTTTTTTCTCTATATACACTTGTTCTAATTATATTTAATTTACTATGACTACGCTAAAATAACCTTTGGTAGTTTAAACTGGTTAAATACCTTTTTGCCAGTGATTATGTTATTTTAATTCTCGGCTTTTGTCTTTAGCTTCTGAATATTATGACACCTCCAACAGTTAATTAAACTAGTGTTGTTTCAGTATGACAATAATGACCACTAGTACTAAATGTCCCCATGATTGGCCAATATTCATTTTAGTTTGTTATAGGGCTGGATGATATTAGCGATAGTATATGACTATCTTTATCATCAGTTTTACTATGATGACAATGAAAGTTAAAAAATGATAGTTGAGATGTGATTACGGGATTGTGTATGACATTGTCTTGTCTCAACATACCCACAACCATGTGAAGAAACATCGAAGATGGTGAGGAATATTTCTAATGAGATTGATCTTGACAAAGTGCTGGAGATTTTTCTATTGGAGGGCACACTAAGAGTGATGTATAGGAGTACTTAGTTTCTCTGCTACAAGTGGAAAATACTCAGAATTCACGATAGTAGTATTCACTGTTATTCAAGTATCTAGTAAATATCGTGATCATAGTTAAACATTCACTATCGCCCCGCTCTAAATTGTTGTAGTTATTACAACACATATGTAATTTATTTATAGTTTAATTAACTAAAATTTGCAATGCCGGGGTTTACTTACTAAAACAACAGTACATTAATCATTTAACCTAAAATTATGTATACATATTATAACTATAATGTTTGTCAAAGCTTTAAACACATATTGTTACAGTAATACATGCTTAACATACATGATCAGACCACATAGGTAATACAAAAATTATAATTATTATCATTTTCACAGGGGCTACAATTCCAATGTGGTATACTGCTCTAATTAGAAAGTCATCTCCTTCCATTCCACCATTTGTGATAAATGTATCAAATTTTACTGACTACAAGACACTTAATGCTGATTATTACAGTGCACCATTTTATTCAGCATCTAATGGTTACAAGATGCAATTAAATGTTGTTGCTAATGGTCATAGCAAATGCAAAGGCACACATGTTACAGTGTTTGTATACCTCATGAAGGGTATTAATGATGAAACATTAAAATGGCCCTTTACTGCAGAAATCTCGATTCGCCTTCTCAATTGGAGAGAAGACAAAGGACATGTGAAGGCATAATACCTTTCAATGATAACACTCCTTTAGAGTGTTGTTCAAGAGTAGTTAAAGGAGAGAGGGCACCTGATGGTTTTGGTCACTTTGATTTTATCTCGCACGATGAATTAGGTTATAACACAAAAGCAACACAGAATATCTTAGCAGTAATACTCTCTGTTTTGTAATCAGTAATGTTTCCATACCTACAGGTAAGAGAATTATAATATTTTGCAAATGTTGTATTATTTACATAAGTGTAAATATGTACAACTACAAAAGCTCGAACATCTCAAAACAGTTAATATTTGTTGCTGCTATTGTGCCTGGTTTTCCTATACCTGTGATTTAGTAAAGAGTATTACATAAACATCACCCACATACTGTAAATATGGTTATTAACCTCTTCATGCATACTTATACTATAAACCATATACTTTAATTATATCATTTTTGATCAGTTATATTATAACCATTTATAAATTCATTCAAACTTACATATCACTGATAACAGTACAGAACATGGCCTATAATTATGTAAATACTCAGAAGTGTTATGTATTGGCTATTATTATATTTATTATCATAGGTACTGATGTACCAAACTGGTATATCCCTCCTGAGACTCAATCTCCACACCTCCTCCCTCCATGTATCATAACAATGTTCAATTTTAATGAACACCAACGTGTTAGTGATATGTGGCACAGTCAAGCTTTTTACTCTGAATCAAGTGAGTATAAACTACAACTACGAGTCTACGCTAATGGTTTTGGCACTGGTGAATTGGCCATTACATAGTGAGATTTCTCTTCAAGTACTCAACTGGAGGGAGGATAAGGGACATGTGGAGACGATCATTATCCACTATAATGCACCAATAGCATTATGTTAAAGAGTGGTGGATGGAGAGTCAGTATTAGGTTCAATGAAAAATCCTCAAGTCATCTCACACAATGAATTAGAATACAATGTTGAAAGCAACACCCAATATTTACATAATGACACACTTTGTTTTAGAGTGTTTAAAGTGACCGTACATAGAGGTAATAATCATATTTTCATGCTGTGGAGGTATGGGTGTTTGGTATAACATGTCAAGAGAATTTACAATACTACTAATTTAAAGCTCATTCTAGCATATTACCCAACCATAACTGAAATGTCTGTATGAAACACTGTAAATGTATGTATAAAATGGAGAATTGGCTGTAACATCATAATATTACACACAACAGCATCGAATTAATGATGTACCAATAAAAATTATACTGAAGCTTCAAGCCTTCATTTGTTTAGTCGGCATAATTTATGGAGATTTATATTTTCTATTTTGTTAACTATTTTACGTATTACAATGCATTATTGTAGGTACTTATCTACCAAGCTGGTACATTCCTCCCAAGACTCAGTCCCCACACCTCCTCCCTCCATGTATCATAACAATGTTCAATTTTCATGAACACAAGCGAGTTAATGATGTGTGGGATAGCCAACCATTTTACTCTGAAATAAGTGGTTACAAACTACAACTAATTGTTGCTGCTAATGGTTTTGGTGCTTGGAAAGATACACATGTAAGTGTAGGTGTGTATCTTATGAGAGGAGAGAATGATGAGAGTTTAAAGCGGCCATTAAATAGTGAGATTTCAATTCAACTACTGAACTGGAGGGAGAATAAGGGACATGTGGAGACGATTATTGACCACTATAATCTACCATTGCAAGATCGTATAAGAGTGATGGATGGAGAGATGGCACCAAATTCAAGGACTATGTTTACATTGCTCTCTCACATGGAGCTGCACTACAATGCTGAAGTGTATCTCCATAAGGACACACTGTGTTTTAGAATGTCTAAAGTGACTGTACATAGAGGTAATAAAACATTTGTAATAAAGCATTTGTATAATATAATTATTATTATTCGATAGGGCAAGATGTACCTAGCTGGTATATTCCTACCCCTTTAACAGAGTTCCCTTACCCCTTCGTGTACTCTCACTATGTACAACTTTAGTGAGCACAAGAGAGTTGGTGATGCATGGATGAGTGAATCGCTCTACACAAAACCTTGTGGATATAAATTAGGATTACAAGTCATTTCTAGTGGTGGTAGTTATGGTACAGGTACACATGTTGGTGTTTGTGTTTACCTCAAAAAAGGTGAATATGACGAAAGTTTGAAATGGCCATTGAATGGGGAGATTACACTTCAACTACTCAACTGGAGGGAGGATTAAGGGACATATGGAGATGACTATTGAACATTTCAAAACACCAATAGAGCGTCGTACTAGAGTCACAAGAGGAAATGCAGCATATGCTGGAAAAGCATTACCTAACTTCATATCTCACAATGATCTAGAGTATAATGCTAATTATAACACTGAATGTATTCATAATGATAAATTGTGTTTTGTAGTATCTAAAATAATTACATATTTTATATAGAAACACTGTATTACATTTTAGTTATTACCATATACTATTATAATAAATGATTTATGAAAATTTGACTTCATGATTTTGAAAATTCAACAGATTTTATTTATGAAGGAGTACGAGAAGATGCAGGAATACACAATTATAGATAGACTCTACTGACTGAGATATTAAAATAATTGTTGTCCCGTAGTATTACAATATTATACAGTAGGAATTGCAGAAGATCTTTGTGATGGCCCACAGATAAAGCTGTCTTACTCAGTTTAATTCATGTTGATCTCCTTGGAGGTGTATTCAATTCTGTATGACTTTAATTAATGTTCATTTGTGATAGAGATTGATGATCTTTTTTCAGTTGTCTTCTGAGACAACTTTGCTATTACAATTCACTTGTGAAGGGATGATTTAGTTGCAGGTGTCATATAAATTATATATACACTACGGTTGTATGAAGGTTAATTAAAGAATGCACTGTTAGAGAAAAGGTGTACACATACACCACAAAGGGTGTACCACATGCCAGTCTAATACTACCCCCTTAGGGTGTGCCTTTGGGTGTATGATGTCGCTGATGAAAGTGTGGGTTGTTATGTTAAGGGTGTAAATTTTTTTGGGAGTGTAAAACAATTATAGAACATAATAATTATATACAATGAAACTAAAATAAGCTGTCAGTAATGAAGTAAAAAGTAAAGATCAAGTCAAGCTTAATATACATGTACAATACTGTACATATACACTGAAACTGAAAAACAAGATCAAATAAAAGTTGCTATACATCTACATGAAAAATAAAAGAACAATTAAAAGTCAAGCTTAACTATATAATACTACATGTAAACATTATGCACAAGAGTAAGATGAATCCATATATAATTACAATGTTATATAATTATAATATTTTTTTATGTAAACCTTTTCATCACTGTCACTGCTTCTCTCACGCATTTCGGAATGCTTTGGGTATCTTCAATACCCATAACATACCTCTGTAGAAAGATTAGTACAGGATGTGCTAGTTGTGTATAAGCAATATTAAAGGAGTAGTAGGCTCCAAACAGGTAGAGCATTGCGTTGATGAAGTTGTCTGTTGTAATGAACACTTCCCTCTCAACAACAACGACAAAATTGTTCTTCTCTGCTGACTCCAGATGCAAAAGAAAGGGTACATTCTTGTTCATTGACAACAGCTGTTGCTCAATGTTAATGGTATCCTAAATGAAATAATTATAATTGAAAGTTAAACACAACATGCATGCATGTATTGTGTTTATCCAATAATTAAATCAACTCTTACTGGAAATGAATGAATAATAGTAGCCATTTCCCTCCTTCTGGCAATTAGTAACTCGCACAAGAGTTTCAGGCATATCACACCCACCTTGTCTGAAATTTCCAGGAGGAAAAAAAAAACAATAATAATTACAGCTGGATACAAGTTAATGCCTTGTAATTTCTTGTTACAACAATTCACTACATGTAAAAACATGGCATATTGTTACAAGAAGTAAATAAAGGAATTATTACTCCATTTAATGCCCAAGTTTTTAAACATGATTTAATACCATAATGTTGCAGTTTTGCTGCATGCTCCTTAACAGTGCTATGGGTTAATGCATGTACACACTGTATTACCCTGCAAGTTTAGTTATATCGCTATATTTTCATGTAGAATACCGTGATACTATATTTGTGAATACCGTGCAGCCCTAGTCACATATATAATTATAATAAATATACAATTTATAATTACGAATATACAATACCTTCATCATTTGATGAATCAGCAGAGTCGTATTCGGCCAGTAATGCAATAACCGTGATTCGGTTGGTTGACTCGACTCTTGCATACTGTGTAATACGATTTCTCCACAGCTCCCAATTTTCAAAAAGAGAGTGCAGTCGTCCATCTAGTTTTAGCAAGGATCGAAACTCTTGTTTCAACTACAGGTTATAAAATTACAAGAAATGTTTAACAGGGTTACATACAAGGAGGGGGGATATTCTCCTCCTAAGATTTTGAACTATATACATACATTAATATATTAGCAATAATACAATGTAAGTTGACTCAAAAATGGCATTAGAACCAACCATGAAGAATGTATGAAACAATTTTGTTTTCTTGGGGCATGCTCCCAGACAGAACATTTACATACACCACTACCCCCATACCCCCCAACTTCGAATCCTGTATGAAGCCCTGATCAAGGTGATTTTAACTAAAAATTTTTTTTACCACTTTTGAGTGTTTTAAAGCAGGATACTTGGAAAGCTTTGCACACACTGTGTTGTAAGCTTCTTTAGATGGGTAGTGAGTGTGAACCCACATTAAAGCTGCAAGTGTCTGTATAATTTCGGTTTGGCAACTCTGAGTAAGTATACCAGTCGAAATACACTCCATTGTTCGGGATGAGAATGAGTCAGGAAGCTTGAAACCTTGAAGCCAGCTCTCACAATCATCATACGACTTTGTCTTCAAGTTCTGGAAGAAAAAAAAAAAGAATTATAACTGTTGTTTGTTGTAATGTCATAATTACTATGTTCATGATTTTGAAACACAGCAGCTGGATAATATAATTATAATAGTTCCATACACATTAAATGTTTAATACTATCTACAACGATAATTATTTCAAAAGGAAAAGCAAAAATATTTCAATCATACCCTTGGATTGAGTGGAGTAGAAACTTTTGTGGGCTGATGTGACTGCTGTATTTGTTTTAGAGCAATTCTGTCTGATAGACGTGGAGCAACTTCTTTTAGATTATCTTCTGAAAGCTCCATAAAGATATCTCCACTTACGCCATTTTCCTGAATTGCTGTTGTAACGTCTTGAGGTAAACCTTTTTCAATAAGAAAATAGTTGAATTCGTCAACAGAAAAACCTTCTAACGCCTTTTCTTCTCTCCTTTCCATCTCTTAAAGATTCTCTTTGCAGCTGCACTTTTTCACATGTCTATTGCGCATGCGCCAAATATTCAACACTTTCACGTGACGTGGTTATGGAAACTGTTAAGCAGTGTCAACTGTGTAGTTTCAGGACAACTTCTATGTCGTTTCTTTTGAGACACTTAACTGAAGTTCATTCAAGTAAGCCAGGATTCAGTTTTGTATGTGGACTTAATAAGTGCCAAAGGAGATACCAAAACATCACTACCTACAAGCACCATGTCTATTCTCGTCATACTCAAACTCATACCAACCTTCAACTCGGTAGCAATGATTGCAGTAATGATGCTGAAGATGCCATTGATGATGTTATCATTAACGCAGATTGTGATGACTCTGCAGACAACAGTGATGAGGAAGTTAATCTTGAGGATGAATATGAACTTATGGGTAATGTTGTATAATATAGTTAGTGTCAACTGTAATACACAGCACCTCATTAATATTCATAGGGCGTATTGTCGATCCTATAGTCTAGGGAGAGTTAGGGGTTCAATCTGTATAATTTAACATGCCAATACAGGTGCTAAAACCCTTTTAGTAAGCCTAAAATTAATTAACTATAACTAACTAAATTAGTGAGCCTAAAATTAATTAACTATAACTAACTAAAAGTGGTCATTATTGTCAAACTAAAACAACACTAATATTATAGTTGATCCTATAATATATATATTTGTACAATTTTTATCACATAATAGTCATATTTTAACAGGTCTTGTTTTTTTTCTTTCTATAGATGACCAAAGTAGTGTGGTTTCAAATTCAGATGCTCTGAAGAGAGCAGCAGCTAAGTGGATATTAAAGATCAAAGAAAAACACAAAATATCACAAGTGGCAATGGAATCAATCATTGAACATGTAACAGATCTCTTCCAAATATATCTGTCAGACCTTCACAATGTAACAAAAGCACAACTGAGGAATTCTCAAGTCAGTGATGAAATAATCTTATCACTTGATCCTGTGTTTGATGTTGATGGACAGTATGGAAGACCCTTCAAGGGACTTGAGTCTGAATACCGCCAACTGAAGTATTTCAAGGAAAAGTTTGCAATGGTGGTAAGAGTTACAATATTTAATAATGTCATAATTACATAACATGTATATCATGTACCTTGTGATTTGCTACAGGATCCTAAAACAATTGTATTAGGATCTGAGAGAAAGATGAGAGGAAGTGGAAGTAAGAGGCAGTGTGTAGAGGTAAAAGATGAAATGAAATATATACCACTACTTTCAACACTTGAAAGATTACTGCAAAACAGCAATTTGTTAACTGAGGTAAACTACTGTATATTGTATACATGCAGCTGTACACTGTACTTGCTATTGTATATGTACACGCAGTGATAGTTAACTATAATTGTAATAGATTGAGAAAGGTCACAAAAGCAAGGATACAATTCTGAGAGATTATTGGGACGGACGAAAGTTCTCTAAACATCCACTTTGCAGTGTCAGTATTCAGTGGCTACAGGTAACATTAGCATCCATGCACACTATCATAATTATCTAATATAATACACATACATGTAGGTGTTTCTGTATTATGATGATTTAGAACTATGTAATCCACTTGGATCTAGAAGAAGTGTTCACAAAATTGGTAATAATATATTTAAGATCAGTGCTTGATGAGTTACAATACTTTGATATTGCTACTGGTGCATTGATACCAGATGTAATGCATGACATACTGGAAGGTGCATTACAGTATGAAGCTAAGCTCTTATTGCGGCAGTTCATCTGCTGCGATAACTATTTTACTCTAGATCAGTTGAATCAGCAAATTGAAGCATTTGACTTAGGCCACACTGAAGTAAAGGATCGTCCATCAACCATTTCTGCAAAAACTATTAGTGACAAAGACAATTCTTTGAAGCAGAGTGGTAAGTAGTGTCATCATCTTGTGTCATACATGTATTAATTGAACATGTCAATATTTCAGCTAGTCAGATGTGGCTATTAGGTCGACTTCTACCACTGATGATAGGTTACTGGGTACCAGAGGAGGATGAGCATTGGCTGTCATATCTTCTTCTTCTTGACATCGTCGACATCCTTTTTGCTCCCGACATTTCTCCAGAGGACATATCCCTTTTGTCAGTACTTATTGAAGATCATCATAATGAGTTTACAGTCATCTACCCCTCCAATCCTGTCATCCCTAAGATGCATTTTATGGTTCACATGCCAGAATTAATTCGACAGTAAGTCCGATGTAATATTTTTATGTATAATCATGAGCCCCAACCTAAGGGCTTCTGGTATAATATGAAAATTAATATTGTCCATACTTTCTTATTTCTAGATATGGACCTTTGAAACATCACTGGACCATGCGATATGAATCCAAACATTCTTATTTCAAGCGCCTTGCTAATTCCCTTGGAAACTACATTAATATTTGCCACACACTTGCACTGAGACATGAGCAATTACAATCTTACCTTCGTCTGGATGATTCTTCATTCTCTGTTGACATTGAGGTTGGACCTGGTATGTATATTACTATCATAAGGACATAAACTGATGCATGTATTATATTGTGCTCATTAGGTAATGTAGTTACAGTGCCAAGTGGATTTCCAGTTGGTAATGAAGACTCTCATCCGTACAAGTATGTAATTTATATAACTTATACCCAATGCATATGTGATCACTCTTAGTTGAGCCCTTTGTATAATGTAATTTATTTTAATTATGTCATCTAGGTCAAAGTGGGTAAAAGTCTGTGGTACCACATATAAAAAACCTTGTGTCATGGTGGTAGGAATTGATGAAGAGTTTCCTTTATTTGGAAAGATAACTAGTGTATACATTATTGATGAAATCATTGTGTTCAGTGTGTTACTATTATACACATGTTCGTACAACCCACATTACCACGCTTTTGAAGTAAAAAACAGCACTGAAATATGCTTTGTGCAATATGAGAACCTTGTTTCACATATCCCCCTTCATTTGAAGAACAACTGTGACAGTCTAATGGTTCCAATAAAGCATCGTCTTACTTTTTAATCTCATTTTTGTATTCTTTGTAATTACACATAAGATTTGGTTGTTTCTTCATACAAGATTTATTGACAAAGGTGTGGTTATCTACATCTATATACATTGTACTTTAAACGCCATGCGCATTAGCTATTTGGAAAAAAAAAAAGAGTAATGTAGATTCTGGGATCGAACCTGGTACTCTTGGTGTGATAGCCCTAGGTGTACGCCACTTGGCTAAGATGTACATATTAAAATGGAGATGATATACAAAGAGAATAAAGACTGTGTGCAATGGAAAATTATTTATATAGAGCTGTGTTATCTGTATAATTAGTAGTATCAATCACTACTCATGCATGCATAGTATTGTCATTGGTATTATTTGCTCCCTGGTTGACAACATTCACACCTTTGACAAACCAAAAGGTACTCCTTCCATTATTTTACCCCCCAAAACCACATCATACACCCAATGTGAGCTTCTACACCCTTGTATACTACATCCCTGGTGTATATGTACACCCCATTTCTAACAGTGTGTCAAGTTCGTAGGAGGTGAGGTCTGATTGTGTTCAGAGCTATTGGTCACAAAACAGTACAGAACAGTACTATAGTTCATCATAATCTAACACAATTTTATACCAAAAACAGCACAAGAATTGAGAGGAATACCAAACATGTGCCAGTGGTGTGTGTATACTAACATATAACCTATCACCAGCTGCATCTTGTGGACATTGAAAGTACATGGGAGCATGAAAACAGTGGTGAATAAATCAGTCAATATTCAGCTTGCCAATTCCATTTATTTACTTAGCATAGCTCATGTGAGCGTGCTTTTTACCCTTTTTTCTGATCTTGGGTTTCATTGCAAGGTCTCACATGGCAGCCAGCTAAAATGGAACAGAATATTAACTATAATGTTTTCAACACTTTCATGCCACTAAAGTTTTGTAATTATATCAAGTCTGTGCTTCTAGCTACATACTCTGGCGGTGTGCCCACATTACACATAAACTTAGAATCTAGTGTATACAAAGTGGGAATGCTGCCTGACTACTAATGGCATGCAACATTAGGCGAGAATGATAATAGTGAGTATATATCACTGCAAAAATAGAATTGTGAAAATATCAAGGATGCAAATTATAATTGTACTAATTATAATCAAATAGCATGTCTAATATCTGCACAAAGAAGGCTTTGAAACATAAAATTATTTAATTAAAATATTTATTCTGCTTCTTTGTAAATCAATTAGGAAATTGAAACTGTAATTATTTGGATTATAATTTGTAGAAGTACATGTACATTGTATGTCACCATGCAGTCATAACAACCTACATGACCAAAGAAATTACAGTTTCCATTATTTGGATCATCAATAAGTGGATTTACTTGACGAGTAGAAGAAAGGCAGACCATCAAATGATCAACAGGGAAATTAGACAATATAGATTTAATTGCACACGCAACATATGTATAGGCATTTAATTTGCGCACATTATTAGTTTTCAATCCATTATAAATAATTAGGCAATTTCTGTATGTAATATTTGCTAATATCACTAAAGTCTGTTCACATTCACGATTACCTGAAAATTAGGATCATTTGTACTATATTATGGTCTAACAGTGTGATAAGGTAAGAAGTACCTGATTATAATTATTGTAACTCAATAATGACAAGGAACCAATGGATTGAAATTTGATTTACATAAAAAGAAATTGAAGAATAGATCGTCTAAAATTGATACATGTAAAAAGATTATTAGTTATTCAAAACTAAAGTTATGAACCTTTTTTCTGAAGTCAAGGAGGCTTATACTAACTGTCTTATAGCTACTATGAACAGAAAAGGGAAAAGTGAAATGGAAAGAACTGCTTGCTTTCAAAAGAGATAGAGATAATTTATTTAGCTAACTGATAATGACAGAACATGGTTATAGGTTCAGGATACTTTGATTGTGTATTCTAATACAACATCAAATCCCACCCTTGATATAAACCAATCAGATTACTATTAAACATTATTTTACTGTCAACAAATGTCTAATCATGCACACAGAGTGTACCAACTGATACTGGCAGCAATATGTCCATGTAAATATTGGATATGAAAATCGTTGTAAATTTGACCTCTTAGTTCAATTGTGGCACGTGTTGCTTAAGCCACAAAATTTCCCATACTGTTGTACCTATTTAAAAACTTAACTGTTTATACCATGTAGTGTTGGGAAAAGTGATGTACAGCTTCAGATTCTATATGTATAAACTTCAAAAGACACACTGCATCCTTGATAGACATACACACTTCATAATTAATTACCATAATTATACGCAAATTGCATGCGTCACAGTCTTTGGGAATAATAGGTGTTTGCTCTCTAGAGCATACGGCTTCGCAAAAGAATGTTATTGTATCCTTTTATTCATGGTGCTTTAAACAAAGTTTTCTTGGGAAACAGTTTTGCTTATGGAGTGACTGTGCAATCAAGTAATTGCTCAGGGTGAAGTAACATTAATATTAGCTATATAATAGCTAATATTAATTAAGGTATCAGTGTATTCTAAATTTTGACCCAATTATACACACCTTTTATACTTTTGAGTGCCATTTATGATGTCCCTTTTGAGAAAGATTATGACAAATAAAACAGCATTGGTTGATTCTAATTATATATAAATGATATATAAATAAATAATTATAATGATAAACTAGACTGCATGCAATATCCTTGTCTGTGACAACGACAAACATGAAGTAAAATGAGTGTATCATTTACACTGATGTATGATTAAACTAGTGTAAGAAGCAATAATTATAATAATTACAGGCACAAACAAACTTAAATATTATGATTATTATATATTGCAAGATCTTTGCAATCATACATATGTATATATATATATATACTGTGGGATCCTCAATGATGACTACTGTCCTTCAACGTTAAATATTCTTGTTGAAACAGAAAAACTTTATACTCCATGCGTAGTTTACAATTAGAGAGAACTAAATAGCTGTGTCAATACACGTTATATGCCATGTGACTGACTAATCAATACCAAGAGTAAACTTCAGGTTACTGAATGAATATGAATCTTTTGACTATGATGTGGGTATTGCCCTTCATATGAAAGGCAATACCCACATCTTTATTCCGTATTGTATAACTGTATTATGTCCACATTTTAAACACCACAAGCTTGTAGCTCGCTTAGTTACAAAAAAGACATTCTAAGGAAGCCAACGATACTAAAACCATGCATCGTTAGATGAAGGAAAGCTAGTTTAATGTCTGCCAATTCAAAGCGTGGGCACGCAATTGGCGATGTTATCGTTTGATGTAAAATTTTATAGGCTCACCGGAAATTAGTATCGTGGTTCACTGTACTATAAATAACGCATTCAACTGTTTTTTCCTCTAGCCTAGCTCTTGGTTGCAAAATCAAAATGATAAAAATTATTGCAATTCTCTTTTTTGTCATTTCATCAACATGTGCCCTTCATGATCTCACCAGGCACATAATACACCAAGAAGTGTTTATGAAACGATCTGTTAAAAGGCAGCAATCTTCTTCATGTGATTCGATAATTACTGATTGCAGTGCTAGGGTTAGCCAGTTAGAACAACAACATGATTTTACTACTAGAGAAGGATTCGCTGAATATCTCAGTGATGTTACAGTTCTAGCATGTGGAAGTTGTTTTAACGAATATGAAGATTATTTTATTTGTATTGGTGAAGACGAGCTTGCTGAACAATTCAGAGAAGCAGAGTGTGTTCTTTCTGATGGCAAATTTTGTTCAGAAAGGTTATACGATGGTATTGCTAATGGAGATATTCGAAGCTGTGATGACGAAGATGATGCTTGTATTGCAACATGCCAAGATCTCCGCAATTTGAGTGATGTTTTGGGATGCTGTGCAGTTTTATTTGTAGAGTATGAATTACTTATTAACACTACACAGGAATATGAGAATTGTAATGCTAAATTAAGTCCGCCATGTTCTGATGGAGGATCAGCAGCTGACACAACAGATGAACCAGGTTCTGATGGAGGTCCTACAGATGCAGGAACTACAGATGGAGGATCCAGTAAACCAGATTCTGGTGTTTCTGCTACTCCAGCTTTTGTAGTAATAGCCTTACTTACTTTGATAACTTCCATTTTTTTGGAAAAACAATGCATGTAATTATTGCATTCATCACATATATACTAATATATAACAGACATTAGACAGTCAGGGAGTTTTATTTATTTTTTTGTTATAATAATTTTTATTATACTTAGATTTTTTTTTCTTTCAACAACCAGTATCATAATTACACTATCTAACCCTGAGTTATTATAATACAGTATTATGGTAATTAATTAATAAGCAATTCAGCATAACTATTAAAATTAAATGAATATAATCATGGTGCATAGTGTTTGTCACAAATGTGCATAAAGTTTTGGAAATCAAGAATTATTACACGATGTTATATAGTATATATAATGAAGGCGAACACTTCATCAGTATAATAATATAATTATACAATTGAATTCATCAATTCACCAGCATAAGCTATCTGAATAAACACATTAGAATCTCTTAATTTGGTATTAAATTATAAGCAGTTTTAACTAAAGTTTTTTAAAAATATATTATCAAAAACTGCAATGGAATTTCATTAAATAATCAAAGTTTACATGGTTGTATGTGTCGTAGAATCATGAGCTATTTGTAAGCAACTGCTACAATAAAACATATTCTATACAATATTAGTAATAACATATTCTATGCCTCAGGGATGTAACAAGGTAAGTTTGTAGTACTTCCACCTTTCTTGGTGATAAATTTACTATTTACCTCCACAAATTGATCATATAATTATTGTGGAAACTACTAAAGCAACTTATAACGTTATAGTAGTACACTGTAGAGTAATCATCCTTCAAGAGTAACAAAGTGTATCAAATGACAGGTAAGGAATATGTATTTAGCCATTCTCCAGGACCGTGTCAACACAAAAGAAAATTTGTAAATACATATATAATCATATAGTCAAAACTCATACTCATTCAGTAACCTAATTTTTTTTGCAGTGTATTAATACCTTAATAATAGTTATACAGAATAACTATATAACATTGTTACTTTACCTGGAGAACTTATATACTTGATTGCACAGTCCCGCCATGACATATTACTATACAATATCATTTCCCAAATTAAGTTCGTTTAGTACAATGATTATACAGACAGTAAACATCATGCATATGAAGATACAACAACATTCCTTTGCAAAGCCATATGCTGTAGACATGCACAGTAAACATCTCAAAACGACTATATATTATCATCAAAGACAGTGATGCATGCAATATGCATTATGGTAAAGAGATATACTACCAAATAGTGTGTATATATACTAGACACTGTGTGTATGTGCTAATTGAGATAAAATTAATTATGAAGCAAGTATGTCTATCAAGGATGTAGTGTGTCTTTTGAAGTTTTATATGGAATCTGTAGCTGTACATCAATTTTCCCCAAAAAACTTTGTGGCTTAAGCTACTTGTATTCATTCAACTAAGGGGTCAATTTTGCAGCGATTTTCATATCCATTATTTGCATGGACACATTGATGCCAATATCAGCAGGTTATTACTGTATTCATGATTAGACGTTTGTTAACAGTAAAAAATTTTTAATCCTAATTTGATTGGCCTATTAGCAGTATTGAGGATGGTATTTGAGTTTGTATTAGAACACACAATCATAGTATCCTGGACCTATAACCATGTACTGCCATTATTAGTCAGCTAAGTAGATTATTATACCTCTCTTGAAACTAGGCCGTACTTTTCGTTTAAAATTCAACATCATAACATTAGTGCAGCCAGATTCGGCAGGTCTTATTGCAAGTAAAACGAGAGCCGTCGGGACGGGACCCTCGCCTACGTGGCAAGGTAATACAAACTATAATTTCGAAATATAATATGCCAAAAGATTATAATTATCATTGCTCGTTTGTATGGTCATATAATAATGAGAATGTTTACTTCAGATTGTTTAGTTTGTGTATGAAACATATTAAGTTATAAAACCGTACTGGCATGTTAGTTTTTATAATAATATTATAATAGATATAGATATATATATATATATATATATATATAAATAATTATATATATATATTTATATGTAAATTATATAAACTAACATGTCACTACTTATTACGATTATACTAGTCTCTTCCTTGTCTATACTATAAGTCTTACATTTTAGTCTCTGTATTATCTGAAAGAAGAAAGAAAGATCCTCAATTCGTCTTGTGAAATATTCCACAAAGACAGCATAGACAGGTCCTCAAAACTGCTGACTTTCAAGTAACGTGCACAGCACATGACTTTGAAAAATTGAAATAGGCGGAGTTTGAAAGTAATGGAGAATGCTTGGAGCCAGTACTCGATGTTGTAGCAACCACTATCCAAATTCTGTTTGCTTTTATGTAGTGCTTTGCTAGCGATAGTCATGATACAGGAGTAGTTATGTTTTGATGTGTTCAGATGCCTCCACGAGTCTTCTCAAGTCTGGAAACAGTAACCGTGAGTTATAAACATTGTGATAACTTTATAACCGAAAGGTTTAAGAAGAATTCCTACGTTATTTTTTTTCCTTGTATAATTTGAAGTCTACCAGTACCCCTTTTGAAATGTCAATGTTTTTATTTTTCCAGAAAAATTGCTAACACACACACACACACACACACACACACACACACACACACAGACACACAGACAAAACGATTACCGTACCCTTCCGCCTACGCTACGCGGCGAGGGTAATGAGTATGACAGACTGATTTTGCATTATGATAATTATGACCAAAATTATAGCCATATGCTCTAAAGTTAGTCTGGCAATACCAGAATGTCCACCTTCATCTGTTTGGCTTTACTTTACCTGTTTACTTTATTTGGCTTTTGTATACATAGTCTAAGATATAGAGTAATTTGTATAATATTGAGTGGGTATATCAAAGGTGCTATAAATCACATGAATTTTAAAGAACTAGTTAATAAATAAGTGTGATTTCTTAATGATGCTAAAAAATACCAAAAACGAAACAGAAGACTTGTATTTTTTTAAATGGAACAAACTGATATCACTATTACAACAATGTAATAGACCACTAACTACAGAGTTATAATTGAGGGCAAGCCTGAGTGAGCCAAATTTAGTACAGTCTCAACTGAAGAAACAAATGAATGAACATTTGTATAGAACTAAAGGTCCTTGGTTCAAATTCCCTTCGGTTATCTTCTTAAAAAACCTTTTTCGTAATAATGTGGTTTGGTGCTGATTGACCATGTTCAAATCTTTCTCTTTTATTTTTCTTGTAACAACATGCATATGCTTTGGAGCACAATTTATCATTGTTATATTTATTAATGCAGATGAATATATAATTGTAGTAAAAACACCATCAATGATAATATAAGTTTTATCAGAGAGTATGGTAGTACATAGGTATGGCACGGGAAAAAAATGGTTCTCAGCTACAATTATAGAGACAACTCTTAATACACACATACTTTTTGATATCAATTGTTTCCATGACTAACGACATCCTCTAGATAGCTGGAGATTCTCTTTAAGGTAGAGAACTGGCCAGTAGCAAAACTGGCACAATCTTCCTCATAATATTATTATTTTCCAGACATGGTTATGTTTGTGAACTATCACAATGATTCTAGCACCATTCCAATCGCATTCGTAGTACAATTCTGATGTAAAGTATACTAGATGATATCTGCTGGTACTATGAAAAAAGAGCATCTGAACAACTGCAAAGGTTTGATCTCGAATTGGACGCCATATTGATAAGTGGGGTCGCTATATCAGTATTTGTGCTATGTACAAACAATATTCACAAATTATCCACCATTCAAAAAAAAAGAATGGAAACAAGAATAAGAAAAAAACATTTTCAATGAAAATGGAAAAAGATGTAGGGACGTCAAAAAACCCAAAAAGTATCCAGACAAGGTTGGGAGGTTAATGTAGGACACAAAATTAAACAAACCACTTCCATATAAGTACAGTTTTTTGTATTTTAAGGTGTTATGTTATGTAGGGTTATATGGAAGTGGTTTGTTTAATTTTGGGTCCGACCTTGTTTGCATACTTTTTGGGTTTGACGTCCCTACATTTTTCTAATGCCATAGCTGGGTATATTTGATTGCCTGTAAATTCAATCCATTTTAACGGTGGTTTCATAACTAATGTACGTACAAGATGAAACTCAGCAGACACATACCAATCATGATTTATAATGTAAGAAGGTATTATTCCATCTCTTCTAGTATATTCTTCCTTGCTTGTATTAGTAGGCAACGTTTCTGTTTGACTTTTCAATAAACTAAGTTCAGTCTTCTCCTCACTCATTTGGGGTGATTATGGTATAAACTGTTAGCCTGATACTGGTATCCACTGTGTACAGTGATTAGAATGAGATCGATGTTCTGCTATAAATATAACTATATAGGTTTGAATATTTTGAAGTTTATATTAGCAAAGGTTTGAATATGCTCAAGCACCCTTTGTCTTCTTTATAGTGTTACTCAAAATGCATGTGAAATCATTATAATAATTTTATACAAAAATGATCCAATAATGCAAGGTTTAGTAACATTATACATTGGGATCTGATTGAGGCTATGCTTTCCATAGACATTCCATTTATGACATTTAGTTTTTTATAAACTAATCAATACTAGTAGTGCACTTTATGATAACATAATAATGATTATCATCTCTCAGAACAAGTTACTACTTAATAACTTAGCATTAATCAATTTGTAAATACTCTGTAGCAACCGATGTTGTGTTTCATTGCCAATAATTATTACCCATACTATTCTAGACCTGACAAAAGTTGCTTACTAAATTTCTTAAATATAATTATTATAATTATTATACAACATAATTTTTATGATCTGTAATACATCGTATAAATGCATGTTTGCATAACTATACATATATAAGAAGAAAGGTAATTAAATAATTAACTTACCATGTGATAAATCTAAAACATTAAATCAAATAACAGTACCAGAAATGCATAAAATTATAATTATTCTGTTACTATAATAACAAAGGTTGTAACAGTTACCTAACAAAATGACTGTATTTATATTTATATTTATATATATATAATTATATACATGATTATTGGTTAACCTGTGTAGTTTTGTCTACTATATACATTAAGCAATACTGCTATAAACAGTGCTATGCTGAATTAAGATAATTAAGATATAATTAAGGTCATGCTTTTAATTTTTGTAGAGGTCAAATAACTATGTACAGGTTTATCCCTAAAGCACGATCATATAATTAATGTATTTACATATATGCCTGTCACTTAACATTGACATCAAAAGACTTTATTATTACTTACAACAGTTTGCCTATGCATTCATATATAAGTGTGATACAATTTAGACTTCGTTAGTTCTCCTTGTTGTAAGAACATCATCTATATACACTACTACACCTCCAATAACTTGAATTAAACTTTCCATTACTCTAGCGACAGTCTTTTATGTGTGTTAATAACTGTGTACTGTTTTGAGGAATCTTCTAGTTCTGATAAGCCTGACTTATATTCAACTTCATGAATGTTGTACCTCCGCCTAGCTATGGGATAGCAAAAAATCCTCAATCCTTGAAACAGGACATCTATCTACTCTCAACACAGAATTACTGTTACTTTAAAATCACTGCATATCCTCACACTGACTTCAGCACAAGAAAGATTGGCATTGCCCAAACTGAAAACTGCACTGGTTGAAGCCTAATGACAAATCTATTGAGTTCTTCCTCAATCTTAACTTTCATGCAAAGAATAAAGATTTGTGTCAGCATTGGAGTTGCATCTGGTTCTATTATTAACTTTGCTTGGTATATAAGCCTTCAATTTCTAGATCCCATCTCTAAATGCATCTCCATGTCTTTGTACGTTGATTGTAGATCCTCATGTGGAAGTTGTGTCTTTGTACTATCTCGGATGGTGCTCGTAGTGTGCAGTCAATGTCTTGATCAAATCTTCAAAACTTTTCTCTCCCAGTTTTGCAGGTTCGATCAAGCTAGCCTCTATTTTACAACAGATAGGAATACTAAATGCTTCTTACCTTTGTGGTATTATTGACTTAACTCTCAAAAAGGTTCTTTCTAAACAAAATCATATCGTATTTATACTTACTGCATGGTATATAGCTAAATATAGAATGTACTAAATATAGAATAGCCGTCTATCTTACATACATTATAAGGACTACAATAATTGGACAGACAAGTACAAGATACTACAACAATTACAACAATATGTCAAATACTACAATAATATTATATACAAAACAATCATTACTAATTATTGTGAGTTATATTCCACAACCTTTGTCAGTGATATCATTTGCATTCAAAAGTGACCCAAGCGTCGACTTACAGCTGCCAGTTATATTGAACCACTCTGCTCACAAGTAAAGTCATCTTTTGTTTTCATTGTTGCTAATTTGTTGTGATGTGACTGAGTGATTGGGGTTAGATATCTTTTACAGTACTAATTATATTTGAGAACAACCTAATAAAACTGCAGAACTGAACTGAACTAAAATATATGTAATTGCATTGACTTATATACATAGAAAGCACACAAGTATCCATCCACTATTATATCAAACACTAGAGGTGTGTGTGTGTGTGTGCTCGTGTCACTACCTTCTAGTATAATTATACTAATATTAGCAATATTTACTAAATCGCTAAAATTAAAACATACGATTAAAAAATAGTAGACATAAGGTAAATGGACAAATAGACAAAAGACTGAACAAACCAGGATTAATGACAAATTATATATACCATATTAATCAGTACACTATATTATAGTATGGTCCACGTGTGTATGATTAAGGGATGGTCTCATTGGAGCTGTCATGCAAAAGATTGTGGTGTGAGCAAAATCAACTTTTGGAATAACAATCTTTGATCAATTTAAAGGCTTGCTATTCAAATGTTTCCTAAGGGAAGTTAAGAAAATGATTTGTTTTAAGAAAAAATGCAAACTAAAACATTTTCACTTAAATAGAGAGTACTTATCTCTTAGCAAATGACAACCACTTTTGCATAAGGTAAGGTTTGGCTTGCATTTTTTTCACATTTAGTAGGAAAGATTTAGTTGATAGTCTATTACATTAGATATGATTACATGGTAAAAAACTGATCACATCCAGCCAACAGAAAGTTGCTTTATAGTGCATGGAAATGTGGGATTATAGTTGTGGCATGTTTGATTTACCATTTGGAGCATATGCATGCACAAAAGTGGTCAATTCTACCAATCTATTTGTCTATCTATAGACTTTACTTTGTTTCATACCCTGCGTTTGCTTCTACAATATTTTGCATGCGCTGTTGTACAACTACATCAATTACAAGCTTAAAACACAACCAAGTATAAGCCTCCATAGTCATTCATGTAGTAAATTATAGTTTTTATATAATTTTTTTATATATATGCGAGTGCCTTTTTGGATTCCTATACAAAGAACATGATCATGAACAGCTGTTTTTATAAATCTGAAAGCATTTTAAAACCTGCAGGGCAAAAGCGCCTTATAGAACAAATTGATCTGGGGTAACTTTTTGTGATTTCACCCCAACTGCATGTGATTTTCAGATAAAAGATGTCTTAACTTGATATACTAAAACTCTTCCAAAATAGAATGAAGTCAGAGTATTTCATTACAATATTCTGTTGTTGTCTTATAGAAGCCATAGAGATCAAAGGCACCACGCTGGTAATATATTGTATAGCATGGAGAATAGTGACCACATCCTGTTTGATATCCATAACCCCTAGGGGGTATATCCCAACATGCACACACAAATTTGCAAAGTTAACAATTAATTGAGTAACATAATGAATAACATAATGAAATGAATTGAATTTTTAGTCATCCTCCTTTTAACTTCGTTTTTATTGATATTCACAACAACATGTCCTATCCAACAATTATGCATTCCACCAAATCCAAAGGCAAGTCCATAGAATCACAAGCTCCATGAATAGGATGAAATTGAGAGTTCTTTCTAGAAATTTTGGAAAACAGTAATTGTTATCCAACAAATGTCTTTACAATCCGGCAAGAATCTGGTCAATCGTTTTGGGTGGGTATGGCTTTCCATCGATGCGCCTAACTACGTTAATAAAGCGTGGAATCCAAAAGTTGAGTTTTTTTATGTTAGGATTTTCAAGTAGATCATCAGGACAAACTTCTTCATCAACTCGAGATGCTCTCCATTCAGCAAAAACCCTTCATGACCATTCGGTAATTGGCTTCGTGTTTGCTGGAACATATCAGTTGCAGATCTCGTCTATTACTTCCTGCGTGCTCACTTTCTCAACTCGTTCAGATGGTTTTATTTGTTTCTTTTTCTTTGGGGAATTAAAATCTGGATCATCAACTTCTTTAATCATCACAGCAGCCAAAAAGAAGAACCATTTTCTCAATTTTCTCACCTCAAATGTCAAGGTCAAGGTCAGTATTGCTTTGCGCATGCACAAATGCCTTTGATCTCTATGGCTTCTGAAGACAAACAAGATATCACATGGTCCTGGGTGTGTTATCGATACACAGTCAATGATCTTCACAATTCCTCAGGCTAACGCCCTCGGAATTATGAAAATCACTTTGTGTGTATACACACCCAGGGCCATATAATATCTATTACATTTTAGAATATTGTGTTCCATTGCCATAATTATAACATAGTTTGCATGCATATTCTCATGAGAGAGTTTGTAGTAAAGCAATACTTACACTGCATAATAGAGGTTTGACCATTAATTATTATTTTTACTTCTAAATAGGAGAGTTAACAGTATTCAATAGCTCATTTCTACAGAGTTATGATGTAATCTTTCATGTGGTATGGCAGTAATATAACTAGTTCATTGTAAGAATGTTTCATTGACTTCTAAAGCATTATAGTTGAGTATATTTCTGTCTACTCATATTCCATACATACCAACGATTTATTTAATTTACAACTTACATGTATTTTGACAGTAACTGTACACTGTAAAAATGAATAGGTTATTTCACTCATTGGGTTACATGAGTTTCAATTCCTCCTCAGACTATATAAATCATGCTGCTTTCTTGCCTAGCTAGGTAATCTATATTGACTAGTATATAAGGTACATGCCATAAAAAAGAATGTTACATACATGTACTGACTTTTCAAATATCTGTGGAGTACATCACATTATTTGTAATTATAAGTACAACTTCATGTATATATTTAATTACTTTGGAATGAGCTAGTAACCTCTGTTTGTTTTGCAGATCTTGGAATTGCAATACTAATAATACACCACAGGTGGTATAATACTATGCTAAGTACATATATAGCTACATTGAATTAATTAACAAAAGCAATACAATGTACATGTAATTTTAAAATGTAAATCCCCCTACATACATGTGCTGACTTTTCAAATATCTGTGGAGTATATCACATGTTTGCTATTACAAGTGCAAATTCATGTGCATATTTAATCACTCTGGAATGAGGTAGTAACATCTCTTGTTTTCACAAATACTACACCACAGGTTGCACCTATATAATACCGTAAATCGGGTATTTTTCATCTGTTTTCAAAATACATAAAGGAAAAGTTCACTATTGGAAATATTCATATACTCCTGGCATGAATCGACTTTTGTATTTCAGAGTTGGCAAGAGCTATAGCTCTTGGTGGTAGGTTGGCAGAAAGGTCCCCTCTTGGGCCAGGCAGCCCATCCTTTCTTTGGAAGTACTGTAAAATAGACATCACTGTACTCAGTGTACAGACGATCACGAAGAAGCAGCTGTTAGAATGTCACACGTGCAGTGACACGTGGCTTTGTTATGATTATTATGCAATTCACAAATTTCCGCAAAAAGAAAATTGCGTAATCGATTAATGTTCATAATTCTTAAATTCAGAATCTACACAGCTATCCGAAAATTATAATCAGTTGAAATATACCCGATTTACGGTACTATGCTACGTATATAGCTACATTGTATTAATATGTTTGTTACCATATGCCTTGTTATGACATGTACTTTATATTAGTCAATATTGGTCAAGATCAAATGAACTGTGCATGACTTGTAAATATTAGCTAGCAGGAAAAATAAATCAGTTTAGAGGAAAATATAATTGCATCGAAACTCCTGTATCCAACTGAAGGTTATATATATAACCTTTTACTTTTTACTCTGTTGTTATAAAGAAGTGGTTATTTACATTAAAAATCAGCTGTTGTTTACATAAACAAACAGTACTAGTTATTTACACAAAAGATACGTAAAAGAGCAGTTATTTGCATAAAAGAGTAGCTAATTATATAAATAACTGCATTTTCTAATAATTAATTATAACTATACACTGCAAAATAAGTTTGGTTATTTTCAACAAATGAGTTGGTTACCTCAATTGCAAGCCAATTTATTAATATGTCTTTTCACACCATACTGCAGTATTAAGCTGTTGGAAGGTAAGTCCAGTTGTAATTTTAATTTTAATTTAGTGTTGAAATGTTGTGTTCACAATGACTAACTAAATTAATAGTGGAGAATTACAGACAGAATGTCAGTAATTATGTAAACTTATAGTGGGAAGTGCTGACATGTAAACTGTGAATCATGACTAATTTATATGCTATTGTGAACATTTCAACACCAAAAGTTAAGCCAGCCTACTCATCAACACTTCAATTGAGCAGTAATGAGATATTTGAAATGCAACTGAGGTAACCAACTGAAATAACCAAACTGTTTTTGCAGTGTATAGCTACTAATCTCTCTCATAAGATTTGAATAATTCTAGCCATGCAGAGGAATCATTTAACAGATTGAATTGTATTTCTTTCATGTACTGTTCTTTTACATTGAGTTTAGGCTCTGCTGTATATTGTATGCATGCAAGACAAAGAGCGAATAATTAGACAAGTTTTGCGTGTATAATTAAGTCAACAGTACAAAATTAGTACTAAATTAGATTGGTGTATGTATGAATATAATTGACTATAAATAGTTATCTCAATAATTTTTACTGAAGGGATCTTCAATTAACCAGCAGTTCAACTTCTTTCTAAGCAGAAGAACTTTAGAACCATGACAGCGGTGAAAGTTGAAGAAGAGCGTCTTAAACGACTGGAGAGAATTTGAGATAGCTTTGAGATAAGTCACAGAGAAAGGATGAGGTACAAGACCAAACTCAATCAACAACAAAGTTGAGAAACAGTTAATCAAGTAGTCTTTGGTGGCTCTGTAATACATACATCGAACAAATATTATAAACAAACATAGGCATTATGTAGGAGACTACTTACCACAACTGTAACTTCCAAACATTATTGTGGAATTGACAATTGACATTCATTGGTCAATTATTAATCACATGATTATACTTCAAATTAAAAGCGGAAGTGTAACATTCACGTGAGTACAAATTGACCAATGAGAGTCAATTTCAAAAGCACTTCCTGTAACACCAGTATCACAGTTGTTTTGCTTGGGCTGTTGTCGGTTGTCTTCTACTGTCTGTCTGTTTACCTGTAGCAGCCTTACGCTCTCTCAAATTTTCGAGTGTAGCAGCGCAGTGTTCATATTGTTTGGCCCCTCACTCGTACCTTCATATCTGGCTCCTGTCTGAGTGTAGTGATCGTTAGTTAGCAGCAACTTCAACAGTTGATTCTCTTGATATCTGGATCCTGTCTGAGAGTAGCCCAGTCCATATCCGGCTTCTGTCTCAGGCTATCTGATATTGTTTGGCTCCTCTCCTCTCCTTTCTGTCAGTTCAAACACAGCTCCTGATTTGTCTCTGAATTGCATATCCACTGAAATGGCATCGCAGTCTACTCACCAACCCCCCTCCTCCCCCTCCTCCCCCTCTCTACTACCGGTATCCGGTCGTGGTTCGAAACAAAGGAAAAAAGCAAAGAGAAACAACCAACATCGCACTAGGTCAAGAAATCCTGTGAAAACAGGGAGTTCGTTACAACAACATGGCCCGATAAAATTGTTGAGAGAGAGACCGCCACCAGGTGCTTTGGCAGCCGCCAGTAACAAAGAAGTACAAAAAAAATTTCTTGCTATGATGGGATTAATAAACGAGGGTATAGATATAAAAAAAATTGAAGATATGTCAGATGAGTCTGCAGACCTGATAGCGTGTGCTAACAAGCACCAGTTTTCAAAAATCCTTCACAAACACAAGATCAGAGACGGATACTACATTGCTGAAGAGAAAGAAGAGGCATTGGTGAAATTTGGAAAATATGAGGGAAAAGATAACAGTGATGATGAGATTCCCACATGTACATGTATTGCACATCAAAATATGAAATTTTTTACAGGTCGATACGAAGAAGACTTTTGTGAATTAATTCGAACTCCTGAAAACATGAATAATAACGACGGAAAAACATTTGCTGTAGCACTAATCAACATCATCCTCTTCCAAACTGGTAGAACCAAATATGTTATAAAACCTACTGAACAAGGAACAGAATATAGTGTTAGCTATATTTTAATAGATACTGCCACATCAGAAAAGCAGTCATTTCGAGGCTGGCCTGATTTCTGTCTAACAGACAAGGATATGGGGCCGGGTGTTACTTTAGTATCAGTCGGAGAAGTTGAATCTAACGATGACTGCCTTGCTCAATTGGGTATTTATGGTGTTGGACAGTTGAAAAAAATGAAAAGTAAAAGAATAGCTTGTATTGCTATATACAGACAAAAACGAGGAAACATAGGAATATGTTCCATTACCGATGATGATGTCATCAGTTTTAAACTAGCTAACACTCTTTCATCTATAGATTTAACCATACCAGAAGGCATTAAATCTTTTGCTAACCTCTTATGTGCTACACTTGATTACGTAAAGAGTGACTGAAAGCAATAATTATTTCGTTGTGCATTCTATTAATGTTGTTTTATTTGTTTATCAAATTTGTATAATTAAAATATAATTATGGTCAAGAGAGCTGTGCGTTAATTAGATTCATAATTATCATAATTCCTTCTGCATAGAATTACAGAGTAATGTAATCGGTCTGAACCACTTACACAGTAAATTTGCTGGGAACAGTGAGTATCGAACTCTTGTCCCACGTGCAGTGTTAAAAATAAGTTGCTGACACAGCACCCATCACCAAGTTGTTGCAAAGTGGGGTGTTCCGTTCACACCCACTGGGTGTGATAGGTGCTGTCAGAACCTATTACAGTTGTAGCTAAGTGATGGTTATAATTAGTTTAAACTATTCACAATTGAAATTGAGTTTAAAAAAATAATACAGTGCAAGAAATTTGAATCTAAGTACAATTAAGTAGATATTATTGAGCAGTTTGCTTAATTTCATAAGCATGAAATAAGAAATACAACCACAAATATGATGTTTCAGTACAGCCACACATTTGATTGAATGATTAATATGTCTAATGAGTAATGGATATGGAGTAATTAAATCACTGATGTTGACTATCTGGAAAGATGACGTTTTTTTCCCACCCGATAAGCATGAAAGTGTGTACAATATGCTATAGTTTCATACAGTTTTATTTCAAATACTATCTTTCCGTCAGCAGCATAAATATCTTAAACTTTAGCAAACTGTGGATAATCTTCATAGATACTTATCACTACAGCATATGTCGGCTTGTAGTATTGTCCATTCAGTTTAACCCATCTAGTCCTGTGGAGAAAGCAATATTCTTCATGTTAAATAGTAGGTTATAGAATATTACTTTATAAGTCTTAGATCAAGTCAATATTCAATTACCTGAAAGATTTGTTTGTGTGTACTAATAATTCTGGCTTATCTCTTCCACCAACTGGTTCACCTGAGTTACATGTACATAATATTTATAAATATACACAATTAAAAGTAGTAGTTTACCTGGCCAAACCTCTGGCTCCTCTTCTAGAAGTGGATGGTCACTTGCAAATTGGTAACATTAAAGCATTTGATTGATGCCTCATAGCAAGAGTCCAAGGCAAATTATTAAAATTGCCAATATTATGTGCCATTTTCTTGAAATATTTATGCTTGGCCTCATATCTGAGGCTCCAGTGCCTAGACAGATGCCCAAACCTAAATATCCAGTTTGCATACAAACATAAAATAATAAATACAATGATATGCATGACATTATACTACAGTGATTTAGAGGAACATACTTTGATATAAGGCGAGGAGTATGTATAAGGAAGTGAGGTTTGGGAATCACACTAGCATGTGGGTATAAAAGAGTAAATGTGGAGTGATGTTCCTCAATTAGAACCTTTAAGTAGGCTATCTCATCAGTGGTAATCTCAGGTGCAACTAAAAAATCAGTGATGTGTAGTAAAGTTAAAAATTTTCCCAATTTTCATCACCAAATGGAATATATTCACCCACTAGCAGAGGTAAAAAGCGTCCTAAGACCCGCATTTGGACAGCTACAGTAAAGACATACATGCGTACATCTAATATAAACAATTAAGTTTACACAACCTTTCTGCTTTAGCAAGTTGGAGTCTGAATGCAGTGTTTTCCGATCATTAGGTGTTGGTCTATCAGAATCCATCCCATAGCATAACTCAAGGGCTTCCATTCTGGAATTGAACATATCCAGTGTGAATAAATGGCTGCCAATACAATGGATGAGGAAAAGCTTGGTTTCATACTGGAGAACACCCTCAAATAAGTCATGCATTACATCAGGCATACATGTACTATCATATATAGCAAGTAATGAAGGTCCATCAGTATGCTTCTGTTGTTAACACCATATTCTGTTGACTGTAGTGGATCCTGTTCAATTTCTTCGATGTGTTTAACATGATCAGTGTAGTTTCTGAGATGAAACAACACTAAAAGAGATAATAACTTACAACAAGATTGAAATGGGTTCTGAAATAGTATAACTGCCTACATAGTGATTCAGGCCCACTAAACATGTTGAAGGTAGGACTTTGTGCACTCATTTCTCGAGAAAGGAGCATTTTAGCTTCCTTAATATCTACTGCATCACTGAGCAATTTATCAAAACGATTATAAACCTGTCCCAACATCAAGCTAAAGAGTGACTGAACATCATCTGCAATGGTATCCATCACAGACAGTGGAATCTTGTGTACATCTCTAGTCTTTATGATTTAAAGTGCCACAATTCTCTGAATAGCAGCTGAATCATCTTCTTAAACTCTTAAAGATACATATGCACGTTATTAGATTATAATTAATAATTTTATAAACCACGTAACTTTGATCATGTAAGGTACCTGTCATAGGGGCCTGTAGAAGACTCTCATCTTCAATCTCATCATCTTCACTAACAATTTCAAAAGTTCTAGATTGGTTCTCATCATTAGCGTCGATAGAATTAACATCATGCATCAAGTATACATGGTTTCGATATGTGTGAAAATTTCTAAAAGTCCTCTGGCAACCTTAGAGACTACATCGTATGTGAAAAGCAGGTTCATTTGAGTGGATCATCCGTATGTGGGTCATAAATACAGAGAGAGTGGCGAATTTACTACAACACAAAGGGCAAAGTACCATTTAATACAGTAACTCTTCAACAGTACGAACAGTACACAGGGAGTTATCATTGTAGGTGGTACTTAACCTAAAATTATGTATACATCTTTTTTAACAACTAATTAAAAAAAAAACTGTCTCTAGGGCAAGGGTTGTGTGATTCTGTTTCACAGGCAAGAACTTCACCATTAGCAACAGTCCAAATAGTACGTAATTATAGCCACGAACACAACAATCTCGCTTTACAGTATCCATTTTGTTGAAATTGCAACACATATGTTAACTAAAAGTTGCAATGGCTTACTAAAAGGGGTTTAGTTACTAAAACAACAGTACGTTAATCAATTAACCTAAAATTATGTGTACATAATTATAATTATAATGTTTGTCGGAGCTTTAATTACATATTCTAATCGTGCTGGACATACATGATCAGATGACATAGGTAATACATAGATTATAATTATTATCATTTTCACAGGGCCTACAGTTCCAATGTGGTATACTGCTTTAATTAGAAAGTCATCTCCTTCCATTCCACCATGCCATTTGTAATAAATGTATCAAATTTTATTGACTACAAGACGCTAAATGCTGATTATTACAGTGCACCATTCTATTCAGCATCTAATGGTTACAAGATGCAATTAAATGTTGTTGCTAATGGTCATAGCAAATGCAAAGGCACGCTTGTTACAGTGTTTGTTGTTGAAAATAGTTCTTAACAGAGATTTAGCAGAGGTGCTATAATTACTTGTGGACTTTTATTGAACTCAATCAGAACAAAATAAAGAAAATGACCATGGCTTTATATACAAAACAGAGCACATGTTAAAGAATGTTCTGGAAAGACAGGTGGACAAAAAAGGAAACTTCTGCATGGAACATGACATACATTTAATTTGCAACCTTTACAAAAACAAGGAGGATCTTACAGGTGTTACATCATTTAATCAACAAATAAATACATAAACATAATTTTAAGCTAAGATCTAGAAAGTTCCAAGCACATGTACAATATGATTAATTACAGATACAATATTACAATATTTGTATACCTCATGAAGGGTATTAATGATGAAACATTAAAATGGCCTTTCACCGCAGAAATCTTGAATCGCCTTCTCAATTGGAGAGAAAACAAAGGACATGTGAAGGACATTATATCTTTCAATGATAACACTTCTGTTATATTATTTACATAAGTGTAAGTATGTACAACTACAAAGGATCGAACGTCTCAAAACAGTTAATATTTGTTGCAGATAGTGTGCCTGGTTTTCCTATACCTGTGATTTAGTAAAATGTATTATTTAAACATCACCAGCATACTGTAACTATCGTTATTAACGTCTTCATACATACTTATATTATAAACCATATACTTTAATTATATCGTTTTTGATCAGTTATATTAAAACCATTAATTCTTTCAAACTTACATATCACTGATAACAGTACAGAACATGGCCTACAATTATGTAAATACTCAGAAGTGTTATGTATTGGCTATTATTATATTTATTATAATAGGTACTGATGTACCGAACTGGTATATCCCTCCCGAGACTCACCTCCTCCCTCCGTGTATCATAATGATGTTGAATTTTAATGAACGCAAACGCGTTAGTAATATGTGGCAATAATTACAACTCCAAGTCTATGCTAATGGCTTTGGTACTGGTAAAGGTACACATGTAAGTATAGGTGTATGTGTCATGAAGGGAGAGAATAATGAAAATTATTACATAGTGAGATTTCCCTTCAAGTGCTCAACTGGAGGGAGGATAAGGGACATGTAGAGATGATCATTCTACACTATAATGCACCAATAGCATTACGTTCAAGAGTGGTAGATGGAGAGTCAGTGTTAGGTTCAATGACCAATCCTCAAGTCATCTCACACAAGGAATTGGAATACAATACTGAAAGCAACACACATAATGACACACCTTGTTTTAGAATGTTTAAAGTGACCGTACATAGAGGTAATAATCATATTTCCATGCTGTGGAGGTATGGGTGTTTGGTATAACATGCATGTCAAGAGAATTTACAATACTACTAATTTAAAGCTCATTCTGGCATATTATCCAACTATAACTGAACTTCCTGTATGAAACATGTAAATGTATGTATAAAATAGAGACTTAATGCCAAATGACATAGTAATAAAAATTATACTGAAGCTTCAAGCCTTCATGTGCATAATTTATGAAGATTTTTCACTTTCTATTATGTAATGTATTATTATAGGTACTTATCTACCAATCTGGTATATTCCTCCCAAGACTCAGTCCCCACACCTCCTTACTCCATGTATCATAACAATGTTCAATTTTCATGAACACAAGCAAGTTAATGATGTGTGGGATAGTCAAACATTTTACTCGGAAATAGGTGGTTACAAACTACGACTAATTGTTGCTGCTAATGGTTTTCGTGCTAGCAATGATACACATGTTAGTGTAGGTGTGTGTCTTATGAGAGGAGAGAATGATGAGATTTTAAAGTGGCCATTAAATAGTGAGATTTCGATTCAATTACTGAACTGGAGGGAGAATAAGGGACATGTGGAGACGATCATTGACCACTATAATCTACCATTGCAAGATCATATAAGAGTGATGGATGGAGAGATGGCACCAAATTCAAGGACTAGCTTTACATTGATCTCTCACATGGAGCTGCACTACAATGCTGAAGAGTATCTTCATAAGGACACACTGTGTTTTAGAGTGTCTAAAGTGACTGTGCATAGAGGTAATAAAACATTTATAATAAACAATTGCATAATTTATTATTATTCCATAGGGCAAGATGTACCTAGCTGGTATATTCCTACCCCTTTAACTGAGGTACCTTACCTCCTTCCTCCATGTACTCTCACTATGTACAACATTAGTGAGCACAAGAGAGTTGGTGATGCATGGATGATTGAACCATTCTACACATAACCTGGCGGATATAAATTAGTATTACAAGTCATTTCTAGTGGTGGTAGTTATGGTACAGGTACACATATTTGTGTTTGCGTTTATCTCAAAAAAGGTGAATATGATGAAAGTTTGAATTGGCCATTCAATGGGGAGATTACACTTCAACTACTCAACTGGAGAGAGGATAAGGGACATGTGGAGAAGACTATTGAACATTACAAGACACCAATAGATCATCGTACTAGAGTCACAAGAGGAACTGCAGCATATGCTGGAAAAGCATTACCTAACTTCATATCTCACAATGATCTAGAGTATAATGCAAATTATAACACCAAAATTTATATATTCATAATGATAAATTGTGTTTTGTAGTATCTAAAATAATTACTTATTTTACATAGAAACACTATATTGCATTTTAGTTATTACTACTACTATAATATGAAATTTATGAAAACTTGATTATTTTTTGAAAATCAACAGATTTTATTTATGAAGGAGTGTGAGAAGATAGCTTAATTCATGATGATCTTTTTGGAGGTTTATTCAATTCTACATGACTTTAATTTCTAATTAAGGTTCACTTGTGATAGAGAGATTGATGATCTTCTTTCACTTGTCTTCTGGGACAACTTTGATATTAACATTCACGTGTGAAGGGATGATTTAGTTGCACATGTCATATAAATTACATACACCATGGTTGTATGAAGTTTAATTACAGAACGTAAAATTCATAGGATCTGAGGTCTGATTGTGTTTAGAGCTATTGGTCACAAAAGAGTACAGAACAGAACTATAGTTCATCATATTCTAATAAGAATTTACAATTTTATACCAAAGACACAGCACAAAAATTAAGAGGAATGCCAAACATGTGCAAGTGCAGGTATACTAACTTATAACTTCATACCAGCTGCATCTTGTGTATATCCGGCAAAAAAAAAACATTCAAAGTACACGGGAGCATGAAAACAGTGGTGAATAAATCAGTCAATATTCAGCTTGCTAGTTTCATTCTTTCACTTGGCATAGTTCATGTGAGTGTGCGCTTTAGCCTTTTTTCTGATCTTGGGTTTCATTGCAAGGTCTCACATGGCAGCCCATCTAAAAAGGAACAGAATATTAACTATAATTTTTTTCAACACTTTCATGCCACTAAAGTTTTGTAATCTGTATCATCAGTCTGTGCTTCTAGCTATATACTCTGGTGATGTGCCCGCATGACACATGAACTTATAAGCTAGTGTATGCAAAGTGGGAATGCTGCCAGACTACTAACAGCATGCATCATTAGGAGAGAATGATAATAGTGAGTACCACTGCAAAATAGAATTGTGAAGATAACAAGGATGCAAACTATAATTTACTTGATCACAGAGGATGTCATGATAATGTACTTGTACCAATTATAATCAAATAGCATGTCTAATATCTACACAAAAAGGTTTTGAAACCTAAAAATATTTATTATGCTTCTTTGTAAATCAATTATGAAATTGAAACTGCAATTATTTGGATTATAATTAGTATAAGTACATGTACATTGTATCTACCCATGCAGTCATTATAGCAACCATCACCACCAATAAAATTACAGTTTCCATTATTTCGATCATCAATAAGTGAATCTACTTGACGAGTAGAAGAAAGGCAGACCATCAAATGATCAACAGTGAAGATTTAAAACTATATTTGATAGACAATATAAATTACATTGTGCACACAACATATGTATAGGCATTTAATTTATTAGTTCTTGATACATTATGAATAATTCATAGTCGATTTCTGTTTGTAATATTTGCTAACATCACTAAAGTCTGTTCACAGTCATGATTACCTCAAAATTAGGATGTAATGACTTCATTTGTACTATATTATTGTCTAACAGTGTGATAAGTTTAATACATTATTATAATTACTGTAACTCAATAATGATAATGACGCAATGGATTGAAATTTGATATACACAAAAAGAACTCAAAGGATAGATGGTCTGTAAATGATACATGTAAAAGATTGTTAATTTTTCAAAACTAAAGTTATGAAATTTTTTCTGAAATTAAGGTGACCTTTCCTAACTGTCTTACTAGCTACTATGAAAAGAAAAGTGAAAAGTGAAATGGAAAGAGCTGCTTGCTTTCGAGAGAGATAGAATAATCTACTTAGCTAACTAATAATGGCAGTACATGGTTATAGGTCCAGGATACTATGATTGTGTATTCTAATACAACATCAAATCCCACCCTTGATACTGCTAATAGGCCAATCAGATTACGATTAAACATTATTTTACTGTCAACAAATGTCTAATCATGCACACAGAATATACCTGCTGATATTGGCATCAATGTGTTCATGTAAATATTGGATATGAAAATCGTGAATTCGACCTCATAGTTGAATTATGGCATCTATTAAAAAAACTTAACTGTCTATGCCATGTAGTGTTGGGAAAGGTGACGTACAGCTACAGATTCTATATGTAGTAAACTTCAAAAGACACACTGCATCTTTATAGACATACCCACTTCATAATTAATTACCATATATATAATTATACATAATATTATTAGCAAATTGCATGCATCACAGTCTTTGGGAATAATAGTTGTTTGCTGTCTAGCATATGGCTTTCCAAAAGAATGTTATTGTATCCTTTTATTCATGGTGCTTTAAACAAAGTTTTCTTAAGAAACAATTTTGCTTATGGAGTGACTGTGCAATCAAGTAATTGCTCGGGTGAAGTAACATTAATAGCAGTATTATAAATTATAGCTAATATTAATTAAGGTATCAGTACATTCTAAATTTTGACAAGATTATACACACCTTTTTATACTTTTGAATGCCATTTATGATGTCCCTTTTGAGAAAGATTATGGCAAACAGCATTGGTTGATTCTAATTATAATTATATAGATGAAATATAGATAAATCATTATAATGTGTAATAATAATAAACTAGACTGCATGTAATATCCTTGTCTGTGACAATGACAAACATGGAGTAAAATGAGCATTCAACAACTACTCATTCACACTGATGTATGATCTAAATATTGTAAGAAGCAATATTTATAATAATTACAGGCACAAGCAACTTAAATAATAATATATTGCAAGATCTTTGCAATCGTACATACATATGTATATATACTGTGGGATTCTCAATGATGACTGTCCTTCAACATTAAATATTCCTGTTGAAAGAAAAAAACTTTATACTCCATGCATAGTTTACAAATAGAGAAAACTAAATAGCAGTGTCAGTACACATTATATGCCATGCGACTGATAGTAACCAATGCCAAGAGTAAACTTTAGGTTACTGAATGAATATGAATCTTTTGACTATGAGTGGGTATTGCCCTATATGTGCACACTGCAAAAGTAAAATTGTTAAAATAACAAATTTATTGGTTAGTACAGTTGCAAGGAATAATAAAAACTGCAATTTAATTGGTCATGTAGTTGTTATGGATATGCATGTATTTATAATCTAATAATTGTAATTTCAATATCCTTATGCTGTCTAATAGATGTACAAAGAAGTAAAATAAGTATTTTAATTGAGTCATTGTAGGTTTCCAAACCTTCTTTGTGCATTTAATTTGAGATATTAGGCATGACAATTGATTATAATTGATATATATATCTCTGATATATTTTAACGTAATTACTACAAAGTAGTTATGGTGATAGATGTGTGTATCGTGAACAACCAACTAATTGTTTAATATTTGCAACTGTCCAACGTATAATTATTTCTTATTTTAACATTTTGCAGTGCAGTGCAGTGCAGTGCAGTTTAATGTAAGCAGCACTTGCTTTCAATCCACGTAGTTACAAAAAAAACATTCTAAGAAAGCCAAAGATACCAAAATTATGCTTCGTTAGCTTCAGGAAAAGTCACTTGTTAGTTGCAACTAACGTAAAATTTAATTATAGATCACCGGAAATTAGCTGGCCTCGTGCTTTGCTGCGTATAATTTTACTATAAATAACAAATTCAACTGTTTTTCCTTTAGTTTAGCTCTTGGTTACAAAATCAAAATGAAAAAAATTATTGCAATACTCTTTTTTGTCATTTCGTCAACATGTGCCCTTCGTGATCTCACCAGGCACATAATAAACCAAAAAGGGTTTATGAAACGATCTGTTGAAAGGAAGCAATCTTCTTTATGTGATTCGATAATTACTGATTGCAGTGCTAGGGTTAGCCAGTTAGAACAGCAACATAATCTTACTACTAGAGAAGGGCTCGCTGAATATCTCAGTGATGTTGCAGTTCTATCATGTGGAAGTTGTTTTAACGAATATGAAGATTATTTTATTTGTATTGGTGAAGACGAACTTGCTGAACAATTCAGAGAAGCAGAGTGTGTTCTTTCTAATGGCAAATTTTGTTCAGAAAGGTTATTCGATGGTATCGCTAATGGAGATATTCGCAGCTGTGATGACGAAGATCATGCTTGTACTGCTACATGCCAAGATCTCAGCAATTTGCGTGATGTTTTGGGATGCTGTGCAGTTTTGTTTGTAGAGTATGGAATACTTATTAACACTACACAAGAATATGAGAATTGCAATGCTAAATTAAGTCAGCCATGTTCTGATGGAGGATCAGGAGTTGACACAATAGATGAACCAGGATCCAGTGAACCAGATTCTGGTGTGTCTGCTACTCCAGCTTTTCTAGTAGCATTACTTACCTTGATAACTTCCAAATTTTTGTGAAAAGAATGCATATAATTATATGCATTCATCATGTATATAATTATATATAATATATATATATATATATATATATATATAACAGACACTCAGCTAGACATGTGAATTATTAGACAGTCATGCAGTTCTATTTTTATATACAATCGTAATAGCTTATTATAGTTTGATTTTTTTTCTTCCAACAACTAGTATCATTATACTATCTAGCCCTGAGTTATTATTGTGGCATGAGGTGACCTATGTTAACTATGTGACCTTTTAATATAATGTCCTCTTAGGTGTTTATTTGTGTATTTACAATGTGTTTAGAGGTGTTAGGTTCACAGTTTCTTAATTATGTATCTAGAACATTCTTGTATAAATATCTAGAACATTCTATTGGATTTTGTATAAATACTGGACATCTTTCTTATTTTATTATTATTGAGTTATTAGTGAATCTGTTAATATTACATGGTGTCAGAGGTGGGATATGGCACAAGTGCAGCTAAAACCCCCAAGTCCTTTTGATTTTAAAACTCCTGATGACTGGCCACGATGGAAGAGGCGATTTGAGCAATTCCGAGTCGCTTCAGGTCTCTCTCAAGACGATGCGAGTAAACAAGTCAACACGCTCTTATATTGTCTCGGCGAAGAAGCGGAAGACGTCCTCGCATCAACCAATCCCTCTCGGGAAGAGACTCAAGCATACGACGCCGTTATGTTGAAATTCGATTCCTTCTTCAAGATACGCAAAAACGTAATCTTTGAACGAGCAAGGTTCAATCGTCGAAAGCAACTGGAAGGCGAATCAGCTGAACAGTATATTACACACTTGTATCAGCTTGCAGAAAACTGTGACTACGGAGAGTTGAAGTCGGAAATGATCAGAGATCGACTAGTTGTGGGGATTAAAGATTCTGCTCTCTCCGAGAACTTACAAATAGATGCAGACCTAACACTAGAAAAGGCCAAGAAAAGGATATGCCAAAGAGAAGCGGTCCAAGAGCAACAACAGTTACTCAAGGGAGGAACCTCGAGTACTCTTGAAGAAATACGATCACATCGGGGAGGTTTCAAAAACAGACCAAGAGCCAAACCCAGTCCTAAGCATCCGAAACAGTGTACTTGTTGCGGGAAAGAACTACATTCAAGGGATAAATGCCCAGCTAGAGACGTTACGTGCCATCGGTGCCAGAAGAAAGGCCACTACAGTACCCAGTGTTACTCCAAGCGAACGTCGACGGCACCCATATCAGAAGTCACAAGTGAAAGCCATCTTGACACTGCATTCTTAGACACACTGACAACTGGTCTGGAGACGTCGTGGACTATCAAACTCCAACTGCAAAGACAGATGCTCACCTTCAAGATGGACACAGGTGCAGAAGTAACAGCGATATCTGAAGAGAGCTACAAAAATTTAGGGAAACACCAACTAACCCCACCAGAGAAAATCCTTTATGGCCCATCTCGTCAACCATTACAAGTCATTGGACAGTTCATAGGAGAAATTAGCTACAAAGGCAAGTCAATAAACCACCCAGTATTCGTGGTTGCCGGTTTAAAAACAAACTTGTTAGGACTCCCAGCAATCACCTCCTTGAACTTAGCAGCTAGAATCAACAATCTGGACGCTTTAAAAGACAAAGTGTTGGACCAATTTCCCTCAGTCTTTCAAGGCCTTGGAACCCTTGGGGAGGAATATGAGATTCAACTGAAATCAGACGCTAAACCCTTCTCTCTCTTCACAGCCAGGAATGTCCCATTACCATTAAGAAAAAAAGTTCTACAGGAACTAGATAGAATGGAGCACATCGGTGTAATTTCCAAGGTGGACCAACCAACACCATGGTGTGCTGGAATGGTAGTAGTCCCGAAGAAGTCTGGGTCCATTCGGATCTGCGTTGACCTTAAGCTTCTTAATGAAAGTGTTCTTCGAGAAGTCCACCCACTCCCAAAGGTCGATGACACTCTAGCACAACTAGCGGGAGCCAAAGTCTTCAGCAAATTGGACGCCAACAGCGGATTCTGGCAGATCCCACTCGCAAAAGAGTCAAGACTGCTCACTACATTCATAACACCTTACGGCAGATACTGCTTCAACAAATTACCCTTCGGAATACCAAGTGCCCCAGAACTCTTTCAGAAGAGAATGAACAACATTCTTAGAGGGCTAGAAGGAGTTCTCTGTTTAATGGATGACATCCTAATTTTTGCAAAAGACATGGAAGAACACCACAAGAGAGTAACTTCCGTCCTCATACGGATTAAAGAAGCAGGTGTCACACTGAACATGGATAAATGTGAGTTTGCAAAATTTAAAATAACTTTTCTTGGTCACCTTATAGATGAAAATGGAATCCAAGCTGACCCGGCAAAGACCTCATCAATCCTTCAGATGGAACCCCCCACAAACGTCCCCGAACTCAGACGGTTCCTCGGTATGGTTAATCAGCTAGGGAAATTCTAGAGAAACCTAGCAGAGCTTACCCAGCCTCTTCGAGAGCTGCTCAGCAAAAAGCAAGCGTGGCTGTGGGGTCCTAATCAAGAGCAAGCATTCTCTAGTATCAAGAACGAGCTCTCACAACCAACTACTCTCACCCTCTACAATCCAGAAGCCCAAACAAAGGTGTCTGCTGATGCATCATCTTATGGTTTAGGAGCTGTATTACTGCAGAAGAGCAATGATTTGTGGAAACCTGTAGCATTTGCCTCTCGTACAATGACTGAAACCGAAAGACGGTATGCCCAAATTGAGAAGGAGGCTTTGGCCACCACATGGGCATGTGAAAAATTTGCAAGTTATCTTCTTGGTCTGGAGTTTATGATAGAGACTGATCACAAGCCTCTGGTCCCTCTGTTGGGAATGAAGAACTTGGATAGTCTACCACCTAGAGTGCTACGATTTCGACTAAGACTTAACAGATTCAGCTATTCAATTGTCCATGTACCTGGGAAACTCATGTACACAGCTGACACGTTATCACGATCACCACTAAAATCTGATATCTCGGAACTTCAAGAAATAGCAGAGACTTTTATAGATGCCTGTGTGGCTCATCTCCCAGCTAGCAACACGAGACTAGATGAATACCGTGAGGCACAGGCGGCAGACCCAATCTGCTCAAGACTTATCGGGTACTGCCAGCAGGGATGGCCAACTAAAAACAATATTGATATTCCCATAGGACCATACTGGAAAGTTCGAAGTGAACTGAGCATCCACAACAAACTCCTACTTCATGGAAAACAAATTGTCGTCCCAAAATCCCTCCAGCAAGAGACATTATCGAAGATTCACCAGGGACATCAAGGAATAGAACGATGTCGCCTCCGTGCTAAATCTTCGGTATGGTGGCCCGGAATATCCCAACAAATCAAACATTTGATAGAACAGTGCCCAGTATGCGTGAGAAATTCAACTACAAAAAGTCAACCTCTCATTCCATCAGAACTCACTGATTACCCCTGGCAGAGAGTAGGTACAGATCTCTTTGCAATAAATGGAGTAAACTACCTGTTAATAGTAGACTATTTCTCAAGATACCCAGAAGTTATTAAACTCTCATCCACAACATCATCTAGCGTCATCAAGGTTCTGAAGTCAATTTTCTCTAGACATGGCATTCCTGAAACATTAGTGAGTGACAATGGTCCTCAATACACATCACAAGAATTCACTGACTTCTCTAAATCGTATGATTTTACTCACATAACATCCAGTCCCCACTTTCCCCAGAGCAATGGACAGGCAGAACGTACAGTCCAGACAGTGAAGAGACTACTGAAGCAATCTAGTGATCCGTACATGGCTTTACTCAATTACCGTACCACACCTTTACTGTGGTGTAACATCTCTCCAGCACGACTCCTCATGGGAAGGTCACTTCGAACCAATCTTCCTCAGTTGAAAGAACATTTGTGCCCAAAATGGGAATATCTTGAAGAATTCCGACAATGCAATAGTGACTACAAAAGGAAACAGAAACGTTATTATGATATTCGCCATCGAGTTCACCCTCTACCTTTCATTCCTAATAATACTGAAGTTTGGGTAAATACAGGAAATCAACTGGTTCCAGGAAGAGTTGTCGCTCCATCAAACACTCCACGATCCTATCTAGTTGATACTCCCAGTGGACAAGTCCGGAGAAACAGACAACATCTTGTTGTGTTGCCATCTAATTCTGATCATAGGGAGAAACCGATTGCCAATACAACACGACAACGAAGCCCAGTCATGACTCGATCACGAACAAATGCAACAATCCGTCCACCCAACAGATACATCCCAGGAAGGGGAGATGTGGCATGAGGTGACCTATGTTAACTATGTGACCTTTTAATATAATGTCCTCTTAGGTGTTTATTTGTGTATTTACAATGTGTTTAGAGGTGTTAGGTTCACAGTTTCTTAATTATGTATCTAGAACATTCTTGTATAAATATCTAGAACATTCTATTGGATTTTGTATAAATACTGGACATCTTTCTTATTTTATTATTATTGAGTTATTAGTGAATCTGTTAATATTACAATTATACTACAGTATTATTAATTAATAAGCAACATAATAATTCAAATTAAAATGAATGTAGTCATGGTGCATTGTGCTTGTCACAAATGTGCATAAAGTTTTGCAAATCAAGAATTATTACAGGTTGTAGTATAATATATTATAATCAAGGTAAATACTTTATCAGTATAATAATATAATTATCCAATTGAATTAATCAATTTGCCAGCATAAGCTATCTGAATAAACACATTAGAATCTCTTAATTTGTTATTAAATTTATAATCAGTTATACATATACATAACTGCAATGGAATTTCATTAAATAATCAAAGTTTACATGGTTATATGTTGTTCTAAGAAACTGCTATGCATAAAACATAATCTACGCAATGATAGTAATAACATATTCTGTGCCTCAGGAATGTAACAAGGTAAGTTTGTAGTACTTTCACCTTTCTTGGTGATAAATTTACTATTTATATATTTACCTCCACAAATTGATCATATAATTATTACTACTAAAGCAACTGATATACTAATATAATGTTAGAGTAGTAAACTATATATAGTGTAATCATCATTAGAGTAATAAAGTGTATCAAATGACACTACTATTTATTTCTTTCTATATAATTGCATGGAACATAAAGTTTTTTTATTTCAATAAAACTATTTGACAATGAAGGGCCGTCATAATTCAATAATTCGATAGTATAAATAAACATATGTATGTATGGTTACAATGATCCTGCTATAATAGTTATAATAAATTACTATTTAGGTTGTTTGTGCATGTAATTATTATAATTGTTGGTTCTGGTGATGTTTCCATCATATATCAGGGAATGAGTAGTTGTACATATTGAACAACACTTTTACTCCCCATTTGTCTTTGTCACAGACAAGGTACATGCATGCAGTCAGTTTATCATTATTACATTATCTTCCCACAGGACCAGAATGATAATCCTTTAATATTTTTTATAATTATGTAGACAGACCAAGTACTAATATTTTACAAATAGTTCTATAGAATATATTATAACACTGCTATTAATGTTACTTCACCCTGAGCACTTACTTGATTGCTCAGTTCCGCAATGACATATTACTGGAAAAATGTTTCCCAAGAAAACTTTGTTTACTACAACGATTGCACATGTACAGACAGCATTTCCAAAGACGGTGATGCATGCAATTAGCATTATGATAAAGAGATATACTACTAATTAGCGTGTATATATACTACACGCTGTGTGTGTATGCTATTTGAGATAAAATTAATTATGAAGTGGGTATGTCTATAAAGGATGTAGAGTGTGTCTTTTAAAGTTTACTACATATGGAATCTGTAACTGTACATCAATTTTCCCAAAACACTTTGTGGCTTAAGCTACTTGCATGAATACCATAACTGAACTAAGAGGTCAATTTTGCAGTGATTGTCATATCCATTATTTGGATGGACACGTTGATGTCAATGTCAGCAGGTTATTACTGTGTGCATGATTAGACGTTTATTGACAGTAAAAGATATTTAAACATAATCTGATTGGTCTATTAGCAGTATCAAGGGGGTGGGTTCTTATTTTGTATTAGAACACACAATCATAGTATCCTGGACCTATAACCATGCACTGCCATTATTAGTTAGTTAAGCGGACTATTCTACTTCTCTTAAAACCAGACAGTTCTTTCCAGACGTTCTGGTCGAAATAATTTTATTAATAAAATTAAAATTCTATACCAATTAATAAAACTCAATAATCAACAGTGTATATCTACAATATTATCTACAATATCTTAAGAGCTTGTTCATGGTTGGTGCAACATATACGCTAATGTGCAATTTTCATGAAAATTTTCTCTTTATAATAATATTATTAAATTTCAAAAGCTTGCATAATGAGTTGCAGAGGTAATTGGTAAAAAAGAAAAAAGAGAGAACAGATTCACATAAGTTTTCCTTTTATATTAATGTTGCTCCAATTTGGAATTTCTCTTAAATCATTTGTAGCTACTTATAATTGAAATTATATAATAATAATAATTATTATCGTCAAATGCTAAGTCTGAGATGACATTCACATTCTAGCTCCACCTAGCTATTACGAATAATTATAATTACATTACTATGATAATTATAATTATAACTGGAGCAATGTCTGCAATTGTTTCTTTCGATAATAACCACAATGAGTGTCTTCCAGTAACATTTGCAGCGAAGGTTCTGCTCTGTGGGAACATTGATTATAACGATGTGTGATACACCAGTGAAAATATTGGTAGTAAAGTACATATTATTATTATAATTATATATATAATACATAATTATAATTCATGATTCATGTTTTAATGATAATGATTACATTTAACTTAAAGTAGTGACATTGGATATACATGTAGTTCCTGATAATTTTAACTTCAAATTTCAAGATACATAACTAAACTTTTGATAGGTGTTGCTATAGCGAGGGTTCCAAGTTATATAAATGCTGCGTTTGTGTAGTATAACCATAGAAATTTCACAACAACAATTACAACTTGTAGTTATTCTAATTATATTTAATTTACTATGACTACGCACAAATAACCATTGGTTGTTTAAACCTTTTTGCCAGTGATTATGTTATTTTAATTCTGAGCCTTTGTCTTTGGCTTGCGAAGGACACCTCCAACAGTTAATTAAACTAGTGTTGTTTTAGTATGATAATAATGACCACTAATACTATATAAATGTTTCATGATTGGCCAATAATATTTTAGTTTGTTATATATAGGGATTGGTGATATTAGCTATAGCATATGACTATCATTATCATTAGCTTACTATCATGACAGTGAAAGTTAAAAAGTACTATCATGACATGGTTACAGGTGTGTGTTTTGACATTGTCTTGTCTCAACATACCCATAACCATGGGAAGAAACTTCGAAGATGGTGAGGAATATTTCTTATGAGATCGATTTTGACAAAGAGCTGGAGATTTTTCTATTGGAGGGCTCTAAGACTGATGTATGGGAGTAATTAGTTCTCTGCTACAAGTGGAAAATGCTCAGAATCTTTATTCAAGTTTCACTATCATGATAGTAGTATTCACTGATGTTCAAGTATCTAGTAAATATCGTGATCATAGTTAAAAATTTCACTATCGCCCAGCTCTAATGTTTTCTAGCTATTGGAACACATATGTAATTTATTTATAGTTTAATTAACTAAAAGTTGCAATGCCTTACTAAAAGGGGTTTAGTTACTAAAACAACAGTAGGTTATTCCTTTAACCTAAAATTATGTATACATATAATTATAATGTTTGTCAGAGCTTTAAACACATATTGTAATACGTGCTTAACATACATCATCAGACCACATAAGTATTATGTAGATTATAATTATTATCATTTTCACAGGGCCTACAGTTCCAATGTGGTATACTGCTCTAATTAGAAAGTCATCTCCTTCCATTCCACCATGCCATTTGTAATAAATGTATCAAATTTTACTGACTACAAAACACTTAATGCTGATTTATTACAGTGCACCATTCTATTCAGCATCTAATGATTACAAGATACAATTAAATGTACATGTTGTTGCTAATGGTCATAGCAAATGCAAAGGCACACATGTTACAATGTTTGTATACCTCATGAAGGGTATTAATGATGAAATATTAAAATGGCCCTTTACCGCAGAAATCTAGATTCACCTTCTCAATTGGAGAGAAGACAAAGGACACGTGAATTAATAATACCTTTCAAAGATTACACTCCTTTAGAGTGCTGTTCAAGAGTAGTTAAAGGACATAGGGCATCTGAAGGTTTTGATCACTTTAATTTTATCTCGCATGATGAATTAGGTTAAAACTCCAAAAGCAACACAGAATATCTTAACAGTAATACTCCCGGTTTAGTGTTTCCATACCTACAGGTAATACAATTACAATTTTTGCAAATGTTATATTATTTACATAAGTGTAAGTATGTACAACTACAAAGGATCGAACATCTCAAAACAGTTAACATTTGTTGCAGATATTGTGCCTGGTTTTCCTATACATGTGATTTGGTAAAGAGTATTATATCCACATCACCCACATACTGTAATTATCATTATTAACATCTTTATACATACTTATATTATAAACCATATACTTTAATTATATCATTTCTGATCAGTTATATTATAACCACTTATATATTCTTTCAAACTTACATATCACTGATAACAGTACAGAACATGTTCTATAATTATGTAAATACTTAGAAGTGTAATGTATTGGCTATTATTATATTTATTATCATAGGTACTGATGTACCGAACTGGTATATCACTCTCGAGACTCAGTCTCCACACATCCTCCCTCCGTGTATCATAACGATGTTCAATTTTAATGAACGCAAACGTGTTAGTGATATGTGGCACAGTCAAGCGTTTTACTCTGAAGCAATTGAGTATAAGCTACAACTACAAGATTATGCTAATGGTTTTGGTGTTGGTAAAGGTACACATGTAAGTGTAGGTGTATGTGCCATGAAGGGAGAGATGAAAATTTGAATTGGCCATATGCATTACATAGTGAGATTTCTCTTCAAGTGCTCAACTGGAGGGAGGATAAAGGACATGTGGAGATGATCATTCTACACTATAATGCACCAATAGCATTACGTTCAAAAGTGGTAGATGGAGAGTCAGTATTAGGTTCAATGACAAACCCTCAAGTCATCTCACACAAGGAATTAGAATACAATGCTGAAAGCAACACCCAATATTTACATAATGACGCACTTTGTTTTAGAGTGTTTAAAGTGACCATACATAGAGGTAATAATGATATTTTCATGCTGTGGAGGTATGGGTGTTAGGTATAACATGTCAAGTGAATTTACAATACTATTAATTTAAAGCTCATTCTAGCATATTGCCAACCATAACTGAAATTTCTGTATGAAACACTGTAAATGTATATATAAAATAGAAACTTGGCTGTAACATGATAATATTACACACCACAGCACGTGCTTAATAACAACACCGATGATATACTAATAAAAATTATACCAAAGCTTCAAGCCTTCATTTGTTTAGTCGGCATAATTTATGAAGATTTATATTTTCTATGTTGTCAACTATTTTACGTACTAGAATGTATTATTATAGGTACTTATCTACCAAGCTGGTACATTCCTCCCAAAACTCAGTCCCCACACCTCCTCCCTCCATGTATCATAACAATGTTCAATTTTCATGAACACAAACGAGTTAATGATGTGTTGGATAGTCAACTATTTTACTCTAAAACAGGTGGTTATAAACTACAACTAATTGTAGCTGCTAATGCTTGGAAAGGTACACATGTAAGTGTAGGTGTGTGGTATTGTAGCTGTATTAGCCAATTGTCTATACACCTAATACAATTTTCACATACTTCATATAAGGATATAGTACAAACCACAGAATACAATAATTTCGTGCTTGAGTGAGAACAAATACATCAACCTATAACGTACACCAAACATACTTCTTATACCATAAAACATTATTTCATGATTCCATATATGAAGTAAAAACTATTAATTCCTGACATGAACAAGTAACTGATCTAGAGTACGAATTACATCACAAGATTTATCTATGTTATATCATGGTGTTTGGGTGATTATCAGGTAACCTCTGATATGTTACAGGAGTTATATCCCCATACATCCCACTTCTATGTTCAATTGCAATTTACATAAATGTAGCAGTTTATGATGGTAAACGAGATATCTAGGTGGACGTATAGACTTTTAATACCCCTGGAAATTGGCCAAATTTTCCAATGGTAGAGTAAGTCCATAACCTTCTCTAACAGTGAGATATCATAAACTATTACCATGATTTGTTACATTCTAGGCAGTTCTAAGGGATTAGTTGGTTTCTGTTTAATATTATAAAAGGAGTGTGCACTACAAAAGGAGATATGATATTGTCTTTTTAGGTTAGCAGATCAGTTATATAATTGAATGGTTTTTAATTAAATACTACAACAAATTGATTAATAATACAATAAATTAATTTATTTTAACAAAATGTTTAAATATGAGTCTATTTGAATTTTTTTCAGTAACTACACATCACCTAACCAATAAAAGTAAATTACCCTTAACTATAGGATCTTTAATGGATGGTTTCATCTCAAAGTTGTGAAATGGTCACTTGAAAAGTTGTTAGACTTTAAAACCTGAACTGAGGTATTAGAAAAAGCCTCTATTCTCTGTTGATTCTTGCATATTTTGAAATTTACTGGTAGTTCATTTCAAAATTCCAATATTCATAGGTTTGAAAGAAATTAGGTAATACCAGCAAGATAGAAAATAATGATTACATTAATGATAATTATATATTACAAGTTAATTACCACATTACATACATACTCATTTTCCTAATATATAGTTTAAAAATACAAGTCCCAATGTGAAATTAACAATAGCTAGTAAGCATAGTGTTATAGCTAATGAAATGATTTACATAGAACATTACATACATCATTTTTAAAGAGTTGCTCAGACACAAAACATTGAAAAAAGATCTATAAATTTTTATAATTATTGAAAAAAATATCTGTAAATTTTTATAATTATTAACAATGTTATAAATCACTATAATTATATTGACACTCAGCCAGTACAATTTTCATAACATGATCACATGACATCATGTGATATCTTCAATTATAGTAACCAGTGTATCTGCTCATTAGCTTTTCTCTTTATTCCTTTCCTCTAATTTGATAATGTCTGCTGGTGAGTGAATAAAAATAATAATGTCTTGTTGCAGGGAAATGAATTGATAATAAATAAGTTATTTGTAATCTCTTAAACTTGAAATCCATACAATTACAAGCACAGGCTTATATATACTATAATGATTGTTATAATATAATTATTATATATAATTATATAATTTATGTATTAATTGTATTTTATCAGGTCAATGTGAGATGAAATGGAGAGCTCAACACTCCACTGTAGTCAATAATAACCGATTATATTGCTGGGGTGGAAACCAGGAGGACCTTCCTATGGTACATTATAATGATGTGAAGATGAAGTTTACGTCATCTGTTGATATATTTCATTTGCCAACATTGAAGTGGGAGAGCAGATCTACTATAGCTACTCCACCTGCAGGAGTGTTGGACTATGCTTGTACCAACATAAGCGGCAATATAATTATTGTATTTTGGTGGAAACTGTGTACAAAACGATTGTGTTCATGATGATTTATTTGAACTCAACACTCTTACTAATGAATGGAGAGAAATTATTAACTGTTCTCCTGATAATAGACCAATGAAAAAAATTGGCTGTGGAATGACATCTTTTAACATCAATTCAGAAGATAAGTTAGTAGTTATTGGACGGTTTGGACCTATGCCAATCACTACTCAGACAAATTCTGATTATGTTCCTTCTCTCATTCCAAATCTTTGCTATACAAATGAAATACACACTATGTGTGTCAATTCATCACCAGGTATTACATGACTCATTACATCATAATGATATCTTGTATTTTCTTCAGGTCAATGGAAAGTACCTATCATAACAGGCAATCGTCCACCACCATGTGCTGGTTTCACTATGAACACACTTCCTGGCAATAGAAGTGTTATGTTTGGAGGATTTGCTATTGATGAGACTGAATGCCATCGTGTTAATGACTTATTTCTGTTGTCATTCACTCAGAATGCAATAGTGAGTTGTTGAGTGTTGACTCCACATTTATGCATAGTTGTATTTGTTTCCTTTTCTTTTCATGTCTATTATTTCTATCGCTCTTCATCTCCTGTATTATTTTTAGTTGTATTCTTTATAATTATATTCTAATCCTGTTTCATTTTATTATCAAAATAAAACACTTAACATGTATTTTGAATATTCAGATTTTTTGTTCATTACAATGAACACACTAATCATTAATATTATATAATTGTAGTTAGAAGTTGTATGTCCATGTATTTCTTCAATGCTTCATAATAATTATAAAGAACTATGGGTATTTTAATTGTGTCATAACAATTGTTAACCATGTTATTACACTAAAGAGTACATAATCACTCAAAATAATTTTGTCCACTTGTAAATCACACCCCTTATAAATTATACATGAATAATTATTATAATAGTGACTGTTTTATTCTCATTTTTATAAAATTATGTTGTATTTTTAATACTATAGGATTTTCAAAAAGTTATCAGATCACCTGATCCTGCATTGAAATGGCCGAAGGCAAGACAGAGTCATGCTAGCACTATCATCAATACTACATCATCAAATCAAGAAACGATATCTCATTTGATGATAACAGGAGGGCTGGCTGATGATGATCAAGTACTAAATGATTGCTGGATAATGAATTCATCTAGTTTTATCTGGCACCAGGTAGTGTATATCACATGACACATGTGTATAATTGTATTAATTTATTCATCTCCTCAGATAAATCTTCCTGATTCAGTCACTAGGAGATTTGACCACTCCATGTCAACCTACTATATATCAAGAAGCAAAATTTGGGTCATAGTAACTGGAGGTTACAATGAATATAATCTATCTAATGATATATTTCAAACAATCGCTGGATCTAATATGCTAGTGATCATTGAATTAGGTATGATAATTAATATATTATTTATCATGTGACATATCTAATCTCACATAAGTAAACCCAACCCGAGCGGGAAGGGTCTGGTGCATTCACTGTACATATGCTTGCCAAGAGCTCACAAGGGATAAGAGGGTGTAATGCCACTAATGAGGTTCATTAACTTTGCTTATACAAGTTAAACCTATTACAAACCATGTGTTTAAATAACAGATTAATTCATGTAAGTATGATTGTAATTATGTTATATAATATATGTATATTTTTGTATAAATGTATGTATATAAACTACAAAAATACAATTGTTCAAATAACTACTATATTAGTTAGTACCGTTCCCCAATAGGGGAATTATAATTTAATTGGTCTTGTAGGTTGTTATGACTGCATGGTGACATACATGTAATTAATGCAATTCCAATTCCTTATATTGTCTATTAGATATACAAAAAAGCAGAATAAAATTTTAATTAAATCATTTTAGGTTTCCAAACCTTCTTTGTGCATCTAGTATGAGATATTGGACATGATAATTGATTATAATACTTTTACCATGCAGTCATAACAACAACCTGTATAACTAATTAAATTATAATTCACGTCATTGCATCTATACTAACAAATCTATTTTTGCAGTGATATAATGCATGCACAAATTTTGTATGTTATATATTATATATATATAATTATATATCTATTTTATTAATGTTAATGATTCGTGTATGTGTCATGTGTGTTTGTATGTATGTATGTGTGTTTATATGACATGTGGAACAATTATGATTCTTGTGTTGCATCAACCTTTTCCTAACAGTAAAACAGTACTACAAAGTTTAGGCCTTGGCCTGTGATGTAGCCGTATCTGACCTATATTATTTTTACCTATACCTAATTCAAATGCAGTTTTCTACTTCTTTTAGCTGTAAATGCGGCAAACAAAATGACCACACTGCATGTTGGCACCAGCTACACCCACAATATTGGGTTCCACAGCAAGAGAAATCTCTCATCAACCCACCAGATTGTGTAGGCAGGGTCATTGGATCCCCAATTTGCGTGGGCACTGAAAAGGCTGTGCCCCCTCCAACGACCAACAAAGGGGCCACCCTAGTTTAAAATTTCGCCTGTATTTCATATTTTAGGCAAATGGCGGCCAAAAAACCATCACCTTTTTTTGACATTTTCATGGGCTTATTATTGACACCAATTACAAACATTTGGAGTGCTTCATAATGCTAGGAACACACTCCAAATGCAAGGTGCACTCCTAGCACCTTAGAGGGGTGATGCAGTGGCAGGTCTAGAAATTTGGTAAGGTAGGGCAAACCCATCTTGCAAACCACACAGCACAAATTTTTTTGTATCATTAATTATTAATGAGGGGCATCATTACTTAATTTAGGCTTTACCGTGCTATGCACAATAATAGATTATCTTCAGCGTTCAAATTTTAGATGCAGATTTATTTTTTGCGCAAACTGATTGACCAGTTTTTATAGTTGTATAAAATAAATCCACCCGTTATGTCATTTATGTAAACAACTCATTAAAATTTATTATTTATAATTTTCAAATACATTTACATACAAATAAAAACTTAGAGGGGGGGGGGGGGGGGGGGTGGGTGGGCAATTGCCCTCCCTGCCCTTCCTGTAGACCCGCCCCAGGACTGATGTCACATGTATGTTACATCAATCCTCTAATTTGAATTGAAACTGCCAAAAAACCTCCCCTTAATTAATGTTTGGATATACATTGTATATACTGTACAACTACATGCAAAACACATCAGCAGCACTTTGATATACCATAGACACATTATACCATATAATACATTACAATTTGCAATGAATACATACATCACTTATTATATACATAATTATAGTATATAGTGATGATGAGTGGATACTGCAAGGTATTTGGGATAGTGAACAAAGCTGGTATAAAACACAGGAGGTTATAATACGTGAGAAAGAAGAGAAATGGAGTGTTGAAATGAGAGAGAAAGATAAGAAACTTGTTTTATCCCAATCAAGTGAATCATCACTAAAATACACAATAGACATTTTGAACAAACGTGAGACAATAAAATTAGTTAATCATTCACACTGAGTCACATTAAAATTTCTTCCTTCAGAGCTGGCGATTGAAAAGAAACTGTCATTAATGAAATCACAAGAACTTGACTATTCCAGAAAACAGGTCACATATTTGAAAAGAAAGCTTAAACTTACAACTAACCTTCCATCAGGTCTATATTAATAGATATATCATATTTATTGAATGTGTGTTGAGTATTATGTCTTTTCAATAGATGAGAAAACAATGGAAGCAATAGAAGAGAATGAGAAACTCAAAATGTATGTCATGATAGAAGTGAAGTCACTACAGACAACAAGTGAACTACAGAATGCAATAGAGGATAATGAAGTACAGTTGGAGGAATTTCAAATGCAGAAAAAGAGAATAAGAGAACTTGAAGTTACTATACAAGAAATGAAACAGTTAGAGGAAATTAGAAAGACATCATCACTTATAGCCCAAACCTCCATCATTTCTTTACCAGGTTAGAAATCATGTTATATAATTGACGTAGTAATCTCTTTTATTATCATAATCTCAAATTGTTATACAGCTGATTCTGATCTTCATATCGCTGCAGAGAAGATGTTTCACATTAAAGGGAACGCTTTTGATTGGAGAGATTACGGGTTTCAGATGTATTTCCCAGAGAGTACCATTCAACCATCACAAGTGCTTATCAAAGCTCTTGTTGGTGGTAAATTTCTGTTTCCTGCTGAAGTTGAGCTTGTCAGTGCTTTATATGTCATACAGTTTCCAGAAAACCTTCTACAGCCAGTGAAACTGAAGATACAACATTGTGTCTCTTTGAAGAGTTCACAACAATTTAAATATCTCAGTTTCGTAATAGCACCTATAGATGAGTCAGCACCACCATACAAGTTTCACTTCATAGAGGGTGGTGAATTCGACACTGATAGTCAGTATGGTAGTATAATTCGCTCCAAGTTCTCTATAACTGGTATAGTCCTAAAGAGTAATGGCGATAGTGTACACACCTCATCTGACATAGAGGAACAGTCACCTTCAGATCCTAGTAGTGATACTGATAATTGTAAGATTACTAATAATATAATTATTATTAATCATTTATTAGTATTACTTTGTCATATTATTAGCTGATGATGAATCAACTGGGAGTACCTCATCTTCTGAGGAAAAGAATCCAACTAGTAGTACGACACAGACCACATCAGGAGATTCTGGTCATGGTTGGTATATTAATAATATTACTGGTATAACTATACTTATTATATTAATTATTATTCTTAGCTAACATTCAATCAACCGAGGCAAATGACTCACTGCCTCCAGAGGACAAGAGCACTACTAGACTAAGTGGTAAGGATATTAATAATTATTATTATAGATGTTATATTAAATTTATTATATAGAATTTGATATTCACTCAATTGGTAATGATGTATCTAATACTGATGATATAGTGGTGAAAGAAGTCATCTTATCAGATAACCAAGAAACACATGAAGAAGTGAAACATAAAAATATTGATGATATTATCATCTCAACTGATATACCACAACAAAAATGTAAGATTAATAACTTTTATTTTAATATTTACTAATATTTTGTCTCATTTGCAGCACATGAAAATTGTGTTAAAACTATTACTAATAATGATGGTATTGTCAACACACCTAATGCACAAATACAATCACAAAAGAATCATAATAATGTATCTGTAATCATCAGATAATATACTGATATCATGTAATTTATTACACTATGTATAACGGAATGTTTTTTTAGTAATGTATGAAAACATTCAGCCATTTCAGATTTTAACTTATATTTGTGTCAGTACAAGTGTATGTACACACATAAAAAATGTTTAGTTTATTTGCTGTTCTGTGTGGATTCATCATTAATAAATAAGTGCTTGTTTATAATTATTTGTATATGTATACAGCTTCCAGTATCAACTATGGAGGTATAATACTTTATGAGACTCGTGGCAGAAACAGATGGTTAATGAGATTCATTGCTGTTAAAGATCTGAATGCTCTCTCAAAGCTAAATAATATATTGCTCTACACATGTGAAGGTGTTGATTGTTCCATTACATGGTAATATTATAGTATGTTAGGGCACATCATCCACAAGCTGAAATTGATCAAAGTGTGTCTTTTAAGTTCAGTTATGACAGCTATGATTTGGAGTTAATAATGGACAAGAAACAAGAGAAACCTTTCAATGAATGGGTCATCAGTCCTCATACTAAGCCTTGCATAGTAATATTTCTGTATACATATTTTTCTGTATAATTTAATTCTAGAATTTACAAACATTATGCTTATAAAAATGTGGATTTATTAATTTTCATAGTTGTCAAAGGTGTCTATGAATACGTTTGGTAGAAGTGATAGTGATGGTCTTCCAGATCCTCCATCTTGTTTAGTGAGCATATATGCTAAAGATCAGTATAAAGCTGACGAACTTTTGAGCTATGCTGTACCTTAAAAAGGAGTTGTGTCTCTAGCTGAAGAGATATTTATAACTCGCTTCCTAACTACAGGTATTGCATATAGTTTACATTATATGTACACATAATACTCTTGATTTTATTATGACTGATACGATTAGGACAGTACAAGAGGTTGTGTCTCCACCTGATCCTATAGGTTAGTATAATATTATAATAAATTACGTTGTAATTCCATTGCATTGTTAAAAGAAGTCATGCGGTTATCATTTCTAAATTAGTGTTTGAGCAATAAATTCTAAGAGCGAGCAAAACATTTGAAGCAGAGTATAGTGTGCCTTGCACACTATACCTAGGGGCATGCTTCCCAGGAAAAGTTTGATTTTGCTTAAAAAGGGCAATATGATGCAATCTAGGAATAAATTTACACTAATCATACTATTATGGCCATGACAATACCCTTATTTTTCCCTTCATATCATTATGCATCATAATTAAAATAATTTTAAATAGCGATGGGGAGGGGGGTAGGGGTGGGGTGGTGTGTTGAGGCTAAAAAAGCTCCAAGGGAGGTGAGGCGAATGCTCCTCTCTCTCACCCCTATAATAAAAATGCTGACTATGTAATCAGCATTTCATTTATTTCGCAGTTACATGTAGCTACACTTTCAAAATTAGATCGCATAATAATTATTATACATGATGATAATATTATGTGTGCTTCTTAAATCACACAAGCATAGCATTATAATTGTAATCTAATAACTATAAACATGTTTTTATTATAACAGGTACTAATATGACTCAAGCTAATCCTCATGATGTAGTAGAATGCATTAAATGCGTATTTGATCAGAACTATTCTTCTCTTGGTAGTTTATTTGAAAATTCCATAGACATTATAGCAAGTGAAATGTTACAAGCTGGTCTAATATCTCATCATGTTGCTAAGAAATCAACATTTCTTCTTTTAATTAACGACTTCACTTCTGGAATGGTTTTTATGAGAAAAGCTGATGAAATTATAAATCATATTATTAAATTCTTAAGAGTACTCTTAGAAATGCAAGGTCCATTTGTATTTGCTGCTAAACATCTTGAAGAAGATATTCACGATATTATTAATAGTAGACTAGGTATTGAGTTAAATCTTAATGTGTAATAATACAACACATATTAGTATTTGTGTTGTATAGTGTGTTATTATGAGAATTGTTAAAAGATAATTTCAGTTATAATGAATGTTGTATGCACGCCTTACAGAACCTTGGTATAATAAATAGTGCATTTATAATTAATGTTGATTCAAGATTAATATTGTTGATTTCACTTGATGAACTATCAAATAATCAGTTTTATTTAGTTTTCTTGATATTTATTTCTTATTTGCTTGAAGTAACATATATATACCTTATTTTTTCTTCCATCTTTTTATATATGTTTTTTTATTTTTAATACCTCTACAATGTCAATAAATTATACATAAAGATTTAGGACTGAGCTGTAGGTACTATTATGACAACAGAAAAGAAAATTTGTACATATATACATATCTAACCCTATAGTCAAAAGATTCAAATTCATTCAATAATCAGAAGTGTACTCTTGTTATTGATTATTGTCAGTTGCATGGCATATAATGTGACACTGCTATTTATAAACTATGCATAAAGTATAAAGCTTTCAATTTCAATAAAACGTACTATTTGACAATGAAAGACAGTCATAATTCAATAATTCGTCAGTGTAAATAAACATATGTATGTATTATTACAATAATCCTGCTAAAACAGCTATAATAAATCACCATTTTAGGTTGTTTGTGCATGTAGTTATTATAATTGTTAGTTCTGTTGATATTTTCATCGCACAAAACTTTTTAGAATATATAACACTGCTATTAAGGTTACTTGAGCACTTACTTGATTACACAGTTCTGCAATGATATATTACTGTGCAAAATTGTTTCTCAAGAACATTTTGTTTACAACGACGATTGCACAGACAGTAAACACCATGCATAAGAGGATACAGCAACATTTCATTGTGAAGCCATATGCTGTAGACATGCACAGTAAACATCTCAAAAATATTTATATATTATTTCCAAAGATGGTGATGCATGCAATTAACATTATAATAAAGAGATATACTACTAATTAGCGTGTATATATACTAGACACTGTGTGTATATGCTAATTGACATAAAATGAATTATGAACCAAGTACGTCTATCAAGGATGAGGAGTGTCTTTTGAAGTAAACTACATATGGAATCTGTAGCTGTACATCAAGTTTCCCAAAAATCGTTGTACATGTATGAATACCATAACTCAACTAAGAGGTCAATTTTGCAGTGATTTTCATATCCATTATCTGCATGGACACATTGATGTCAATGTCAGCAGGTTATTACTGCATGCATGATTAGACGTTTGTTGACAGTAAAAAATATTAAAACATAATCTGATTGGTCTATTAGCAGTATCAAGGGCAAGATTTTATTTTGTATTAGAACAGACTATCATAGTATCCTGGACCTATAACCATGTACTGCCATTATTAGTTAGCTAAGCAGAATATTTTACCTCTCTTAAAACCAAACATTTCTTTCCATTTAAAATTTCAACATTATGACAGTAGTGAAGCCATACCTAGGCAGGTACCATTGCATTTTGACAGACTGATTTGCATATGATGAAAATTATAGCCATATGCTTAGTCTGCAAGGAAATGCCACAATGTCCACTTTGCTAAACTATATCTGTTTAGCTTTACTTTACCTGTCATTTTAATTATTTGGCTTTCATTTACATAGTACATCCAACGTCAATGTAATATTGAGTGGGTGTATCAAAGGAACTACCAGTGCTGTAAATCACTTGAATCACTGTGATTTTATTTAGATACCCCTGGCCTAGGGTTTTATTTATATCTATGTGGTTTCTTAATGGGCTGCGAAAACCTAAATACATTTTAAAGAGCTAGCTACTAATAGTTTAGATAGTGTGATTCCTTAATGAAGCTAAAAATGCTGAGAAAGAAACAGAAGACATGTGAGTATCACTATTATAACAATGAAATACACCTGTAGAATCATAATTGGAGTTAGCCCCATTTAGTGTAGTCTCAACTGAATGAACAAACGAATGAACGTTTGTATATACAACTAAGGATCCTTGGTTCAAAGTCTGCTGTTAGTTTTTTTTAATGTTTTTTGTAACAATGTGCTTTGAAGCTGCTGCTCCCTGGTTCTAATTTTTCTCTATTATCTTTTTTTGTAACAACATGCATGCATTGGAGCATACGTTATCATTATTATTGAGATAAATGCATATTTTTAAGAAAAAGTATCTGAAGATGTCATTGAATTGTTATATATGTAAATGGTTGACCACTGTCCATTTACTATATAGAGCACTCAAGCAATATAATGCACTAAAATACAACAACAAAAATTAATAATGATGAGAGCTATAGTTATATATCAAACTCCATTTGTTCTGTGTATTGTCAAAGGAAGGTAGTGAACCTGTGAAGTCATTTTTACGGGTTTTTAAAATACAAGACACTGTTATTAGAGTATAAAAATAAAAGTTAAACATTAGTAATGTGTATAGTGACCGCAATCATTATCTATTTCTTCTTAGTTGCTGATATCACATCACCGCTTAAGGTGTAGCATTCGGTGAACCTGCCATTCTGTACCATCTTCACTGTTAGCATCAGTCACAAATACACCAACTGTATTCTTTACTTGTGGATTCTTATCATGCCATAGCCTAGTATATTTTTCTGTCTGTGCTTTGCCATTAAGGCGTTTATCACGATTGTTTACCCGTCGATTATGTCCTTTTCCATCAGTTGATCGTGACATACTTTTCACTTCAGCAACAAGGAAGTTGTTACAGCCATCTGTGTAGATAAGATCACCACACAAATTTCCAACCGGCCATTCAAAATCAAAAATGAGGGGATACGTTTCAGCATATGGAATCCATTTTAAAGGTGGTTTCATAATTAACCTACGTACAAGATGAAACTCAGCAGACACATACCAATCATGTTTTTTAAAGTAAGGACGCAGTATGTCATCTCTTTTAACACATTCTTCCATGCTTGTATCAGCAGGCCACTTTTCTTTTTGACTTTTCGGTAAACTATTCTCCTTCTCACTGATTTGGGGTGATTCTGGTATGAAGTGTCGAACTGGTTGAGGTGTCCAGTGTCTACGATGATTAGAACGAGATCGGCGTTCAGCTACAGAAAACAGAAGAACTTGTTTAATAAATAAGACAATAATTTATATAACTTTTATAACAAAACAAAAACATTATAATTATGCCATTGTTGTATACTTACGAGCATATTTACTTCCTTTAACATGTGCTCCATTAGGTCCAGTCACTTGTGCTGCTTCCAATCCCTTAGCACCTTGTATTACTATAAATTCAACTCTTTCTCCATCACCCACACTCCTGAGATATTTCTTTGGGTTGTTTTTTATGATAGATGTTTGATGGACGAAAATGTCTTCTCCATTGTCATCACTGAAACAAAGAAGTTGATAAATTCAGAGTACAAAGGAGCTAAGCATTAAGAGAATTGATGAAATATAAATGGAACTACTACTCATAAACTACCTACTTAATTATCAAATGCAATTATTATATCTACTGGCACACTATGTCACAGCACAAGGAAGTTAACAAAATAAGTATCGATTTTACATAATTATTATTGTATATGATAGGTCATTATAGAGTGTGACTCAAGACAAACTATGGATTCATATGAAAACATTAATAAGATAATGAGAATACAATAATGGTTTATATACAAGATTAGTGACATCGCATAATGTGATCCCATTGAGTCATTCTTTCTATGTACATTTCATTTCAGAATGACAGTTTTTTTTCTTTTTTTTCTTTGACACTGTGTTTTTATTGTTTTTCATTAATTGACCAATTCAATACTAGTATAGAACTTTACATGTACATGCAATCTAAATTAGATTAGTCTACATGCAAATAATAAACTGCTCCACCCTATAGGAACAGATGTTGGGTTTCATTGTCTTATAATTATGACGTAATGTGTATTATTACTGAACTGACAAAAATTGATTATTATTTCCATAATAATTATATTACAATAATAATAATCAATAATACACACATTTATAATATCATAGGTACATAAAAAATGAAGACAAATTAATTAAATAAGTAACTTACCGTGTGATGAATCCAAAACCTCTGATGACATTAAACCACTTAACAGTACCAGAAATGACTAAATAAATATAAAATTATAATTATTCTGTTACTATAATAACAACAGCTGTAAAGCATGTATATTAAATACTTCTGCTATACACAGTGCTCTGCTAAATTAAGATTTACCAATGTACATTATATCAACCGTATACAGTTTATCTTTATAGCATGGTCATAATTATTGCATATGTGTATGTCACTTATTTTCATATCACCTATGCATTCATATAGAGTTGATACAGCAGTATTTATTTACAGGATTTTATTAATCTTATATCAATACCAACTGTTTACGTCTCTAGCGTATAGTAATTATATAAACATGTAGCATCATACGGGTATGTAATGCTATACATTTTAAAAAGCTACTGCACATTCACATTCAGTAGAGACTTTGATTTAGCTACATAAATAATTATACTATCACCTCAATGTGTTTATACAAAAAGGAAACTCTTTATTGTAACTTAAAAAGCTGAAGGGCTGAACCACTTCTTTTGAAGCAATTTTTTAATGCCAATGTCTAGAGTGACATCACAGGTATTTGTAATTGGGGCGAGCCTGAGCGAGCCCCACACTTATCAGTTAGCTGGAAAGTTTACATTATATGTATATATGTTTGTGTACATATTCCATAAAAATCTTTTTATTCGAACGTGTTAACGAATTTAAACCACATAGGCGCTGTCTCAGCCATGCCTAGTTTACAGAGTGTGGTTTGACACATTGCATATGTTTGGAAACCTTATTAGTGACTCAAACATCAAAGCAAATAATGTTTAAAATTATATAACACTCAGGCAACTAACCAACTATTATCACTTAAATTGATAATTAAGAAATTAACTATACTTCCCCCTTTAAGCACCTCCTCAGGCTCGCCCCACAATGATTAGCATTCATGCTAGCATTCTCTAGTTTATAGCAGTGGGTGCACGTAGTGAAATAAACAAGCCCAGAAGTGAGGAAATAAAGAAGGATGGTTGGTTGTGAGGAAGAAGAATACTACTTCAACTTTGTTCAGATTTTAACATTAACAACATGAGACCCTCAGTATGGTCCATGCCCACATCAACCAAAAATAATTTAAGGTACAAATTACGAGCACTAGTACTGGCACTATAGTCTCTGCCTTCTTTTACTGTGTTATAATTTGCGAAGTTGAAGAATATCCACAATAAATATAGATTTAAAAGTTTACTAGAATATCCTTCATTACGGTATTCTTTAGTTACCTTTACTACAGTTTTTCCAAGTGAAGTGGATTTTGCCCTCGATTTTGCCTAATACAAATGGCATAAATATGTACAAGGTATATAGATTCAGTCACTCTACATGGACTATCACATCAAGCTAAATGTGTATAATCTCAGTGTACGTAAGTGAAGCAACAGTCTGCATAACTATATTATATATATATATATATATAAATATATATATAAATATATATATATATATATACATATTTTCTCTACTGAATGTGAATTACCTTTAAAATATTAAAGAGGGAAATGCCTCACTTGTAGTTGTATGATTCCTCAGTCGTGAATTGGCCATTTAGTTCTGCATATTATAAATACAATCTGATGACAAAGATGGAGGATAAACTGTCTGAGAGGGCGGGGGGAAAATCAAAGTTTGCCACATCTCAGTGTAATCACATTTTTAATAACGTATTAACAAATCTGATCATAATTAATATTACGACATACAGATTGTGGGAAATATCGCCAGTAATGTCAGTACATGTGAGTGATGTTCCCCACCATCTGCATGATATATAATTATGATCATGCAGGTTTTTAATATCTTTAATATTATACAATCCTTCTCGGAAGCTTCTCCCGGTAACTAATAGTAGTGTGCTCAAATTGCAGAGGAAAGATCCTGAGTCTGGTTTTAGGTCTTTATGAATGAACAGGGCAGGCTGAACAAAATCCTAGGGAGACTCCTACTGCTTGGAGTGACTAACATTTTATTGACGTAGGCATTTTGCTATTGGAGATATAATTATTATGTTTATCTTTGTAACATATAATCTTGATAGAGTGTGCTAACTGAATTAGTTCTCCTGTCGCTCTCAGTTAGACTGAACCATTTTTCCCATAGGAAAGACCAACTCAGTCTTATCCATGTAAAAGCTAATGGTGGTCTAATCACATACTACACTCACTCACTAACTGATGATCCATTTGAAAATAGGCTCAAATACTCTTAAAGATTAAAGAATTTTGTCTACAAGTTGACGTATTGATGGACAAGATAACGCTGTGGTCTCTGGTTGTTTCATTCCACATTTTAGTGCTTATACAATAGCTGCAAGTTTCCAAAGAACAGCCACAAGCCTAACATATATATGTCAACATATATATCATCTTTGTTTTGCAATGCTATACACAAAAGTCTTGTTGTCCACCAATTATAACTTGACACAATGTATTGAAGCTTCTTTAGATATGATTGCAATGTTTACATTTGCTTGAAATGCAATGAATCAAAAATATAAGAATAATAAAACATTTTCAATAGATGTATGGGATTCTGTCCGACTGATGAGTAATGTAAATGTCTGGTAGCATTCATGTATTCTCAATTTGTTTTGTTTCATTATTAATTTACAATTGGAGAGCAACAAGCATATATAATATAATTATACAGTATAATTATAGTTTGATGTTAATTAGATAGCTATCAGTGGTTCGTTTCTGCTCAAACAGCATAAGCACTGTTGGCATCTACTTTACATATAAATTATATGCATGTATCAGTATTTGGTACATTTTTTACAATACAATAAATAATACATGTGCATGTAATCATACATATACCTGTACAATAGTGTTAATTGTTAACAACATTGTACATGTATATACGCCGTAAACTACATGCACAGAATACATGAAACACCAATCCCCACACCTTACTCTGTAACAGCACAGGCTTTTAACTCACTTAGTTAAAAAGAAGACCTTTTAAGAAAGTCATAGATAATACAATCATGCTTCATTAACTGCAGGAAAGCAACAAGGCGAGTGTTTGAATTAGTCTCGCAGCCAGACACAACCATAAAGCGTGGGGAAGTGTCTGCAGCTTGTACTACAGCTATGCAATTATTGCGATGAATATTATAATTAAATTACAAATCCAACATCAAAAGCAGCTTCCAACCTTTGCTCTTTAATTAAAACTCTCCACTTCATTCTTCATAAGTGCGATTAAAAGGGTGACACAACTACGACTACACTTCCAATATTTCTTTAGCTGATCATATATGAACGTTATAGTTGGGTGTTAAACACTTTTACCATAGCTAGTCGGGAGTAAAATGAAAATATTTTTCCTACTAACAAATTCTACGGTGGCTTCCTTCTGTTTTTGTCTCGAATCTCACACATCTCCTTGCTGCTTCTATCATTGACACCATGTTAATTTTGTGGTTCTGCTGTTCTGATGTTTCGTGACGTTCTGCTATTTGATTGGGGCGCAACATGCAAAGTGCTAGAAACAAGCTGCTGTAAAGGCTGTGTCCAGACCCTTCCCCTCTTTAGGGTTGGGCTGGCTTGTGAGACTATGTTTGAATGTCTGCCAATTCCTGCACACTTTGAAGTAAAATTTATTTATGGGTCACGCTGGCCTCTTGCTTTACTATCGGCTGACCACACCAATAAAAACATTGCTGGGTATAATTTTCCAACTGCCCTTTACTATGAATAACACATTCAATTTTATTTCTTCAGTCTAGCTATTGGTTACAAAATTAAAATCATTGCAATACTGTTTTTTATCATTTTGTCAACATGTGCCCTTCATGATCATACCAGGCACATAATACACCAAGAAGTGTTAATGAAACGATCAGTTGAAAGAAGGCAATCTTCATGTGTTTGTATAATTACTATTTGGAGTGATAGTTAGCCAGTTACAACAACAACATGATCTTTCTACTAGAGAAGGACAAGCTGAACATCTCAGTGATGTTGCAGTTCTATCATGTGGAAGTGGTTTGACGAATATAATAAACGTGCTGAATATGCAGTTCAGAGAAGCAGAGTCTGCTATTTCTGATGGCAAGTTTTGTTCAGAAAGGTTATTAGATGGTATCACTAATGGAAATATTCGCATGTGCAAGATCTCCACAATTTGTGTGATGTTTGGGGAGGCTGTGCAGCTTTTTTTGTAGAGTATTTAATACTTATTAACACAACACAGGAATATGATGATTGAAATGCTAAATTAAGTCAGCCAAGTTCTCATGGAGAATTAGGAGCTGACACAACAGATGAACCAGGTTCTGATGGAGGGCTTACAATCGAAGGACCTATGAACTATTTGAATTTTTGTTCCAACAAAATTATATTACTTAAAAGTAATCACGATGCATAGCACTTGCCACAAGTGTATATAAAGTGCAATTGGAACATAGTGTAATCAAAACTGATTCACAAGTTTAGAACCTCTTAACTTGGTATTTAATTTTAAATATTAACGGTGTTCAGCTTCATTGTGCTGGTAAAGAAGTATTAAATAACTGCTATGGCATCATAGTTTATGGAAAATATGATGTACGTTGTCTGTTAACATAAACAAGAATACAGTAGTTAAGTGAAGGAAGTACTACAAACGCATGTTATACCAGATAATACACCAGTGCATATAGAGTACATCTTATGGTAGTTGTTGCTTAAAAATAGTCTGTGATTCTATCAACCCTTCAGTAAAGTTTTCAATTTCAAGAAGATGAAGGATGGTCGTCACTCAACAATCTCACATGCAGTATACACATATGTCCATGCAACTACAAAGATTATACTATGATATATGTTACAGTAACTTAACATTTAAGTTGTTTCTTATGACATTTTGATCATATCAGTCAATGAGTCAAGCATTTTACTCTCTTTTTATCTTTGTTATATACCAAAATATTACATGCAGTGTATATAGTTTGTAATAATTATTAGACAGTACACATATTTACATTTCACATTTTTCTAAGAGAATCAACCATTGTTGTTTGCCACACTAGGGAAATAGAATTGCTTTCTTCAAAAATGACACTCAAAAGAGTGACAAGGTAGTTTGGTCAAGTTTAAAAATTAAATTATTATTTTGCATTCATTACTACACTAATGATTGGCTTATTTATGTGCTTGTTCAAACCTCACTGCATAAGTTAAAGGGTAACATTACTTATTAATTTGAAACAATACACACACTGTACCATTGGCACAGAACCAAAAGGAACATTTAGTCCACAAATTAATTAAATAGATTGTAATGTACATACACCAGCTCCAATACCTGATTGATGATTATATAGAATAACACTGTAAGTTGCAAATATTACTTCAACCTGACTGTACACAGACATGCTACAACATATTATTGTGCAAAAGTTTTTTTTCCCAAATAAACTTTGTTTACTACAGAATTGCACAGACAGTAAACAACACACATAACAAGACATTCTTCAGAAAGCCTATGAAACCAGTACATCCACTTTGTGAAACCATTTGCTCTATAGTGTAGATATATTTATATCATTAAATCAGTTAGAATACGAATCTATAGCTGTACAAGTTTCCTGACACTATACTTATAGTATAAACAGTTAGATTATTAAATAGTTATATATAATAATGTGGGAACTTTAAGCTACATATATGTATGATTATAGCTATTAATGAATATCAAGACTGTAATTATAATAATGTATTGTCGTGTTATAAATTACAAATTGAGTCATAGCCTCGTCATTATTAGTACTATATATAATTATAGGAATTTATAGCCATCAACAAAAGTCTAATCATGCACATAGTATTACTTATCAAAATCACTATAAAATTGACCTCTTAGTTGAATTCTATAAATTAGAAGTGTTTTCGTTGTCTGTTATCCATTCATTGGTCAATGCAAATAAAAACTGTAAAGATGCAATACAATTAGTGTGTTTTTAAGACCACATATCTATTAATTTGTTACTGCAAGGATTTACTTTGCTCAAGGTCATTGTATATCTACAGCTATACTATCTGTCTTCTGAAACACTATAAATAATTGTTTAAATTCGTTATTATTGTGTTATGAGTTTAAATATTCTGGCTTTGCTGCCTTCCTGCAACTTGCAAAGATGAACAATGATTTTTATATCAATTCTAATTGTAACACCTATATACATCTTGCTCATGCAGATAACTTCCACATTTTAAAAATCATACACGTTTATCTTACTTAATTACATAGAAGTCTTTTCAAGAAAAGTTGCAGATTCTAACTTATTTTGCTAGAAAGTTGTATGAAAGCCCTTAATGTAGCATTTACGTTATGAGCAACAAAATAGCAAGGCGAATGCTATATATTTGTCCCACATCCTATACAACCTCAGCATATAAAATAGTGCATAGTGATTTTTAACTCATGTAATTAAACATAATACCTTCTACTGAAGTTATAAATACCAATAACATGCTTCGTTATCTCATGAACAGCACCAAGGCAAGCGTTTGAAAGTGTAGTGGTCTTTGTAGCAACATCCATGCACACTTAGCGTCTTTACTCTACTTAATTTGTTTTTGTTCGATGTTGATTTGATGTTGCACTACTTCAAACTATACTCTTCTTCGTAGTGGTTGCTTATCAGTTTCTTTTATATATTTAATGATTTTGTCATTCATTTGCACTCGGATATTTAAGTTGTAAATGCAGAACACCAGTAGTTGCATTATGTTTTAATGTTAACACAAATCATTTTAGAGGAAGCCAAGCCTCATAACTTTGGAATAGTGAAAATAATGTGATTTTCCTAGCTGAGAAAGGTAACAGCTATAATGCCACTGTTAGTAGTCATAGATAAAGAACAATTGAACAGCAAGATGAAAGAACTTCTATGCTGAAGATGACTACTGAGTACAGACTAAAAAGAAAGGCTTTGCATTGAGGCTAGAAGATGATCAAGAGGTATACAAAACAAATATGAACATCGTGGAGATCTATTAACCCCTCTTATGAAGAAACTAGCTCCAAACAACTCAGTAACGCATACATCATATCTATGACTGCCAAAAATTCATATGAAGAGCAAATATCTCTATATGTACAATAGTATGTACTATATTTATAACCTTGCCAAAAGCTTAGTTGAAATATCTCACCTCTCATATGGACTCCTACATCAGAAACTCTTCCAAATTCACTGCAAAGGGAGTTAGAATGTTGAGTCAAAGTTAGAGCTGAAAGGAGTTACTAAATATTGTGCTCACACATTTTCTGTTAGTCTCACATTGCATTATGGGACGTTGACGACAAGAAATTACTTTTTGGCATGATTGATGAACAAAAACACCTAGTTTATTTATATATATATATATATATATATAATTATGTCTCATGTCTATTTTAAATTTGGTGAGCTAGGGACCGTCTTAATTAACTTTTCAGTGTGTAAAGTACACATTTTAATATTGTGAATAATTATTATAATAACAATATTATATTATTTCTTTCTTGAAATTTCATTGATTTTGCTGTTATAGTCTCCAGATTCCAGTAGCTACTACTCTGTTGAAGTGCTTCAATTCCTTGATGGATCTGTTGATGAATGTAATGACGATTAACCATTCATGGACAGTAGTGAAGATGCAATCGATGATCTAACACAGGAAGAAAGTTACATTGATTTTGATGAGTCTCTAGATTCACAGTTGGATATTCAAGCAAATTCTCTAATTCCCCAATGACTATAAATTCTCTGATACCTAAAAATTCCCCTCAAACTGGGGGTCTATCTCACCCACCATTGCAGTCTCCTCATGCAAACATCAAAAACAAATACTTGCAACCACCACCTACAGTCATCAATAATCAGTAGTTTATCCACCCAACAGCACCAAGTGTCAATAACTAGTGCACTATTACCAACCACATATACCATCTCCTTATCAATCCAACAGCAGCAACCATCACAAACTATATATAATACACACTACCTAACACAACACAGGCACCATCATCTACACAAACATCAACCCTGGTCTGACCGCTTACACACAGTAATAATTCAGTCGTTCACTGGTATAGTTGGACAAACATTTACAATTACTGATATAATTGAGCCTCACTACCTATGCTGGATGGAATTAAATTACTGTGTGAGTTAGAAGTTTACTTTGGTTTTGACCCATTATTCAATTCATCCTTTCAAACTTTAATCCACATTGTGAACAGGACATTGATGAAGTGGTGATAATGTTTCTACGATATGCCACTGAAACCAACAAAGCAAAGTTTCAAAGTATGAATCAGAGCAGACAGTCCCACAGCCTACTTCTGTGAGTTCTCCATGTATGAAGGACAGTCAGAATCAACAGATGACTCAATAGATGCTGGTCTACATATTTGGTTGAAGTTTGATCAATCAAAAATGTAATTATACACATTTTTTATTGAATATAATAGTGTTCTTGTGTCCTTAGCTTGGCATGGAACTGCTTGAATGAAGTGTAACATATTTTTTCAACAATAATATAATTGCTGACTTTGTAATAATCCTAATAATTGCAATGCAACAACCCCTCTAGCATACAATTGTACCTATAAAGTGAGAGGAAGAAGACATTCAAGAGGTTATCTCCATCTTAGAGCAATGTACTAGCCAAAAGGATTCACTGCCTCCTCTCTTCCCTCTCCTAGCTGACTCAGTGAAAAGCAAATCAAGCAAGCCTACTGCAGAAAGGAAATAGGTAAAAATTGCTAAGCAATAATATCTTTTGTTTTTTTCCTCTAAATATGCATTAAAGGTTTAATAATGCTCATGCATTGTATTTAGGATTGATTGACTTGGCGTATTCACGTTGAAGGATTTGTTGTTTTTTTTCTCTATAGTCCATGCAGCTTCTGGTGAGGTTTGAAAATAGTGATGTTCAGATCACTTAGTTAAAAAGAAGACTTCTAAGAAAGCCATAAATACTAAAATCATGCTTCGTTAGCTGCAGGAAAGGAATAAGGCGATTTTTTGACCAATTCAAATCATGGGCATACAATTGTGGCGATAAGAAATTATTGCATCACTTTGATGTTTAAATTTATCTATGGGTCACCAGAAATTAACTTTGGTGTCGGGTGTACTGCTAACCACAGAATACAAACATTGCTGTGTATAGTTTTCAAACTGTCCTTCACTATAAATAACGCATTCAACTGTTTTTTATCTAGTCTTGCTCTTGGTTGCCCTTCATGATCTCACCAGGCTCATAATACACCATGCAAGAAGTGTTAATGAAACAATCTGTTGAAAGTCGGCAATCTTCTTCATGTGATTCAATAATTGCTGATTGCAGTACTAGAGTTAGCTAGTTACAACAACAACATGATCTTACTACTAGAGAAGGACTAGCTGAATACCTCAGTGATGCTGCAGTTCTATCATGTGGAATTTGTTTTGACGAATATGAAGATTTTTATATTTGCATTGGTGGAGAGGAGTTTGCCGAACAATTCAGAGAAGCAGAGTGTGTTCTTTCTAATGGCAAATTTTGTTCAGAAAGGTTATTCGATGGTATTGCTAATGGAGATATTTGCAGCTGTGATGACGAAGATGATGTTTGTATCGCTACATGCCAAGATCTTCGCAATTTGCATGATGTTTTGGGATGCTGCGTAGTGTCTTTTGTAGAGTATGGAATACTTATTAAAGCTACGCTAGAATATGAGAATTGTAATGCTAAATTAAGTCAGCCATGTTCTAATGGAGGATCAGGAGCTGACACAACAGTTGAACCAGGTTCTGAAGGAGGTCCCACAATTGAAGGACCGACAGATGATGGTCCTACAGATGATGATACTACAAATGATGGTCCTACAGATGAAATTCCTACAGATGATGGTCCTACAGATGATGATCCTACAGATGATGGTCCTACAGATGGAGGTCCTACTGATGGAAGATCTGGTGAACCAGATTCCAGCTTGTCTGCTACTCCAGCTTTTCTTGTAATAGCAACACTTACCTTGATAACTTCAATTTTTATTTGAATACATCAACTATATATGCACTTAACAGATAGGTGAATTGTTTTGTAGGCTAGACTGTCGTGCAGTTATATTTTTGTACTTCATTCTTTGTTGTATATGCTATTTTGAATTTTTTTCCCAACATAATTACTATTATAAAAGGTAATGCTACCTAACCCTTAATATGTGCTGTATTAATTCAGTAATATTCATAAGATATTTACAATTTAAATGATTGTAATCACGGACTTGCCACAAGTGTATATACATAAAGTGTGATTGGAACACACGTGACACAAGAATTAAAATAAAGTCATCAAAAAGTATTTGCAAGTATATCCAACCCAACAATTTAGATTAAAAAATAACCTCTTAATTTGATATTTATTTAAACAAAACTGTGTTCAGCTTCACTGTGATAGTTTATGTGATATACATGGTCTGCTAACTTAAACAAGAATAGAGTAGCTAAGCAAAGGAAGTAGTACAAACATATCTTGTTACATTGATAAGGCAGAGAATATATTATACCAGATATTACATCAGTCCATATAGAGTACGTCATTATGGTAGCGGTTGCTTAATAATAGCTAATGATTCCATGACAACAATCGTGCAGTCTATAGAGCCACAAACTATTAAACTCTGTTTGGTGACTTCCCAGCCGTTTTTTTGGCTTTAGTTTATATACACATTACACTACAAGGTCAATTTATATGAGATTTGTCACTATGACTTCTGTGGCTTGTTTTGTGCATGTTTTATTGAGCTATATGTCAAGTGATTTTTCTCATTGTTGTTTTTTTAATATTTACCTCCACAAATAAATGACATTATTATTCTATATGTACGTAACTTATTTTCATGTGTATTTTCTATTCATTACTGTACAATTGATAGGCTTTATTTATGAGCTTCTTCAACCCTCACCTCATAAGCAAGAGGGTGCACATTACTTATTTAATACATTATTTCTTATAAACACACCAAAAGGAACATTTATAACAGTAAAATCCAAATATAGTATAGATTGCAATGTATATACACCGGTTACAAATACCTTAATATTGATTATAATTATAGAGAGGTAGTGTTACTTCGGCTTCGCTGTGCACAGATATGCTATGACATATTATTGTGCAAATGTTTCCCAAGAAAACCACAAGAATTGCACAGACAGTAAACATTAAGCATAATAATTATGATATACCAACATTCATTAGAAAGCCTATCATACTGGTACATGTACTTTGCGAAGCCATGTGGTCTATACAGTAAATATTCCAGTACAATAATTTTGCAACTATACACTTTGGGAATAATAGTTGTATGATGTTTATTTCTATTGTGATAAACATGTATGCACAAGCAATTAAGGAGTATGATTATTGAAATTATGCTAACTATGAAGCAATCATTGATGCAGTGTGACTTTGAAGTATGATAGTAGTGTTATTACTATCAACTTTCCCAACACTAGACATATTTAGATCATTAACTAGATCAGCAAGATTACTACATATGGATCTGTAGCTGTATATCAAGTACCATTAGATTATTAAACATGCATAGGTATATATATATACATGTATATATATAAATATGTGGAAAACTTAAGCTATATGAATATAATGATATACAAATGTCCCTGTGCCAAATAGACTATAAATATAATTATATATGTCGAGTTATGTAGAAAAATAATTGAGTAATGCTCTAATATTTGTTAGTACTATAATTATAGCCATCAACAAAAGTCTAATCATGAACATGGTAATTACCTACTGTTATTGGCATCAATGTGTCCATTCAAATATTGGATACCAAAATGATTGCAAAATTGACCTCTTATATAGTTGAATAATAATTATATGTGTTTATGATGTATGTTTTCCATTCATTGGTGAACACAAGTAAAATTGTATGTGTAGTTGGCTAGTCGCAATCTGATTGGTCAGTGAAATTAAGTATTTATAACGAAACAAATGGCTATGAGTTAAGTTTTAATTGTTATGAAATCAAGCAGAATAGGATGTATAAACATAAGGTGCAGGGGTGTCTGGGCTTATTACAATACATTGCCATTATTAGTTAGCACATTATCTTGAAAAGCAGACAATTCTTTTCATTTTGTGAAGCGTTAATAATTATTTCAATAGTGAAGCCAGGTCTGATTAACCTTAACCCTACTCCTAACCCATAAATTATATACATAACCAAGTATTGACTTCCTGGCAAATAATCTATCCACTTTGTAATTGTTTTGCATATAGTGTATGATAATTATGACATGGCAATTTAGCTTCGCTAATTTTTTCATTAGCCATACAAGTTGATCTTGATGAATTAACAGGATAGGATTTTGAAAAACTCAGGAAATTGCACCAAATTCAAGGGCTAGCTTTACGTTGATCTCTTACACGGACCTGCACTACAATGCTAACAGTATCTTCATAAGAACACACTGTTTTTTAAAGTGTCTAAAGTGACTGTACATAGAAGTAATAAAACATTTGTATAATTTATTATTATTCCATAGGGCAAGATGTACCTATCTGGTATATTCCCTTTAACTGAGTTCCCTTACCTCCTCCCTCTATGTACTCTCACCATGTACAACTTTAGTGAGCACAAGAGAGTTGGTGATGCGTGGATGAGTAAACCATTCTACACCAGACCTGGTGGATATAAATTAGGATTACAAGTCATTTCTATTGGTGATAGTTATGGTACAGATATACATGTAGGTGTTTGCATTTATCTCCAAAAAGGTGAATACAACGAAAGTTTGAATGGCCAATGGGGAGATTACACTTCAACTACTCACCTGGAGGAAGGATAAGGGACATTTGGAGAAGACTATTGAACATTACAAGACAGCAATAGAGCGTAGTACTAGGGTTACAAGAGGAAATGCAGCATATGCTGGAAAAGCATTACCTAACTTTATATGTCACAATGATATATATAGAGTATAATGCTAATTATAACACCAAATATATTCATAATGATAAATTGTGTTTTCTAGTATCTAAAATAATTACATATTTTACATAGAAACACTACATTGCATTTTAGTAATATAATAAACTATTTATGAAAATTCAATTTTGATTATTGATTTTGAAAATCAACAGATTTTATTTATGAATGAGTACGAGAAGATGCGCAAGAAAAGAGTATTTATAATTATTATTATTACTAAGGAATACACAATTATAGATAGACTCAACTGAATGAGATGTTAAAATAATTGTTGTCCCACAGTATTACAATATTATGTAGTAGGAATTGCAGAAGATCTCTTAGAATAATCTACTTAGCTAACTAATAATGGCAGTACATGGTCATAGGTCCAGGATACTATGATTGTGTATTCTAATACATCATCAAATCCCACCCTTGATACTGCTAATGTTGTACCTATTTATAAACTTAACTGTCTTTACCATCAGAAAGTACGGTAGTACTCTCTATGTAGGGGTGGCCGGGAAAAACAATGGCCGCCCATACATTTCGATTGCAAGTAGAAAGCTGAAATCTCTGGTAATATATATAACTTACAATATATTGAGTATTTTTATAACTAACAATACCTTTTAGATATTCAGAGGTCTTCGTTAAAGTATAGAACCAGCGAGTAGCAAAACTGGCAAAATGTTCATATTATTATTATTATTATTATTATTACTCTTTTTCAGAAAAATAGATTTCTACATTTCTGGAGCTATTAAAGTAGTTTTAGCACAAATACAAAGTTAAATTCAGGGGAACAAACTTCGTACTGTTCTGTTTCTTGACCTAGACAACGAATACTTTCAGCCACTACAGCAACCTACTTACGATAGGACGCCATTTGTAATACACCACACCCTTTAAAACACACCCATTGATTTATGGTGTGCTACAAAACAGATAAGTTGTATAAAGTATTATACATATCATCACTTCCACAAATGGCAAAATTTGTAAACCCAGATGATACTGAAACTGTCCATGTACAAATCATTAGTATAACTGAATGTGTTAGTTGATCACTCTCAGATAAGAAATTTCATCACAATTATGCTACTAATTCATTGTATAAACTTTTTTTTTTAATGAAAGAGTACATTGGGATATATATTATTATACAGAGTCATTTAAAAATAGAAATAATATAGAAACATGTTCACAAATGAAAGAGGATGTAGGAATTGTAATAACAAATAATTATAATATTGCCTGTCATTTTGAGTACTGTCTCCTTCTGGACACCATTCCTGCAGAAAATGTACCTGAATTCTTTAAAAATAGAATTATAACAAGAATAATAAAAAAACATTTGAAAAAATGAAGAGTATGTAGGGATATATATCAAAACCGAAAAAGCACAGGAACAAGATGGATTTGGCAACAAAATGAAAGACCACTTCCACATATCAACCCTACATAATTATACACAACTAGAGTAAAGGCAAAACACAAAGAAGCGATACTTATGTACGATTGTTATGTGGAAGTAGTATTTCATTTTGTTGCTAAAGCCATCTGGTTCCTGTACTTTTTCGGTTTTGATATATATCCCTACATACTCTTTCATTTTTTAAAGTGTTTTTTATTATTCTGTATATAGTGTTGGGAAACGTGATGTACATGAGCTACAGATTCTATATGTAGTAAACTTCAAAAGACACACTGCATCCTTGATAGACATACTTGCTTCATAATTAATTACCATATGCATAATATTATTATAATAATGCAAATTGCATGCATCACAGTCTTTAGTTGTATACTGTTTGGAGCTAGCAAATGGCTTCGCAAAGGAATGTTGTTGTATCCTTTTATTCATGGTGTTTTAAACAAAGTTTTCTTGGGAAACAGTTTTGCTCAATTTTAGACTGTGCAATCAAGTAAGTGCTCGGGTTAAAGTAACATTAATATATAGCAGTATTATATAGCTAATATTAAGGTATCAGTACATTCTAAATTTTGACCAAATTATATAAACCTTTTTATACTTTTGAGTGCCATTTATGATGTCCCTTTTGAAAAAGATTATGGCAAACAGCATTGGTTGATTACAATTATATAGAAATATATATAAAATAATTATAACGTGTAATAATAATAAACTAGACTGCATGTAATATCCTTGTCTGTGACAATGACAAACAGTAAAATGAGTGTTCAACAACTACTCATTCACACTGATGTATGATCAAAATATTGTGAGAAGTAATATTCATTTTAATTATAGTAATTACAGGCACAAACAAACTTAAATATTATGATTATTATATATTGCAAGATATTTACAATCATACATACTCACACTGCAAAAGCTGAAGTGGAATTTACCCACCCATGTGGTGGAATATTCACACTATCGTTCATTTCCACTATAGGGCAATATTCTCACTGGTTGTGTTCACCCACTTGAAGTGGAAGTATTTTTCTTTTCATCGCAGACTAGACTATTCAATTTCCCTAGTACAGGTAATATGTCTACAGCACCCTTGACCAAGACAGCCCCTACTTTATATATAAGTATAGCTTTGGATCTTTATCCATGAGTATCTATATAAAGAAAAAGACAATCATTATATTTTTTACTTCAACTAATTTTGTATTGGTTATGGTTCAGAAATAACTAGTATACAGATAGCAATATAATGCATATACAATTGTGACACCATGCATTCATTGGAGTTGTGCTACTTATACAGTAATAGTAGACATTCCAGTACTTCCTGGGATTGCATCTGTTATAACTTTATGCAGTGGGAGACCAGAAGAAATTTGAAGCATCTGTCCTTCATTATATATGAAAAAAGGATCCATTATGTATGTTAATACTGGTAATGGTAATGGAAGACACATACAAAACAAACAGGGATGTACAAACATTATACGTAACAGTATACAAATTTGCACGTTAAAGGGTGTCAGGGGATCGATAAATGGTTGCAAAGGGCATTGTAGCTGAAGAAAGGCTTGCTATGGGATTAATTAATGTTTTCACTAATATGTGGTTGCTAGCGGTTTAATATAGTGATTGATAAATGGTTCCTAAGGGCTTAATGTCGTCACTGATATACAGTTGCTAGGGGTTAAATGCAGTGATTGATATCTAGTATACAGAAGCTTAATGTAGTCCCTTATACACGGTTGTTAAGGGCTTAATACAGTCACTGATGCATGGTAGATGAAGACTTGGTAGGGGTTTAATGTAGTCACTAATTAAATGGTTGCTAATGGCTTAATGTAATCATTGAAGCTGGTATACACACACAAACAGTTGAGGGTTAGATTATGTATGAACTATGTACTATAACCTTCCCAAAGTCAGTAGTCTTTTCGAAGAATAAATCCTGTTGCTGGAGGTAGTAAGAACTAAATCGCTGGTCTCGACTTGTGAAGTATCTGAATTAGAAATTGATGTAGAGACAGATCTGAAAATGCCAAGTAAGATGATAAAATTAGAGCCAGTGTTTACTTTGCCGCAAGACAGAAACACAAAAACCTTGCCAGATCCATTTCCTTTCCCAGAAACTACTCTCCTATTATAACTGCTCTTATTGCAAATAAAAGAACTAATCCTCAAACGTTGGAAAAAATGATAACAAATTTTGCTTTGAAAGTGTCTCAATAGGTCATAGAGAAGTATCCATTTCTTGCGACTAGTAAAGGTTCCCCATATGTATGTAACTACAATTATATAATCATATATATATATATATACATTTAATTTAATTAGATTTAATACAGGGTCACATTCTTGAAGGAATGAAGAGATGATTCAAGGAGTTCCGCAGAACTCCAAGAAGTATGGTTCGCTCTAAGCTGAAACAAACACTACAGACTGAATCTTCATCCACATCTGAAGACCAGGTGTCATATACATGTTGTTCATCCACATCTGAAGACTAGGTGTCATATATGCATTACATAAATGCTCTGAAGGCTGAGTGCAAGAAAATCAAAGGGAACCGTGCAGTGTTAGCTGACCTAATGAAGCTTACATTCGCAGGTCAAAGAAAAACCATTTCACATCGTACACATTGAGGTGGGAAAAACACACTTAGCTATAGTGGGTTAATCACATTCACACCCAAAGGAAGTGGGAAATTAAGTCACACTAATTTTTGTGTGTTGTGTGCTATATGATTAAACTATATCCACTCTTTTTTTGCGGGTATATCCCACTATAATTTTTGCAGTGCACTTAGTTACAAAGAAAACAATCTCAGAAAGCCAAATATACCTTCATTAGCTGCAGGAAAACAATGAATGAATCCACTTGCAGTGCAGAACCCTCGCCACGAGTGTGATTTGGGAAACAACTTGAGAATGATTCAGTCAGGGGGAAATAACTGCAGGTAATATTTGACTGTAATAATAATCATTACAATTTTTATACTGAGCTTATATTATCTTTATGTGTGTGTGTGTGCATTACAACTTACAATCCAAATCCTACTATATATATAGTATAAGATTACAAGACCAGACTTGAAAACAGCTTCAATCACTTGGGATGAAATAAATGGGTGGGGCTAGAAATTGCAGAGCCAGCTCGAAGTTGTAGCACCCACTACTTCAATTGTACTTCATTTCAAGCTGTGATTCGACAGCTATAGGCTTCAAGCAAGACGAGCTATGTTTCAGTGAACTTTTTTGCTACCAGACGTCATCTGAAAGTTGTTAAACGGCAACCGTGAGTTACAAAAATTGTCATAACTTTAAAACAGAAAGGTTTTAGCAAAAGCCTGTTGTTAATTTTGATCCTTGTATGATTTGACGTCTGCTGGTAACATTTTGAAAGTGCCAATGTACAGACTAACAGACAAACAAAACGATTACAGTACCCCTTCCTCCGCTAAGCCTATATACGCGGGGGCCAGGTTAATTAACAAGGCGAGTGTCTGAAAGTGCCTCCGACAATTCGAAGCGCGGGCATACAATTGATCACCGGAAATTAGCAGGCCTCGTGCTTCGCTGCTGACCACTCATTGTTGCGTATAGTTTTCCAACTGCCCTTTACTTTAAATAACGCATTCAACTGTTTTTTTTTCCTCTAGTTTAGCTCTTGGTTGCAAAATCAGAATGATAAAAATTGCTGCAATACTCTTTTTTGTCATTTCGTCAACATGTGCTCTTTGTGATCTCACCAGGCACATAATACACCAAGAAGTGTTTATGAAACGATCTATTGAAAGCCAGCCATGTTCTTCATGTCATTCGATAATTACTAATTGCAGTGCTAGAGATAGCCAGATACAACAACAACATGATCTTTTTACTAGAGAAGGACTTGCTGAATATCTCAGTGATGTTGCAGTTCTATCATGTGGAAGTTGTTTTGATGAATATGAAAATTATTTTATTTGTATTGGTGAAGACAAGCTTGCTGAACAATTCAGAGAAGCAGAGTGCATTCGTTCTGATGGCAAGTTTTGTTCAGAAAGGTTATTCGATGGTATCGCTAATGGAGATATTCGCAGTTATGACGATGATGAAGATGTTTGTATTGCTACATGCCAAGATCTCCACAATTTGCGTGATGTTTTGGGATGCTGTGCAGCTTCTTTTGTAGAGTATGGAATATTTGTTAACACTACACAAGAATATGATAATTGTAATGCTAAATTAAGTCAGCCATGTTCTGATGGAGGATCAGGAGCTGACATAACAGATGAATCAGGTTCTGATGGAGGTCCTACAATTGAAGAACCTTCAGATGAAGGTCCTACAGATGATAATCCTACAGATGATGGTCCTACAGATGAAATTCCTACAGATAATGGTGCTACAGATGATGGTCCTACAGATGGAGGTCCTACTGATGGAGGCCCTACTGATGGAAGATTTGGTGAACCAGATTCCGGCTTGTCTGCTACTCCAGCTTTTCTAGTAATAGCATTACTTACCTTGATAACTTCCATTTTTTTTGGAAAACAATGCATATAATTATATGCATTCATCATGTATGTATATAACAGACAGTAGACGAGTGAATTATTAGACAGTCATGCAGTTCTATTTTTTATAATTATAATAATTTATTATACTTTGATTTTTTTTCATTCAACAACTAGTATCATAAATATACTATCTAATCATGAGTTATTACACTACAAAAACAAAATAGTTAAAACAATGGTTAGTACAGTTGCAATGATTTCACAATTAGCCAGATTGTTATGGATCCACACATGCTGATGCCATAGCTAATTTGTACTAATTATAAATCAATTAGTATACTTTTAGGGTGCTGTCTACTCATATTTCATACCAATAATTTACTTAAAGTGGTTGTATCAGGCAGTGTTGGCCAACAAAAGGGTTTGCAAACCTGCAAAAATATAATTTAATTTATTCTAGTGTACATTTATAATTATATATACTTGGTGCTCATAGTAACATCACGCATGTGGAAATTTATGCACAGGAAATGGCTAAATACATATTCCCGACCTGTCATTTGATACACTTTATTACTCTTGTACACATAATGAAGGATGATTACACTTTACTATTCTAACATCATATTACTATATCAGTTGCTTTAGTAGTTTCTACAATAATCAATTTGTGGAGGCAAATAGTAAATTTATCAGCAAGAAAGGTGGAAGTACTACAAACATATCTTGTTACATTCCTGAGGCATAGAATATTCGTATAGAATACATCTTATGGTGGCAGGTACTTAGAAATAGCTCGTGATTCTACGACAACATACAACCATGTAAACTTTGCTTATTTAATGAAATTCCATTGCAGTTATAGATAATACATAAAAGACTTTAGTTAAAAAATGTATAACTACACTGCAAAATAAAATAGTTAAATAACTATTTTATTGGTTAGTACAATTGCAACAATTTAACAATTAGTTGTATGGTTGTTGAGATTATTATGTATACATACCTGCTAATGCAGGCATTGCCATAACTGCTTTGTGAAAATTATAACCAATTAGTTGAATCAGTATACTTTTAGGGTGCTGTCTACTTATATTCCAACCAACAAACATTTAAAATGATTATATCCGGCAGTTCTGGCCAACAAATCAGTTTGGAAATCTGCAAACACATGATTTAATTTATTCTAGTGTACATTTTTATAGTTGGTGCACATAATGTCATAGTAACATCATGTAGATAGCTGCAATAACCTGAATTACAAACTAGATTGCAATTTATGCTATTCATTGCAACTGTACTAACCAATATTTGAGTTTTGCTGTGTAGTTATAATTTAAGAATTCTAATTTGTTTATTTGGATAGTTTATGCTGGCGAATTGATACATTATTATCCTAATAAAGTTTTTGCCTAAATCATTATTCTTGAATTCCAAATCTTTATGCACACTTGTGACAAGCACTATGCACGATGATTACATTCGTTTCAATTTGAATTATTATAATAAACATCTTCTTCATGCTGTATGCATATCATATTCCATGATAAAATCAATCACAAAATTTCATTCGCACCACGCCCACAAACCGGAATAATTGATAACGCATATGGGTATGTTGGAAACGCACGGTGGGTGTGGCTTAATTGTAATACATTGTTGCCATCGCGTCGTTTTAATTAGGCTAGTTGGCGCTGCAGGCCTCGGCAAGCCTCTGAAAGCAGGGTGAAAAGAAGACTACTTTTGCAATAAAGGTAATATTTCTTTCTACTTACAATTTTTGAAACAAATGCCAATGTCATAAGTGGAGGAAGTTCATTAGGAAAGGGGGGGCCACAACTAATGCAAACCAAAACTAATTATTAATGAAAACAAGCTTCAAGTAAGTTTTAAGGGGGGGGGCACAGTGCCCCTGGTGCCCCCCTGTTTCCGCCGCCTATGAATGTTTCATTGAGTCCACTCTATAAAATTAATACTTAATTTTACTATGCACAAATCGCAGATGATATAATAATGACCTATTCATAAGCTTCATTAGCTCTGTATTGTTGTTATGGCTATAAAATCTATAAATAAATGAAATCTATTTATAGAACAGAAAAAAACCACAACTTTATCAGATGGCTTCCTCTCAATTCCTTCGTGATTTTTACCGTTTTCGTTGTTGCTCGAGATTTGGCTTTTGTATCTACACAGTTGTATGCACACCCCAAATGAAGTGATTCCACAGAAGCTAGAAGTACCCTCCAGCTACAGTGTAAGTTATAGCTAGCTATTCCCAGCAGGTAAGTCAGGACAAGCGTTCACTTTCTAGAAAGCTGGGTGTTGACCGTCTCCTCCATGGAGTCTGTCTGCTCACAGTCTTTCATGGAAGTAACACAGTTGTTTAAACTTGGTAGGTACTTAGTTATAAGCCAGATAATAATGTATGGAGGATTTGACACAGTTCTAAGATAGTTTAAGAAGTCGCTAAAAGTTATAGGCATATATATATGCTCGTCGCGTTAAACCATTTGGGGGCGTGGCGCATATTTATTGCTCGTCTCGGGTTAAGAGTTGACATTTTATGGAAATGTTGCACTGTTGTGAAGATATACAGCAGTTTTATATTGCCATCTATGAATTTTTTTCTGGAATTTACTCGATGTACCTTTTTCTCAAAGAGTAATACATGAAATTACGAATGATCGCAATATATTATACTACTATATAGGGGTTATGAGACACGCCTTGTTTTGAATTCACAGTACAAACAATAACGTCTCTAAAGAGCAAAATGTGTTTTAGAGTACCTCCATTGGCTGTACCTCTCACTTCCGCAAAAATTACCTGAAGCTTGATTTAGACCTACTACACAACAGTACAATGGTTGTACATGAGACAAAAAATGATTGAAAACTACAGCATAAACGCATTAGCTATTACCTTACTTTTGTTTCAACACAATTTCTACCTTCACAAGCCACCATTGTACTATAATAATAATAATAATAATAATTAATAATTATAATTCAACACACATACAGTAACTTGCATTCATAAATTTATATTCAAGACATTTAATACATGTATATAGCATACGATGATAGTTATCTATTATAATAATACAATCTAAACCAGAAAGCAGAAGTGGCTTTTCGAATGATCTTGATCTACAATTGATTAATGACTCTTGTGTTAGTTCCCTATCTCCATTTCAAAAACATGTGTGCCTCCATGGAGATGAAATGCACATTAAAGAGGACTTGGTATACAACAAACACACAGGTGAACTAACAGGATTTTGTGACATGGGGGACATCAATGAACATCTTTTAAATCTGGAAAACTCAAACCTAGAAGATACACAACAGAAAACACCTTAGCCACAAAAATAATGGTTTTTAAAGTTAGAGGATTGTTCATCAATCTTACATTTCCATATCCATCATTCCCATCATCAAGTTTAACTAGAGATCAGTTAGTACCACTATTTTACGAAGCTATTATGAGACTAGAAAGGTGTGGGTTTAAAGTATCATGCATTACCCTCGATGAGAATTCAGTCAACAGGAAGTTCTTCAAACTAGTGGGAAATACCCCTTGTGACGATACATGTAACATCAACTACTACACTAGCAACCCTTCTGCATGGTTTAATTTTATTAATCGTGGTGGTCTCACACGCTGCTCCAACGACTTTTATCTATGCAGTAGAAGAATCTTTTACTTCTCTTATTTGTGTAAATCCCTCCACAAACATGTGCTCACTGCTCAACTGTCGACAACTGAAAATAATTCTATTAGCCCTGTTCCTCTTATTAAAAATAATACGGTCCCAACTAGCATTTTGACCCGCGAACGGCCCGTTTCCAATCCCTTTATTCTATATCTATGCTACAGTAGATGAAGGGTTAATTAATTAATATTGTATTATACACTATTACATTGTTAAAATAACCAATTTATTGGTTAGTATAATACAGTAGCAATGAATAGCAAAAATTTCTACATGCGTAATATTACTGCACCAAGTATAAAAATGTGCACTAGATAAATTAAATTATATTTTAGCAGGTTTTAAAACCATTTTGTTGATACAATCACTTTAAGTGATACATTAAGTAAATTATTAGCATGAGATGTGAGTTGACCGCACCCTAATATTGTACTTTATGATTTATAATTAGTACAAAGTAGCTATGGCATCAGCATGTGTGAATCCCCTGAATAATTGACTAATTGTTAAATGCTTACAACTGTACTAACTTCTAACTATTTTGTTTTTGTAGTGTATTCAAATTCATTCAGTAACCTGAAGTTTACTTTTGGTATTGGTTATTTAGTCTCGCCAGGCTAGCCCCTCACACGCTACACGGGAAGAGGGTCTGGTCAAACTCGCATGTTGCATTCGTGTTTAACACGCCACAGTTTTTGTGGCGTGTTAACCACAGGCTAAGTGTATAAAGTATGCCAACACCTCGGTTTTAATTAATTTCACCCACTTAAGAAACCCGCCCCAGCTGCTGACTGCAACACTAGTGCATACTTTATACACTTTGCCTGTGGATAACACACCACAAAAACTGTGGTGTGTTAAACATGAATACAACATGCGAGTGAGGGGCTGGCCTTGCGAGTCTATTGATCATGGCATATAACGACACACTATCTTTTTGTAAACTGTGCATCAAGTATAAAGTTTTCCATTTCAACAAGACTATTTGACGTTGAAGGACAGTCATCATTCCAGAATCCCGCAGTATGATGTTACTATAATATTTATAATAAATATTACTATTTAAGCTTGTTTGTGCTTGTAAATATTAGCTTCTGGCGATATTTTGATCATACATCAATGAATGCATAGTTGTACATGTTAAACAAAAGTTTTACTCCCTGTTAGTCTTTGTTACAGACAAGATTATTACTTGCAGTCTAGTTTATTCTTATTACACATTATCTTAGCACAGGACCAGAAGGATAATCCATTATATAATTTTTAGAATTATGTATATAGATAGACCAGGTACTAATAATAGTTATATAGAATATATAATACTGCTATTAATGTTACTTACTTAACTCACAGCACTTATGTGAGTGTACAGTCCAGCCACGATATATTACTGTGCAAATTTGTATCCCAAGAAAACTTTGTTTAGTACAATGATTGTACAGACAGTAAACACCAGACATAAGGGGATACAATGACATTCCTTTGCAAAATCAGATGCTGCAGGCATGTACAGTAAACATCTCAATACAACTATATATTATTATTCACAAAGACGGTGATACATGCAATTTGCATCATGATAAAGAGATACTATGCACTAGTAATTCGAGTGTATACTAGATATTGTATGTACATGTATCTGCTAATTGAGATAAAATTAATTTTGACATATAATCTGATTGGCAGTATCAAGGATGGGACTTGATTTGGTATTAGGACACACAATCATAATATCCTGGATCTGTAACTATGTATTGCCATTATTAGTAGATTATTCTACCTCTCTTGAAATCAGGCAGTTCCATTTAAAATTTCAACATTATAACAGTAGTGAAGCCATACCTAGGCAGGTCTTATTCCATGTAAAATGGATTTGAAGACTGATTTTACACTATGATGAAAATTATAGCCATTGCGCTAAACTTAGTCTTGAAATGCCACAATGTCCACTTTGCTAAACTATATCTGTTTGGCTTTACCTGTCATTTTATTTGGCTTTTGTCTACATAGTCTAAGATACATCACAAAGTCAATTTGTATAACGTTGAGTGGGTGTATCAAGGGAATTGCCAGTGCTATAAACACTGTGGCTTCATTTAAATTAGATTCTCCCTGGGGTTATTTGTGGTTTCTTAATGGGCTGAAATAACCAAAATCAATTTTAAGGAATTATTTTAGATAATGTGATTTCTTAACGAAGCTAAAAATAAAAAAAAAAACAGAAGACATGAATTTTTTAAAAACGAAACAAACTGATATTTCAATGAAATACAGCACCAGCTACAGAATCATAATTGAGGTGAGCCTGAGTAAGCCCCATTTAATGCAGTCTCAACTGAACGAACAAATGAGTGAATGTTTGTATACAGCTACGGGTCATTGGTTATAGAATTCCCCTCTGTTATCTCTTTTTATTGTAACAATGTGCTTTGGAGCTGAGGGTCCCTGGTTCAAATCTTTGTAACAACATGCATATGCTTTATAGCACAATTTATTATTGTTAATATTAGCTACTTAATATATATTGAAAATAATTTACTATTGCAGATGAATACATATTCATTGTAGAAACACCATCAATAACTACCATTTTGGAGGCAAGCCTGAAGATGTTGTAATGTATTAGTGACCTAGCTACTCTATGCGAAGGAGCTGCAACACAAGACTATAATTGAAAACTGCCCATTTACTATATAAGGGATTTGTCAAGCAGTGTAATACACTAAAATGCAACAATATTATATATAATGGTGAGAATTATAATATAATCTCTATATAGTATATACGATAATAATGACCAGGTCAGGCCACACCCTTCAAGAATTAACTTTGTTCTGCGTAATGTCAAAGGAAGGTACTAAGTGAACCTGTGAAGTCATTTTTACGGTGTTTCTTTTAAATACAAGATACTGTTATTGGAGTATAAAAATAAAAGTTAAACATTATGAATCTGCAGTGACCACAGTCGTTAATATTTTTTTCTAGTTGCTGACGTCACATCAGCGCTCAAGGCATACCTTTTCTTCAACCAGCCATTCTGTACCATCTTCATTCTTGGCATCAGCCACAAATACACCAATTGTTTTCTTTGCTTGTGCATTCTTATTATGCCATGCCTGGGCATATTTGATTGCCTGTTCTCTACCCTCTTTACGTTTTTCAAAATTTTTGACCCGCTGAGTATGTCCTGTTGCAGGTGACATACTTTTTACTTCAGCAATAAGAAAGTTGTCACAACCATCTGTGTAGATAAGATCACCAAACCCATCTTCAATGGGCCACTCATAATCAAAAATGAAGAGATATTCTTTTGTATATGGAATCCATTTTGAAGGTGGTTTCATAACTAATGTACGTACAAGATGAAACTCAGCAGACACATACCAATCATGTTTTTTAAAGTAAGGACGCAGTATGTCATCTCTTTTAACACATTCTTCCATGCTTGTATCAGCAGGCCACTTTTCTATTTGACTTTTCGGTAAACTAAGATCAATCCTCTCTTCCTCACTGATGTGGGGTGATTCTGGTATGAAGTGTCGGACTGACTGTGGTGTCGAGTGTCTACGATGATTAGAACGAGATCGGCGTTCAGCTACAGAAAACAGAAGAACTTGTTTAATAACGAAGGAAATAATTTAAATTGTGGTATAACATTTATAACAAAAAATAAACATTATAATTATGCCATTGTTGTATACTTACGGGCATATTTACTTCCTTTAACATGTGCTCCATTAGGACCAGTCACTTGTGCTGCTTCTAATCCCTTAGCACCTTGTATTACAATAAATTCAACTCTTTCTCCATCACCCACACTTCTGAGATATTTCTTTGGGTTGTTTTTTATGATAGATGTTTGATGGACAAAAATATCTTCTCCATTGTCATCACTGAAACAAAGAAGTTGATAAATTCATTGAATAGAGTACAAAGGAGCTAAACATTAAGAGAATTGATGAAATATAAATGGAACTAAGGTAGATACTAATCATAAACTACCTATTTAATTATCAAATGCATTTATAACTACTGGCACACTATGACACAGTACGAAGAAGTTAATAAAATAAATATCAATTATACATGTTATTGTATATGATAGGTCATTATAGAGTGTGACTCAGGACAAACTATGGATTCATATGAAATCATTAATATGATAATGAAATACAATAATGGAAGGATTAGTGACATCGCATATTGTGATCCCATTGAGTCTATCTTTCTATGTACATTTAATTTCAGAATGACATTGTTTTTTCTTTGACACTGTGTTTTTATTGTTTTTCATTAATTGACCAATTCAATACTAGTATAGAACTTTACATGTACATGCAATCTAAATTAGATTAGTCTACATGCAAATAATAAACTGCTCCACCCTATAGGAACAGATGTTGGGTTTCATTGTCTTATAATTATGACATAATGTGTATTATTACTGAACTGACCAAAATTGATTATTATGTCCCATAATAATTATATTAATCAATAATACACGCATTTATAATATTATGTGTGCATAAAAAATGAAGAGATAAATTAATTAAATAAGTAACTTACCGGCTGATGAATCCAAAACCTCTAATGACATTAAACCACTTAACAGTACCAGAAATGACTAATTAAATATAAAATTATAATTATTCTGTTACTAAAATAACAACAACAATTGTATAGCATGTATATAACAGTTACCAGTTTAACATAACAAATGACATGACTATGGGCTAACCTGTACAGCTGTGTATACTGTAATTATTATAATAATATTATATTAAATAATACAGTGCTCTGCTAAATTAAGATTTAACTAAAGATCATGGTTTTTATGTACATTATAACAAGGTCAAATAACCGTATACAGCTTATTTTTACAGCATGGTCATAATTATTGCATATGTGCACGTCACTTAATATTCACATCACCTATGCATTCATATAAAGAGGTGATACAGCAGTATTTTATTAATTTTATATCAATACCAACTGTTTAGGTCTGTAGCATATAGTAATCATGTAAACATGTAGCATCATACGGGTATGTAATGCTATACATTTGAAAAGATACTGCACATTCACGTTCAGTAGAGACTTTAATTTACATTATTGCTACATAAATAATTATACAAACTTACTATCACCTCAATGTATTTATACAAAAAGGAAACTCTTTATTGTAACTTAAAAAGCCGAAGGGCTGAACCACTTCTTTTGAAGCAATTTTTTAATGCCAGTGTCTAGAGTGACATCAGTAACATCGCCAGTATTTATAATTTATAGCTTAAATGGCCAGTGTGTGAGCGTAGTGAAATAAACAAGCCCAGAAGTGAGGAAATAAAGAAGGATGGTTGGTTGTGAGGAGGAAGAAGAATACTACTTCAACTTTGTTCAGATTTTAACATTAACAACAGTATGGTTCATGCCCACATCAACCAAAAATAATTTAAGGTACAAATTACGAGCACTAGTACTGGCACTATAGTCTCTGCCTTCTTTTACTGTGTTATAATTTGCGAAGTTGAAGAATATCCACAATAAATATAGATTTAAAAGTTTACTAGAATATCCTTCATTACGGTATTCTTTAGTTACCTTTACTACAGTTTTTCCAAGTGAAGTGGATTTTGCCCTCGATTTTGCCTAATACAAATGGCATAAATATGTACAAGGTATATAGATTCAGTCACTCTACATGGACTATCACATCAAGCTAAATGTGTATAATCTCAGTGTACCTAAGTGAAGCAACAGTCTGCATAACTATATTATATACACATATATATATATATATAGCTATATATATATATATATATAATTATATATATATATATATACATATTTTCTCTACCGAATGTGAATTACCTTTAAAATATTAAAAAGGGAAATGCCTCACTTGTAGTTGTATGATTCCTCAGCCGTGAATTGGCCATTTAGTTCTGCATATTATACATACAATCTGATGATAAAGATGGAGGATAAACTGTTTGAGAGGGCGGGGGAAAATCAAAGTTTGCCACATCTCCTGCATATAATTATATAATAGTGTAACCACATTTTCAATTGGATAACCATAATTAATATTATGACATATATACAGATTGTGGGAAATACCACAAGTAATGTGAGTGATGTTCCCCACCATCTGTATGATATATAATTATGATCATGGAAGTTTTTAATATCTTTGATATTATACAATCCTTCTGGGAAGCTTCTCCCAGTAACTACACTACACTATGTGAAAAAAGGATGTGAAAAAAGAAGACCTTCTGAGAAAGTCATAGATAATAAAAATGCTTCGTTAGCTGCAGGAAAGCAACAAGGCGAGTGTTTGAATTAGTCTCGCAGCCAGACCCAACCCTAAAGGTGTCTGCAGCTTGTACCAATTATCGTGATGAATAAATTACAAATCCAACATCCAAAAGCAGCTTCCAATCCTTTGCTCCTTAATTAAAACTCTCCACTTCATCTTTCATAAGTGCGATTAAAAGGGTGACACAGCTATGACTACACTTTCAACATTTCCTCTTAGCTGATCATATATGAATGGTATAGTTACGTGGTAAACACTTTTACCATAGCGTAAAATGAAAATATTTTTCCTACTAACAAATTCTACAGTGGCTTCCTTCTGTTTTTGTCTCGAATCTCACACATTTCCTTGCTGCTTCTATCATTGACGTTCACTTTGCAGTTCTGCTGTTCTGCTGTTTCATGACATTCTGCTATTTGATTGGGGTGCAACATGCAAAGTGCCAGGAAGAAACTGCTGTAAAGGCTGTGTCCAGACCCTTCCCCTCTTTAGGTTGGGTCTGGCTTGTGAGGCTATGTTTGAATGTCTGCCAATTCCTGCACGCTTTGATGTAAAATTTATTTATGGGTCACATTGGCCTAGCTCGTGGTTCACTATCGGCTGTCCACAGCAATAAAAACATTGGTGGGTATAATTTTCCAACTGCCCTTTACTATAAACAACGCATTCCATTTTTTTTCTTCAGTCTAGCGTTTGGTTACAAAATTAAAATCATTGCAATACTCTTTTTTATCATTTTGTCAACAAGTGTTTATGAAATCAACATGATCTTACTATATATTAGAAATTTTTTTGCTGAATACCTCAGTGATGTTGCAGTTCTATCATGTGGAAGTGGTTTGACGAATATAATAAACGTGCTGAATATGCAGTTCAGAGAAGCAGAGTGTGCTATTTCTGATGGCAAGTTTTGTTCAGAAAGGTTATTAGATGGTATCGCTAATGGAAATATTTGCATGTGCAAGATCTCCACAATTTGCGTGATGTTTGGGAATGCTGTGCAGCTTTTATTGTGAGTAATAAATACTTATTAATACAACACAGGAATAATATTATGATAATTGAAATGCTAAATTAAGTCAGCCATGTTCTGATGGAGGATCAGGAGCTGACACAAGAGATGAACCAGGTTCTGATGGATGGCTTACAATTGAAGGACCTATACAGATGAACTATTTGAATTTTTGTTCCAACAAAATTATATTATCCTAATTAAAGCTATTTAATCCTGAAAACGTGTTGTATTACTTCAACATAATATTTATAATAAAATTACAATTCAAATGATTGTAATTCCAATGCATAGCACTTGTCACAAGTGTATATAAAGTGCGATTGGAACACAAGAATTATTAAATGATAGTGTAATCAAAACAAAACATTTTATAAGAATTAAATTCATCAAAAAATGATTCACAAGTTTAGATAGAAAAATAATCTCTTAATTTGGTATTCAATTTTAAATAGTAAACAAAACTGTGTTCAGCTTGACTGTGCTGGTAAAAAAGTATTAATAACTGCTATGGCGGCATCAAAGTTTATGGAGAATGTGATGTACGTGGTCTGCTAACTTAAACAAGAATACAGTAGCCAAGTGAAGGAAGTACTACAAACGTACACTGTTACATTGCTGAGGCAGAGAATATGTTATACCTGATAATACATCACTGCATAAAGAGCACTTCTTATGGTAGTTGTTGTTTATAAATAGTGTAAGACTCTATCAACCTTTCAGCAAAATTTCAGCAAAGATGAAGGATGGTCGTTGCTCAAGAGTGTAACAGTATACACATATGTATATGACAAAGATTATGCTATAATATGAGTACGCTACAGTAACTTAACATTTAAGTTGTTTCTTATGACATTTTGATCATATCCCTCAATGAGTCAAGCATTTTACTGTCTGTTTATTTTCGTTATATACCAAAATACTACATGCAGTGTAGTTTATATTAATTATTACTTTACATTTCATGTATTTCTAAGAGAATCAACCATTGTTGTTTTCCCTACTAGAATTCTATAGCTTTGTTCAAAAATGACACTCAAAAGAGTAGTTTGGTAAAATTTAGAAAATACATTATTATTTTGTATTCATTACTGTGCAATTGATTGGCTTATTTATGAGCTTGTTCAAACCTCACTGCATAAGCAAAAGGGTAACATTACTTATTAATTTCAACCAATACAGTATTTTGTATGCACACACTGCACCATTGCCACAGAGCCAAAAGAAATATTTATAACGGAAAATCCACAAATTAAATAAATTGATTGTAATGTGCTTAAACCTTCTCCAATACCTGATTGATGATTATATAGAATAACGCAGTAAGTTATAAAGGTTACTTCAGCTTGACTGTGCACAGACATGCTATGACCTATTATTGTGCAATTTCTTTACCAAGAAAATTTTGCTTACCACAACAATTGCACAGACAGTAAACAACAAGCATAATAATTATGATATAACAACAATCCTTAGAAAGCCTTTCAGATCGGTACATGATTGCTGTACTGGAATATTTACTGTCTACACAGTAAATATTCCAGTACAGCAATCATGCAACTATAGTCTCTGGGATAATATTTGATTTGTACTGTGATATGCACTAGTGTATATTATATAATTATTGTTGTGTATAATTATGCTAACTATGAAGCAAATATGTCTGTCGAGGATACCATGTGTCTTTTGAAGTATAAAATCATGGTAGTAATTTTATTACTATCAACTTTCTCAAAACTAGCATAGACATATTTACATTATTAAATCAGTAAGAATACAAATCTATAGCTACATGTATGTATGAAATACCATAATTATAACTATTAATGAATATCAAGACTGTAATTATAATAATGTATTGTCGTGTTATAAATTACAATTTGAGTCATGCTCTCATCTTAGTTAGTACTATGATTATAGCCATCAACAAAAGTCCAATCATGCACTCAGTAATTACTTGCTGCTATTGCCAGCAATGTGTCCATTCCAATATTGGATATCAAAATCACTACAAAATTGACTCTTAGTTGAATTCTATAAATTAGAAGTGTTTTTGTTGTCTGTTATCCATTCATTGGTCAATACGAATAAAAACTGTGAAGTTGTAATATGATTAGTGTGTTTATAAGACCACATATCTCTCTTTTCTATTTATTAGAAAGGATTTCCCATGCTCAAGGTCATTGTATATATCTACTGCCATACACTCTGTCTTCTGAAACACTATAAATTGTTTCATAATTATTCATTATTATTGTGTTATGCATTTAAATATTCTGGCTTTGCTGTCTTCCTGTAACTTACAAATGATTTTTATATAAATTCTAAGGATAACACCTACACACTTGCTCATGTAGATAACTTCTACATTTTACACGTTTATCATTCTTAGTTACATAGAAGACTTTCCAAAAAAGGTTGCAGATTCTAACCTATTTTGCTAGAAAGTTGTTATGAAACCGCTATCCCTTAATGTAGCATTTATTCTATTGGCAACAAAATAGCAAGGCGAATGCTATATATTTGTCCCACATCCTATATACAACCTCAGCATTTAAATAGTGCATAGTGACTTTTAACTCACTTAATTAAACATAAGACCTTCTAATAAAGTTATAAATACCAAAAACATGCTTCATTAGCTCATGTAAAGCACCAAGGTGAGCATTTGAAAGTGTAGTGGTCTTTGTAGCCAAGTCTATGCACACTTAGCATCTTTACTCTACTTAATTTGTTTTTGTTCGATGTTATTTCGATGTTGCACTACTTCAAACTACTCTTCTTCGTAGTGGTTGCTTATCAGTTTCTTTTATATATTTAATGATTTTGTCGTGCATTTGCACTCGGATATTTAAATTGCAAATGCAGAACGCCAGTAGTTGCATTTGTTTTAATGTTTACACAAATCATTTAAGAAGAAGCCAAGCCTCATAACTTTGGAATAGTGAAGATAATGTGATTGTCCTAGCTGATAGAGGTAACAGCTATAATGCCACTGTTAGTAGTCATAGATAATGAACAATTGAACAGCAAGATGAAAGAACTTCTAAGCTGAAGATGACTACTGAGTACTGACTATAAAGAAAGACTTTGCATTGAGGCTAGAAGATGATCAAGAGGTATACAAAACAAATATGAACATCGTGGAGATCTATTAAACCCTCTTATAAAGAAACTAGCTCCAAACAACTCAGTAGGAATAAAATCATATCAAGAGCAAATATCTCTATATGTACAATAATATGTACTATATTTATAACCTTGCCAAAAGCTTAGTCAAAATATCTCACCTCTCATATGGACTCCTACATCAGAAACTCTTCCAAATTCACTGCAAAGGGAGTTAGAATGTTGAGTTAAAGTTAGAGCTGAAAGAGTTACTAAATATTGTGCTCCCACATTTTCTGTTAGTCTCACATAGCATTATGGGATGTTGGCGACAAGAAATTACTTTTCGGTATGATTGATGAACAAAAACATCTCTTAATTAACTTTTCAGTGTGTACACATTTTAATATTGTGAATAATTATTATAATAACAATATTATATTGATAATTATTTCTTTCTTGAAATTTCATTGATTTTGCTGTTATAGTCTCCAGATTCCAGTAGCTACTACTGTGTTGAAGTGCTTCAATTCCTTGATGGATCTGTTGATGAAGGTAATGACGATTAACCATTCATGGACAGAAGTGAAGATGCAATCGATGATCTAACACAGGAAGAAAGTTACAATGATTTTGATGAGTCCTACATTCTGTCACAGGCAGAGGACTATCCTGTTCTATATCAGGTATATCTTGTTCCAAATCATGCATGGGAGTTTTCTTTGGATTCCATCTGCAAGGGAAACCAATCAGGTTCAGATGAGTCTTGTTGGTCCTTATTGCAGTTATTTTGTATGTGGTCGAACTATCCTTCCATCTGTTAAGATCAGTTGGTAAGATTGTCCTTCACTCTTAGACACAACACCAGGTAACCATCCTTTGTTGTTTGGAAGATCTCTAATGTATACAGAATCACCTTCTTTGAACACCCTCTCTTTCCCATCCTTTAAAGGAACTTGCTTCTGGTAAATGTTTGATGCCAGATCAGGTTTCACCAGGTCCAAAAGTGAACGTGGTTGCCTCTTCATTAAGAGTTCAGCAAGAGATCTTCCTGTAGTGGTATGAGGAGTAATTCAATATTGAAACAAAAATCGTGCAAGCTGAGTGTTCAGAGAATCAGGTTTCGATTTCTGCAAGGCTCTCTTCAAGGTTTGAACAGTTCTTTCCGCTTGGCCATTTGAAGATGGATGATACGGTGGTGAAGTTATGTGCCTGATTCCATTCTTCTTTAAGAACTGACCAAATTCGTAGCTGGTGAACTGAGGACCATTGTCAGATACTATGACCTCTGGTAGACCATGGGTGGCAAACATTCTTCTTAACTTCTCAATAGTTTGGCTTGAAGTAGGGGAAGACACTGGCTCTACTTCAATCCACTTTGAATGGGCATCACACACAACTAACAACATTTTATTGTGGACTGGCCCTGTGTATCCTCATCCAAGGTTTCTGAGGCCACTCCCAAGGGTGAACTGGAGAAGAAGGTGGTAACTTCTGATGGATTTGACAAATCTGACATTCTCGTACTTTCTTCTGTATGTCTTCCTGCATTGTGGGCCACCATACATAACTTCGGGCCAACTGTTTCATCCTACACATTCCGGGATGTCCTTCATGCAACAACTCCAACATTGATTCTTGACCAACTGATGGTACAACAACTCTACTTCCCCAAAGGACCAGGCCATCCTGGACTGACAGTTCCAATTGTTTTCGATGATAAGGTTGCAATTAGGGATCAGTAGTATCTCCAACCCAGCCTTTCAACACTATGTCTCTCACACGAGACAATATAGGATCTCTGTCCGTCCACTTTTGTACAGTGGAAACTGTGATGGGGGAGTTCTGTAGGGTATCCAGTAATAGAACTATCTCTCCTGGCAAGGGGACTTTTTGTGGAACTGTTGATAGAGGTAACCGGCTCAGCATATCAGCATGGGCAATGTCTTTCCCCGGGTTGAACTGAATCTGGTAGTTATAGGCACTCAGCGTCGGAGCCCACCTTTGGGTTCGAGCGGACACCATCTGTGAAACACACTTATCTGTACTAAAAATATGTTTCAATGGTTTATGATCTGAAATAATGGTAAATGAGTGGCCATACAAATATTGATGAAAATATTTAACAGCATATACTATAGCTAGATCTTCTCTATCCAACTGAGAATACCTTTTTTCAGAGGAAGTGAGTGTTCTCGAGATAAAGGCAATTGGCTTCTCTTCTCCATCAATTTGATGTGAAAGGACTGCATAAGGTGATGCATCAGCCGACAGGATCAGAGGCTTTTCAGGGTCATAATGAGCCAGAACACTAGGAGAACACAGATGACGCTTAGCTTCCTCAAAGGCAGATTGTTGTTCATTTCCCCACATCCATTTGACATCTTGCTGTAATAAATGATACAACGGAGCCAAAATGCTTGATACATTGGGCACAAACTTACGATAATAATTTACTGCCCCTAGAAATGATCTCAATTGAGATACATTTAATGGAACAGGTGAGCTTCAGATGGCTGCAGTTTTATCTTCACTTGGGCGCAGACCATCCACAGAAATTCTGTGTCCCAAATATGTAATAGATGGCTTAAGAAATGAGCATTTTGATTGCTTGACTTTCAATCCAGCCAGCTCTAATCTCCTCAGAACTTCCTCCAGTGTCTTCAAATGTTCTTCTTCAGTCCTCCCAGTGATCAGTACATCATCCAAATAGGTGAATACATGTGGGATTCCTTGTAAAATGCTCTCAATCATCCTCTGGAAGATTCCAGGTGCTGATGCTACTCCAAATGGCAACCGTTTGTACATATACAAGCCTTTGTGGGTGTTGATAGTTAAATACTTCCGAGAATCTGGATGGACTACTATCTGTGTCAGGTCGAGTTTACTAAATAGTTTTCCTCCTGCCAACGAGGCAAACAGATCAGTAATACGTGGAAGGGGATACGTGTCCAACTTGGCGACCCGATTAACTGTTAGCTTGTAATTCCCACAGATTCGAATGGAACCCTCTTGTTTAAGAACAGGAACAATGGGCGCTGGCCAGTCGGAGAACTGGCAAGGTTCTATGACACCTTGTTTTTCCAGACGATTGAGTTCTTCTTCAACCTTATTTTTTAAGGAATAGGGAACTCTTCGAGGGCGAGAGAAACGCGGTTTCTCGTCTTTAGCAACATAGATATTAGCTGAGAAATTCCTGGCCTCTCCCAAATCCTCGCCAAAAAGTGACTGGAACCCCTGTAGTATGGACTGCAATCTTGACTGCGACTCTGATCGAATTTTATATATATTAGACCAATCTAATCTCACTCTGTCCAACCAATTTCGGCCAAAAAGGCTAGGGCCATCTCCTTTCACCACCAAGAGATCCAAATCCTTGATATGTTGGTCATGATAGGTGACAGGCACTGACAGTGTTCCCAGTACTGACAGCTGTTCTCCAGTGTACGTACGTAGTTTGATAACAGATGATTCCAGCGACGGAGTGCCATTCTTCCTGAGCTGCTCATATATTCGTTCACTAATTATTGATCTGGATGCTCCTGTGTCCAATTCCATCGCAAGTTCAGTTCCATGTACAATTACAGTCACAATTATTGGTTTGCTTCCTCCACTTTCTTTCACTCTAAACAATGAGTAAGTCCATTCCTCATACATGAGTAAACAATATAAACATGTTAAGTCTTCAAATAATAGTCTACAACAGATACCATCTCCTTATTAATCCAACAGCAGCAACCATCACGAACTATATATTATACACACTACCTAACACAACACAGGCACCATCATCTACACAAACATCAACCCTGGTCTGACTGCTTACACACAGTAATAATTCACTCGTTTACTGGTATAGTTGGACAAACATTTACAATTACAGATATACATTTAGGACTTTTTTTTACAACTAATTTCATTGATGATATTGTTCAACAATCAAAATTTTAATGCTGGTCAAATATTGAGCCTCACTACCTATGCTGGATGGAAGTAAATTACTGTGTGAGTTAGAAGTTTACTTCGGTTTTGTATCGAAATGGGAATTACTCATCTCCCAGCAATTATTGAAGACTATTGGAGAAATGATGACTATCTGCAATACCATCTCATAGCCAAGACAACATCTTGAGAGCATTTCCAAGAAATCATCCGATATACCTACACTTTGTTGACAATAGTCAGCATCCAAAAGGAGGAGAACAAAATTACGACCGATTGGGTAAAGTAAGACCCATTATTCAATTCATCCATTCAAACTTTAATCCACATTGTGAACAGGATATTGATGAAGTGGAGATAATGTTTCTACGATATGCCACTGAAACCAACAAAGCAAAGTTTCAAAGTATGAATCAGAGCAGACAGTCCCACAAGCTACTTCTGTGAGTTCTCCATGTATGAAGGACAGTCAGAATCAACAGATAACTCAATAGATGCTGGTCTACATATTTGGTTGAAGTTTGATCAATCAAAAATGTAATTATACACATTTTTTATTGAATATAATAGTGTTCTTGTGTCTTTAGCTTGGCATGGAACTGCTTGAATGAAGTGTAACATATTTCTTCAACAATAATATAATTGCTGACTTTGTAATAATCCTAATAGTTGCAATACAACAACCCCTCTAGCATACAATTGTACCTATAAAGTGAGAGGAAGAAGACATTCAAGAGGTTATCTCCATCTTAGAGCAATGTACTAGCCAATAGGATTCACTGCCTCCTCTCTTCCCTCTCCTAGCTGACTCAATGAAAAGCAAATCAAGCAAGCCTACTGCAGAAAGGAAATAGGTAAAAATTGCTAAGCAATAATATCTTTTGTTTTTTCCCTCTAAATATGCATTAAAGGTTTAATAATGTTCATGCATTGTATTTAGGATTGGCGTATTCACGTTGAAGGATGTGTTGTTTTTTTTTCTGTATAGTCCATGCAGCTTCTGGTGAGGTTTGATCAATAAAATAGTGATGTTCAGCTTCACTGTGCACAGACATGCTATGACATATTATTGTGCAAATGTTTCCCAAGAAAACCACAAGAATTGCACAGACAGTAAACATTAAGCATAATAATTATGATATAACAACATTCCTTAGAAAGCCTATCATACTGGTACATGTACTTTGCGAAGCCATGTGGTCTATACAGTAAATATTCCAGTACAATAATTTTGCAACTATACACTTTGGGAATAATAGTTGTATGATGTTTATTTCTATTGTGATAAACATGTATGCACAAGCAATTAAGGAGTATGATTATTGTGGTGTTTAAATTATGCTAACTATGAAGCAATCATTGATGCAGTGTGACTTTGAAGTATGATAGTAGTGTTATAACTATCAACTTTCCCAACACTAGACATATTTAGATCATTAACTAGATCAGTAAGATTACTACATATGGATCTGTAGCTATATATCAAGTACGATTAGATTATTAAACATCCATAGGTATATATATATATATAAATATGTGGGAAACCTAAGCTATATGAATATAATTATATACAAATGTCCCTGTGCCAAATAGACTATAAATATAATTATATATGTCGAGTTATGTAGAAAAATAATTGAGTCATGCTCTAATATTTGTTAGTACTATAATTATAGCCATAAACAAAAGTCTAATCATGAACATGGTAATTACCTACTGTTATTGGCATCAATGTGTCCATTCAAATATTGGATATCAAAATGATCTTATATAATTGAATATATGTGTTTTTGATGTATGTTTTCCATTCATTCGTGAACACAAGTAAAATTGTATGTGTAGTTGGTTAGTCGCAATCTGATTGGTCAGAGAGATTAAGTATTTATAACGAAACAAGTGGCTATGAGTTAGGTTTTAATTGTTATGAAATCAAGCAGAATAGGATGTATAAACAGGGGTGTCTGGGCTTATTACAATACATTGCCATTATCAGTTAGCACACTATCTTGAAAAGCAGAGAGTTCTTTTCATTTTGTGAAGCATTAATAACTATTTCAATATTGAAGCCAGGTCTGATTACATGTAAAAAGAGTATGACACACTATGACGAAGATCATGGAGCCATAGCTTTAAACTTAGCCAAACTCCATAGACTACGTATATAATTGACCACGACCCTAAATTTGCTGCTCGACCCAACCTACTAGGACTGTGTATACTAGCTACAATAATAGAAGCGTCCTAAAAATAAAACCTGAACAGCATATAATTCTATGCTACATTACAAATTGGATCACACCTTCATCACTAATATAATTATTAGTAATAGCCACACACATTCACTAATAAATGGAATACTGAAGTCAAACAATCTTCTAATACAACTATAGAAGTCAACTTTGCAGTGATTTTTATAGCCACAGATGTATTGATGCATGATTAGACTTTTGTTAATGGTGAGGTCACAATCTAATTGGTCTACTAGCTGTGATAATTAGGTTTTATAGTATATTTTATGACTGCCTTGCATGTGTTTTTATAATTATTACTATAAGCCTTTAAATTTAGTAGCTGGGTGCATGTTTTGGTCCAGCAGGAAGTGTATACAATCAAGCTATTTACTGTACAGACAGTGTCAATGTGAGTGTTAGGAAGTTTTGGACAGTATAATGGTCTACCTGTGCATTATAATATTATAAACATGCTATAAAACTGGTAAGTTACTTTTACAGTGAAAATCTTAATTATTGTTTTGAAAAATTATTTTATTTATGCGAAGTATTTAAACTGCGCACAATGGAACATAATGTTGATAGTGTTTCAGTGGATACCCCTGGTCATCAACAACTGGTGCATTCAAGGCCTCAGAGAGCAGACAGATCCTCATCATTGTGGTTCAGAGGAGTGCCATGGCATCCTGCAGATGGTTCATGGGAGCTACGTGGATGTCATGATGGGTAATCTGACAGTTTATTTAGTATAATTATAATCGAAACATCTGGGTTTGAAGCTGGATTTACAATCATACAAACTTCTGTCATCATGGAATCAATAGGTTCAGATAGTAAAAGCGTCTGAGTGGCCATGAATAGCACACGATCCACGGTTCAATTTCTAAGTTATACTGTTTATAATGTTTTTCAAGCCTAAAAACCAAAATTATGTCTGTGCATGTGTATATCTATGTATGCATGTATAATTATGTATTATGTGTTTATATATATGAAATTATGAATTGATCTATTTATTAATAATAACTGGCACGGAGGGAGTATCTGGAAACGAGGCAACAATCTGTCATTCCATCTGACAGGACCAAAGTTCATTCTTAAGCTGTGGTTGCATTTGGAAACTTGATTTTTGAGATCCGATTATTGATATCATTGGTAAGAAAATATTATAACTTGAGGGTGAGTCATGAATGAGTGATTTTTTTTAAAGGGAAGTTTTGCCTATAGTAGAAGATTTCTATATAATTATATAGAAAATGAAAATTGAATGAAGCATGTAATTGGAATATACATACTAAAGGCATAGCCTATCAATTTTTCCACATGATTTAGTATTCAAGGTAATATATAGTGAGTGATAATCTGTTTACATTTAGGAAGGGGTGGATGGTACAGACACTTCCTTTTTCCAATGGATTCCTAACGGGGTATATTAGCACCTTCTCCACAAACATGCAGTGGGAATGTTTGAGTTTATAGTAAACCACAAGCCATATTAATAACACTTTTATATAATTACATTCATAATAATTTGTATATCTTACAGAGGAATGCAAAGCAAAGGAAAGCCATTAATGTATACTTAGCCCATGAGATTTTGTTGGTTAAACCTTCACTATACTCAGCAACTATAATTACACTTTATCATGGTTTATTTTTGGATGAGGAAAATGCTTGATGGCAAGAGAACAACACAATTTAGGCAGGCATTCTCATGCACTATGTACAGAACCAGTGTCAGATATATGTATATAGTATATCATAGTAGCTAGCTTAGTTGAATTCAGCCGGCTATTCTAATTTTTGGCACTGTGCCTGTTAACTGACTTGATTTTCAAAAGTAACAAACATCCTGCTTATTCAAAAGGAAAGTTGGGGGTCTACACCATCCCATCATTACTGTTTGGGAAGCTATAGTCCCATCACAGTCTTTTTCTATCCCGTGAGACTGATTTTACTAGAGTTTCATGTTAACTGTGATTATAAATAATTTTGAAATTGTTATTAAATTTTATTTATTATGATTGGATTATAACATTAAATATGTTCACTTTGACACAATTCATTGTTAACTTAATCATGGTAGGTAATGTAGTGAATATAGAGAAACTATGTAGGAATCACACTATAGTACATCCAGTTATCATAATAATTTATACTGATAGCTAACATGTCTGGTAGAACTTCATACAATGAACAAAAACAAATTTTGGTGGAAGGCTGAATGTGCTGAACCTTAGGCAAAGAATGATTTTGGCATATGAGAAGGTCAAGTTAAAATTGCATGATATTCGAAACATGCAAGGCTAAGTAAATCACAATGTGGTCAATGACCTGGAGAGTAAACACAACACAATACAATCAATCACTTTGCTGTCTTTCTACAGGTCTACATGCATACCACATAGCTTCCTATCTAACTGATAATGTTAGTTAAATAAGTTAATTAATTATCATTTTAGATACTGTATTCTCAGTGGTATGGATATATAACTAGTAATTGTTATGTACAGCTAATTGATATCATTAAGATTTACAGTATTGTTTACAATGTTTAGTGAATATATAAATTTTCAGTAAACAAGAAAAATAATAATGAGGTGTATGTGAAGACTGCAGAAGAATGATATTAAACGCAATTACTAAACAGGCATATACTTTACATTAAACAGGGATACTTTTCACAACATAGAAAGTTTCCTGTTGTGCGTCATGGGACCTGCAAATAAACATGACAGAAATCTGCCAGAAACATGAAAACAGGGAAACATGACATATTTGTGTACTTTCTTAAGTATTCTATCACGTTTCTTAGATGTTTCCCTTGATGTACAAAGGGAATCTTATTTTTGGTAACATTATGGACTTGCATTATCATAATACATATATAAATTTGTATAATTTTGCTTTCAATTATAATTTATTACTAACAGTTGTTATCAATTATTAATATTTAATGCCCAATGTTGCTTTTTGACAACAAAAATTCCACCTTCCTCTGTGGATACAAAAAAGCAACAAACTTTTCAAGCTTTTCACATTTTCAAGTGCATAAATCGAACCTAAAAAGCAATCCAATCAAGTGATGGAAGATGCTAAGTGTTGGCATTGTCCCTGATTAATGGACATTCAAACACTCACTGCTTTCCTGAAGCATGACTAAGTAGCTAAAAATCTGTACTGTCTAAAATGACGAAGTTATAAAAGTTGGCAAAGATATGGGGGTTGCTTTTGGGACTGCTAAACTTTCAAATGCTCGCTTTACTCTTTTTCTACTGATAGCGAATTTACATCTATGACTTTTTCAAAAACTCTTATTTCCAGTAAACTCAGATACACTTTGAATCTTACAGAACTATTGAAATTGCACCGCCCACATATTATGAATGTAAACAAACACACCTAGTTTAATTATAAGGGTTAAAGGTTAATGAAACGATATTTCAGTTTTAGTGTTCCATACTTCGATCCATCACTTTTTTGGTCAATACCCTTCCAATCTCAAAAAATAATTAATTCCTTATGTATAATTATTTTTGCATTAATATATAATATTGTAGTCTTCACAATTTAGAAAATGTGATATTCAGAAACAAACATTTCGAATATATATACACACTTCAATTTTTCAGTTATAGTTATTTCATCATTAAACTTAGTTGCATACTTTTGTGTTACCATGGTATAAAATACATATAGCCCTGCTTGGAGGCCGTATTGGGCATATAACACTCTTGAGATAATTGTCTCGGGCTACATCGTTGACCAATTTTCTCGCAGGTGTTATATGCCCATAACTGCAGGGCTATATCCTATACTATATAATTATTTCCTAAAGTTCTACAAGGTCATTTAAAAGGTAAAGACAGTAGATAACCATAGGCTGTTGTGTTTCAGGAATGATAAAGTCAGCCATGATTACAGAATGCTGGACAGTGCAGTCATAGAGTTACTTTTTCATTATATATCTTTATTTTTGAAATTGATCATACATTTTGTATACATAGTCAGAGAGCGTAGTAATACTCTTTACATGGGAACAGCCTGAGATTATCTTATATTATTTGATTTAGAGGATTTTTGGCACATTGAGAAAGAAAAAGCATCAGCAAATTTCTTTTCCAGTGCTAGAAATGGAGTTTACAACATTCATTATGCTTTATAACGTTTCGTAAAAGCATATCACTGCAACAATACTTTAGTAAAAATTTATACCAATAATCCCAAATTGACGTAATAAAGAGGAAGTTTGTATTGTTCACTTTAGATGTTTGAATGCTGTTTTCACAATGACTAAATTACTATAGAGGAAGTTGACATAACAGCTTTGAATACAGGATATTTAAAGTTATCATAGTTTACATATCAGCCACCATATATATAACAATTGATAACAGAATATGTGCAAAGCAGTCTACAATACTTAACACCTATATACCACCTGCTGTAGTAGAGGTTTTACCCCTATATACATCTAACTAGCAACGACTGAGTCACAACATTGCAGATGGTGGGACAGTCTCTTTCTTTTTGTGTATAGCTGTTATTGAAAATATGCTACCTTTCTTTTGTTTGCCATCTCACTATCAATAACACCACATTAGGTGTGAGACTAAAATAGCATATGAAACTGTGATACATATATATTGTGCTCCTTTAGAACTTCCCCAGGCTTGTCTCCATAATGCTGCAAATTTAGAAAAGGTAATAAATAATTATAATGAGTGCAGTGTAGCTTTATATTGTCCATTACCTGATGGTTCCAAGAAAAAACTACCACTAGATATCATTTCTATGTAGTTGACTGACTAGTTAGCACTATTATTGATCATAGGGTTTAGAATTTATCATCTGGAATATAATAATCAAATAAAGTCACTCACCTGCCTCCCAAAACAGAGTGATCAGTTTCTGTGGCTACTTGCTGCTACTCCGCATGCTATTTACAGTAAATTATATAATGGTAGGGGAGAATCTTCACAAGTCTATGTTTTCCTAGTGCAACAATAATGTACACCACCCACTTATTTCTTTGGTAGTAGAGCCCTTCTGAATATAAATTAATGCTTTTGCACTTTAATTAAATTAAATTCAGATTCCAAGATTGTTAAAAGAATTTGTAATTATAATTTCAATACTTTGTTAAAATAGAAATAAACTAGTGGACTACATGAACACATACAAAAAAGAAATAATAAAACATACATACACACACACACACACACACACACACATAGGTATTATATTGCATTTATGTCTTCCAGTACTTTTCCTGTTTTGGGACGAAACTGTGGATCACGACTTGTACAACGCTCTATTAATGTTTTGATAGATGGATACTGAACTTCACAAATTTGTCCCTCCCTTTCGAAAGAAATGGTAGATGGTAAACGACAGGTAGCCATTTCTAGTAGTAAAATACCAAAACTATAGACATCCATTGCAGGAGAATGGAGATGAGGAGAGAGCGGCTTCAGGAGCAGAATATACTGGACAACCAGGAGCTACAGTACTCACTTGATGAAGGAAATTGGCTGACCCATAATCACACAGTTTTCCTTTCCATCTTGTGTTAACTGATGGTTCCAGAAGGACATTTGCACTGCTGACATCACGATGAAGAATTGGTTGTGGTTTCCAGAGGTGAAGATTGTGAGAATCTGAAGGTGTATCAGTGGTCCCTTTTCTAGCTCTTTACGAAGACTGGTAGGCATCAGTTAGTATAATAGGATTACCAACTCTAGTGGCTCCAATAAATTGAAGTAGGTTAGGATGACGTACACAAGAAGCAATATCCATCTCTCTGGAAAATAGATGAAGATTGTGTTCAGCGATAATCACTTCATGGAGACACTTCGCTGCTACTTTAGTACCTCTGAATATAGCAATCTTCACTTCACCCCATCCTCCTTTCCCTAGAATATCATTTGTCATTTCTATTTCATTCCTTTGAAGTACCCAGTGAGGATTCTCCATTTGTGATTGAAGGCGACGAATCTCTTCTTGTTGTTCTCGAATGATGTCTTCTTTCCTTTGTGTAGTTTCATGAAGATGACAGATATCTTGTTGAGCTTGAAGTATAGTCTGGTTATATTCCTGAACTTGTCTGTTGAGATCCTGCAGTAATAGTGAGTGTGTGTGTGTGTGTGTGTTGAAAATGAGTATTGTAATAGTTATAAAAATCCACAATGTTATTACTGCAATCATCATTATTTGTTACAATATTTCGATTGTTGCTTTGATTTTAAAGGCATAATTATAATAATTTAAGTTAGCTGTTATGAAAGTATTATGTCCTGTTATATGGTTACATGTGTACAAATTAAATGCCACTAACAAATACCTGTGTTTGCTGTTGACTATCTTGAAACTTCTGCTGTGCATGTTGTAACTGGACTTGTGTCTCCTGTAGCTGGGATTGAGTCTGCTGTAGCTGGGATTCTGTCTCATCGAGCCGAGATTGTGTCTCCTGATGTCTAGTATTAGAATGTTGCATTTCTTGTTGGTGACTTTCTATGACCTCTTGAAGGATTCTCTCTGTCTCTATTCTAGCTTGTTGAGATTCAGTAAGTTGTTGAGACAGGATGCCGATTTTTACCTGCAAACTTCGATCTGATTTTCCATACATATCGGACAGGACCCCACCACTCTCTTGTTTAGATTTAGGTATGTTTTGAGAGTTACACACATCTCCCACAGTCCACACATCATTAATATACACTATAGATAAATATAATATTATTAAATGGATTAATGGAGTAGTTATAAAATAAGTATAATTTATAATACCAGACAATCAGCACCAGTATAACATTTTGTGGTGAATACATGCACCTGTCAGTTGATATACTGTCATTTGGGGCAGGTTATACTATATTATGCCACCTGCACTATGTATAGCTATAGTATGATTACATCACAATTGTTTGTTAATATATTACATATTATGTATATATGATTATATTATATATATATATATATATATATATATATATATATATATATATATAATTATATATGTATACGTTATAACACGCTACGAGTGCTATATCGTATTTATAATCACCGACCACGAGGGCCGTAGGCCCAAGGGCGAGGTGATTATAAATCAGATTATATCTGACCACAAGATGCTATATCTGATTTATAAACCTGTGGTTTACTTTGATGTTTTGCCGTATCGGCATATATATATATATATATATATATATATATACACATTAATTAACTTTGGTTGCAGTCATCTTTCTATGTGTTATTAGTATATTACAATTCTGTATCTCACAATATCTTCACACGATTGTCTTTTCTCATTGTACATTTACAGTATTGTACATGTCCAGACAGTTTAATTTCATTATTGCAAATACAAATCAACTCTCTGTTGCTAAACCTGTCAAATCAGTGATACTACATACATTGTATATGAATATCACAGTAGTGCCAAACCCTTGGCACAGGAGGCAGTGTAGGTTATATTAAATATTATTTATGGGATGTTCCAACAGAATGAATATGTGTGAAGATCATGTGTATGACCTGTTCTGTGAAGTGAATGTAAGCTACTCAATACAAAGGAATGCCCACAAGGACATTTTGATTTTCGGACATTTAGCACACTACAACAACATCATGGACACTCTTTGGTTACAGGCATAAATAAGTACAACTCTAGTGACACCTGTCGCAACAAATTATCTACAGTTATAACCATAGACCATCCAGTTAATACTAAAAATGAATTGCATTCACAATGCAGAACCCTCACCACAAGTGTGATGGGGAAACAGGAACAATAATTGCAGAGACAATACTGACTTGACTATAATAATTATTATGATAATTATATAATTATGTGCATGTATGTGTGTGTTATATAGTATATACCACTTACACTCCATACAAGTCCTACATAATTTCTATAACAGAGCTCAACGTTAATTAAAATCAAGTAGACACAGTTTGGCTTCAATCACGTGAATGAATATATAGGCGAGCTAGAAAGTGACCATCCTGTAGCAGCCTCTACTACAATTGTACTTGATTTCAACAGCGATAGCCTTCAATCAAGATAAGTTGTGTTTCCATGTACTTGTTACTAGTAGTCGATTGTAACATCGATCGCATTAGTAGCTATATCTCTCAATCGAAACATTTTTCAAAAAACCCACAAGTCAAAAAGTTGGAAGGCATCATTCGGATCTCGTAGGTGTCTGAATCTCAAAATTTAACGTAGTGGTGAGGCTGCAACTGTTGCAACAGACATACACACACACACAGATACACACACATAAACCGAGTACTATAACCCTGGTGCATGCACATACACAAGCCAACGGTTAAATATGTAAATACTAATGTTCACTATTACATACACACAGTACATGTATACATGTTTGTATACCTACTATGTATAATAACTACAAACCAGACACTTATAACTTACAATTACTTAACTATTCTTATAATAACTAATTACTATTAGTCGAGGTCTAAGAAATGTAATTAACTAATGCCACAATATGTATGGACAGAAACTTTGAAGTAATATTATACTTCATATCAGTACTTGAAACTATCAGTGATTCTACATGTACAACTATTAGATTATTATCTTGTATATAAAATATATAGCTTCATTATTGAATGTCAAATACTTCATTTGAATGTTTAAACTCAAAATTAGTTGAGGTGCATGTTTTGCATACCTACATATATTATATTTATATAATATACTCAATTACACACACCAGATAATAGTTATGCTCGAAAATTCTGATATAGTTAATTCAACATTGTTGTAAATTAAATTATTAGTGTCCTCATGTGATGTATTATTGTGTATACAACAATACATCACATGATATGACAATCATACCTAGTTCCAGGATTACTGTCACATCACAACCTGATATTGGACGATCAGTATTATCAGATCGATAGTGTTCTTTGTAACCACCAGTAACTATAATCCACACACACGATTTAGAGATGTAGTAAGTACTCATAGAGTGGTCAAATCTCTTTGTGACTGATTCAGGCAGATTTATCTGAAGAGGTGAATAAATCTAAAACATGATATTCTTACAATATAGAGTATAATTAAGAAAGTGTACTGTTAACATAATTATTTGTGTATCTTTTACATTAATATTTCTTAACTAAACGTATTACCCTGTTCAGACTAATCAGATGACAGAATCAATGGATATAACGGGTCTAATATTTCAATATGCATGTGCAATTACACAATGAAATCAATTGACATGACACTCTTATGCAGCAAACATTGCTAAGCAACAACCATTTTGTGTGGCTAAGTGTATAGAGACATAAGGACTGGAGAGTTTCATTTGCTGCCTACAAGATAGAGGGTAGAGATAAGGTACCCCCATTAATGAATCATGAAATAATTTTAATTAAAAATTAACCTTCAGAAGACTGATGTCACATATATGTGACATTTCCCACCTATGCAGTTTGGAGTGTGTTCCTAGCATTACGAAGCTCTCCAAATGCTTGTAATTAGTGTCAGGCTCGAGTCCATGAAAAAAGCTAAAAATGTTGATGGTTTTTTGGCTGCCCTTTGGCCTTAATAACGAGTACAAGGGAATTTTAAAGGGGTGTCCCCCCATTAATGGAGGTTCGAAGGGGGCACAGCCCCCTTGCCGCCCACACAAATTGTTGTTTCAGCGACCCCATCCACGTGCTCTGGTGGGTACCTGAGCATTTCCCTTGCTGTAAAATCTGAAATCGAGGGTGTAGCTGGTTCCAACATGCAGTGGGGTCATTTTGTTTGCCCCAGTTCTAGTCAAAAGAGGGAGAGCACTGCATTTGTTTTAATGCAACGAAGCAGTTGGGGACTTTCGAATCCCGGTAAGCAAGTTGGTAGAAGTAGTACTCCATGTCAGAAAAGGAGCCAAGTTTGGGGTAGAGAAAGTGAACAATAGCCAAATTATACGCAATAGAGTCGCCAGTGATGGAAATGGGAAGAATTTTGACAAAACAAGCTCAGTCCTCTAAGAGTTAATGAATATCTTCTTATATTAGTGGTAGATAAATAGTGAATAAAAGGTTTGAAAATACTTGTGATCCAGTTGGTAAGGATAGGATAATTACATGTACATGTTATAAGTTAAATACATCCCTCCTGCCAGTGATGTAAGACCTGTTATATTTATCTGGAAAGCACAGTGCTTTCATGAAGCATCAAAAGTATGTGGGGTTCACCCTCTGCACTCCTTCAGCTTCACTGTCATATGTGATGGAATATATATGAAGGTCCTTTACACACTGTAAAAATAGAATTGTTAAATTAACTAATTAGTGGTTAGTACAGTTGCAAGGATTTAACAATTAGTTGGTTGTTCATGATACATATATACATTTAACATCATAGCTACTTTGGTTAAAATATGTAAAAGATATATGTACCTATTATAATTAATTATCATGCCTAATATCTCATATTAGATGCACAAAGAAGGTTTGGCAACCTAAAATGACTCAATTAAAATACTAATTCTGCTTTAATAGACAGCATAAGGATATTGAGATTACAATTATTCAATTATAATTACGGTATATCCATGTCAACCTACACGACCAATTAAATTACAATTTAAATTATTCCTTGCAACTGTACTAACCAATAAATTTGTTATTGAAACAAGTGCAGGAGGGATATATCGCATAGTTATAACAATGTATTACATGTGTCATGTGATGTACATTACCTGATCCCAGATTAACGTAGATAAATCTATAATCCAGCAGTCACTGATTGGGTTTTTTTATAATCTAGTCCTCCTATTACAATTAAATGAGACATCACTTTTTCATTTGATGATATAGTATTAATTGTAGCACTGGCATGACCGGTTCTCCCTTCAGGCCAATCCACTGCAGAATGACATGACTTTACTACTTTCTGAAAATCCTACAGTATGTTAAAATATTAAGTATCAGATTTACATGCACTGAGTGTGTGTGCGTGTGTGTGTATGTGTGTGTATGTGTGTGTGCATGTCTGTGTGTGTATGTGTGTGAGTGTGTGTGTGTGTGTGTATGTGTTTAGAAAAAATTAGACAGCTAGTGTTTGCCAGATCCTCAGGCCATTAACTGAACGAACAGGCCGCCGTACGGGGACTGACCCAATTGAAAGACAGACCTCTCTCTGTCAGGAGGTAACTTCTCCTCTGAAGCTTCAGTGGTACGAGTATCTGACATTTACTTCATTTCATTGATATCTTATAAAGCTAATGTGCTAAGCTTAAAGAACTAGACAGGCATAATAGGTCTCTCTTCAGCTCTTGTGCTTTTGTTTTTTATTTCCATGTATTATTTGATGGTCTGTGGTTATTCTTTTAGTATGTGGGTTTATAGAGTCTGAATACGTTTGTGAGATATGGTATAGATTTAGCAGTTAGTTACTTAACATAAGGCAGTGTAATAAATAGTATTTAACAATCTTAACTTTTAACACATTCATATATGCTTTGATACATTGGTGTTATTGGACTCCTGACAGGTATAGTCTGGCCTTGGGAACCAGAACTGGGGGTTAAAGACATCTTTGGTGGGATCCCAACCCTCCCCTCTCTATTCATATTTGAAAATGCTTATAGAGTCCTGTTCACCAACGCACCAGTAAATACATGTAATAATAACTTACTTACAAAACCTTGAAGTTAAATAAAGGCCCACTCTTACTGGATTATAGAAGATCCTACTCCCTTGAAAACCTTACCTACCATGTGCTTATACACGTGCTCTCCTAATTAACATTAGGTGGGCGTTTTTAATTAATAATTAAAATTATTACAAGGCTATTACTATTACAGATGCTGTTTTGTGTGTGTGTGTGTTAGTGTGTATTTACGTGTTGGGTGGAAAGGGCAAGCTAGCTGAACCACTGAGGCAGGTAGTGCACAATTCCAACACCAACAGTGTAAAGTTTCTGTCCTGTCACAGAAACGAAGACGGTGATTCTCCTCTGAGCTTTAGTCAGACAACCCAGTATTTCACTCATGGTTCAGATCTTTCCTATATTTGGGACTTTATTGGTCAAAAGCATGCAGTGTCACAAACAGTATTTAACAACCTTAACTTTTAACATATTCACATATGCTTTGATACTTTGGTGTTATTGGACTCCTGACAGGGATAGTCTGGCCTTGGGAACCAGAAATGGGGGTTAAAGACATCTTTGGTGGGGCCCCAACCCTCCCCTCTCTATCCGTATCTGGAAATGCTCAGAGTCCTGTTTACCAATGCATCAGTAAATACATGTAATAATCACTTACTTTCAAAATCTTGAAGTTAAATAATGGCCCATTCTCATTGGATTACAACAGATCTAATTCCCTTGTAAATCATGTGCTTTTACACATGTGGTCTATTAATTAACCTTAGGTGGGCGTTTGTTAATTATTAATACATAACCTACACCAGTATTTCTGCAATGTGCAAAATATATTCACACTATTCAAGAAAAAAAAACAATGGAAACAAGAATAATAAAAAACATTTTCAATAAAAATGAAAGAAGATGTAGGGATGTCAAAAGCCAAAAAGCATGCGAACAAGGTTAGATGGGACCCAAAATTAAACAAACCACTTCCATATAACCCTACATAAGTACTTACACCACTATAAAGCAAAATACAAAGAGCTGTACTTATGTAGGGTTATATGGAAGTGGTTTGTTTAATTTTGGGTCCCATCTAACCTTGTTCGCATGCTTTTTGGGTTTTGACATCCCTACATCTTCTTTCATTTTTATTGAAAATGTTTTTTATTATTCTTGTATATATATAAAACTATGATTATATAATATATCTATATGCATACTTGCAGGATCAGACTGAAAGCGTTGAGTGCACCGAAGTTGACAATGTTTTTGATGATGAAGGTGTTGCAGATGTTGAATATGAATATTCCATTAAAGTTATGAACTCAAACCGAAAAAGTGATTTTAAGAATGTATGAATTTGTAAATGGAATTTCTTCAAGACACTACATGACTTGAGAGAGTTTCTTGGTAATAAAGTACCTTCCATTGGTGGTGAAAAACCAGACTTTAATGTTGTTGACATAGGGTACCTAGAACCTGGGCATGGAATGAAAGGAAGAAAGCAATGGCTAAACACGGACGATGATGTTGAAGTGATGTATGAAAAGCATGCAGGAAAGAACTGCATTCAGTTGAGGTCATACTCTCATTCAATGATAAAGGGAGACAGAATTAAGGGATAAGGGCTGGTGGGTCAAATTTCCAAGATCACAAGGAAAGTTTATCAAAAGTTAATGAAATATATGATGAAGTACGAGAAAAGCATGGTAGCACATAAACACTGGAAAAGTTAAGAATGTGGGCACAAATGATCCGCCTTGGAAACATGAATTAATTGACAATCCACCAGATAAACCATTTTGGTGTGGGCGTAAACGTCAACAAAGTGCTCTGACACAACCACCAGCAGAGCGAGTCGGGATTTTTACCATTTCTAGTGTATCCCCAACAAAGGGGATATCTGTTAGAAGTGAGCTACTGTATCCATTAGCTAAATGGCACAAACTTAGTGAAGCTGGAGTTGTGTCTGTCACAGAGTATGACAATTTGAAGAAGACCATTCTTTCTGATATCAAAGAAACTTAATTTACCAAGTAAGAATAAATCATGACAATTTACTCAATGAGTTATATATAGTTACAGTTAATTGATTTTTGTATAATATATAAACAATTTATGAATATTAAGTCACTTGAGTATCAATTAGTAATATCCAGAGTGATGAATCCATCCAAGAGCATCAACACATTAAAAGCAGCCTTAATTATTGGTTTTGGATCATTGACTACCTCCAAAACTTCATCATGCTCTTTAAGAAAATATTTTACAAAGCTAAATAGTTCCTCTGCTGGATTTAGGTCTGGACTGTATGGTGGAAGAAACATAGTTACAATCCCACAATCAGCTAGTGTTTGAATTACAGGAAGCACATGGTGAATAGTACAGTTATCCATTATAAGCACAGATCTGGAACTGTTTCCGTCAAACTGATGCATTTCTGGTATTAGAACCCCAATTATAAAATCTAAAAAGCTGTCGCCATTGTAAGTTCCTTCTCCTAGCTCCAATGCAATGACGCCGTCACAACAGAGGGCTGCTATAGCTGAGATCCTCTGTCCTCTGTGTAAAAAACGAGTGCAGGTTGGTCATTCACCTCTCATAGAATACCCCATCTTTCTTGCATAATCTCTTCTGTCACTCCCTGTTTCATCAAGCCACACAAGCTGCTTAATATCGAAGAATAACATTTCTGCCCTGAAATCTCCTCTGCACTCACTAGACCTCTGCAAAGCTATCTGTTGTATCTTTTTGCGAGTGAAACTATGTCTGTGAATTATTCGGCAAACTGTAGAATTTGTAACATGGATGCCTGTAATAGTCCAAACTCTGTGGCCATAGTTCACTTAGATACAAAGAGGGATTTTCCATTAGCAGACCAATTATGACCAATTCATCATAGTCAGAAAGCACTCTTGTGTTAGTACGATTTGGGTTGCTTGGATTTACGTCCCCAGTGTGCCCAAAAAGCTTGCAGATGTTGTATGCTGTTCCCACTGACACGTTGAGATTATGTGCAATTGTTCTGAAAGGCATTTCCATGGCAAACTGTTGCCAAATCATCCTATATCTCATATCTGATGAATATGTAGACTTTCTTGCTGGTTCAAAAGACGAAGCCATTTCGAATTACCCACCCTTAACAATAACTGTTGCGGGTTTGCGTGTAACACGCAATCCGCAATGTTCAAACGCAACTGCAATCGACTGTATGCCGACCACGGAACATAAGCGGACCGCTGAAAGTCTAGCGGTAGCAGAAGGTACTGTGTTCCATTCTACATAATAATTATATAACCTGACTAGACATAATAATAATATAAATATAGTAACCTAATTATGAGTGATATTAACCATAGATAGTACTATCTATGTATTAACCCAAAAGTATAGTACAAGTAAAATGAAGAAAGTCAGACTGTTTATGTTGCAGTATATATAATATATATATACGTATATATATATATATATATATATATATATATATATATCTTATATATATAATATATATATATTATATATATATATATATATATAATATATAGCTATATTATATATATGATATATATATTATATATTATATATATATATATATATTTATATATATAAATAAATAAATAAATAAATAAATAAATTAAAATATATATATATATATATAATTATATATATATATATATATATATATATACAGTAGAAGAATATTCTTTAACATCTGCTATCTTTTCAAGTACTGAAGGGCAAGTTCGAATGTGGGGATGGCTTCTACTCTTTAAATGTTTATGAGGGTATTGAATTGCATACTCATGGTTACCAAGGTATTGAATGACTACAAAAGGTTTAGCTGCATTTAGTAGCTGATGCGCATGTTATTTGAAATTGTTTGAAGCTCCAGTAGGAGTTTTCAAGATAAAATATGTTTTCTTGATCACAGGATTTTTTTTTTGGGAATATTCTTTATTCCATTTCGATACCATCTACATCTCCAATCATCTGCAAAATGTAATTATATAAATAGTAAACATATATACATGCTTAACATAATTATATTATTATATTATAGCTATTATGAAAAATACATAAATATATAAATACATGTATGTATATATATATATATATATATATATATATATATATATATAATTATATATATATATATATATATATATATATATATATATATGTGACCGTCTATGCAAAAACTAGGCATTGGTGACAAAATATAATTTGGAGATATGATCGAAATTAGACAGTTCTGAATTACTTGGGCGATCACTATTTTATTACATAAAAAGCTTCACCAATGTTTTACCCGTCTTCTGATACCTTTAGCAAGTCTTAGAGACCTTCTGTTTTTTGCTAGCCACTGCTAAATAAATTGCTAATCATTAATTTTAATGGTTAAAAAATTTAGCGTTTTTCTCCTAATAAAGTATTTGTGACTGCCGTAGTTAAATCGGTCACTGTAGCTTTATTTTTTACATGATTGGGATGTATAATATATCATTCTACAGCTAATTTAATGCTCTGGTCAGGCAAAAAAAAAAATCAATTTTGAAATTTTGTCACAAAAGCCTGGTTTTCGCGTAGACGGTCACATATAGTATGCTAACAGGTCCTATTTACAAAATATAGGACATGAATTTTGTGTCCGAGGATGTGATATAGCCCGAGCCTGCGAGGGCTATATCCGAGAAAGCAAAACAAGGGTCCTATATGCAGTATATATAGGACCTGTTGGACAAATTATTGTATGATAGTGACATCTCCTGCATAGTGTGCACATGGAAGGTCTACATACAATATATAGAACTCACCATATCAAAGGGATTATAATTATATAGACATAAATATGTATATTTATATGTATAGGTTATAGGTCGAGGGGAGGGAGGGCTCTAATATCCTGACCTGAAGACCTACAACTGTCTTATACTTAACCACACTGTTTCTACAAAGCAGAAGAAACCCACAAAACAAGGATGTGGTTTTCTTGGTGCCAGATTTATATTGCGCAATTTCTAAGAAAGTGACGGTTATGGTTGAAGCACTGAAACACTCGCCTTGGCGCTTTCCTGCAACTAATGAAGCATATTTTTGGTATTTATGGCTTGGTTGGAAGCTCTTCTGTGAAACTAAGTGGGTTAAAGTCTGTGCTGTTTAAAATATGGAAGATATGCAGGTGAGTAAAGTGAGTACGTTGCCTTCATACTCGCTTTGCTGTCTTCCTATACTATCAGTCCTCGAAGAATGAAAATTATGCTGCAGGTATCAGAACGCTATCATAATAACATTCTGCTGAGCTTCAGTAGTTGAAGTATTTCAAATTGTATTTTCTTTTGCTGTGTCGGCAATTCCATACTTGTTATTTTTGTACCGCAATATCACAACTGAACCCTCCTTTTTACCTTTTTGTGGCTAGGTGAATAACAAAAAATTATATACCTCGTGTCACAAAAGATGAGTATACATAAATATATATAAATATATAAATATATATATATATATAAATAAATAAATAAATAAATAAATTAATTAATTAATTAATTTAAAGTATATATATATAATATTATATAGTAAGTTAGATGGTATTCACAGATGAAATAAGATTAGTGTACTGCATGACGGAACATGCTTACCAAACTTACCTGAAGCATCATATAGATATATGTCTCCTTTTCGTCGAAAAGGTGGAACACTAACACTTTCCATTGGAGGATTTGTTAGTATTTCTATTACATCTTCTTATTTTCAGTGGACTGACAGCGATCTTGTTGTAACATGTGGTTGCACATGTTTCAAATAAATGTCCGTGTTACCTAGCTCTGTGTATTAGTTGTAAGGCTTATAGTCCGTGTTTTAGTTAATTTATTCTAAAACACGGACCCATGCGTGGGCCCTATTGGAAAGTATTGTGGTCTGTGGTCCGATCCGGTCCATGTTTTAGTCAATCCCTTATAACATGTGCTAAACAGTTTGATATATTTCACTATCACAATCAATCTCAGAGATCATATAGCTAATCTTCCTATAAAAATATGCTTATCATATCAACATCACACTATTGTAATGGACATAGTGTAATATTATATATATATGTATATATATATATATATATATATATATATATATATATATATATATATATATATATATATATATATATATATATATATATATATGTATATTATATAGTATGCTAATAGGTCCTACATACAAAATATAGGACCTGAGTTTTGTGTCCAAGGGTGTAATATAGCCCGAGCCTGCGAGGGCTAAATCACATCCGAGGACACAAAACGAGAGTCCTATATTCAGTATATAGGACCTATTAGCATATTATATACAATATATTGTATGATGCTGACATCTCCTGCATAGTGTACATAGAGTGGTCAGACAGACCTCACCACATCTAAGGGATGATGTCACGTCATACTATATGTAATATATATAGTAAGCTAACAGGTCCTATAGACAAAATATAGGACCTGAGTTTTGTGTCGAGGATGTGATGTAGCCTGAGTCTGTAAGGGCTATATCACATCCGAGAACACAAAACGAGTCATATATGCAGTATATAGGACCTGTTAGCATACTATATATATACAATATATTGTATGATGGTGACATCTCCTGCATAGTGTGCACATTGAAGGTCTATATACAATATATAGAACTCACCACATCAAAAGGATGATGTCACCATATCATACTATATATATATATATATATACATATATATATATATCTATATGTTAAGGTTATAACACGGCATGAGGGTTATTATAAAAACTGAGCCCGAGGGCGACTTTTTTATAAATTTAATATAACTTAAGTGCAGTCCACGCGTTATAACTATTATATATCCAACCTACAAAACAGACATGGCCATGCGCAATTGCTTAGCACATTTTGTTGTCGCTATGGCTGAAGAGACAGCTGTCACAGTTCCCTGGAAAAGAAAGGTATCTCTTTCCTTGAAAAAAAAACTTCGGTTTAAGTCAGTTACTCACCAAGAACAGAAATAAATTGTGCCCAAAAACACAGATGCTTGTACTTGATAGATCATGAAAATTTTTAGAGAGTGGTTTACTGACTACAACGATAGGAATACTGAAGGCAAATGCCCAGACGTTGTTTTATCTCCTTTGTGTAAGAGCTGAAGAAATGGCTAATAGTGTTCGATCTGAAACTCAAAATAAAAATGCCGAAAACTATCCTCCCCGCTCAATAAACCCAGTCCTGTCTGGTATCCTGTGCCACATGAGGACTGAAAATCCAGAGTATCCAAACTTTCTTAGCAGACAAGACCCCAATTTCAACGGTTTAAAACTGCAGTTGACAATACGTATAAAAAATTGACAACTGATGGTGTAGGAGCTGAATCATCACACATAGATAGTGTATCACCAGATGAAGAGAACCAGTTGTGGTTTACTTGAGTATTAAATGGAGAAACTCCTGAAAGGATTGCTTAAAGCTTTCTTTTACAACAGAAAGTGTTTCTGTTTACGAGGCGGTATAAAGCATTGTAATCTTGGGCTATCCCAGTTACAAATATTTTCAAATCCTGCTTGATACGTTTACAAGGAATATGCATCCAAGAATCGTCCGGGTGGTTTTGTTCAACTAAAAGTGGATCATAAATCTGTTACAATTGTGGCTAACCTAGATGCTGGGCATCATTGTCATGTCTTTTTATTGAACAAATATGTAAGCAAGCTTCCACTTGATGCTGTAAACAAGGACGTTTTTTACTGTCGTGCTCTTTATGTTGTTCCCAAGGAAGAAAATGCTCCATGGTGTGTAGCAGTTGCTGTTGGTAAAAATGTTGTAATGAAAATGGTAAAAAACATGTGTGATGAAGCCGGTATTGTTGGGTAAAAGTCCAACCATAGACTTCGTGTTGCTGGAGCCTCTTCACTTTTTGATGCCGGTGTCCCGGAAAGAATAATGTAGCAGAAGACAGGCCACCAATCTGTTGAAGGACTGAGAGTTTATAAAAGAGTGACAGCAGATCAAAATGTGAAGGTATCTAAAATCTTGAGTGGTGAAGCAAGCAGTTTTGAGGATTGTCATACTAATCAAGATAAACTGATGAAAGCTGTACAGCCCATTAAAGAGCCAAAACTTTCATCAAATCCTTTAGGAGTGCAGTATAACAACTGCACAGTAAATATGTACTCTTCTGTAACAGTAGCTCCTGTGCCTAGCAGTGTACTATCATTTTTCCCATCATATCTGGCAGTTTTGATTTGCCAGGTTACTACCCACATGATTGTAACAAAAATGACTGCTTTGAACAATAGTGTTGATTGATTTACCATACCATTTAATCTGGCTGCTCTGTACATTTACTCATTTGTTCACTTATTTCGTCATATTCATTGTTCCTTATTAAAAAAAAACCAATCTGCTGATAAGAACATGGACATATATACACTCACCAACTGGCTCTACATGCAGCAAAAACAGTATAACTTATAACTCAAATTTTTGGTTTATATCAACTGCAACTCAAATAATCCAAATAATAGTTTTAATCACAATCAGAAGTGCTTTATATAATCTATGATTTGTTACAACAACAAAAGTAGATCCTGAAGATGTAGTTAAAATAACCACAAATGTAGTTTATTTCATCCTGAAGATGATGCTAAAATAACCACAAAGGTAGTTTCTTTCATCCTGAAGATGATGTTAAAATAACCACAAAGGTAGTTTATTTCATCCTGAAGATGATGTTAAAATAACCAGTCAGGTATATAGTTATCCAGATTATGCTCCACTCACTAACATCCACAATTAAGCTGCTTCTGAGAATAACTATTTTCGTTGTACTAGGGGGAGGGGTAGATGAAACTCCTTGCCAGCATACAATCTGGTTCCATTCTGTATTTTTTGGAAGCCACACCCACCCGGGGGTATAATTATTGGGCCTAAATGTTGGGGTAGATGAAACTCCTTGCCAGCATACAATCTGGTTCCATTCTGTATTTTTTGGAAGCCACACCCACCCGGGGGTATAATTATTGGGCCTAAATGTTTTGACTGATAGTTTATTTTCAGAAACAAAGCTAAACACGGACCACGGGTGGTGGAGGGGGCGGGGGGTGGCAAACAATGGCGGGTTAACTGTAGTTGCTCTCTGAGAAAGATCGGAGTTTGGTAGTGTCTAGAAAGGTAAATTTTATGGTTTCAGTGAAAAGCTACAGAATTCAGCTTTCTTCAGCCTCTTGTTATGGTGGGCGTGGCTTTTGTGGTTTTGTACTTATGTTAATTGGAGAAATGGCAATTTTAACAATATTAATTCAATTACAGGACAATATAAAGCTGATCGGAAGATTTGAAGGTTGCTATTACACCAGGTTAGAGTCATATTATATAATATTCTATTTTGAAACTGATTGGAGTCGCATCCGCCCACTCCCTAGTACCACCTTAAACCACTTAACAGTACCAGAAATGACTAGTGAAACATAAACTTATAATTATTCTGTTGCTATAATAACAACAGCAGTTGTATACCATGTCCAGTTTATCATAATAAATGACTCTATAGACATGACTACGGGCTAACCTGTACAGCTGTGTATACTGTAATTATTATTATATATTAAATAATACTGCTATACACATTGCTCTGCTAAATTAAGATTTAACTAAAGATCCTGGTTTTTATGTACATTATAACAAGGTCAAATAACCGTATACAGCTTATTTAGCATGATCATAATTACTGCATATGTTAGGGTTTCCAACATAAAACATTGATCAGAATGGTTTCGAAATATTAGTAAGTGGACAACTTCAGCTTCTAGTACGCAAGTAAAAAATCGAGTATCAACCCATAAAACTCGGTATTTCTTCACAAAATCACAAAAATAAAATCTAATTATCTGAAAGGGCGTGGTTTCTTTCTTGTTATTGCAGTGTTGCAGACTGATAACTGTGATCTTGTAACTCCTCTTGATAAGTGAGATATATTTATGGTTGTTTATGGCATGAAAGTATGTTTAAACCTGTAATCAAAGTAAATAAACCCATGAGTTTTCTATGTGTGTGGTGACCTGGCATGACAAGAGGTCACCTACGTTTTACGGTGAAGGGATCTGCGAAAGCCTCCCAGTGTTTTCATAATATACAGTAACTCTTCTGTCTGTAAACCAATTATGAAGTCAATTGGAGCTTATTTGTCATCTGTATTCCACTCGTGGTGGATTTTTAAACTTTTTTTCATTCACACTGCCCCTTAGCTCTTTGAAGCATCAATTTTATTAGCAAAACTAGTCATAACTATGTCCCATGGTGTATTATTGCAGTGGACTTAATTATTATGAATATTGTTACATACTGAGCATGCTCAAACTTGCCTCATGTTCAGTTCTCCTCATGATATATATATTTGTGTATGTTCTTTTGGATCCATTATAATCTTAGTTTAGAACATTACATTGGCGACGAGAATGGCAGTTAAGTCCGTATTTGGTCAAATACAAGAGTTTGACCCATCATCTGAGTTATTTACAGTGTATATGGAGAGAGTAAACCTGTTCTTTACGGCAAACGATGTACCAGATGAGAAGAAAGTCCCAGTGTTTCTTACTGTTGTAGGGAAGCCTACATACGCCTTACTTAAAAACTTGCTACAACCAAGCTCACCAATCGACAAAACGCTTCAAGACATTACGGATGTGCTCAAGAAGCATTATCAACCAACCCCCTCGGTGATTGTTGAGCGATTCCAATTCTATAAAAGGAACCAGAAAGAAGGGGAAAGTGTGGCAGAGTACGTTGCTGAGTTGAAACGGTTATCAACTCACTGTCAGTTCAAGGATTACCTTGATGATGCCTTGAGAGATCGTTTAGTTTGTGGACTTCGGAAAGAATCAACCCAAAAACGATTGCTACTGGAAGATAAGCTAACATTTACGAAAGCGGTGGAGACTGCTCAGAACATCGAGTCAGTTGACAAGCAAACCTTAGAAATGAAGAATGGAACTGTTGACCGAAGTTGTCTTGTGCATCAAGTCACCTCATCAAACTCTACGTGTTATAGGTGTGGTAAATTAAATCACACAGCTAGTCAGTGTCGTTACAAGGATTTCGATTGCTTAAAGTGTGGCAAAAGAGGCCACTTGAAAGTTGTTTGTCGTAGCAAAGGATACCGACCTCAAATAGGGAATTCTCATTCAAATGAAACCCCGAGACCACGTAAAAACAGTTTTAGACCACAGAGAACAAAATATATCAAAGAAATGGAAGACAAAAGTGATGATCAATTATCGACTGAGAATCAAGATTTGGCTTTGTTCACTTTAGGTGGATAAGCTCGTCGACCAATCAAGGTTGATGTTAAAATAGGAGACAAACCTTTAACGATGGAAATTGACACAGGAGCGGCTGTTTCCATTGTATCGAAGCAAGAGTATGACTCCAAGTTTTCTTCTTATGAACTACGCAAGTCTGCCGTTGTTTTGAAGACTTATACCTCGGAATCATTGGAAGTAGCTGGAGAGATCACTGTTCATGTGCGTTACAAAGATCAAGAAGCCAATCTAGACCTAGTAGTTGTCCAAGGTGAAGGACCGGCCTTATTAGGAAGGAATTGGCTAAATCATCTCGTTCTAAATTGGCATGACATATTGCATACATCCCTTGGTGGTGGAGTGGATTTATTAGTTAGCAAATACTCAAAAGTGTTTAGCAACACCCTTGGAACAATGTCACAATATCATGCAAAATTACACCTCAAGCCTAACACCACTCCAAAGTTTTGGCGCCCTCGACCAGTTCCTTTTGCTCTGAAAGAGGGAGTAGAGAAAGAGCTGGATAGACTCCAAGGAACCGGAATCATTGAACCTATCATATTTAGTGAATGGGCAGCACCCATTGTCGCTGTTCCCAAGAGAGATGGATCTATACGAATATGCGGAGACTACAAAGTCACCTTGAATCAATCACTAGAAGTGGATCAATACTCACTGCCAAAACCGGAGGAGCTGTTTGCCTCTCTATCAGGGGGCAAGAAATTCACGAAATTAGACTTATCTCAGGCATATCAGCAAATGATATTGGACGATCAATCCAAAGACCTTGTCACCATCAACACTCACAAGGGACTCTATCGATATACAAGAATGCCATTTGGAATAGCTCCTGCTCCTGCTATTTTCCAGCGGACTATGGATATTGTATTACAAGGAATACCTCGTACCATCTGCTATATTGACGTTATATTAATTACTGGAGTAAACGATCAGGAACACCTTGCTAATCTGGAAGAGGTACTGCGACGGTTACAATACCATGGAATCACATTGAAAAAAAACAAATGTAAGTTTATGTGTGGTAGTGTTGAATACCTTGGTTATACTGTTGATAGTGAAGGATTGCATGTTACCCCAAATAAGATTGAGGCAATTGTAAATGCACCCCAACCTCAGAATGTTACTGAACTGAGAGCCTACCTAGGCCTTGTTAACTATTATGGCAAATTCATACCACATTTGGCATCCATCCTTCAACCACTCAACAGCCTTTTGCAAAAGAATTGCAAATGGGTGTGGTCAGAGAAATGTAGTGAGGCAGTACAAGAAGCCACTGAAAAGCTAACCTCCTCTACTGTTCTTATTCACTATAATCCCTCACTCCCTATTCGATTAGCAGCCGATGCCTCCCAATATGGTATTGGGGCAGTGTTGTCCCACATCACACCTGATGGGGTAGAGAAACCCATAGCTTTTGCCTCCCGAACCCTTTCAAAGGCAGAGAGAAACTATTCACAAATCGAGAAAGAAGGGTTATCATTAATTTTCGGGGTAAAGAAATTTAATCAGTATATATATGGTAGAGAATTTACCTTAATCACAGATCACAAACCATTGACTACTATATTTGGATCTCATAAAGGCATTCCTCCTATCACAGCAGCTAGACTACAGCGATGGGCTATACTGTTATCAACCTATCACTACAACATTATATTTAGATCTACTACTGCCCACGGGAATGCTGATGGATTGTCTCGACTTCCATTATCTGTTACCCAGGATGAGTCAACTCAAGCAGAAGGAGCATCAGCCATATTTAATCTCTCTCAGATTGGTATCTTACCTGTTACTTGTACTGAACTCCAGACAGTCACTCGTAATGATCCTGTTCTTAGCGAAGTCTTACACTATACAAGATATGGATGGCCGGAGGAGATAGCAGATGAATTGAAGCCATATTACAATCGGTCAAGTGAGTTATGTATAGAAGCTAATTGCATCATGTGGGGGATTCGAGTAGTAGTGCCCCAGAAACTTAGGCAAAGAGTTCTTGAAGAATTACATACTAGCCATATGGGAATGAATAAAATGAAAGTGGTAGCTAGAAGTTTTGTGTGGTGGCCCTTAATTGATAAGGAGATTGAGCAATTAGCTAAGTCCTGTGATGCATGTTTATCTGTTCGACATTCTCCTCCTCACTCGCCATTGCACCCCTGGTCCTGGCCAACTCGACCATGTCAGCGTGTCCACATTGATTTTGCCGGACCACTGTTTGGTAAAACTTACTTGCTCTTAGTAGATAGTCACTCCAAATGGCCTGAAATCTATGAAGTATCATCTACATCTGCATCTGCAACAATTGATGTTTTACGACACATTTTTTCAGTTTTCGGTCTTCCCAAACAACTCGTGTCAGATAATGGCCCGCAATTTACATCTCATGATTTTAAAGTTTTTCTTCATCAAAATGGAATCAAACATTTCAAATCAGCTCCCTATCACCCTTCAACCAATGGTGCAGTAGAGAGATTGGTGCAAACACTAAAAAATTCATTGAAGAAGGGGAAGAAGGAAGGTCACACTAGTCAGTATACACTCTCTAACTTTCTCTTATACTACCGAGCAACCCCTCACTCAACAACTGGCAAGGCCCCCTGTGAATTAATGTTGAGAAGACCCCTAAGGACAGTATTAGATTTGTTGAAACCTAACACAGAAACTAAAGTTCATGACCAACAAGGTTTACAGAAGAGTAACCATGACATGCACTCACATGTCAGGAAGTTCAACGTAAGACAAAGAGTCATGGTACGTAGTTATGGTGATGACGACCCCTCTTGGATTAGTGGCAAGATCGTGGAACAGAAAGGTGATGTCACGTTTATGGTGGAACTTGAAGATGGAATAGTTTGGAAAAGACATGTGGACCAACTACTATTTAAAGATGACAGCACAGAAGCAGTCAGTGCCTGGGAATATCCTAGTTCTGTTACCCCATCTGAAGATCAATCTAATCTAGAGCAGAGTACCTGTTCAACTCAGTCAGGTATTGAGCCCGAGACTATTAACCGTGAAGGTGATTCAACAATTTCTCGTTATCCTCAACGAATACGTCATCCACCGGACCGATACTATTAATATTGTATTCTGAGTAATTAGTTGTTTTGTTCTTATTTACTTTTGTAAGAGGGAAGGAGTGTAGTGGACTTAATTATTATGAATATTGTTACATACTGAGCATGCTCAGACTTGCCTCATGTTCAGTTCTCCTCATGATAATATATATATTTGTGTATGTTCTTTTGGATCCATTATAATCTTAGTTTAGAACATTACAATTATATTCAAGTGGAATTGTCTAAGCATATTTATTATCTGTATTCTGAGCACTGTGATGTGTCTTCAAAATCGCCATAACTTTAATAATTATTATTAGTTATTAATCTTTTATTATTATATAGGTTTTTGTATCCAATTAACTTGAGGTGATCATGACTGCAGGTAAGAGATTGTAGGATTGACATGTATGGTAGTTCAGTGACCAATGTCACAGTGTGATCAATTAAGTTCTTTTTCGTTTCATTGCAGTAACACATCCACATGTGCCATCATGCAAATATCATGAAATAGCGAGTTTAAAGATTTATGCCAAGAAATGACAGGGCTGTATTTAGGGGGGGGGGGCGGGGGGTAGCATTGGCCCCCCTTACCAATATTTTGCCCCCCCTTGAACATTGACTAATAATAATTAATGATTTTCAATAACAATCATACATATACCATGTATTATAGGTACATATCAATTAGATATTATGTTAACTGAACAGCTGAACTATGTAGTCAGCAAAAATAACAGTCCTTATACCTACTATACATAGAGTAACAATTAGCCTAAGAATGCATGTAAAGTGAGCTTTGAGCCTCTACTATGTGTAAAATTTTCTCCCAAACCCCCCTACCTTTACACGTGCTTACACACAAACGGGGGGGGGCTTTGTCCCCCCTTCATTCCGAGACACGCATATTTGCCCCCCTTCCACAGAATCCTAAATACAGCACTGAATGAAGCGCTGTAATAAAGGAATTGAAAAACTGAGCAAACAATTTATTGCAATGAAGGAAGAAGTGGAAGCATACAGAAAAGAAGTGGATTCTACCCGGTGTGTCATAACTGAAATAACTAAACTCCTGTCAGCTAACTAGTTTTAAAAATGTATTATTTCAAATTGGCATTTTGACACAAGTGTGTATTAAATTAACTTTAAAAAAATTGTGTTATATAAATGATTGTTCAAAGAATTTTCAAGTCTCCATTCAGTAAATCAAATATAAGGTCAAATGAACATGGTTGATCTTCATCTTCATAGAGTATTGTGTGCTGTTGAGATGCACAATCAAATTTCAGGACAGTACCATTGTACTATTTCATTAAACAATTTGGCAATTCAAATTGATGACTAACATGTTTCCCTACTAAGGCACTAGGATTCTGGAGATACTCTGAATATTCATATGGATTTGAATCTATAAAATCTGCCAGCTCTTGTATTATATCATCTATGGACTTCTGTCGACCACAATGAGAGAAAGTTATATGAATGTTCTGTTCTAATACTTTCTTACGGAATTTGATCTGTGCTTTAAGAAATGCCAGCTTTTGGGCTTTCCTTTTTGTAGGTGAGATTTCTTGAGCAGCATCTATCTCGCAAAGACATCTCTTCAACTCTTTAGAAGATGTCACCAATTGTACATGAGACAGTTTCTCTTTTTCTAATAATAACTTCTGTCTTGCAGCTTCTCGTTTCATATGACTGTCAACAAGATTTTGCTGTCGCTTCCTTGATCGTTCTTCTTCTTCTGATTTCTTCACACTTTTTCTTGATCGAACAGCTAATTCAATCACTTTGCCCTGCTCTGCATCTGTGAGATTATCCAACCACTTGATTGTTTTATTTTTCTTAGCCTGTACAAGATTGGATCATGTGAGCTGATGTAAATTTGGCAAAGTAGTGGTGATGTAATCATTCATGCCCAGTATTGATTCGCAAAGGTCATTTGTTGGCTTGAGGTTTGAAAGCTCATTTCTTATAGCTGGTTCAGAGTCCCAGTACATCCCTCCGGGAAGACGACTATGTGCATAACTTTGTAATTTCTCACGCATTTTAGAAATACCACTGGACAGTAATTGAAAAAGAGTATCATCGTCATTGCTCGAAAAAAGGTAATTGAATATGCACTCTGATTCTTGACGAACACGATAATTAACCTCTTTGAAGTCACCATATAGCCTTCCTTCAGACCGGAAAACTTGAAAGTCCTTGTTAAGTACAATTATTGGATCCTTTTCCGCTTCTTGTAAAAATAAAAGAAGTTCAAGGTAATGATGATTCATGTCCATTGCTGACTTATTCAATGTCGTAGACTTCGAAAGCATAACAATATCAGCATACACATGGTAGAACATCAGACTATCTGCTTTCAAGGAAACAATTTCAACTGAACTAAGAAGCTTCTCATAAACACTTTTCTCGAGCTTATTACCAGAAAGACCTTTGCCAGAGTATTTCAAGAATTCCAAAGCGGCACATCGTAAAAAGAAAATTTTAGCTGCATTTGATGCAGATACAAAGTAATGATTCCCAACTTGTCGTTCAATCTAATAATAGAACACTTCTGATAATATGTACGCAACTCAGCTGTATCACTCATTAAAGTTAGGAAATCTAAAAAAATAGCTCCACACCCATACTCAGGAACTCCATGTTGCCCAAGAGTTTTGCAAAACTCATGAACTAGTACGTCAAGTGGATGTTGTCGATCTTGAGAAGCATCATGTTTCAGACCATTTAGAAAAGCTTTACGCAAGTTTACCCCTAGATGCATTGAGCAAAAATTCTCGATTAGCTCAAACACTTCTATTTGAGGTACACCAAACTGCTCTTCATCTGCTTTTCTATACATTCCTCTACCAGTGCGTTCAGGTGTTTTTGAGTAGCAGCACTGTCAGAAGTTGAGCTGGCTATTACAGTCCAATTAATACTGTCAGGATTTGGCAAACCTAAAATATGCGCTGTACTGCGTAGCTTTTGTAGTTCCTTTGTAATATCTGTAACTGCAGTATTAGCTGTTCCATCAGAGAGCTCATTTACTGATATTACAACGTCATTAATTGCTAATGCTCCGAGTTTCTTCTGACATTTCGTCGTTCCATCTGTGTTAAGATGGAATGGCTTATTTTGATTACTTTGATCACAAAGAATAGCAGCATTATGTGCACTACAGATTGTTTTCATTTCCTCACGTCGCATGTAGCTGGCACAACTATGCTGAGGTAGTTTAAGACAGTCAACATCTATGGAAGGGTTAAAACATTTTACCACTGATTTGATTATTTCTGAAATCTTCACAGTAGGAACTTGGTTGGCTAAAAGCGTATAGTATAGCTTCCTTATAGCAGGAGAATACTGTCTGCCGTTCTTGGTTTGGAAAGTAAAACTGTCATGAGTATCGGCATCGTATGAATCTACCGAGGAATTCTCTTCACACAGATCACTTTCCAAGTCAGAAAGTGCCATTGATAAATCTACATTCTCTAAATGCAAACTTGTGATTTCCTCTTCCAAGCGAAATTGAACTTTCTTAGACTTTTCAAAATTTTTTTGACATGTTTCTTTTTGTTTCACCAAAATTTGTCTTTCATTGGTAACATCACGAACAGCACAACGGCCACTTGCAATTCCTGTCTTGATGCCTCCAGCTGCTGTTTTAGTTCACTTACATCTGCATTCAGTGTTTCCACTTGTTTGGTACAGCTACTCAAATCAGACCGAAGTGCTCTCATTTCTGTTTGATGATCATCTGGATGATAGGCCATAAGACTGTGGCCAAGTGATCGATTTGACTTCACAGTTTTATCGACAAACTGATACACATTGTCTGGACGACTGCCTTTCTTTTTCATGTTCTCATCAATTTCAATGTAAAACGTTCCAATGGCTACTTTGGTGGCACTTTCAGTGACAGGCCAACGTTTCAAAAAAGGATGAAGATTCATATAGAAGTCAATATTTGGAATTCCTTTCAGATGCCACTTTGGTTTTTCTCCCATTTGAACACCACGAAAAGAAGCAGCCAACAACTCTTCATTTAATCCATAACTGTACAATTCTTCTGGAAACTTACAGGTACCTATTATTATAGATAATGTACTATAAACACATGCATACACCGATCAGTTTGTATATAATTCATTAGAACTGCATACATTATGCCAGACTGATTCACAGGGCAGCCCATACATGCATTTGCTGATATTCTCCACAGTCAGTGGAACCACATGATGGCAATTATCACTATCATGACTATGATCCTGACCGTGCATGCATGTTCAGAACTCAAAAAAAGTATTTTATTACATTGTGTACATACCACCAATCTTTGAAGTATTTTGCAGGCGAGGCTCCCATAACTTTTTCCGATAAGTAGCTAGCTGTGGCCCAAGACCAACAGGACAAGTTTTGACTTTGGAAGAAGGGAGGGTTGGTGTTACAATCCGTTTCATTGTGTTATAAAAACGATCAGGACGTCCAATATAAATCTCTGGATAATTATCTTTAAATTTTTCAACAAGCTTGTCAGGTTCTTCTCCATACTCTCCAAAGAGGTCTATTAGGAAGCCATATGTTGGTAACTTTTTATTTGCAGAAACTGTAAAGGCAAACATGATTTATGCTTTAAAATAGAATGAGTTCAACTTGTAAACTGACGTATCTGGTTCATTTGAACACGCCATCTTGCAAAACAGGTCTTCACCCAACAAAAAATATCCCTGAAAAATGAAGGAGCTGAAAATGATATGGTCATTAACACAAAAATTTTAATAATATTCATTGTGGTGCTTTACAGATGACCTTGCAGATGACAAATAAGCTTCATAATTGGTTTACAGACAGAAGAGTTACTGTACATTATGAAAACACTGGGAGGCTTTCGCAGATCCCTTCACCGTAAAACGTAGGTGACCTCTTGTCATGCCAGGTCACCACACACATAGAAAACTCATGGTAATTTGATTACAGGTTTAAACATACTTTCATGCCATAAACAACCATAAATATATCTCACTTATCAAGAGGAGTTACAAGATCACAGTTATCAGTCTGCAACACTGCAATAACAAGAAAGAAACCACGCCCTTTCAGATAATTAGATTTTATTTTTGTGATTTTGTGAAGAAATACCGAGTTTTATGGGTTGATACTCCATTTTTTACTTGCGTACTAGAAGCTGAAGTTGTCCACTTACTAATATTTCGAAACCATTCTGATCAATGTTTTATGTTGGAAACCCTACATATGTGCATGTCACTTAACATTCACATCACCTATGCATTTATATAAAGAGTTGATACAGCAGTAATTATAGCATTTTATTAATGACTCTATATGCACTGATGTATTATCTGATATAACATATTCTCTGCCTCAGCAATGTAACAATGTACGTTTGCAGTACTTCCTTCACTTAGCTACTGTATTCTTGTTTATGTTAACAGACCATGTACATCGCATTCTCCATACACTTTGATGCCATAGCAGTACTTCTTTACCAGCACAGTCAAGCTGAACACAGTTTTGTTTAAATACTTACCATTTAAAATTGAATAACAAATTACGAGATTATTTTTATGGCCATCCCTATGATTGCTTTCCCACGGGTTCGAACTATATATATATATATATATATAATTATATTATATATTTATATTCTTCTGTCACCTACGCGAGTATGCGTAGTTTAAGGAAGTTACATCATTCCCGGGGGGGCTCGGTCAATTAATGGGCGTGGCGCGTAATGGAACGCGCGCTCGAGCTCAGCAGGAGCTTGTAGCTTACATAGAATTAGAAACTGGAACTACTAGCTGACTATCTACCTGCAATATATTTCTAAAGTTCTACAAGATTCTTTAGAAGGTAAAGAGAGTAGATAATCAACTATAACAGGCTGTTGTGTATCAGGCATGATAAAGTCAGCCATGATTACTGAATGCTGGACACCATAAAGCAATCATAGGAATACTTTTTTTCTCTATATACACTTGTTCAATCTCAACATGAGAATCATTTTTTGATGAATTTAATTCTATAATGTGTTTTGTTTTGATTGGAACAATAATTCAAATAGTACAACGTAAAATGTAATACAAAAAATAGAACTGACAAAACAATTGACATGACTGTCTGAATGCATGGATCATGTATTCAAAAATTATCAAGGTAAGTGCTGCTATTACAAGAAAACCTTGTGCAGGATATGTGGCAAATTTTGATTTTTCCCTCGCCCTCTCAAACAGTTTGTCCTCCATCTTTGTCATCAGATTGTATAATGTATATATAATGTGCAGAACTAAATGGCCAATTCACGGCAGAGGAATTGTACAGCTACAAGTGAGGCATTTCCCTCTTTAATATTTTAAAGGTAATTCACATTCGGTAGAGACAATAATTATAATATATATACATATAATATAGTTATACAGACTGTTGCTTCACTGAGATTATACACATTAACTTGATGTGATAGTCCATGTAGAGTGACTGAATCTAGTATACCTTGTACCAGGAGCTATAATATGTGCTACAGTAACCTATTCTTTAAGTTGTTTCTTATGACATTTTGATCATATCACTCAATGAGTTAACTATGTTTATTTTTGTTATATTACAAAATATTAGTTGCAGTGTAGTTTATAATAATTATTAGACATTATGCTTATTTTGATTTCATGTATTTCTAAGAGAATCAACCATTGTTGTTTACCATACTATGGAAATGTATAGTTAATTGCTTTCTTCAAAAATGACCCTCAAAAGAGTGATAAAGTAGTTTGGTAAAATTACATTATTAGCTATTTTGTATTCATTACTATACAATTGATTGGCTTATGTATGAGCTTGTTCAAACCTCACAGTATAAGCAAAAGGTAACATCACTTATTCAACATATAAACACACCAAAAGGAACATTTATAACAGTAAAAATTAATATAGATTGCAATGTAGATACACTGGCTATAAATACCTTAATATTGACTATATAGAGAGATACTGTAAGTTATAAATGTTAATTCAGCTTCACTGTGCACAGACATGCGATCACATATTATTGTGCAAATGTTTCCCAAGAAAACCACAAAAATTGCACAGACAGTAAACATTAAGCATAATAATTATTATAATATGACAACATTCCTAAGAAAACCTATCATACTGGTACATGTACTTTGCGAAGCCATGTGGTCTAGACAGTAAATATTCCAGTACAATAATTCTGCAACTATAGTCTTTGGGAAAAATAGTTGTATGATGTTTATTTCTATTGTGATAAACATGTATGCACAAGCAATTAAGGTGTATAACTATTGTGGTGTTTAAATTATGCTAATTATGAAGCAAATATGTCAATCAATGATGCAGTGTATCTTTTAAGTATGAAATCATCATAGTAATAACAACTTTCCTAACACTAGCATAGACATATTTAGATCATTAACTAGATCAGTAAGATTACTAAATAATAGATCTGTAGCTCTATTTCCCAACATTATATAGTATAGACGGGTGTAGGTATATATATATATATATAACTATGTGGGAAACTTAAGATATGTGGAGTTATGAAACAAATTGAGTCATGCTCTCATCATTATTAATACAATATTTATAGTCACCAACAAAAGTCTAATCATGCACATGGTAATTACCTGCTGTTATTAGCATCAATGCGTCCATTCAAATATTGGATATCAAAATCATTGCAAATTGACCTCCTATATAGTTGTGTTTTTGATGTATGTTTTCCATTCGTTGGTTAACACAAGTAAAATTGTGTAGTTAGCTAGTCGCAATCTGATTGGTCAGTGAAATTAAGTATTTATAAGTAAACAAGTGGCTATCGGTTGAGTTGTAAATGTTATGAAATCAAGCAGAATAGGATGTATAACCATAAGCTACAGGGGTGCCTGCGCCTATTACCATTATTAGTTAGCACACTATCTTGAAAAGAAGACAGTTCTTTTCATTATCTGAAGCATTAATAATTATTTCAATAGTGAAGTGAAGTCTCATTACATGTAAAAAGAGTATGACTCACTATGACAAAGATCAAGGAGTCATATCTTTAAACTGCATAGACTATGTCAGGAGCCCATAATGAGAAAGCGGAGCGGTAAACGACCAGCCGTCTATTACTATTTAATTAAATGCGTGGTCGTTTACCCCACCTACTCTGGAAATATTTGATGGCTAGTGCTTCATTTAAGCTCACGAAATAATTAGAACATATATGGTACTACTATAACAGAAAAACCCCACCCCTACAATAAGAGCCCTACCCCTACGATAGAAGTATACTAACTAAATATAGTACCATATATACTCTAATTATATTTCGTGAACTTAAATGAAGCATCAACCTATTTGATGACCACGCCCTCATTGAAATTGAATTTGCATATAGGATTGTGTATACAATTTTCCTAATATTGGGGTTTGCATCATTACCTACAATAATAAAAGTGTGCTACAAATAAAACATGAACATTATAATTATAATTCTATGCTACATTACATATTGGATCACACCTTCATCACTATATTTGTTAACTTTCTTAATTAATGCAACTGCTAAGTTTAACTGTTAAGGTAGTACTAGTGAGTGGGCGGATGCGACTCCAATCACTTTCAAAATAGAATATTATATAATATGATTCTAACCTGGTGTAATAGCAACCTTCATATCTTCTGATCTTGTTTATATTTCTCTGTATGCGTGAGAGTGTTGCAAAAATCTCCATTTTTGCAATCGTAATAAGTACAAAACCAAGAAAGCCACGCCCACCAATCATGGCGTGCACCAAGTACAATGCATTTTGAGAAAACAAAAAGAGCCGTTTTCTGAAAATTCATTTTACTTTTATAGTTACAAGAGGCTGAAGAAAGCTGAAATCTGTAGCTTTTCACTGAAACCATAAAATCTAACTTTCTAGGCACTATCAAACTCCGATCTTTCTCAGAGAGCAACTACAGTTACCCTGCCAGGGTTTCCCGCCTACCGCCCTCTCCACCACCCGAAGGGTGTGTTTAGCTTTGTTTCTAAAAATATCAGTGAATACATTTAGGCCCAATAATTATTAGACTTTGTTGATGGCAAGGTTATAATCTAATTGGTTTACTAGCAGTGTTAGTCAGAATTTCCAGTATATTTTATGACTGCCTTGCATGTATTTTTATAATTATTACTATTAAATTTAGTGGCTGGCTGTTTGGGTCACGCAGGAAGTGTATACAATCAAGCTATTTACTGTACAGACAGTGTCAATGTGAGTGTTAGGAAGTTTGGAACAGTTAATGGTCTACCTGTGCATTATAATATAAAAATGCTACAAAACTAGTAAGTTACTTTTACAGTGGAAGTCTTAACTATTGTTTTGAAAAATTAATTTTTTATACAAATTATTAAAACTGTGTACAATGGAACATAATCTTGATAGTGTTTCAGTGGATCCCCCTGGTCATCAACAACTGATGCATTCAAGGCCTCGGGGAGCAGACAGATCCTCATCATTGTGGTTCAGAGGAGTGCCATGGCATCCTGCAGATGGTTCATGGGAGCAACGCGGATGTCATGATGGGTAATCTGACAGTTTATATCGAAACAGCTGGGTTTGAAGCTGGGTTTACAATCATACAAACTTCTGTCATCATGGAATCAATAGGGTTCAGATGGAAAGAGTATCTGACTGGACATGAATATCACATGTCCAGGGTTCAATTTCTAGTCTATACTTCGATTCCTGATTTATTTTGTTTTTCATTTGTTAATATGTTTTTCAAGCCTAAAAACCATAACGATGTCTGTGGATGTGTACATCTATGTATCTATGTACGCAAGTATAATTATGTACAATGTGTTAATGATTTCATGCATGTACAAATATGTGTTTTTGTTTACTATACTTGTACATGAAATTATGAATTCATGTATTCAATTGGCAAGGAGTGAGAGACTGTAAAGGAGGCAACAATCTGTCATGACATTATGTCCCATAAGACTTAGGCTGTGATTGGATGCTTCGTTTGTTGATCCGATTATTGATATCATAGGTAAGAAAATATTTTTACTCGAGGGTGAGTCTTGAACAAGTGATTTTTTCTAAAGGAGGTTTTGCCTATAATAGGAGATTTTTATCTAGAAAATGAAAGCATCTAATCGGAGTATACATACTAATGGCATAGCTTATTAATTATTCCACATTGGTTTAGAAGCCAAGGTATTACATAGTGAGTGATAATCTGTTTACATTTAGGGAGGGGTGGATGGTACAGGGACTTCCTTTGCACCTCCTCCATAAACAGTGGGAATGTTTGAGTTCATAGTAAACCACAACTCATGTTAATAACGATTTTAATATATATATATATATAATTATTATCACACAGATACCAGGAAAAATTAAGTAGGGTTGCCACGAGTCCGAATGACGAGTAGCACGCTGTATCCAATGCTCTATCTGAAAGTGATAAGAAAGCTTAAGAAAAATAAACTTCATGCTACACTGTGTTAATATCGTGTAGTATTGTGGTTTTCCAGTTGTGCTGGACAAGACTGTGGATCAGCAACTATACAATTAATGCTCTACCAATGATTTCATAAAGAGCCATTGGACACTTTGAATATGCTCCACTCTGCCACTCTCTAGTAGGTTTCTAGATGGGAGATCATGACTAGCTATTTTTAAAACAAACAACGAGAACTAAACAAATGGATTGCATGAAGCATGGTTTTGAAAATGACATTCAGGAACAGCATAAGCAGAACAACCAGGAGATAAAGAATTAGAATGTACTTATGCAGTAGATTGGGAGACCTATAATCAGACAGTGTAGCTTTATATTGTCCATTACCTGATGGTTCTAGGAAAATATTGAAACTATTAAAAACTACTAATAGCTATAAGCTATATTCGAGTGAAGGAAGGAACCAGAAATTTTTATGTAGTTGACTGACTAGTACTATTAATATTATTGATAATAGACATCTGCAATATAATAATTAAATAAAGTAACTCACCTGCCTCCAAATAAAATGAGGGATCAGTTTCTGTGGCAACACCACATGCTACCTACAGTAAACAGGTATGGGAGAATCCTCACAAGTCTTTGTTTTGATAGTGTAATAATAACGTATACCACACACTTGTTTCTTTGGTAAGTAGAGCCCTTCTGAACACTTTGTGCACTCTCAGATTCCACAATTTAAACAAAAATTTCTTCACTAAAATTGTAATTATAATTTCAATTCTTAAAATACAAATAAACTAGTGGACTACATGCACACATACAAAAAAAGCAATATTAAAACAAAACACAAACACACACACACACACATAGGTATTATATTGCATTTATGTCTTCTAGTACTTTTCCTATTTTGGGACGAAACTGTGGATCACGACTTGTACAACGCTCTACTAATGTTTTGATAGATGGATACTGAACTTCACAAATTTGTCCCTCCCTTTCGAAAGAAATGGTAGATGGTAGACGACAGGTAGCCATTTCTAATAGTAAAATACCAAAACTATAGACGTCCATTGCAGGAGAATGGAGATGAGGAGAGATGGCTTCAGGAGCAGAATATACTGGACTACCAGGAGCTACAGTACTCACTTGATGAAGGAAATTGGCAGACCCATAATCACACAGTTTTCCCTTCCATTTTCCATTAACTGATGGTTCCAGAAGGACATTTGCACTGCTGACATCACGATGAAGAATTGGTTGTGGTTTCCACAGGTGAAGATAGTTGAGTGCTGCAGACACATCACGACCGATTGTGAAAATCTGAGGGTGTGTCAGTGGTCCCTTTTCTAGCTCTTTACGAAGACTAGTAGGCATCAGTTCAGTTAGTATAATAGGATTACCAACTCTAGTGGCTCCAATAAATTGAAGTAGGTTAGGATGACGTACACGAGAAGCAATATCCATCTCTCTGGAAAATAGATGAAGATTGTGTTCAGCGATAATCACTTCATGGAGACACTTTGCTGCTACTTTAGTACCTCTGAATATAGCAACCTTCACTTCACCCCATCCTCCTTTCCCTAGAATATCATTTGTCATTTCTATTTCATTCCTCTGAAGTACCCAGTGAGGATTCTCTATTTGTGATCGAAGGCGACGAATCTCTTCTTGTTGCTCTCGAATGGTATCTTCTTTCCTTTGTGTAGTTTCATGAAGATGATGGATATCTTGTTGAGCTTGAAGTATAGTCTGGTTATATTCCTGAACCTGTCTGTTTAGATCCTGCAGTAATAGTGTGTGTGTGCGTGTGTGTGTGAGAAAGTGAGTATTGTAATAGTTGTTAATATCATAAAAATCCACAATGTTTTTACTGCAATCATCATTGTTAGTTAAACACATTATAATATTTCCATTGTTGCTTTGACTTTAAAGGCATAATAATTATAAATCATAATAGGATGTAAGTTAGCTGTTATGAAATTATTATGTCCTATTATATGGTTACATGTGTATAAATTAAATGTCACTAACAAATACCTGTGTTTGCTGTTGACTATCTTGAAAATTCTGGTGTGCATGTTGTAACTGGACTTGTGTCTCCTGTAGCTGGGATTGTGTCTCTTGTAGTCTGTTATCTGATACTTGTAACTGGACTTGTGTCTCCTGTAGCTGGGATTCTGTCTCATCTAGCCGTTGTTGGGATTCAGTAAGTTGTTGAGACAGGATGCTGTTTTCTGCTTGCGAACTTCGATCTGATTTTCCATACATATTGGACAGGACTCCAACACTCACTTGTTTAGATTTAGGTATGTTTTGAGAGTTCCACACATCAGCCACAGTCCACACATCATTAATGTACACTATAGATAAATATATTGTTATTATATGGAGTAGTTACAAAATAAGTATAAATTATAATTACAATGTGTACATTCCAAGGCTTTGTCATGTGTGTCAATATGTGTACATATCATAAATTTGGATTTTAAGTATAATTATGTTTCTCCATTAGGAATGTAGCCAAATACCAATTTCATAAGGGTATTATAAGTCATCCGGTTGTGAGATATCTTATTATACCATGTATGGTAAACTAAAACCTTTAGTCCAGTTTAATTATTGATAGGACACACATGAGCTCAATCCTTTCCTGAAAACTGATTAAGTATTCCTCTTATGTAAACTGAACAAGACAAACACTTGAGCAAGATACATGAGCCAAATAGCCATTAATTAATTAACCCTTCAAGCCATATAATTAACTGGGCATGTTTGTTTACATTCCTAAATTAATTAGGTGTGGGCAGAGCACTTTTAATTGCTAGTTTTCTGCTCTCATATTTTAGAAAATGCAAGATCCTTACTTACTTTGCTGGAAAAAAAGAGTTGTTAAGAAAGCCTTTGATGTAAAATATATGCTTTGCCATCAACAGAAAGAGAGCAAGTTGAGTGCTTGAATGTTTAGCCTACCTCTTTACTCTCCTTTATAACATACACATTGGAGAGAAGGCTTTCTAACAAAGCCATACAAACTAAAATTATGCTTCACTGTCAAAAAGCTGGAGTGCATCATTTGGATTTTGTTGATGCCCGAATCTCAACATATAGCGTAGTGGTGAGGCTGTAACTGTTGTAACAGACAGACATACACATAAACCAAGTACTATAACCATGGAACATGCGCATATACATGCCAAGCATTAATTATGTAAATACTAATGCTCATATAACACATTTAAATATACATAGTACATGTACACATGTTTATATACCTACTAACTACATACAAACCACAGACACTGATAACTAATTACTTAGCCATTCTTATAATAACTAATTACTAGTAGTTCAGGTCTAAGGAATGTAATTAACTGATGATACAATATGTATGCACAGAAACTTTGAAGTAATATTATACTTCATATCAGTACTTGAAACTATCAGTGAATCTACATGTACAACTATTAGATTATTATCTTGCATATAAAATATACAGCTTCATTACTGTATGTCATATACTTCACTTTGAATGTTTGAACTCAAAATTAGTTGAGAGGTACATGTTTTCCATACCTACATAATTTATATGTATTATACATAATTACACACACCAGATAATAGTTATGTTAGAAAGATCAGATATAGTTAATTATGAATTTAACATTGTTGTAAATTAAATTCATAAGTCATTAGTGTCATCATGTGATGTATTATTGTGTATACAATACATCACATGACATGATAATCATACCTAGTTCTACCATTACTGTGACATCACAACCTGTTATTGGAAGATCAGTATTATTAGATCGATTGTATTCTTTGTAGCCTCCAGTCACTATAATCCACACACACGATTTAGAGATGTAGTAAGTACTCATAGAGTGGTTAAATCTCTTTGTGACTGAGTCAGGCAGATTTATCTGAAGAGGTGAATAAATTTAAAATATGATTTAATAAAGTTCACATTCTTATTATATAGACTATAATTAAGGAAGTGTACCGTTAACATAATTATTTTGTGTATCTTTCGCATTAATATTTCATAATTACCCGTATTACCCGTTCAGACTAATCAGATGACAGAATCAAGGGATATAATGAGTCTAATATTTCAATATACATGTACAATAATACAATCAAATCAATTGATATGACACTCTTATGCAGCAAACATTGCTAAGCCACAACTATGTTGTGTGGCTAAGTGTATAGAGACATAAGGACTGGAGAGTTTCATTTACTCAGTGGCGTAGCAAGACCCTAATTGATACCTGGGCCTAAAAAAAAAAGAGAATCGGCACGCAAAGTGCGCCAAAAATTTTTACCAATTATTTATTCATGATGGGTGTGTCAATTAATAATAATTACATGAATAACGCAACCAAGAAGTTAATAAACGGACAGTTCTAGTTATACTGCGACATCGTCAGGAACTTCGCCAAGAACTTGTACATGCAACTGTTATAAATCATCATTGGTGGTCCTGATATCATTACTTTCCAGCTGTATCACTGTTCATCAGTTTCATCACTATGGTGTAGCCTTTGTCGCTTAGAAGCAGAAGAATCTAACTGATTCACATCTAAACAGTCAAAAATAGTCCTCTGTCTACCTTTACTTTGCTTCTGAGAGGCCATCACAAATATACAATCTTGACAAGTGTCGGAATATATATAATTGTTATTAATTTTAATAATAATCAGCATAATCAAAATTCGAATTTAATTAATTCTGATGCCTGGGCCCAGACCTGCTAGGCCCGGGTGTAGCTACGCCACTGCATTTACTCCCTACAAGATGCTATCTTAGACTCTCCTCCTACTGATAACGAAGAGGATAGAGATATGGTACCCACACTAATGAAGAAAGAGTCATGATACAATTTTAATAATTAATGAATATCTTCTTATATTAATGGCAAATAAATAGTGAATAAAAGGTTTGAACATACTTATGATCTGGTTGGTAAGAATAAGATATGTATATGTTATAAGTTAAATACATCCCTCCTGCCAGTGATGTAAGACCTGTTATATTCATCTGGAAAGCACAGTGCTTTCATGAAGCATCAAAAGTACGTGGGGTTCACCCACTGCACTTCTTCAGCTTCACTATCATATATGATGGAATATAATTATATAAAAGGTCCTTTACAGGAGGGATATATCCCATAGTTATAACAATGTATTACATGTGTCATGTTATGTACATTACCTGATACCAGATTAACTTAGATAAATCTATAATCCAGCAGTCACTGATTGGGTCTCTATTATAATCTAGTCCTCCTATTACTATTAAATGAGACATCACTTTTTCATTTGATGATATAGTATTAATTATAGCACTGGCATGAGAACTTCTCCCTTCAGGCCACTTTACTCTAGAATCACATGATTTTACTACTTTCTGAAAATCCTATAGTATTAGTAATACACTATGTTAAAATATTAAGTATGGGATTTACATGCACTGAGTGTGTGTGTGTGTGTGTGTGTGTGTGCATAAGTATTGTTATAATAATTATTGTTACCAAAAACAATATATATTGGGAAAACAGTATCCCTATGATTGCTTTGTGGTGTCCAGCATTCAGTAATCATCGCTGACTTCATCATGCCTGAAACATAACAGCTTATTGTTTTCATTATCCACTTTACCTTTTTTAAAAGACCTTGTAGAACTTTAGAGATATATTTCAGGTAGAATAGCTAGCTATTAGTTCCAGTTTCTATGTAAGCTACAAACAACTATCTTTCTGTAGAGCTCGAGTGTGCGTTCTGTTACGCACCATTCCCATTAACCCTTTTAACGCACTGGGGGTGTGTATACAAATTGTTCACCCACGCGGAAAGTGTGTTGAGGTCAGCAGTTCACTGAAGGTCACTGACTTTGTTTGCTCTTTATTATTTGAGAAAGGACTTTGAAAGGCTAAAATGTTTATTGGAGGCTTTCTAGAGCGTAGATTCAATGATTGTTGCTGGTCTAGACGCTATATCTTTACCTGAGTATGCAGTAAATAAGAGCGTTTCAGTCCGTCTTTCATCTGGACTATATCTTACTACTGTGACCATTCTTTTGGAGTTTGAGGTAAGTAGATAATATAGTTTAGTGTAAATATCATAATAAAAGTGTACTTTAGTGATACAAATGCCGTGAATGCAGAGTAAAATGAGTATTATGATTATGGTAACTTGTGACATGAAGATAGATTTGAAAATGAAGTGATGTATGTATATTATATAGCTATAAAGATTACAGGTATCTTTTCGGGTTTACTGTAGTATGGTGCAGTTCAAAACATGGTGCTACACATAATGCAACTCCACATTTTTGACACATATAAATAGTCATTTTTCTTTTTCCCTTTTTCCTATCACTACATACGCTGCAGTCCAATTGATGTTGTTTTCCTTGCTCTGGGATCTTGGACGGAAAGTGCCTTTCAGTGAGTCTGGAAGCAGGAGGTGCAGATGTTCGCTGTGTTGGTATATCATTGAAGTAAATGCCTGCTTTCAATAATAAATCTTTTGACAGGTTGATCCTAAATTGCTCATGTGTAAGGTAACGCTCTTGTTTCGATTGTCGATACATTATGTACGCATTTACGATACTCAGATCTAACAGGTGAAAAGCTACTCTTTTCCACCATTTTACCGATCTATGGGCGAAACCATAGTAGGACAAAAGCTGATCACTTTTGTCCACTCCACCCATATAGCTATTGTACTCCTCTACCATTTTAGGCTTCTCTATCTCCTCCTGTCAACCAGTTGCATGTTTGGTTCGGCGCCTCTTACTAACCATATCATCATTATGTATAGTACTTATCATAGTTACTAAGCGTTTGTCCATCCATTGTAAAGCAATCAAGTTATTCCCCAAGTTCTTGCTTCTAACTTCTCCTTTGTCAATTTTTTTGTCCTTCATCCATTCTTTCGGTATCCCCTTTCTGTTCACCTTCACAGTACCACAAGCTTCATAACCAAGTTCTTTTAATTTTGTATATAATGTAGGGTTGGAATAATAGTTGTCGGTATATACGTGATGTCCCTTGTTTTCTGATCCTTGTAGGAGCCGGAACACAGTAGCATCTATAACACTACTACAACTGGTATCCAGTGATCATTCCTTGCCTATAGTATAGTAAGTAAAACAGTACACAGGTGTATTGTAGTAGGTAAAACAGTACATGTATGAATGTAATATTTATGTGATTTCACTAACCTGTATACAATATCCAACTGTATGTGTACCCAGTTGTAGAATCTGCCAGTACGTATGCTTTCAACCCCCATTTCGTTGGTTTTTTAGGCATGTACTGTATAAAGGATATGCGTCCCTTGAAACCAATCATGTGCTCATCAATAGACAGCTCCCTTCCCAAATTGTAGTTACATTTAAAATTTTGTAAAAGTTTCTCCAACATAGGGCGCACTTTATATAGGGCATCATAACCAGTTTCACCTTTTTTGGGCATTATTTCGCTATTGTTCAAGTGTAAAAATTTGAGAATACAAGAAAACCAGTCTCGGGACATAATTTGGGAGAATGTGTTTGAACTAAATGGCCAGGAGGTAACCCAATAGTCATCCAATCTAGGGTAGTGTATAACTCCCATTACTATTACCATAGCAAAAAACTTCATAAGTTCAATGGATGTGAATGGTTTCTTTTTCCACTCATTTACCCTTGACCTAGGTGGAGGAGATTCCTTCTCAAAAAACTGTGTGGCATATAGATTTGTCTGGTCAACAATCAAGTCCACAATATCGTCGGTCACAAGCAATTCAAAGAATTCTAATGGAGTTTTATTGGTCATATCATTACAGCAGCCAGATGACCAGTTGACTTCTTGGATGTCTATCCCATTTTGTTCTTTGTCAACATTACCATTATCATCACCATCACCACCACTATCATCATCATCATTATCATCATCATCATCATCATCATCATCATCATCATCATTACTGTTTATTTCACTATCATTATCGATTTCATCTCCCATTCTTGTAAGCAATTCATCTTCATCTATATAACCATCAAAGTCATCATCACTGTCTCCATCACTGTCCATCATAAAATGTATTACATCACTGATATTGAATTTCTTTGCCATTATATATAATAATATAATAAAAACAACCACAAGAAATAGTTTACACAGTAACCACAAGAAAAGACTGCTGCTATAATAATATTTTTACACCTGGTCATTATATAATGACCACCGAGCATTCAGGAAGTCGCGCGCAGTCATTATATAATGACAGTCGCGTTAAAAGGGTTAATAGACCGAGCCCTGACGCAACTTCCTTAACTATTTATACAATGCATATTTGCATGTGACACAAGAACATATGTATATATATATATATATATATATAAACAAACATCGAACACATGTGAAAGCAATCATACAGATGGCACTATGACCCATAATTTTAACTATGATTATGAAGAATAATTAAATAAAATTTATAACAACAGGCGCAGTTTACACGCTGTTTATAGTATAGTATAGTACAGTACAGTACAGTACAGTACAGTACAGTACAGTATGTAATAGTTAAAGCACCATGTGCCACTGTAGCTAATCAGTTAATGACACTAAATGTCAGCACCATATCTCAGTATAGTATAACATGATATAAAATAATATTATTGTTCCTTGTCATTTGCAAATAGATCATTCCAATTACCAACTGCTTCAAGATTACCAGAAATCATGATTACCATACCCTTTCTCCTGTGGTTCACAGCCAGGGTAATTAAAGTCAATAATAATAATTTATTCATAATTCACTCATTATTACTACTACAATAATAATTATATACACAACAACTCACTATTGTATCTTGAAAACAAGTGAATAGAAAAAGATCATTAACACAATGTTTACCAGTCTCATCAATAGTAGTTCCTCCAAATATTACACCTCTATTACCTGGAAGTGCATTGAGAGTGAAGAAGCCACATGGAGGTGGACGAGTACCTGTTATGACAGGTAATTTCCATTGACCTGAAGATAATACATGATGTCATTATGATATAATATTATAATGTGAGTCATGTAATACCTGGTGAAGAGGAAACACACATAATGTGTGCTTCATTTGTGTAGCAAATATGTGGATAGTCAGGATGAGGAACATATTGAGACAGAGTTTGTTTGGTAGTTGGTATTGGTCCAAATCCTCCAAAAAGTAAGAAATTATCTTCTCCATTTGTACTGTATGACATCATTCCACAGCCATGTTTTCTCATTGGTTCATTATCAGGAGTAATACTGACAATCTCTTCCCATTTATTAGTAAGAGAATTTAGTTCCAATAAGTTATTGTGAAAACAGTCACCAACTTTACAGCATCCTCCAAAGTAGTACATCCTGTCTTCTAGGTTAGTACAAGCGTAGTTTATCACTCCAGCAGGTGGATTTCCAGTAGTTAGTTTCCTCTCCCACTGAAATGTAGGTAAATGGAATATATTGACACATGATGTGATCTGTCTCTTATCTTCATTATCATGTATCATAGGGAGATTGTTCTGCCTACCTCCCCAGCAATATATATTATCTTTTATGACCATAGAGGAGTGCCAAGTCACCTTTAGTAACTTATATCCACCTAGATAATAAACAAGTTTTGATACATGATTGTATTAAAATAACAAGTAAAATGCATGATACAAATATTATCAACACAAACATACATCTTTCACTATAACAATTGTATCTATACTTTCAAAAGATATAAATATGTACTATCCTTATTTATCTGATGTTTGTAAGAGATTTATAACTCACCTGAAGCCATTATCCACTAGAAAGAACTACACCCCTTGCTAAGTATCACATGATGTCATGTGACCAACATATTGTAATCATGAATATAATCTGGAGCCAAGAATGTAATTATTGAATGTTGCATTGGGTGTGAGTCATAGACCACCCACCCCCCCACTCCTTATCACTTTAAGGAAATATTAGTTGGTCTTTTGTGACATATTAGCTGCAAACTTCAATTTACAATTAAATATTTACTAAACAGTATCAATCTCAGAGATCATTATTATCTGAAGTTACTATAATGTTGTCTTTATTATGCCAGCTCATTTGAGAGATCATCCAATGACTGTCGTGAAGTTAGCGACTTATTCACAGCGACACATTCCAAAGACTGCAAAAGTACCGCCCATCAAACATTCTTGTGGGTGTTGTATGAATTTGATATTCAGGTGGAGCTGCAGATATCGCAGCGCTGTTTGGAGCCTGCTATCAGCCAGCTTATTTACTAAGTATGTGTGAAGGTAAGTTCAGGTCACCTTTCAGCAAGTTTCAGTAGAGCACACTACTATTTTATATCTCCTCTAATCAGTCTACATCATGGTTAGTTTATACAATAAATTTTATTACTAAGAAAAGTTAATCAAATATTGTATAATAATTAAAATAACATTGTAACCTGCAATGTTGTTAACACACTGCACCATGATAAATACATTCAGGCTCCAAGAAAAAAATTAATATGTATGCACAATTGATGAAGAGATATTTTCATAGAAACATAGATATCACAATTGATGAAAAGATTAATGAGGTAGTGTACAATATAATATATAGTAGACACATAGTTAATAAGCACACAGTATCCATGTAATTATCTTTTGTAATGCTAGACCCCGAATGAAGACTTTAGTAAAGTGGAAGAGGCGAAAAAACAAACTATTGACAGCACCACTAGTAAATACATTCAAAAATAATGTATTGTTCATCATTATCAATAATACACTTCTGTAGGAAGTTGCATTAGAAACACTGCAGAAAGAGTAAGTTATAACTAAAGTCCTTCGTATAATACCAAGCAGAAATAATATTGTTCTTCTATATAAACCCTGCAACGGAGAATAATATTGATAATAGTGTAATCAATCATGATGTTACACCTTTATTTTGTATATGCAGAGAACCCCATGATGAAACAAGGTAATTAAAAACTCAAAATTAAATGTAATGTACATTATATTGTTTTATAAACAGAGCAATGGTGATGTGTGACTACTGTGGTAATTTCTACCACACAGAATGTATTGGAATTGACAGTTGTAGCATTATGGCAATAAGAACGTACAAGTGTCAATTGTGTTTAATTAATGGTAACACTGATCTTCTGTATGAAGAAGGTAGTATATACTTTAGATATCCAAAAAATACATTTACTGGTTAATCAACTATATATTATAAAAAGCAATGGAAAGGCTACAGAAGTTGTTAGTTTGTGATACAGGAAGAGAAGTGAGATTGTACTTATAATTAACCGCATCATATACCATTATCCATAATGTTTACACCATTGAAGGGTGAACATACTTTGATGGAGCTACCAAGTTTACTTTCATCACCTGTGATTTGGGCAGAAAATCAACTGGAAGTAAATTAATTGTATTAAATTTAACGGACTATACATAACTCATTACACAGGACAACACTAATCATGATGACAGTGATACATCACAGTGCTTCTTTTTTGCATCAGTCCCTATGTCTACTACATTAAACATGAATCACACAGTTTGGACTGAAATACAAACTGGTAGATACCATGATGCTATATTAGACATATTATGTCAATGCAACCCTTACTGCTGTTGTGTGTTCAATCACAAATGGACCAAACAGAATAAATCTAGAAAGTCAACTCCAGTTAGCTTTCACTGTCGTGGTTCATGCAAATTTGATGACTGTCCTGTCCGATTCTGTGTCGAAATCAACAACCAAGATTTATCCAAACAGTTCGAAGTGCTCGTAACATTTACATCTAATTTAGTTAAGCACAAAAGAAGTGAAAGGAGATCTAGACATGTTACTGGACAAAAAAGGGAGGACATGGAAAAATTACTAAGCCAGCAGTCTCCATCAACTGTTTATAATAAGAAGTTTGCAAGTTTGACTCCTACTGAACTAGAATGTGGCAAAAGAGACAAGGTTGGAAGTAGCGAATATGTACTTCGAAAAATATCTTCTGAAGGTCGAAAAAAATTGTTTCCTCATTTTGATTTAATAACATCCCTCTCCACTTTAAGAGAGACTTTAAGTAACCGAACAACTGTAAAATCTTTACAGGGATATATACAGCGAATCAATTGTTTTCCATTTAGTGTTAGCTGCTTTACAGAAGAAGGAGTCAGGATTTACCATCACTTAGGAAGGTCACAAAATTTATTCTGTGATGCAACTGGGACATTAAAAGGAACCCAGTACGAGGGTGATACACCCTTATATTACTCTCTAGTGATCAAGCATCCATGTGGTGGTGCTCCTGTAGCCATAGCAGAATTCATAGATGCAGAGCATTCTGTCTTAGCTATTTCACATTTCATAGAGTCTTTTAGGCGGGCAGAAGCCTGCATCTATGGATATAAAAATGTAATCACTCCAAAACATGTTGTTATTGATAGAAGTCTTGTACTGCTTCTCAGTTTTCTGAGAGTTTATAACTTTGAGACAGTCTCTGACTACTTACATCGATGCTTTCGTGTTGTCATGGGATGTGCTGAAGATCCTGATGATTTTTAATAAACTGTTTGTACATGCTTGTATAAGCCATGTTATGAACAGTGCTAAAAGTGACTTGAGGAAACAGTTGTAAGTATTTCAATCAGTCAGTTGTCATTCATTGTAGCTGTTGTATGTATAACAATTATTATATTGCCTGTAGCACATTTTCATATTTCTAATCTGTTCTTTCCTGTATATAATGTACAGCACAGCTACAGATATACAATGTTTACATTTTCAACACTAGTAAATGCTTGGAGTCTTGAGAGCGTTATTCAGTCTCTTTGTGACATTATTATAGTTTTCTGTTCAAAAACAGTAAACAAGTCAGTGGAAGAAGCTTTTCAGAGGTTGTCTGATAAGTTCTCTCATCTTGGAGAAACTGATGTTGAGTTTGTGACAAAAGCGGTAGATCAATTACAGGATGAAGATGATGACATCAATGATGATCTACCGGAGTCAGAAGAAAAATTAATTTACTCTTCTTCACAGAAGCCATTTCTACCATACCTTATGGAGCGAACAAAAGATGTCACAACATGTAATAGCAAATCTTTCCCAACTAATTCAATGTTTCAACCACGATTTATTGAAACTTTGAAAAAGAAGTGGCTGTCTATGTTACCTTTTTGGACAAACATCTTAAGAGGTGGAGTTCTATAAGATACATTGCATGTATGAACACATTTCTATATTAGGTGATCCAGCTCGATATAGGAACTGGGGAAAAGCAGTAAAAGACTGTCAAAGTACCTTAATTGAGGCATGTCCATAAGCTTAGTACAATTCAAATAAAATTGCCTGCTTTTCGTCTAATTATAGGTTTCACTTGATGCAACAGAGCGCACAGCTGGTACAATTGAAGCCTGGAACTTCATTGTGAAGTGCACTGACCATTCGAAACATCGATTAAGACCGGATCTATTCATAAAACAACATTATGAAATTCTTATTGGACGTCAAATGTCCTTTGTTGATACAATTAACAAGCGTGACTATTGCAAAATAAAGGTACATAATTATTTTGGTGTTATTGAGTAAGTTACTGGCTTTGCAACTAATACGAGTCCTGAATTTACATAGAAATAACCAGAAGAGGTTACAAAACCTCTAAAAGAAAAATGGAGAAAACGGAAAAAATCATTTTTTAAGAGGCGAAAGAGGTCAATACCTGAAAACGCCCGATACACCATTTCAATTGGATCTCCTGTTACTACACATTTGATGTTCCTTAAATTGTAATAATCATTTTATACTACAGGCAAAAAGGTAGTAACGATGCTGTTTCTTCTCAATGTACAACAAATTTAATCATTGCAAAAGAATGTGACAAGGTATATGAGTAATGGTCATAATTACTTGTGTTAAAGAAAATAATCATGGAATTTTGTTAGTATTGTTTTCATTATTTAGCAACCAGTAATTTTAGAGAAACAAGAGCTTAGGGATGACAATGTTCAGTTAATGTGAATTACTTTATTTAATACACTTGGATCTACATAATAATGTTTTGCAGGTCAAGGGAACACTCACCTCCCCTCTCATTTGATATTATTGATCTTACATCAAGCACACCTGTTAAGGTATTATTATTTAATAGTGAAATCAGTTCCTCCATGCTGCTGTGCAATTCACCAGAGATCACAAGATGATAATGCATCACATAAGTCTGCTAAAAGATTGAAATTGTAAGCAATCTGAATGTATGATGATAGTAAACTGTGTTATGTATTGTTATTACATTAGTCCTAACATTGAACATGGATCAGAAGTAAATAAGATATGACTTGTTTCTCAACCACAATCTTTCATTTTCTTGCACTTTAGCAACATAGATTAATAGTTTTGAAAACAAAGGAAAACAAAGGCCTTCTGAATTCGAAAGATCATGAATTGTGCTGGATGAATTGTGCAGTACAGATCCTAAACGATACAATGCTACCTCATTATTTGATTAGTAAGTACTTAAGATTATAAATACTATCCAATACTAGCTTAATAATTTTTTTTTATAATAGCATTACATCCATTGTCACTGAATTCTATTCAGAAAGAGTTGGTTGATATTCACCAAGATCTACAACAAGGTGATATTGCAGACTCCTCTCTCTTAACAGTACGATTTTACATAGTCATGTTACAAAATACATGAAACCACATAATGACAACTATAATAATGCAGGTTGCTTTACTAGAAATAGCACCAAACACAGATCAAGATGTTTGTGAAGCAATGGCTAAACTGATTCCATTGTTAACAGATAATTTGAAGGTGTCAGTGTAACAAGTCTTTTTCGCATCATCTTATTCAAAATTCATCCTTTAGAATAAAAGTTTCGGAGAGAAAATATTTCACACCGATATTGAGAGACATGCTTTATGTGAACAGTGCAGCTATGTACATGCATTACACATGGATGGTATAAGTACAAACTTACTAATACTTCCTTTTTACAGCACATTGAAGTGGTTAGTTATACAAATCTAAATGAGAATATAACAGCTACTAAAGGAAGGACTACATTGTCTTCCTTGATTATGAGTCAAATGACAATTCTATGCAAAACACCGGAACATATTAACAGGTGACATCTTACAGACTATGGCATAATTTGTACACACATAATATTATACACCTGTTTCAGATATTGTCCAGTTTGTCCAGGGGAAGTCCATGTATGTATTACTGGAGAAACTATCCATTTACCCGATTTTATGGTGGTATCAATTCCACGAAAAGTTACTACAAATCGTATATTGCACACTCCAATTCAGCTAGATACGTAAGCACAGAATAATTATGACTTTAATTTTAATTACAATTAATTATGCAATAGATGTATTTCACTAACCGAAACTCATTCTGGACTGAATTTCATTAGAGAATTCACTCTTATGGCTGTAGTGGTAAGTACTTCAAAATGTCATAAAATTTTGATTTATTCTTGATATACATGTGTAGATTCATCAAGCAGAGAATGAACACTGTAAGCTTAGTTTGTAATTCATACAAGATTTATAATTACAATTAATTATTTCAGATATTATAATAGTTTGGAACAACAAGTCTTGGACTGTTTACAATGATAGCGTCGTATCTGAAAGAAATGAAAACTATGTCAAGGATAAATTTGTGGAGGTAACAAGTATAAATTCCAGATACATGTACCCCTACAAACAGTACAATTTCCTTGCAGATGAATGCAACCCTTGCCTTATATTCATCAGGACAGTCAAATGTAAGGCTAACAGTGTTACAGTACTATCATAATTATCATGAATGCCACTATAGGTGTTTATACCACATTTAAGTGGTTCACAACACCACCCCATGACGTCATGGGCATCTGTAAGTTGGTGTTTTACATGTTGCTTTCATTGCTTATCTTTACAAAATACAGTGTGAGGCTTACACAGAAAGTGACAGCTCTGCAACACCCAATGTGAGTATACAAATGTACAAATGTTTAATGACAATTATTAGTGCATGTATAGATAGTTTGACACTGTTCCTATCGAGTTGAAAACACTGCAAGAAGGACAGTGGCTAGATGCTCATGTGATATCAGCGTACCTTAGACTGCTAATTACAGAGATGAATAAAGTAATATTATTTATAATTATGTGCAACTGTTAAGGTTATATTAAAATTCTGTCATTGACTGTATCATGTATAATTATAGGAAGGCAGAAATTTGTTTACCTTTGATCCAGTATTTCTTGATGGAGTGGAAACCACACCCCTAATTCCGTCAATATGGACAAATGCAATAATTTTGGGATAAATTATGATATTGATGAAGTTACGAGTACAGTCACAATCTATCAAAGTCACTTTCAGATAGAGGGTACTCCAATTGATATAAAAGTGACTTGATGGAGTGGAAACCACACCCCTAATTTCGTCAATATGGACAAATGCAATAATTTTGGGATAAATTATGATATTGATGAAGTTACAAGTACAATCACAATCTATCAAAGTCACTTTCAGATAGAGGGTACTCCAATTGATATAAAAGTGACTTGATGGAGTTGAGACCACACCTCTAATTCCGTTAATATGGACAAATGCAATAATTTTGGAATAAATTACGATATTGATGAAGTTACGAGTACAATCACAATCTATAAAAGTCACTTTCAGATAGAGGGTACTCTAAGTGATATAAAAGTGACTTGATGGAGTTGAGATCACACCCCTAATTCCGTCAATATGGACAAATGCAATAATTTTGGGATAAATTACGATATTGATGAAGTTACAAGTACAATCACAATCTATAAAAGTCACTTTCAGATAGAGGGTACTCTAAGTGATATAAAAGTGACTTGATGGAGTTGAGACCACACCTCTAATTCCGTCAATATGGACAAATGCAATAATTTTGGGATAAATTATGATATTGATGAAGTTACAAGTACAATCACAATCTATCAAAGTCACTTGCAGATAGAGGGTACTCCAATTGATATAAAAGTGACTTGATGGAGTGGAAACCACACCCCTAATTCCGTCAATATGGACAAATGCAATAATTTTGGGATAAATTATGATATTGATGAAGTTACGAGTACAGTCACAATCTATAAAAGTCACTTGCAGATAGAGGGTACTCCAATTGATATAAAAGAGACTTGATGGACTTGAGACAATTCCGCCTATATGGAGAAATATTACATTTTCTGAGATAATCACAAAAATTATGAATCATCGTTTTCTAGGAACAGCACTCCAGACTATTTGATTATATTCTTCTAGAATTTCAGGACATAGATTCTAAGCCCCATAGCGTCCATACACATAAATATAGCTGACTAAATCACATAATTTTATAATTATATATATTATATATACACAGTTAGTTTATATAATTTTATAACTATATATACAGTTAGTTAAGTTACCTCGACTGAGATAACAAAGGCAGTAGTTCTTCACCTCACATAAATACAGATCAACACCGCCATATTACTATCGCTGTCATAAAACAATGTTAATCGACTTATTCGGTGACAATTTCACAGGAATGTCCTTGCGGTTTTCATTATTATCTGGTATGTGTAGATTGATTTGAATATGTCGCTAACTTTACGACAGTCATCCAATGCTATTGACAGAATTATTGATCAAGTAGCTACCATAACATAACAAACAAAGGTTATGATATTACACGACAGTACAGTTGAATGAAATCTAAACAACATTGCTAATGAATTTATTGAATATTCTGAACGTAGACTTAAAATCAATGGTAAAATTTAATATTCTAAAATACGGTTTATATACAATAGTGTTACCATGAAATTTGATAGAATAGCCAATGATTACCATACTCTTCTGCCTGTGCTTCATTAGTCTCGTTCCCAGACCCGCCTACTTATTTGGACGAAAAGGGGGTCTGGTGACTCGACTTCACTTTTTTTGTTGCAAGACTCAGTTTCACACCGCAGATGTTGGTATGCGTGTGGTTTATGAATATCATTACATTGATGATGAATATTATTAAAACATAGTGAGGTGTTATAATTATAAAATGGCCTGTCAAAGTAGTTTGCTTTGTATAATTGAAGATGTTGAGAAAGAATTTGGATTTATCTTAAAGGAGAAACAGAAAGAAGTTTGTTAACTATTGAAGATGGTGTCAAGTTTGAACTCTGACTATGAATGGCCGATTTCACCACTCTATTTACATGTTCTAAATGTAGATCCATAGATATATTTGTCCCAGGAGTTCCTTTAGTGTTCACAAATCTTGAGTACAATAATTGCTGCTTCATTCGAGGAGGTAGAATGACATGTGCTTGTATCCGCAAAATGAGCCCTTCAAGCGAGTACTTGGTTTTTCTTGCAGAGCGGAAAATAAGAACTAGGAACTTCCACACAGTCAACAGTCTTTCTCCATCTCCTTCATGAACACTGTCGTTAAATTCTAGTAATAGAGCACCTAGCGATAATACCTCACGTGCATAAGCTCTAACCTGATCATTGTCCTTGTAATCTTTATCATCATAGGGAGATATATTAATATAACTACTAACCATCTCTGTTACTGCAGAATTAAAAAGTTTTTCTGAGACGTACTATCATTGTCTGTATCCAACTGATCAAGAAAGGTAGACAAAGGGCTGTCTTGGATTGTATTCATTTTAAAATGATGTAAAGCTGCTGTAATAAAGTGTCCAATTACAACTACTTCAAAAAGTCTTCAGCAGCATGAACATTTTGCTTGGGTTTTTCAGGAATGTTAGTTCTGTTAATTAGGTGTTTCAGTTGACATAGTGTACCTCCTTCAGACATAGAACTAGGGTTATACAATCGTTTATATATTGTCTACAAATAAAACATACCCATGTGTGAAGGAGGTTTGTGTGTATATACAATTACATGTATGTATGTACATTCACTTGCATTCATTAATGTATGTACATATGAAACAACAGCTCTAATTTGCTCTACATATTGAGATTGAACATAAGGGTTACAGTTCATTATAGGGAGAAACACTATTAGTGTATAATCTTATAATGGAGCATAATAACTTACACCAAGAAAGCTGACTTTAGCGTGCCAATCGGCAACAACTGGAACGAATCCTCTGAGTTGGTCAATACCATTTTCTGAATTAGATCTTATAGCCTGTGCCCCTCTCATGCGTTCTACAGTAAGCTGGTCACCATTATATATGATGTTGTGAAATGAATCCAATCTCATTACCTCAACCTCATCTAATCCAACTACCTCTTTAACCATCACAGATGAAGATGGAACGTACTGGTGGTGATCTTCTAGAAGGCTGACCATTTCAGACACTTTCATTTCATTTCGTAAATTGATTCCAAGAGGAACCTAAACAATGAAAATGATAAAATAGTGTAACAACAGACTGTATACTGCTTACCACATGTGATCTACCACTCATCTCAGAGGAATACGAATGTTTAATGTGAAGTTCTACTAGAGATGAAAACTTAGAAAAGCCTGGAATGTACTTCACTAGAATTCTAGCAACAATTGCTATTAGGTAAAAATGACTGGACATCAAAAGATGATGTATCTGGTACTGGGATTTGATCAGTGAACATAGAAAAATCACACCTGTCTTTCACTACAATTGAATTGAACCAATGCATGGAACGAGTTTGTGAATGTACAGTTTGATGGCGAGGTCTAACGTTTCGATCCAAGTTATCACCTGCTAACACATAGCCATTCCACTGTTTTTGTTCTGCGATCAAATATAAGCAGTAACTATAGCAAGTATAATTGTTATACCTGTACAAGTACCTGTAGTATCAGATGTAGATAATAGTTCATTTTCATCACGTAATACAGGACAATGATCAGACTGCTCTGGAGTAGATGATCTTTGAAAGCTAGAACAAGGAGAATCGATACATGTGGTTGTGACTGGAGAATACTCAGGTGTTTCAACAATAGAAGACAAACTAGCTGCTGACAATGCCGATGGAGAACTTTCAAATATTAAAGTTGGTCCCTACAAAAACAGTGCTTAAGCACATAAATAAAAAGATTACAATTTTATGTACCTGCTGTGCACATGCAACTCTAGAAATCAATGTATCCTTCCAAGCTAGAACATCATCATTAAAACTCTCAGCAATGATATCCATCATGCGCAAAGTTGAACGGTATGACAAGCATACCATGACCTTCTGAAGACGACGAAAAACCTATCATGTAGAATGTAATCAGGTAATATTTGCAAACAGAATGTTGAAAATTGCGTTACCTGTTGATTGGCATGACCTGACTTCAGTATTAATGATATCATACCTTGAACGACATTAATATGAGGATTTCTCAACTTCAGTAGAATACTTGCACAGACACACAGTGATGGGCCATTTTCTCACTAACTCTAACAGGCAAACACTCCTTAAGAAAGGTAGCTAATATTGGACAGTGATCTTCAATTTCTGACCAAACACGATCCCATGTGAATCTCTCTAGTGAATCTTTACTCTTGAACTGTAAAATGGAGAAGTGTTTCAATGAAGATATAAATTTCATTTCATTTCTAGCTTCACGAGCTACAATCCTAACAATGTGCTGCTTTAAAGTAGGATTACGAACTGCTGATTTAGCAATAGCAATTCGTCTTCCCCGACTGACACACTTCCCTAGTCTTTTAAGGGATTGTGACAATTCACGCACTTGAGGCCTAGATTTATACCCAACTACAACCTATAATAACAAAGCTGAATAATTACTTAACTTCAATTAACATAGATGTCATCTTACTGCAACTCTGGGTGACTGTTGCTTTTGATTAATAAATGTATCACACAATCGCTTGCAAGTTTGCCTAAATTTACTTGTGTCAATTCTAGGTCTTTTATGAGGAGTCTGCATGCCAATTAATTCCTGATCATCCTGTTCCCTTGATCTTTTCTAAAAGGGAAAATTGATGTCAAGCATATTCATGTGCCACAGTGGGAGTACTACCTGAGGAGTGGAAATTTCTTCATTATTCTGTTCTTCCTCAAGTATTTCAGTTGCCTTTGTAAATAATACATAAACAGACACTCACCACAATTAACATCATAATATTTTTCAAATATTTAAATTATAGAAATACTTACTCCATCAACTAACAAATCTTTGATTCTTTTTTTAATTGGCTCTATGGTCGTTACAGCAGCTGAGTACTTCTTCAATATACAACAGCAAAGTTTACAAAGAAGTCCATCTAGTGTTTGATGTATTTTACTGGTGGACATATCCTTCCTTTCCGCTTCGAGTATACCTACTGCAATATCGTATAGGCAATAATTACCCTCTCTTTTGGTAAATTACAAGACAGGAGTAACACGAGAAAGTCGCCATTTTTAATCATCAATGTAATAATATTCATAAACCACACGCATACCAACACCTGCGGTGTGAAACTGAGTGTTGCGTGAACCAGACCCCCTTTTCGTCCAAATAAGTTGGCGGGTCTGGGAACGAGACTAGTGCTTCATTAGCTTACTGCAAAATTATTTACCAGCAAAATGTTGCAGGCCACATCTTGCTTTGAATAGACTGTATTTCTAGTAAATAGCAACTTCTTGCATTGTAACTGAACAAGAAACATCCATACTCACAAAGTAATTTTGTGGAATGCTTCATTACATGGAGGGAAATTAGTCTGTAGTGTTTTCTATGAAATGTTTATTTAGTATAAAACTTCCCAGTTAATTTGATAACAGGTTAAATGAGGTCTCTATAAACTGATAGAAACATATACATCTTTTTAAAAGAGTAATTAGATTACAAAATGAGGTTTGAACATAGTACTGAAGTAGTGATATATAATGTTCCTATAAAAATTGACTTATCATCAACATCACACTTTTGTATTGGACATAAAGAAGTGTGATGTTGATGATAAAGTCTATTTTGAAACATTTGGGCTCATGGCCAATATATATATATACCTTGTCACGTTTTAGGTATGCTTTAGATAACTAAGAATCTACTTTCTTTTGCAAAGTACCAAGTTTGGTGGAGGAGCTCTACATACCAATTCTAAATAGCCTTAATCTTCTCTGTATATATATATATACATAGCATATATTTATATTAGTGTTATACTTGTATAGGTAAATGTATAGGTGCCTACACCTAGTCTGGATACCCGCCCCTTCGCTTGGAGGAAGAAGGGTCTGGGGACTTACAATTCACTAGCTTGTACACACGTTCAGATTACTGCGTGACAATCAGATTGAACGGCAGGTAAATTGTCACGTGATAATTACCCAGATTAGTCAACTCAAAGAAGAACAAAGAAAGGCTATAGATGCTTTTGTGAGTGGTAAAGATGTATTTGTTCAAAACATGGCCTACACTCAGTTCCACAGAATATTGATTCGCTACTTATACCTGCAACTGGAGCTACAGAAAGTCTTGTATCAATAATGTTTTTAACTACTTTAGCTACAGGACTCAATTCAGATGGCTCTATAACTCTCCTTGCTCCACTTTTAGTCTCTACCCCGCATCCCAGGCATAGACTTCCAGCCATCCCTACTCACGTGACTAGGAATGCTGTCATGTAACATATGCCCACATCCGCATTCCAGTTTGTACAACCTTGTCAATTGTAAGTCCCCAGACCCTTCCTCCTCCTAGCGAAGGGGCGGGTATCCAGACTACTAAATATATATAGGTATAGGCAAGTACAGATACTTCCCAGACCATGTTTTCTGTTGGAAAAGATTGATACAACAGACAGCATCATTTTTAAAAAGCTATTTCCATTTTTTCTAGTAGTTAGCGAGTTAATTCATTTTCCAACAAAAATGGCTATATTGAGCACTGCTAAAAATTAGTGATGTACATGGATATATAACTAGAAAAAGGAGTGAACACACACATATATATATATATATATATATATATATATATATATACATATATATATATATATATATATATATATATCAGAGAGTACGATGATAGTACTCTCTATGTAGGGATGGCACCGAAAAAAAATGGCCACCCATACGTTTCAATTGCAAGTGATGAGCTGAAATCTCTGGTAATATATACAAATAAGTTTTAATACACACATGCCTGTTCATATCTAGTGTTTTTATGACTACCAGCACCATCTAGATGGCCAAAGATTGTCGTTAAGGTAGATAACCGGCGAGTGGCAAAACTGGCAAAATCTTCATAATAATATTTTCCAGACAAATCATTTTTTGTTTGTTGAAATATCACAATGATTCTAGCACCATTCCAGTCGCATTTATAGTAAAATTCTGGTCTTAAAGTATCGAGATGATATCTTCAGATACCATGAAAGAAGACAGTCTCAACGACTACAAAGATTTGATCTCGAATTGGATGCTAAGTGGAATTTAATTATGCATGCGCATTTGTATACTCGGAACATGGAAGCTGAAAAGGTGGAAGTGTTGGAATCATAAAGCATAGTAATAGCGTTTGTGAGCAAATACATTCTTATAATAATGAATATAATAATTATAACCATTGTATAATATTATATACTATGATAAGCATTGGAATACTGAATGGTTTATTGGAATTAACACTTTAAAACTAGATTGTTTATAAGTGTTTGTGTGATATGCTTTGATACCTTTGTATGATTATTCTAGAAGTTTCTTATGCACATGTTTTTGTAGAACATTCTAGTTGAGCACATGGTTTTTGTAGATCCTTCGGAATCAATTCATTTATGTATAGTTAGTTATCTATCTTCTTTCAATATAATCGATTTGCATTAACTAATAAACTATTGGTTATTCGACTTGCTGCCATAAACTCTAACATGGTTGACACAGTGACAGACACTAGGACTGCAGACAGTGCTGTAAGTGAAATAGAGAATAGACATCATCTGTAAATGAAAAAGAATGCATAAAAAAGTGATATATACAAAAGACTGACCTTCATTGATGAACAAATTTTAATGAATATAATTATGTATGATTTATGATAATTTATTTATGGAATCTAAAAAATATTCACGCCATTCAGGAAAAAAAAACAATGGAAACAAGAATAATAAAAAACATTTTCAATAAAAGTGAAAGAAGATGTAGGGATGTCAAAACCAAAAACCAAGGTTGGGAAGCTAACATAGGACCTAAAATTAAACAAACTACTTCAATATAACCCTACATAAGTACAGCTCTTTGTATTTTGTTTTATAGCGGTGTAAGTACTTATGTAGGGTTATATGGAAGTGGTTTATTTAATTTTGGGTCCTATCACGCCATTCAGAAAAAAAACAATAAAACCAGAATAATAAAAAACATTTTCAATAAAGGTGAAAGAAGATGTAGGGATGTCAAAAAGCAAGCAAACAAGGTTGGGAAGCTAACATATAGGACTCAAAATTAAACAAACCACTTCCATATAACCCTACATACGTGTAGTGTCCAAATCTGGGTATGGAGAGTGGACATAAAGTTTTCAAGGTTGTATATGCCGGGTGTTCTAATAAGGAAAACTCTTGGGCTATGAGGAGTGTACACAAAGTTTTCATATGCAGGGTGTTGTGTTAGTGGAAACTCTCTGTGTACTTGTAGTTTCCAAGTGATGCACAAGCATGAAATTTGCTACATCTATACAGAAAAAAAGTCACATTAATTTCCTATAATACATGTTTAAGATTTGGAAACATCACATGAAGTGAAAATTAATGTACAATTCCTAACTTTAGGAAATGTATTATACAAGTTGCCTGAAAATGGCTTTTTATTCAAATATTCTGATGTTATGAAATGCTATGAAATAATTATTAATTCTTGGTATATGTAGTCATTGGAAACTTGGGTATCCAGGATATATAGAGTAGCAGCATGGTGAACATGTTTAAGAAATTTCCTGAAATTGTGTTTGTGGATGGAATATACAATGTCAACAAATTAGGCATGCCTTTATACTGCCTCATGGTTGAGGATGGCTTTGGACATGGTTATAATTGCTTTTATGCTGCTACTGCTCAAGAAGATGGTGCCCATCTGCAACAAATTCTTCAATCTTTCAAAGAAGAAAACGATGCATGGAAGAAGGTTCGTGTCATCATAATTGACAAGGATTTTACGGAATATAAAGTTCTGAAAGAAGAATTCCCAAAGGTCGTAATTCTGTATTGTCAGTGGCATGTTGTGAAAGCTCTGTTGTGAAAACCAAGAAACAGCTCTATGATGCATCAAACGAAGCCTTTAAGAAGTACTTTGAAACTAACTGGAAAGAATGCCGTTCAATGTGGGTCACATTTGAAAGGGATAAGCATTCACATTATGGTAACACTACAAATAACAGGTTAGAGAGCCATAACCAGAAGCTAAAGGATTTAACAACCAGATCATCATCATTGTCTGAAATGTTTCAGAATTTACTGTTGTATTCTCACACTGCAGCTGCTGAGTATTCACAGTGTGCTTTCCAAGAAGAATTCACTGTTCGTTTGGGTGTGCATAACATTCCTGAAGCTTCTGAAATTTAAGACTACATGTACTCATTATGCAATTATTCAGCAAGTAAAATTGGCAAAAACAGTATCATATGAAATATCTGCTTCTGATCAAGAAACAACTGTAATAACATTTGAAAAGAAAACGCATGATGTATCACAAGAAAATGGTAGCTGTTCATGTGCATTTAGTAGAACACTTCTCATGCCGTGTAGACATAATTTTTTTGCCCGAATTCAAAATGGACTTGAGGTAATTGATTGTAGTCTTGTTGCTGAAAGGTGGCTCAAGTCTTACCAAGTGCATGTCGGGGAATGTGAAAATGTGATGACAAAGTCTGATGTTCAGCCAAGTGAGGTGACGATGTCCTGCATAAAAGCAATTCCGTCACTTTCTAGTACTCTATCTAAAAATCAAAAACATCGCAAGATACTTTCACTATCTCAAAAGCTACCAGTTCTTGCATCCAACTGTGGAATGCCTGATTTTAGGCAGAAATATTCTGACGTTGAAAATTTGATCAGTTTCTAGGAGAATAATGTATCTTTTGTCATAACTCCAACTTCAGACACATCTTGCCACATGTTTAAACATTTAATTCATACTTTATGTGCATAATTATTATTACTTTTTTATAATACACAATTATTTTGTTATAGGATGTATCAGCTGCTGATAAAATTCAGAAAAATTCTATTGATCATAAATTTCATGATAAAGCTTTGGACGATCTTTCAGAACCAAATTAAATCTGAGTGATGCTGAGAACAACCTCACAGAGCTGAGTCAAAGAGAAACATATGACCAGAGTGAAGCAGGTAACATTCAAGACAAAACCAAAATCCACTTCATAGATTATAATTTTGAAAGCCAAAATGAACTATCATTTGAAAATACAAACCCTTTAAACAAACATAGCGTACAACCAAAACTGGTACCTCACTCCCATAAGAAAGAAGTGAAGCCAATTGACAGTGCAGATAGAATAAAGGTAACTGTAGATGCATATGTGCTTTATTTATAATTACATAATACATTTTTTTACTTGTTTTCTTCATTTCGATGTCTAGCACAACACAATCACTCACTGTCCTCCAAGGAAAAATTAATACACCCTCGTACATCAAGCCGAAAGGAAGACATAAACACACTGGTACACTCTGGCCGTCCAAGCAGCAGCAGCAAGGTGTAAAGAGATTGAGAAATTCAAATAAGAAAGAGAATAACTCACAACCCTCAAAAAAATTAAAACGTGAGGAAGGTTTTGATGAAAAAGAGAATTTACAGCCAATAAAGCATGTGGAAGGTTCAGGAGACAAAGAGAATCCAAAAGCTACAAGGAACTCAAAGTATGGTAAGTCTAAGTCAATTAGGAAAAATGAGAGAAACTTGAGTACATATAAAATTGGAACTCCTGCGTATAAATCAAGAGTGCTTAGGGAAAGAGAACGAGAGTTAAGGTCAACTGGAAAGAAGGGTGTCAACGTGTATGACAGTGCCAGAACTGGAGACCTTTCAGAGAACACGTTGGATTCCATTGCTGCTATATTAAACTGCCAAAAGAGAAATGTCTACTTGCTATTTCCTGAGGTACAGCAGCAAACAGACAGTTGCAGCTGTGGTGTATTTGCTTTGGCTTATGCTTACAAATTGGCTGAGGGAAAAAACCCTTGTAAAGCCCTCTATCCTTGTGGAACTCAATTACACTCACACCTATACAAGTGCTTTCAAGAAAAGAAAATCTCTTCCTTTCAAAATGACAGAAATCTGTACATTCCATGTGGCCAGGGCCTTCCTTAAAGAAAATATTGAAAGTTTACTGCGTGTGTAGACTTCTGATAATGGTGATGATAATATGATATTTTGCAATGTGTGCAAGGAGTGGTTTTATTACACATGTGTCAATATATCAAAAGTTCCTCCTGGTCCGTATACTTGTTGTGGCTGCAGTTTCTGAACCTGAATCTTACTATCTAAGGGTGTAGATAATGTGGGGGCTAGCGGGACTTTTAGCCCCCCCAGATTTTCAGTGTGTTAATATGTACAAAGCTTTAAACATTTTGAAAAAAAAGTAGTTACAAAACAACACAACATATGGTCACGTCATGTGTGACTCATTATTGATCATATTGTCCAAATATATGAATACGACTACTTTTACACTGAATGAATTCAATTTGCAGCAAAGGAAGTGAGTCAGTTCTTGACTTATGAACATGCAGAGTCATACATGAGTTGAGACGAACTTGATCAGTAGTTGTACATACCAAGTTTTTATTCTACGTAATTCATTGCTGAAGCTGGAACTCTGTCTACATTTGAGTCACTCAGCTGATCTTGGTTCTTGCTGCTTGAAGCTATGGCAAGGGACTGCAGACCAGCCTCCTATACACAAGCAAATGATTACTGAATCAGCCCTAAATATTTCATATTTTTCAGCAGTCACAATGTCACTTAAATTATTACAGAGGGAGGGGCTATGAACCCTTCATTGCTTTCTTGTATACCAGGAAGTTGGTGCAACTATCTCTTGCTTTTGGGTTACTTTTAGAGCTTCATTTAACATATCTGGTTGTTCTTTCATTAGGGTTAGTTGAATTGTAGCAGACTGTATCCCTTGTATGAATGAGTTTTAAGCCAGCTTAATTGTCTTGTTTGGTGTGTGTCTGTAATAAATACTGCCATTCAAACTCATTTTCAAGTGGTGCATAATGCTGCTTGAGTACTTCAATTACTACACCATAGTCTATCAATTCCGACAGCCCATTGAAGTAAGCAAAATGGTTCGTCTTCTATAAAAGCTCCGTTACATAGGTTTCTCCTCCAGGAACCTCCAACTTCTCTGGTTTACTATATAGCTTGGAGGAAACATTGCACCATAGATCCCACTCTGACAACATTTATATCACCAGCAAATGTATAATAAATTGGTTTTTACTGTGTAATAAGGTTTCCTAGTGATCGAAGTGAGTAAACATTTGCTAATGAAGATATTGCAGCTGTGATGATAAAGATGATGCTACTTTCCAACATCTCCACAATTTATGTGATGTTTTGTGATGCTGTGTAGCTTCTTTGTGGAGTATGGAATACTTATTAACACAACATAGCAATATGATAATTGAGTTAGCCATGTTGTGATGGATGATCAAGAACTGGCACAAAGAGGAACCATATTCTGATGGAGAATCTATCCAACAGATGGAGTTTCTACAAATGGAGCCCTACTGATGGAGGACCTGGTGAACCAGATTCTGGCATTTCCATTACTCCAGCATTTTTTTTAATAACAGTACTTAAACATTGATAACTTCTAATACATGATCCATGCACTCAGACAGTCATGTGAATTGTTTTGTAGGCTAGACTGTTGTGCAATGCTCCAACAAAACTATGTAACCCTGAATATAATTATTATGCTGTACTATGTATTAATTCAACATAATAACTGGAAGAAATTTATAATTCAAATTATTGCTATCGTGATGTTAAGCACATGCCCCAAGTGTACATAAAGTATGATTGGAACACAAGAATTATTACATGCTGTATTAAATTCATTAATTCGTGAGTATATCAAAAATAACAGTTTAAATTGAATAATAATCGTATTTAATTTTAAGTAGTAATTATTTTAAGTAAACTCTGTTCAGCTTTACTTTTTTGGTATAGAAGAATTAATAACTGCAATGAAAGTTCATTACATAATCAAAGATTTAAGCACGCCAGAATGAGATATACATGGTCTGCTAACATAAACACGAATACAATAGCTAAACAAAGGAAGTACTACAAAAATATCTTGTTACATTTACATCCTTGTATGTAGAGTACGTTCATTAAACTATTAAACTCTGTTTGGTGACTTTCCAGCGGTTTGTTTGGCTTTATGTTACATACATATTACACTACAAGGTCAATTTATATACCATGTGACTAACATTATTACCCTCGCCGCGTAGCGTAGGCGGAAGGGTACGGTAATCGTTTTGTCTGTGTGTCTGTGTGTGTGTGTGTGTGTGTGTGTGTGTGTGTGTGTGTGTGTGTGTGTGTGTTAGCAATTTTTCTGGAAAAATAAAAACATTGACATTTCAAAAGAGGTACTGGTAGACTTCAAATTATACAAGGAAAAAAAAAACGTAGGAATTCTTCTTAAACCTTTCGGTTATAAAGTTATCACAATGTTCATAACTCACGATTACTGTTTCCAGACTTGAGAAGACTCGTGGAGGCATCTGGACACATCAAAACATAACTACTCCTGTATCATGACTATCGCTAGCAAAGCACTACATAAAAGCAAACAAAATTTGGGTAGTGGTTGCTACAACATCGAGTACTGGCTCCAAGCGTTCTCCATTACTTTCAAACTCCGCCTATTTCAATTTCAAGTGATGTGCTGTGCACGTTACTCGAACGTCAGCAGTTTTGAGGACCTGTCTATGCTGTCTTTGTGGAATATTTCACAAGACGAATTGAGGATCTTTCTTTCTTCTTTCAGATAATACAGAGACTAAAATGTAAGACTTATAGTATAGACAAGGAAGAGACTAGTATAATCATACTAAGTAATAAGTAGTGACATGTTAGTTTATATAATTTATATATATATATATATTATATATATATATCTATATCTATTATAATATTATTATAAAAACTAACATGCCAGTACGGTTTTATAACTTAATATGTTTTATACACAAACTAAACAATCTGAAGTAAACATTCTCATTATTATATGACCATACAAACGAGCAATGATAATTATAATCTTTTGGCATATTATATTTCGAAATTATAGTTTGTATTACCTTGCCACGTAGGCGAGGGTCCCGTCCCGACGGTATTCATAATTAATTAGCTGTGCGGATGTCACTATGACTTCTGTGGCTTGTTTTGTGGATGTTTTTCAGGTCATGAATTTTTATTATTAAGAAAATTGATTTTCATGCGCATTCATTGACTAGACCCTCTCATTGTATATAAAAGAAAATGTATACATACATATTGTATGCTATCGTCAATAGAGTCATTAACCTGAAATCCTTTTTCTCATTTCCTGGCTATGTGCTGTTCTGTTGTGATAATTATAATGTTGATAATCAATAATCGGATTGGTAATCTGTATCTGTCATTATCAGCCACAATTTTCAGTATCAGTATCAGATAGTTTTGAGTAACATTTATAACCGAATTTACAATAAGAGTACTTAGTCATCTAATAATTTTACAATGAAAACAATGAATCCCACACACACAGCAAAAACAAACGTGGTTAAAATAAACATTACAGTTGCAATTGCAAGGAATAGCATGAGTTTCAATTTAGATTGTCAATTGTCATAGAGGATGTTGTGGCTACATGCATGTATATTACTACGACATAATGTGCATCAAGTATTGAAAGATACTAGTCACATGCTACTAATAATTATTAAGTAATAACAGTTGGAAAGAGATTTTCTCTTGCTCTGGTAACAAGAAAGTATACACAAATGAACTGTATTAGATTCTGAATAAGGTAAGTTATTTGGAATATTAACCTCAGAAGTTACAGAGCATGCATTATTATTATCTATGCCCAGAACTATAGTTTCTCATTTCTGAGGTGATGGTAGCTCTAGAAAATCACTGGCCAGGGTTTTTACTCTGTAAAAGCTCCACATAATGATTGTTTCATGTTTCTAACTTGTTTTTAAATGCCAGCCAACAAGATTAGATAAATAAATCATGGTACAGATACTGGAGAAATATCACTCGTTGGATACATTTATTGCCTGTCATACATCATTTAGACTCATAGTCATGAAAATACTTTGTATTCAACTCGTGATATTTCCCAGTATCTGCATGATAATATATAATTATTGTCCTTATAATTTCCTTTATAGCTTTTTTGATACCTATGCATAAGTATTGAAAAAAATGCTAATTTTTATTCAAAGAATCACATACTTCAAGGTAGATGTAATATTGGACTGGTATCAGTTATCAGTAGTTGATATCTGAAGTGAATATCGGAATTTTGGTAAAATCAATATTGGTGTATCATTAAGACTGGTTTCACATAATGATACAAAGCTTTGCATTGCATTAGTTGCGCTATGAAAAAATTCTGAAAACTGATTAGTGAAACACCACGTAGCTGAAACAGAGATAGAATCAGATCCAATCCTCACATTGCATTGCATCTGATGGTGTTGAAGGAATTAAAATACAATGCAGTGACGCGACACAAGACTTTGCATCATTATATATATGAACCAGGATAAATATGTATAATAAATAGACAAATAATGATACTTACAAGCATATTTACTTCTTTAAACATGTGCTCCATTAGGACCAGTCACTTGTGCTGCTTCTAATCCCTTAGCACCTTGTATTAACACTTTCTCCATCGCCTACACTTCGGTGATATTTATTTGGGTTGTATTTTTTTATGATGGAAGTCCCCTATGTGGTTCGGAGTGTGTTCCTAGCATCACCATGCACTTCAAATGCTTGTAATTGGTGTCAGGGATAAGCCCATGAAAATGGCTGAAAGAATTTGATAATTTTTTGGCCGTCTTTGACCTAAATAACAAGTATATACGGGGGGAATTAGAGTAACGTCGCGCATGTAGATTCTTTGCTACTGTACTAACCAATAAATTGGTTATTTTAACAATGGCAATGTATAATACAGTGTTAATATATAAGCAATTCAACATAATAATTCAAATTGAGAAAGTTTTGGAAATCAATAATTATTACATGATGTGGGATATATTTTCAAGGCGAGCACTTTATTAGTATAATAATATAATTATCCAATTAAATTCATCCATTCACCAGACTATCCAAATAAACAAATTAGAATCCCTTAATTTGGTATTAAATTATAAGTAGTTATACATTTTTTAACTACAGTCTTTTATATAACTGCAATGGAATTTCAATACAAAATTTACATGGTTGTATGTTGTTGTGGAATCATTAGCTATTTCTAAGCAACTGCTACCATAAGATGTATACTATATAACATATTCTACGTCTCAGGAATGTAACATGTTGTACTTCCACCTTTCTTGGTGAGAAAGTTGCTATTTACCTCCACAAATTGATGATAATTATAATTATTGTGAAAACTACTAAACTACTATTATAATGAGAGTAGTAAACTATAGTGTATTCATCCTTCATCATGTGTACAAGTGTATTAAATGACAGGTTGGGAATATGTATTTAGCCATTTTCAGGTCCAGGACCCTGTAAACACAAAAGAAAATTTGTACATACATATATATACATGTACGTCTTGTTTATTCATGGCTCCTGATATATATCTAATCCTATAATCAAAATATTCAAGTTTACTCTTATTGTGAGTCACATGGCATATAATGTGTAAAGACCCTGCTATCTATTTGTAAACTGTGCATAGAGTATAAAGTTTTCTATTTCAACAAGACATTTGACATTGAAGGAGAGTCATCATTGAAGAATCCCACCATATATACAATTATATATAACAGGAGCTTATGATTGCAATGATACTGTTATAATAGTTACTATTTAAGCTTGCTTGTGCCCTTAATTATTATAATTATTACTTCTGGTGATATTTTGATCATACATGAGTAGTGTAGTGTAAGTTGAATTTACTTCTCGTTTGTCACATATGTAAACAACGTTATTTACATGCAGTCTAGTTTATTATTACTACACATTATCTTGGCACAGCACCAGAAGGATAATTCATAAATAATTTTTATAATTATGTAGATAGACCAGGTACTAATACCTTAATAATAGTTATATAGAATATGGAATACTACTATTAATGTTACTTCATCCTGAGCACATACTTGATTGCACAGTCCCGCCATGACTTGGTTTATTACAATGATTGTACAGACAGTAAACACCAGGCATAAGAGATACAACAATATTCCTTTCTGAAGCCATATGCTGTAGACATATACTGTAAACATCTCAATGCAACTATACATTATTTCCAAAGATGGTGATGCATGCAATTTGCCTTATAATAGAGATAAACTACCAATTAGGGTATATATAATAGACATTGTGTGTATATGCTAATTGAGATAAAAGTAATTATGAAGCAAGTATGTCTATCAAGGATGAGGTGTGTCTTTTGAGGTTTTACTACATGTGGAATTAATCTGTTAACTGTACCGAAATTTCCACACCCATAACCATATAGTATAGACAGTTGGATTATTGAATAGGTAAATAGTGTGGGAAATTTTGTGGCTTAAGCTATGCATGTATGAATACCATAACTCAACTAAGGGTTACTTTTGCAGCAAGTTTCATATCCATTATTTGTATGGACACATTGATACCTATTACTGTGTGGATGATTAGAATTTTTTTGACAGTAAAAAAAATGTTTATTCCTAATCTGATTGGCTTATTAGCAGTATCAAGGGTGGAATTTGATTTTGTAATAAATCACACAATCATAGTATCCTGGACCGATAACCATGTACTGCCATTATTAGTTAGCTACTTAGATTATTCCACCTCTCTTGAAACCAGGCATTACTTTTCCATTTAAAATTTCAACATCATAACAGTACTGAAGTGAGACCCAGGCAAGTCTGATTGCTTGTAAATTGAGTTTGATCTGATTTTGCATTATGATGAGTATAAAAATAAAAGCTAATCTGTAGTGACCATGCAGCATGCACCATTGTTATCTATTTTCTCATAGTTGCTGATGTTGCATCAGCATTCTATTGGCTTAACCTGCCATTCAGTACCATCTTCACTCTTAGCATCTGTCACAAATATACCAGTTGTGTTTACTTGTGGATTCTTCTCACGCCATAGCGTACGATATTTTTTTGTCTGTTCTTTCCCTTCATTACGCTTATTGCGATTCCTGTTTCGCATAGTACTTGCTTTTCCACCAGTTGACATACTTTTTACTTCAACAATAAGGAAGTTGTCACAACCATCTGTGTAGATAAGATCACCAAACCCACCTTCAATGGACCACTCATAATCAAAAATGAGGGGATACGTTTCAGCAAATGGAATCCATTTTAAAGGTGGTTTCATAACTAATGTACGTATAAGATGAAACTCAGCAGATACATACCAATCATGATTTATAATGTAAGAACGTATTATCCTATCTCTTCTAAAACATTCTTCCTTGCTTGTATCAGCAGGCCACTTTTCTGTTTGACTTTTCGATAAACTAAAATCAATCCTTTCTTCCTCACTGATATCGGGTGATTCTGGTATGAAGTGTCGGACTGATTGAGATGTCCATTGTCTACGATGATTAGAACGAGATCGGCGTTCTGCTACAGAAAACAGAAGAACTTTCTTAATAAATAAAGCAATAATTTAAATTGTGGTATAACTATTATGGAACTATAACAATACAAAAACATTATAAATGTGTATACTTACAAGCATATTTACTTCCTTTAACATGTGCTCCATTAGGACCAGTCACTTGTGCTGCTTCCAATCCCTTAGCACCTTGTATTACAATAAATTCAACTCTTTCTCCATCACCCACACTTCTGAGATATTTCTTAGGGTTGTTTTTTATGATGGATGTTTGATGGACGAAAATATCTTCTCCATTGTCATCACTGAAACAAAAAAGTTGATAAATTCATTGAAGAGAGTACAAATGAGCTAAGCATTAAGAGAATTGATGAAATATAAATGGAACTAAGGTAGATAATACTCATAAACTACCTACTTAATTATCAAATGCAATTATATCTGCTGGCCTGGCACACTATGTCACAGTACAAGGAAGTTAATAAAATAAGTATCAATTATACTACATATGATCGGTCATTATAGAGTGTTACTCAGAGTAAACTATGGATTCATATGAAATCATTAATATGATAATGAGAAAACAATAATGGTTCTTATACAAGGATTACTGACATTGCATAATGTGATCCCATTGAGTCTATCTTTCTATATACATTCCATTTCTGAATGACATTGTTTTTTCTTTGACACTGTGTTTTTATTGTTTTTCCTTAATTGATACTAGTATAGAACTTTACATGTACATGAAATCTAAATTAGATTAGTCTACATGCAAATAATAAACTACTCTACACTATAGCAACAGATGTTGTTGGGTTTCATTGTCTTATAATTATGACATAATGTGTATTATTACTGAACTCACAAAAATTGATTATTATCTTCCATAAACAATAATAATAATCGATAATACACGCATTTATAAGATTGTGTGCATAAAAAATGAAGAGACAAATTAATTACTTACCGTCTGATGAATCCAAAACCTCTAATGACATTAAACCACTTAACAGTACCAGAAATGACTAGTGAAACATAAAATTATAATTATTCTGTTACTAAAATAATGACAACAATTGTATAACATGTAACAGTTACCAGTTTATTATATATTAAATAATACTGCTATACACAGTGCTCTACTAAATTAAGATATAACCTAAGATCATGGTTTTTATGAACATTATATCAAGGTCAAATAACCATATATAGCTTATTTTTATAGCATGATTATAATTATTGCATATGTGCATGTCACTTAATATTCATATCACCTATGCATTTATATAAACAGTTGATACAGCAGTATTTACAGCATTTTATTAATCTTATATCAATACCAACTGTTTACGTCTCTAGCGTATAGTAATTATATAAACATGTAGCGTCATACGGGTATGTAATGCTATACATATTAAAAAGCTACTGCACATTCACATTCAGTAGAGACTTTGATTTATGTTATTGCTACATAATAATCATACACACTTACTATCACGTAAATGTGTTTATACAAAAAGGAAACTCTTCATTCTAACTTAAAAAGCTGAAGGTCTGAACCACTTCTTTGGAAGCAATTGTGACATCACCAGTACTTGTAATTTAGGCCAGTGTGTGAGCACGGTGAAATAAACAAGCCCAGAAGTAAGGAAATAAAGAAGGATGGTTGGTTGTGAGGAGGAGGAGGAATACTACTTCAACTTTGTTCTGATTTTAACCTTAACGACAAGAGACCCACAGTATGGTTCATCAATCATGCCCACCAACCAATAATTTAAGGTACAAATTACGAGCACTAGTACTGGCACTCTAGTCTCTGCCTTCTTTTACTGTGTTAAAATTTGCAAAGTTGAAGAATCTCCACAATAAATATAGATTTAAAAGTTTACTAGAATATCCTTCAGTACGGTATTCTTTAGTTAGCTTTGCCCAGGTTATGTTAAGTGGATTTTGCCCAATACAAATGGCATAAATATGTACAAGGTATAATAGATTCAGTCACTATACATGGACATCACACCAAGCAATACCTGCATTAATGTGTATAATCTCAGCAACAGTGAAGCAACAGTCTGCATAACTATATACATTGTATATATATATATATATTGTCTCTACCGAATGTGAATTACCTTAAAAATATTAAAGAGGGAAATGTCTCACTTGTAGCTGTATAGTTCCTCTGCCGTGAATTGGCCATTTAGTTCTGCATACAATCTGATGACAAAGATGGAGGACAAACTGTTTGAGAGGGCGGGGGAAAAATCAAAGTTTGCCACATCTCCTGCATAATTATATAACAGTGTAATCACATTTTTAATTGGGATAACGTATTAACAAAATCTGATCATAATTAATATTACGACATACAGATTGCGGGAAATAGAACAAGTAGTGACAATACATGTTACCCACCATCTGTATAATGATATAGATCGTGCAGGTTTTTAATATCTTTAATATTATACAATCCTTCTGGGAAGCTTCTCCCGGTAACTAGTAGTGTGCTCAAATTACAGAGGAAAGATCCTCAGCCAGATTTTAGGTCTTTATGAATGAACAGGGCAGGCTGAGCAAACTCTTGGGGAGACTCCTACTGTTTGGAGTGACTAACATTTATTTCTCTATTGGAAATATATTATGTTTATATTGCTTGCATGATGCAGTCCTCTTGATTGATCGCACTAACGGAATTAGTTCTCCTGTCGCTCTCAGTTAGACTGAAACATTTTTCCCATAGGAAAGACCAATTCGGTCTTATACATGTAAAAACTAATGGTGGTGTAATCACACACTACACTCACGCATTAACTGATGATCCATGTGAAAACAGGTCAAATACTTCTAAAGAGAAAGAATTTTGTCTAAAAACAGAAACGAGTTGACGTATTAGTGAACATAATAACACTGTGTTCTCTGGTTGTTTCATTCCACAATTTAGTGCTTTTACAATAGCTGCAAGTTTCCAAAGAACAGCACCAGACCTAACATATATACGTCAACATATATGTATATATATATATCCTCCTTGTTTCGCAATGCTATACACAGAAAACTTGTTGTCCACCAATTATAACTGGACACAATTTATTGAAGCTTCTCTAGATATGATTAAATTTGTTTGGGATGCGATCAATCAAAAATATAATTATAAAGAATAATAAAAAACAATAGATGTATGGGATTCTGTCCTACTGATGAGTAATATAGAAATGTCTGGTTGCATTCATGTATTCTCAATTTGTTTTGTTTCTTTATTAATTAAATTGATTTACAATTTGAGAGCAACAAGCATATATAATATAATTATACAGTATAATTATAGTTTGATGTTAATTAGATAGCTATCAGTGGTTTGTTTCTGTTCAAAGGGCATAAGCACTGTTTGCATCTGCTTCACATATAAATTATATGCACGTTTTAGTGTTTGGTACATTTTTTTACAATGCAATAATACATGTGCATGTAGTTATACATGTACCTGTACAGTAGTTTAGTGTGTACATGTACATTGGTGTTAATTGTTAACACCAATGTGCATGTACACACTAAACTACATGCACACTAATCACCACATCTTTACTCTGTATTGTATAAGTATAACGTCCACGTTTTAAAAAGCACAGGCTTTTATTTAAAAAGAAGAACTTCTAAGAATTCCAAAGTCGTAGATACTAAAATCATGTTTCGTTAGCTGTAGGGAAGCAACAGGGCAAGTGTTTGAATTAGTCTCGCAAGCCAAACCCAACCCTAAAGCGGGGAAGGGTCTGGAATGCAATTATCGTGATGAATATTATTATTAAAACGCCAGATGGCAATTGCAATCAGCAAAAATATCCATGCAACATCCAAATGCAATTTCCAATCCTTTGCTCTTTAATTAAAACTCTCCACTTCATTTTTCATAAGTGAAAGTAAAAGGCTGACACAACTATGACAACACTTCCAATATTTTGTCTTAGCTGATCATATCAGTATAGTTGCGTAGTAAACACTTTTACCAAAGCTAGTCGGGAGTAAAATAAAAATACTTTTATGGCCTGTAGGGCCATCCCTATGATTGCTTTCCCATGGGTTCGATGTATGTTTATATATATATATATTCTCTGGAGCACATGATGAAAAAAGTAAGAGAGAAGGAGTGTGAAACTCCACGCGTTGAATGCCGTTAATTAGATAATTCTGTTGCATTCCCATGCTAGCGGTTATACTATTTTTAGACAAGTGATACAGCATGGCTTCAAAAAGAAAGAAAAGTAGACTTGCTACAAGATCTAAAAAGAGTTTCCCGCAGCGATGTAGTGACAGAATCAAACGATGGACTGCTAATGAAGTTCAATTACAATTCAGTCAATTGCGAAAGGATTTTGTTGAAAATCATACTAGCAATTTGACCTGCAAAGAATCATTGGAAAAGTGTTTACAGCTTTTGATGTTTGTAGTGATTACAAGGTACATCTTTATTATATTAAACTCGATCTCGGCAGTAATAGAAGTAGCTTCTAACAATCTATACTTCTCAGAATATTTAATAAAAGATTGAAGCTCGTCCAACAAAGCTTTTGACTTGGAATTTTTTAAGAGTTTCTTTTTTTTTTTTTTTTTTTTTTTTTTTTTTTTTTTTTCTATGAAAATTTTAATGCAGAAGACAATGCATAAGGGTTGGACAGATAGCACAATCGGCTAATAAGAAGACCTCCCCAAATACAAAAATATAAAATAATGGAATGAAATATAGACAGTAAAATAAACAACGACAAACTAAAGCATCCAAGGTATACAATATGTGTACATACAAACAAGAAATTAAAAATGATATCTACTAAAGTGGTCAAAGGACCTTATTTAGCATAGATTTAAAAGCTTGAGGAGTTTTACAGTCAACCAGTTTTTGGGGTAAACAGTTCCAATGTGGAATTACACTAATAAAAAAAGAATATTTGTGTGAGTTAGTTTTGGCTTGGGGAATAAGAATGATCTGGTTGTGGGAATTACGGGGGGAAGGAGACGGGTGGGGTGTGAAAAGGTTAGGAGGAATACATGAGTAGCCATTGATGATATTGAAACAGTTTTTTAATCTTTGTTTAGACCTTCTTACTTTGAGTGATTGAAGTTTCAGATTGGCTTGAAGAGTGATCGTGTCGGAATTCCAATTTTTGGTAATAACCTTAGTGGCGAATCTCTGAGTTTTTTCTAATTCTTCAATTAGTATGGTTTGGTGAGGATCCCACACAGATGCGCAGTACTCTAGTTTCGGTACAATTGTGCTCTTATAGATTGCAAGTCTGGCTTGAGGGGTGGCCTGATTTAGTGATCTGTGAAGGAGACCAATCTGTCGTTTAGCTGTTTTGGTAGTGTCTTTGATATGCTGGGACCAGGACAGGGTGGATGTTACTGTAACACCAAGATATCTGAAGGAACTGACTAAGGGTATAGAGTGGTTTCCCAATTTCAGGTTGAGTGGGGTTGGTGTAGGTGAGCGGGTTATAGGCATGACCTTAGTCTTCGAGGAATTTAAAGAGAGACCATTGTTCTTAGTCCAGTCAGCAATCAGATTGATGTCTCTCTGGAGGAGTTCAACATCTGCAGCAGAATTGGTCGGGCCGTAGAGGACAACATCATCGGCATAGAGCATAAGTTTAGAGCCTGGAGAAAAGGGTAGTTGTGTAATGGAGTCCATAAAACAGATAAAAAGCAATGGTCCAAGTATAGAACCTTGGGGTACACCCGAGGTGACATTGGTGAGGGAAGAAGAGGTATCATCAAGCACAACTCTTTGCTGTCTGTCAGTGAGGTAGTTTGAAATCCAGGCCAGAAGTGGTCCTGATATTCCAATGTTGGAAAGTGACTTCAAAATAAGATGGTGGGGAACAGAGTCAAAAGCTTTCTTAACGTCGAAGAAAACAGCAGTGACCTGATGATTTGAAGAGAGTAGGCTGTGCCAGTTGTTAGTGATGGACAGCAGAGCCTCCTGTGTGGAAAATCCAGATCTAAAGCCAAATTGTTGGTTATACAAAATGTTGTTTGTGGACAAATAGCTGTTTATTCGGTTATGAATGATGCGCTCCAGTATCTTAGAGACAAGGGAGAGCAGAGAGATGGGACAATAATTTGAGGCTGTAAATTTGTCACCAGACTTGTGAATAGGAGTAATGTTAGAGATCTTCCATGCTGTTGGAACTTTTCCTTTTTGAAGGGAAAGATTGAAGAGGGTTGCCAGATGGGGGGCGATGGTGGCAGCAGTGTTTCTCAACATTGTACTTGAGATTCCATCTGGGCCTGAGGAAGTCCTTGCTTTGTAGGTTGATAGGAGTTTGAACACCTCGTCTACAGAGCAGGGAATTTGAGACAGGGAGACAGGGGGTTTGATAGAGAGACTGGGGGTAGTGGATTGATCAGCAGAGGGTTTAAGACGAAAACATGAAGAGAAAAATTTATTTAGTAGGTTAGCTTTTTCAACAGAGTTTGTGGCTGTGAGTGTCTCATGAGTAAGATTATCCGGAATTCGTTCACGCTTTGAAAACAGTTTGTAATAATCTGACCAGAAGTCTCTTGGGGATTGAACATTCATGGAGAGCTTGGTGAAAAAATGTTGTTTTGATTTCCTAAGGGCAGAGGTGGTCTTGTTACGAGCTTTGTTGTACTTCAACCATGCACAGTGTGAGTTCAGTCGCTTGGCTTGTTTGAAGAGGCGCTGTTTCTTTCTGATCAAGATAAGAAGATCCTTCGAGATATAGGGCAATTGTTTGTGGGAGGAAATGGTTTTCTTAGGGATAAAGCTGGACATGGTTGTCATGTAGAGATCATACCATTGGGACCAGAAATTATCCACATCATCGTCCGGGAACATTGAAGAAGGGATACGTTGGAGTGAGTCATTCACAGAGTCAAAGTCTGCTTTTTTGTAAAGCCAGACTTGACGGCGGGTGGTCTTGAGCTTGGGTGTAAGAGAGACAGACACACAGTTGTGGTCAGAGCCTCCAATAGGTGGAAGGATGTTGCATGAAGAGAAATTTAGTTTCTCTGATAGGTAGACATGATCAATAACAGTAGGAGTGGATGTGATTGTGCATCTGGTGGGTTCAGAAACAATTTGCCGCAGTTAATGCAAAACGGAACGGTCTTCATTATCGACGCCATAAACAGTTTCACGTGGTGTCTAACATTAGTATATCCGCAAACGTGGGAAGCAACAGAAATATCTGCATTCAACGCGTGGGAGTTTCACGCTCCTTCTCTTACACGAGTATGCGTTGTATACGTAGTTAAGGAAGTTGCGGCATTCCCGTACTCGATCAATTAATGGGCGTGGCGCGTAATAGAACGTACGCTCGAACTCGACAGAAAGAAAGCTGCTTGAAGCTTACATAGAATTAGATACTGGAACTACTACCTAACTATTTTACCTGAAATATATTCCTAAAGTTCTACAAGATTCTTTAAAAGGTAAAGAGAGTAGATAATCAAAATAATAACTATAATAGGCTGTTGTGTTTCAGGCATGATAAAGTCAGTCATGATTACTGAATGCTGGACACCATAAAGCAATCGGGATACTTTTTTTCTCTATATACACTTGTTACTACCAACAAATTCTACTTTTGTTTTGTCTCGAATCTCACACATCTCCTTGCTGCTTCTATCATTGACACCGTGTTAATTTTGCGTACTGCTGTTTTGACGTGTCATGACATTCTGCTATTTGATTGCGGCGCAATGTGCAAAGTGCCAGGAACAAGCTGATGTAAATGCTGTGTCCAGACGCTTCCCCACTTTAGGCTTGGGTCTGGCTTGTGGGACTATGTTTGAATGTCTGCCAATTCTTCCCACTTTCATGTAAAATTTATTTATGGGTCACCGGAAATTAGCTGGCCTCATGCTTCGCTATTGGCTGACCACAGCAATAAAAATATTGCTGGGTATAATTTTCCAACTGTCGTTTACTATAAATAACGAATTACAAAATCAAAAGGACAAAAAATGTTGCAATACTCTTTGTCATTTCATCAAGATGTGACCTTCGTGATCCTACTAGGCACATAATACACCAAGAAGTGTTTATGAAACAATCATCAGTTGAAAGAAGGCAATCTTCATGTGTTTGTATAATTTGCATTGACAGTGTAGCCAGTTACAATAACAATGTGATCTTACTACTAGAGAAGGACTCGCTCAGCACTTCCACATGATAGAACTGCAACATAACTGAGCGAGTATATATAGTATTGAGATAAAGATCATTAGCTACAATAAAAAAAGTGTGCTACAAATAAAACCTGAACAGCATATAATTCTATGCTACATTAAAAATTGGATCACACCTTCACCTCTGATATAATTAGAAGTAATAGCCACACACATTCACGAAATACTGAGTCAAATAGTCTTCTAATACAACTATAGAAGTCAACTTTGCTGATTTTTATAGCCACAGATGCATTGATGCACGATTAGACTTTTGTTGATGGTGAGGTCGCAATCTAATTGATCTACTAGCAGTGATAGCCAGGTTTCATAGTATATTTTAAGACTGCCTTGCATGTTTTTTATAATTATTACTATAAGCATTTAAATTTAGTGGCTGGGTGTTTGGGTCCAGCAGGAAGTTTATACAATCAAGCTACTTACTGTACAGACAGTGTCAATGAGAGTGTTAGCAAATTTTGGACAGTATAAAGTCTACCTGTGCATTATAATGTTATAAACATGCTATAAAACTGGTAAGTTATTTTACAGTGAAAGTCTTAACTATAGTTTTGAAAAATTAATTTTTTATATGAACTATTAAAACTGCGTACAATGGAACATAATCTTGATATTGTTTCAGTGGATCCCCCTGGTCCTCAACAACTGATGCATTCAAAGCCTCAGGGAGCAGACAGATCCTCATCATTGTGGTTCAGAGGAGTGCCATGGCATCTTGCAGATGGTTCATGGGAGCAATGTGGATGTCATGATGGGTTATTTTCATTAATTTTGTTTATAATATTTTTCAAGCCTAATAGCCAAAATTATGTCTGCGCATGTACATCTATGTATCTATGTATGCATGCATAATTATGTATAATGTGTTAGTGAATAATATGTGTTTTTTTTATTATACTTGTACATGAATTATGAACTCATGTATTCAACTGGCAAGGAGGGAGAGATTGCAAACGATTATTGATATCATATATAGGTAAGAAAATATTGATATCATAATTATATAGGTAAGAAAATATTTTAACATGAGGGTGAGTGTTATAGAGTGAATCAATTTTCCACATGATTTAATGGAGAAGGTACTTTATAGTGAGTGATAATCTGTTTACATTTAGGAAAGGGGTGGATGGTACATACCCTCCATTTTTCCAATGGATTCCTAATGGGGTATATTAGCATCTCCTCCACAACAGTGGGAATGTTTGAGTTTATATATAGTAAACCACAATCCATGTTATTTGTGTATAATTATATTGATGATAATTTGTATATATATCTTACAGAGGAATGCAAAGAAAAGGAAAACAGCCCTTGAGATTTTGTTGGTTAAACTTTCACTATACTCAGTAACTATAATTACACTTTATCATGGTTTATTTTAGATAAGGAAATATTTAACAAAATGCTTGATGGCAAGAGAGCAACACAATTTAGGTAGGCATTCTCATTCATGTTTCTGTTTCCTTAGAAATTTCCCTTGATGTACATCAGGAACCTTATTTTTGGTAACATTATACACTTGCATTATCATAATCCATATGTAAATGTGTATAATTTTGATAATTTATCACTAATAATCATTAATTATTAATCTTTAATGCCCAATGTTCCTTTTTGACCACAAAAATTCCACCTTCCTTTGTTGATACCAAAAAGCAACAAAGAGAATACAATGAATAATTTCCTTTCAAGCTTTTCCCATTCTGAACTTGTATTTTGTACAAGACAGTGTATTTAAGATAGTGCATAAATCAAACCTAACAAGCAATCCAATCGATGCTAAGTGTTGGCATTGGCACTGATTAATGGACTTTCAAACACTCACTGCTTTCATGAATCTAACAAAGCATGACTAGGTAGCTAAAAATTTGTACTGTCTAAAATGAGGAAGTTATAAAAGTTGGCAAAGATATGGGGGTTGCTTTTGGGACTGCTAAACTTTAAAGTGCACACCTTACTATCTTTCTACTGATAGTGAACCATATAAATTTTACATCTATGCCCTTTTTAAAAATTCTTATTTCCAGTATACTCAGAATCTTACAGAACTATTGAAATTGCATCACCCACATAAAATTACTGTAAACAAACACACCTAGTTCATGATCAATTATAAGCCTTAAAGGTTAATGAAACGATATTGCAGTTTTAGAGTTCTATAGCCTTTCTTCCTCGATCCATCCCTTCTATACTCTTCTGGTCAATACCCTTCCAAATCTCTCTTGAGGGAAAAAATAATTAATTCCTTATGTATAATTATTTTTGCATAAAATTAATATAATATTATAGTCTTTACAATTTTACAAAATGTGATATTCAGAAACAAACATTTCAAATATATATACACACTTCAATATTTATGTTATAGTTATTTCACCATTAAACTTAATTAAGTAGTAAAACATTTTAAACTACATGTGTTCCATTGTATTAATGTCATTTAGTACCTTTCCTATCGCGGGACGAGACTGTAGATCATGAATCGTACAATGTTCTATCAATGATTTCATGAAGGGCCATTGGATACGTTGCACACACTTCACTCTCTCCAGGTTTTCAGATGGAAGACAACCTGTAACCATTTCTAAGCAGAGAACACCAAAGCTAAATACATCTATAGCTGGAGAATGAAGATTTGGAGAATGAGATTCTGGAGCAGCATAAGTAGGACAACCAGGATACGCTTCTATAGGACGTATTTTATGGTGTAAATTGGCGGATCCAAAATCGGACAATGTACCTTTCCATAGTCCGTTACTTGCTGGTTCTAAAAGGACATTGGAACTAGTAACATCTCGATGAATGATTGGGTGTGGTTTAAATAGGTGGAGATAGTTGAGTGCTGCTGACACATTACTACTAATAGTGAGTATCTGACATTGTTTCAGTGGGCCCTTTTTCAGTTCTTTATGAAGGCTAGTAGGCATCAGTTCAGTTACAATATAAATTGGATTACCAACTCTAGTGGCTCCAATAAATTGAATCAGATTAGGATGACGTACATTAGAGGCAATCTTCATTTCTCTGGAAAAGAGATCACAATTGTGTTCAGAGATAATAGCCTCATGAAGGCATTTCACAGCTACTTTGGTACCTCTGAACACACCAATCTTAACTTCACCCCATCCTCCTTTTCCTAGAATCTCCGGTGTCAGTGTTACCTCATTCCTACGAATTACCCAGTGAGGATTCTCAATCAGAGATTGTAAGCGATGCATCTCATCTTGATGTGTTTCATGAAGATGCTGTGGATGGATGTAATGGTTTATTGTGTGAAAGTATAATTGCGTATGTGAATGAAAAAGTGATCAATGTGTAAACATAACAGATTGAATATTATTGTATAGAAATCCGTTGGAAATGAACCACCCTTATACCTAATATTCAAAAAATAATCCAATAACTATCATCTTTAATGTTTAGTTTCACACAGTATTATATAAAGAATTGGTCACAATTGGTCACTGCCAATCTACTAAACGCTTGTCAAGCAAATTGCTGTATAACAGACTCAGAATATGACCATTATTAAATGGTAGTAATTGTGTATTAAGTTACTTATGGGAATGATAATGCATCATAAGGCAAACATTTTCAATATAAATAATATATATGTATATATATATATATGTATCAATACTTCTGTATGCTGCTGAAACTCCTGTTGTGTTATCTGTAGTCTTGAGTCAGATTCTTGTAGCTGGAATTGTGTTTCCTGTAGTCTAGTGTGAGACTGTTGTAGCTGGGCTTGAGTCTCATGTAGTCTTGTGTTAGACTGTTGTAGCTGGGTTTGAGTCTCACGGAGTCTAGAGTTAGACTGTTGTAGCTGGGTTTGCGTTTCCAGTAGTTGGGTTTGAGTCTCACGTAGTCTAGTGTTAGACTGTTGTAGCTGAGTTTGAGTCTCATGTAGTCTAGTGTTAGATTGCTGTAGCTGGTTTGCATCTCCACTAGTTGGGATTGTGTCTCCTGAAGTTGAGATTGTGTCTCCTGTAGTCTTTGAGAATGTGTCTCCACTTGTGAACATCCATTTAACTTTCTAGAACTAGAGAGCTGGAAACTAATACTCCTGTTTTTCGAGCTAGGCAAGTTCCACACATCGCTCACACTCCAAACATGGTTGGTATACACTAAAGAAAAACAAATGTGCAAGAACAATATATTGAGATGAAGCAGTACTTAAATAAGTAGCGAGCACATTGGAAAGTATAAACTTCGAAGCGATGATATAATTATTTTTTTGTGAAAACGTTAGCATACTGTAAATTCGTGTTTTCAAATATATTCACCTATCAGAAAACGTGTGAAGGCTATGCACTGATGTTACTATAAACAATAAATAATTATACCATGCAAATATTCTGTAAGTGGTTGAATAGTTGCATCAAAAAATTTCTTTGCACATTTTATGAGACAGACTGCCAGTTAATTACAGTCCTTAGGCTGCACTACTATTTTAAATACTAATTAACCTTTAGAGGACTGAGCATGTTTTCACATTCCTAACACAGGCGCCTCTCCTGCAGATATCTTGGCCACTGTATCCCAAACTTCGTTTCTTTTCTGACATGGCATAGTACTTCTAGCAACTTACCAGGTCCCAAAAGTTCCCAAGCGCTTCGTAGGACTAATTCAAATGCAGTGTTCTCCCTCGTATGACAGCAACTGGTGCAAACAAAACGGCCCCACAGCATGTTGGCAACAGCTACACCCGCGATATTGGGTTTTACAGCAATAAAAATGTCTCAGCAACCTCGAGATTGTGTGGGCAGAGACACTGAGACCCCAAATTATGTAGGCAGTGAGGGGCTCGGCCCATCAAACCCCAATCAACAAAAGGACACTCCCTTTAATATTCTCCCCATAATCTATACTAATGCCAAAATTGGCTGAATAGACATTATCGTTTGTAGCCATTTTGATTGGAATAAAACAAAACTAATTACAAACATTTGGAGTGCTTCATAATGCTAGCAACACACTCCCAGAGGTCAAATATCAGATATGAAATATCAGTCCTCTAAGAGTTTAAAAATGATAATGATCGTTAATAATGATACATTACATCATATTAATTGGAGAGCTGGTAACAATAATGAACTGACCCACCAACAGGTAGTATCTCAAAATAGCAGATAAACATTAAAGAAATCAAATATAGTTTTTTCCATATGACAAAAATACCCAATGCATTTTTCTGCAATAACCATGCAGTAGTTGCTTTTGGGTTAGTCCACTATTGCTCTGAATTCTAAGCCATCCAATGATTTTATTAAATTATTATACCTAGTTCCACAATCATAGTGATATCACATCCACTGACGGCAATGCTAGTACTTTCAGATCAAACTTCTCGGAATCCTCCAGTCACTACAATCCAAGTACATTTGTTTGATATTTGGTATGCTGTCATGGAGTGTTTAAATCTCTTAGTGACTGATTCTGGAGGATTTATCTGAAAAGATGAAACAATTATTATGATTAATTACATGCTAGTAAACTGGATGCTTTGAAACGTGCCCTGTGCAATGACACAACAGCTTCATCATCATTGTTAGCGATAATGACACTCTTAATGTTTGAAAAATTGGCAGTGCATATGCTCATTTATCTACGAACAATCAGTTATGCTATATACCAAATACTGAATGTTGTAGTTTTCTAGTTTACAAAGACATATGATTTGTGTGTGGTTGAGAAACATGTAAAAAGAGAAATCCCTTTCTTAACATTCATACTCCTATATATTATGTATATGTATATATAAATTATATATATTATTATTATGAGTATTTTTTTGTATGAATTTGATGATGTAGTTCAAAAATTAGGGTTGCGTTAAGCTACCTGCCAATAATTTTAGTAAATGTTATCTGGGCTAGAATTACTTCATTGTAAAGCCATCCATATTTCTACAGACTGAAGCAATATTTTCTGTATTGTCGGGTAGCAATGTTCTGGTGGTCCTACCGACTAGCTTTGGCAAATCTATGATTTACCAAGCATTGCCTTGGTTATCTGTGTATCTTGGACAGAGAAGGTTTTCCATAGTCCTTGTATTATCTCCGCTTGTTGCCATAATGAATTGCTGAAAGGGATCAATGCAGCCTTCATTAGTGAAGAGCAGCAAGACCAGCAAGTGATTAGTACAATTCGTGCTGGTTACATACCACTAGTTTAGGGTAATCCAGAGGCTATGTTGTCAGCTAGCTGGAGGAGTATACTTGACAATGCTTGTTTCTAAAATTTGGACTGTTGCTGTACCTATTGATGAGGCCCATTTGCCTGAATTTACATACCTGTATCAGTTTACACTTATTATAATTACATCATTTTATTTTCATGACATGATCGCATATGAATTATTGTCCATGAAATTGTGGACAAGAACATGACCTTGATACCAGAGGCCCTTCCCGCTTAACTGCATGCCATTTTGCGTGTAGGATAGGGTGTGGTCTCCAGGCTATGGTCTGTAGGGCTTGACAGGCTTACGCAGAAACTGGAACCAATAGATATTCCTAAAGTCCTACAAGGTCCTTTAAAAGGTAAAGAGACTAGATAATCATAGGCTGTTGTGTTTCAGGTATGACAAAGTCAGCCATGATTACTGAATGCTGGACAGTGCAGTCATAGAGTTACTATATATATCTTGTTATTTTTTAAATTGTTCATACATTTTACATACATAATCAGAGAGCATAGTGGCATTCTTTATTTGGGAACAGTCCGGAATTACTTTTTATTGATTTGGAGGATGTTTGGCATAGCAAAGAGGAAGAGCATCCTCAAATGTCTTTTCCAGCACTAGAATTGGAGTTTACAACTTTAATTATGCTTTAAAAAGCCTCTTAAAAGCATATCACAGCAATAATACTTTAGTTATTTCAAAAAATTTATACCATTGACAGCAATAATGCCAAATATATTAAAGAGTAAGTTAGTATTCTTACCTTTAGATGATGGAATGTTGTTTTTACAATGAATAAATTACTATAGAGGAAGCTGACACACACCTTTGAATACAGACTAATCATAGTTTACATATCAGGACTTCTCCCACTATAAATGTACATAACAATTGATAACAGAACATGTGCAAAGAAGTCTAAAATACTTAACACCTACCACTTGTTGTAGTAGGGGATTTTTTTACCCCCACTTCCATTGTTTGCTTGTTTCAAAGTGTATTAAACATTATTATTTAAAGGAATTAAATTGCCTGTTATAGATCAGCTCCTTAACTGCTGAGGTGAAATGCTTCAAGCCTGTTCTAAAATTAGGTACTATCAGTTCTTATGAGGTGACAGATCTATAGGGTTTCTTTGGTTTCAGTGGAAACTCCCTTTCAAACCAGTTAAAACAATACATCAATATAATAAATCATGATAGCTAGCGCTAAGTTAGTAACTTACAGTAAGTTTGCACACCTTTGTCAGCTGTCTTGATATGACATCAGGCTACTTACCAGTTATGAATCTTTCCAGAAATAGATCTTCGTTTATTGACCACACCACTCGTAAAAATGAATGAACTAAAACTTGTGTGCTTTACATGCATTGAAACTCCCCATTTACATTTCTAGATTCGGCACTTGTAATTGCATAGTGGGAGAAGTACTAATGTGTAAACTGTGATTACTTTGAAATACTACTTTGAAAGCTATCAGACATCATACCCATCTGTCTCCACTATTAGCTAATTTACTTAATCATTGTGAACAAAATTCCAACAACAAAAGTTTAAATAATTTATTAACTTTCAATGTAGTGCAGCTGTTGGGGTACTTATAAAACCAGGAACGGAACGGAACCAAGAACGGAACGGAACAGAACTACAGTCATGGGTATCCCAGACCCTCCCACGAGTCAGTTACTCGTGTACTAGCCTATATATTACTATTAAACTTTACTACTTTACTGGTAACATGTTTTGTAGTTTATAATTACCTGTTGTCAAACTTTGTTAGTTGTGGTGGTGGTACGTAGATGACGGAAAACTTGTGCCATTAGACAATCATTTATAATAAATTTTAACTCATTTATCACTCGCAAATTATAATTATAGTAACCACACCCATCATTTCATTTTTTAATAACAACTGTATGTTTCACACTTCACTGATTGATAAATGAATAAGTCATCAATAAATGAAAAAAAAGCTGCTGCTTCACACTTTCAATTAATAGGTGAAATAAGTGAGGTATGTGATAAATGGTCAACAAAGTGAGGTATGTGATAAATGGTCAACAATGAATATACTCAGTTCTACCGATAGATAGTTATGTGAAATAGGAATAAGTCATCAATGAATGTACTTAAGGTTGTAGTCTTTTCCATGGGCGGATGCTACTCCAATCAGTTTCTAGTCTTGCAAGCTTCTTGCTGCATACAATCTGGTTCCATTCTGTATTTTTTGGAAGCCACACCCACCCGGATGTATAATTATTGGGCCTAAATGTTTTCACTGATAGTTTATTTTCAGAAACAAACCTAAACACGCCCCACGGGTGGTGGAGGGGGCGGTGGGTGGGAAACCATGGCGGGTAACTGTAGTTGCTCTCTGAGAAAGATCGGAGTTTGATAGTGCCTAGAAAGGTAGATTTTATGGTTTCAGTGAAAAGCTACAGAATTCAGCTTTCTTCAGCCTCTTGTAACTATAAAAGTAAAATGAATTTCCAGAAAACGGCTCTATTTGTTTTCTCTAAATGCATTGTACTTGGTGCATGCCATGATTGGTGGGCGTGGCTTTCTCCGTTTTGTACTTATTGCGATTACAAAAATGGACATTTTATATATGTTTTATCACTTCCAGGACCCTATAAAGGTGATTAGAAGATATGAAGGTTACCATTACACCAGGTTAGAGTCATATTATATAATATTCTATTTTGAAACTGATTGGAGTCGCATCCGCCCACTTCCTAGTACCACCTTAACTTGTGAAGAAAAAAACTATTGCTTCACACTTCCACTGGGGGTACTCCAAACTGCTCAAACAAATGAAACCTGTGAAGTGAAGTTAGAATCATGTCATCAGGCACATGGAGCATTGAAGGATGAAAACCTGGATGTTTCAAAAGGACACATTGCTTCATGAAGTGGTAATATGTGTTTTCCTCTTTCTTTGTTAATTTGAGTTCCTGAGATGTGGGATCTCGATAATATCTCCTCTCTTTAAAACGAAGAACTATGACTGAGTAGATCGATGTAGACAGCCATCACTGTGCACTGAAGATTCGTACCATGAGCAGTTATTTTAATAACTATTAAATAACTTTTAATAATTAATAATAGTGATAGTTCCATTCCGTTCCTGGTTCCGTTCCATTCCTGGTTTTATAAGTACCCCAGCTGTTGTGTGTAGAATTTGTTTTGTACTTCAGATTCGCAGTCTATGTTGGAATAATTCAATAATTTATACAGATTACATGTATGCATGTTTGCTAATTTATCACTCACAAGGAATGTTGCTAGATTCAACCACTATGTCAAAACTGATAAGTTGCTTAGAAGTGTTAAACTACTAATAGAAAAACGATTGAGATCAGGGACCCTAGTATTACAATGAAGGTACTTTGTCATGTATATGAAATCTGCTCAATATTTGAGCCCTCTGGCTACTAATATTAATTAACATACATGAGATATCAAATGTCTCATGTGATGTACATTACCTGATACCAAATTAAACTTGGTAAATCAATAATCCAACAGTCACTGATTGGTCACCATCACAATCCAATCCGCCAATTAAAATCAAATGAGATGTCACTTTTCCATTTGATGATTTAGTATTTATTATAGCACTGGCATGGAAACTTCTTTCCTTAGGCCACTTCACTGTAGTATCGGGTGATTTTACTACTTTACGAAAGTCCTATAGTATTAGTATTGCAAACAAAAGTTGATATAATTCATAATAAAAGGCGTTCTATATTACTACTAAGTGTGAGAGGTTCGTAATCTTTACACACAAATTATAATTATAATTATCAATATCAGGAGTCATAATAATATTAAAAGATTAGTATTCCATAACATTAATTACTCTTTTTTGCAGTGTAAGAATTTTGTATAGTTCTCTCGTCTCTATGCCATTTCCTTACAGTCACCAAAATAGCAACACCTGCACTCCAAAAATTTCATTTATGTATTAAACACAGTGGCGGAGCTGAACCCGGGCCTACACGGGCCTGGGAACGGGCATCAGCGAGCAGCGTTAATGATATTCATTTCTCTATAATAAATTCATTTCTGTATTAATTAAATTCATTAATCATTATCATTATTATCAAATAAAAAATTTACATATCACGTGTTGAAGTGCTGAAGTGATATCATGAGTAGACAGCTGTCCTTATTCAATTATATGGGTGCCAGAAATCCTAGAACTGATAATGGTTAGCATTAAACTGTACATTTTGTTTACAAACAGGTTATAGTGGTGCATGATTGTTACAGATAAGAGCAATCAGTCATCTCAAGTTCATAATATATACTGAGTTATCACTGGTTAATTAATTTGTATTAGTGCCATAGTCAAGACTCAGGCTGCACTGACTTACCTTATTACTTACATTTAATCATAATTCTTATAGCATTTCTTTATGCCTAAATTAAAGCTGAGATTGCATCAGAATCACTCTTCAGCATTGTATATGAAATTTTTTATGGCCCGTAGGGCCATCCATATAATTGCTTTCCACGGGGTTTAATGTATATATATATATAATATATATATATATTCTTGTGTCACTTGCGCGACTATGCGTTGTATACGTAGTTAAGGAAGTTGTGTCATTCCCGGGGGCTCGGTCAATTAATGGGCGTGGCGTGGCGCGTAAAAGAACGCGCGTTTGAGCTACAGACCAGCCAGGAAGATTCAGAAAGGATGTAAAACTGCTAATAACTGTTGTATATAGCAGAGAAACAGTATAGATATTATGCAAGAATCTTTAACAAGTAAGTATGATAAGTTATTGAGTTTCAAACACGAGGAAGTCATCATTTAGAACCTTGAAGGAGTACCTCAGTCAGTTCATCAGACATCTGTGTATTTAGACTGCAATTAGGCTTACACTTACGTCTTCAGGCCCCAGGAGTACACAGAAAGGTAGAGACACTAGTGCCATCAGCAATGCTTAATACATAGTCATCACAAAGCAAATATATTATATAGGGATGTTTTTTTCTCTATATACACTTGTTTTCTGGGGGGGGGCAAGCCCCTCCCACACACCCCCCCCCCCCCCTCTTGGGCCCTACCATCGATCAGGAGCCAGCTCCGCCACCTATTAAACAATTTCAGCAGTTCAAGAGTATTGTATTATGTTTTTCCTTCTGTGTTCTATCTGTTGCTAAATGCAAGAATGCGCTCTCAGTATTTGTTTATAGCACACTGGATTAGGCACTCAATGGAATTAAAATTAATTATTAATTAAAACATATTTTGCTTCTATGGAATTCAAATAACAAATAGCTTTCCATACTATCAATTAATGAGCCAGATGAGTGTTTCGTGTAAATGGGTGGGCTCATTTACTAATTACTTAATTGTGTAAACAGCTAATTAATTTACTAATGAGGGAAAGTGTGGCTGGGTACACTCATCATAGTGAGTATATATATATATATATATATATATATATATATATATATATATATATATATATATATATATATATATATATATATATATGATTATATAACAATCTCAGTAAACAATGCATAAATACAAATATTCCAATATATGAATGTCAAGAATATAAATGCCTATAGGGGCTAGGTAATTTTGCCATTTATTAGACAAGATCTAAAATAATGAAGGTCTGGATAAGTATTGGCAATTTGTTTATGATGAAACTCAACAGCTTACTACTGTATCTCGAAAACAAGTGAATAGAAACAGATCATTAACACGATGTTTACCAGTCTCATCAACTATAATCCCTCCAAACATTACACCGCTGTTGCCAGGAATTGTGTTTCTAGTAAAATAGGCACATGGAGGTGGATGAGTACCTGTTGTGACAGGTATTTTCCATTGACCTGAAGAAAATATGTGATATCACAATGATGTAATATATAATGTGAGTCATTTAATACCTGGTGATGAGGAAACACACATAATGTGCATTTCATTTGTGATAGTAAGATTTGGATAGTTAGGATGAGGAACTACTGAAAATTGACTGCAGCAGTGATGGGTGTTGGTCCAAACCCTCCCAAAACCAGCAAATTATATTCACCATTGGTGTTAATGTTTATCATTCCACAGCCACGTTTTCTCGTTGGTTCATTATCAGGAGAAATACTAACAATTTCTTCCCAATTATTAGTAAGCGAATTTAGTTGATTTAAGTTATTGTGATAACAGTCAAGAGGTTTACAGCTTCCTCCAAAATACAATAAATTGTTCTCTATGCTAGTACAAGCATAGCCCATCACTCCTTCAGGTAGATTACCCGTAATCAAAGTCCTCTCTGAATCAAATGTAGATAAATGAAATATATCAACAGTTGATGCACTATTTCTCATATCCTTGCTGTCGTTTGCGAAAGGTCTAGGAAGATCATTCTCGTCTTCTCCCCACCAATACAAGCTAGCTTGCTTGGTAAGATATCACATGATCTCTTTTTGGAATTTCCTAGCTTATAGTACATTCTTATTATTATAAATACGTTTATAGTACTACAGTATTAATTGCATTCATAGTTGAAACGTTTGTTGCCGTAATTTTTGTTGTTCATTTTTTCATTTATTTTCACATTCATTATTATACAGTTGTTTACTGATGGTCAAAACTGAAGTTGTAAACTTTTCCATTTAAAAGTTATGAACAAATGAGAATAACCCACCACAAAAATGCATTTTTATTCGCAAGTACACAAGATAGAAATTAGAAAGTTGCTGCACAGAAATAGCCAACTAGGATCTACAGTTCTACGAAGGGATTTCTTGTTATCTCTAACATATTATACATAGTGGACATGTATCTTCACGGGTTATTATAGCTGAGGGAAAGGAAGTGGTAGTTATGTAACTGTGGGATCATAAGCAATTAATAATATTTGTAAGCATATACGTATTTATAAAAATTATTATCTAATAAAAATTATGATATTTACACTATTGTATACTAATACTACTAATGATAAACTTGTTACTGTAGTTATTGTACTATAAGCATTGGACTGCCAGGTGACAAGCTTTAGACTTCTTGTGGCATTCCAGACATGCTGTTAGTCAAATAGAAAATAGGCAACATCTGCATGTGAAAAAGAATGATAATCAATTCATAAATAGACTGACCCTTCAAAAATGATCAAGCCTCATAATTAAAAATTGAGGTGTTAAATGTTAATGCAATTATGATTGTATGATATTTCACTTATACTAGAATTTCTTTTTACTATTCTTGTTTCCATTGTTTTTTCCAAAGGCGTTGTTTTATAATTATGATTGTTTAATGACTTCATTTCTGTCAATGAAAGAAAGCAATTCTTCTGCATAATGATAATGCTAATTAAAATTATATTTCAAACACATGCATTCTTATATATGATATATTCATTGCTTATTACATTTAACAGTATGGACAGTAACCTATGTACATGTGTTTAAAAATATTCACACATGTATGTACGGTTAATTACATTCCCTCAACCCAAGTAATTTCCCTACCCCTATGCTTGTAATAATTGATAGTTCTAAATACTTCATTAAAAATAAGAGAAACAATAACACATTACTAAAATATTGTCTACACACACAAAAATACACATATTATATTGCATTTATGTCTTCCAGTACTTTTCCTATTTTGGGACGAAACTGTGGATCACGACTTGTACAACGCTCTACTAATGTTTTGATAGATGGATACTGAACTTCACAAATTTGTCCCTCCCTTTCGAAAGACATGGTAGATGGTAGACGACAGGTTGCCATTTCTAGTAGTAAAATACCAAAACTATAGACATCCATTGCAGGAGAATGGAGATGAGGAAAGAGGGCTTCAGGAGCCGAATATACTGGACTACCAGGAGCTACAGTACTCACTTGATGAAGGAAATTGGCAGACCCATAATCACACAGTTTTCCCTTCCATTTTCCATTAACTGATGGTTCCAGAAGGACATTTGCACTGCTGACATCACGATGAAGAATTGGTTGTGGTTTCCACAGGTGAAGATAGTTGAGTGCTGCAGAGACATCACGACCGATTATGAGAATCTGAAGGTGTATCAGTGGTCCCTTTTCTAGCTCTTTACGAAGACTGGTGGGCATTAGTTCAGTTAGTATAATAGGATTACCAACTCTAGTAGATCCAAGAAATTGAAGTAGGTTAGGATGACGTACACGAGAAGCAATATCCATCTCTCTTGAAAATAGTTGAAGATTGTGTTCAGCAATAATCACTTCATGGAGACACTTTGCTGCTACTTTAGTACCTCTGAATATAGCAACCTTCACTTCACCCCATCCTCCTTTCCCTAGAATATCTTTTGTCATTTCTATTTCATTCCTGTGTAGTACCCAGTGAGGATTCTCAATTTGTGATCGAAGGCGATGAATCTCTTCATGTTGTTCTCGAATGGTGTCTTCTTTCCTTTGTGTTGTTTCATGAAGATGATGGATATCTTGTTGAGCTTGAAGTATAGTCTGGTTATATTCCTGAACCTGTCGGTTGAGATCCTGCAGTAATAGTAAGTATGTGTGTGTATGTATGCGTGTGTGTGTGTGATGAAAGTGAGTATTGTAATAGTTATTAGTATCACAATGTTATTACTGCAATCATCATTGTTAGTGAAACACATTATAACATTTCGATTGTTGCTTTGACTTTAAAAGCATAATTATAAAACAGTAAATTAGCCCTTATGAATGTATTACATGTGTATGTCCTATTATATGGTTATCACTAACAAATACCTGTGTTTGCTGTTGACTATCTTGAAAATTCTGCTGTGCATGTTGTAACTGGACTTGTGTCTCCTGTAATCTGGTATCTGATTCCTTTAGTTGGGATTGTGTCTCCTGTAGTCTGGTATTCAACAACTGTATTTCTTGTTGATGGGTTCTCTCTGTCTCCTCCCTGGCTTGTTTGGATTCAGTAAACTGTTGAAACAGGATGCTGTTTTCTACCTGCAAACTTTGATCTGATTTTCCAAATACATTTGACAGGAATCCACCACTCTCTTGTTTAGATTTTGGTATGTTTTGAGAGTTCCAGACTTCCCCCACAGTCCATACATTGTTAACATACACTATAAATAAAGATAATGTTATTGTATATCATTATGGAGTATTTGTGAAATAAGTGTATTGCAGGCATATTAGAATATGTGTAAATTCCAATGCTTTGACATGTGTCCTTATGTGTACATACCATAAAAATGGATTTTAAGTGTATGTTTCCTCACTGGGAATGTAGTCAAATATCAATTTCCCAAGTAGTCCAAAGCTAAGCTTAAGAAATGTAATTAACTGATGCAAAACATGGACAGAAGTCATAGGATACTTGAATATCAGAACTTGAAACTATCACTAAATCTCTAACTATTGCATACTATTGTATATCATATACTGAACTTTGAAACTTAAAATTAATTGAGAAGTTATTCATACCCTCATGTGTATTAGTTATATTTATATATATTATAATCAATTACACTTTATATATAATTATATTATATATTATACTCAATTACACACACCAAATAATATTTATGTTAGGTTAGTAAACTGAGACATAGTTAATTATGTGATCTATTGTTGTGTATCAGCAATACATCACATGATATAATAATCATACCTAATTCCACAATTACTGTGACATCACAACCTGATACTGGGAGACTAGTATTATCAGATCGATTGTATTCTTTGTAGCCTCCAGTCACTATAATCCACACACATGATTTAGAGATGTAATAAGTACTCATAGAGTGGTAAAATCTCTTTGTGACTGATTGAGGCAGATTTATCTGAAGAGGTGAATAAATTTATAAATTATGATTAAAATTGAAAACAAAAATCACATTCTTATTACATTAGTACAAGAAAGAGATACGAATTTCATTTAATTAATTAATTAATTAACCCTTTGACTACTAAGTTTATTGAAAAGTGGTAAATCGATCCTTCTGCTCAGAAAACTCCAGTTGCTGTGGTCTACTGAACTCAAGTACACGGTTACTATATATATATGTTTAATTTATTAATTAGTTGTAATTAATTATGTTTTGCACATGTGATGGTTTTTTTAGGAAAATATTGTTAAACTAAATCTGATTGAATCTATGTGGAAACTGTTCCTTCAGCTACTTTGATTCCAGTATTACACTATTACATATTTAATACTCTCTTTCTACTATATAACTGTAGTTCAGATACTTAAAATTGCTCATTCAATTGTAGAAGTCTCACTTTTTCATTCTCTGATCAAGTGGACACCACTTTCCGTCACCATTATGAACACATGGTTGCAGCATGGCTATTTTATACCGTATAAGTATGTTTTATTTATCAAACTGTAGCTCTATTTATGAGCTACAAGATAGTAAAATCGGAATTACAATAACACGTATACATTCCAATTTATACAAACACACATACAGGTATGTGTTTAAAGCACATATATGCGCTTTTGGAGGTCAAGGGGTTAATGGAAGTGAGCACACCTCAACTAAATGAAATAATAATACATGATTATTGGGCTCACCACGTCTACGCGTGGGCGAGTCTTTAGCACTTTTGTTGTCATTCTGTCATTCATTCTGTCTGTCTGTCCCAACTTTTTAAATTTAAGCATCTGATCATAATTTGGCAAAGTTTATATATATGCTTTGAATTAGATATATCTATCCTGCCAGTGAATGTAAGACATGATATATTCCTCTAGAAAGCACAATGCTTCACCCTCTGCATTCCATCACTTTCACAATCATATCCATTGCAATATAACAATAATTTAGTAATATTTTGATATGAATATATTACATGTGTCATGTAATGTACATTACCTGATACCAGATTAAACATGATAAATTGATAATCCAACAGTCACTGATTGGGTCACCATTATAATTGCGTCCTCCTATAACAATTAAATGAGACATCACTTTTTCATTTGATGAAATAGTATTAATTATAGCACTGGCATGAACAGTTCTCCCCTCAGGCCAATCCACTGTAGAATCACATGATTTCACTACTTTCTGAAAATCCTTTAGTATTAGTAATGCAAAGAATAATATGTGAGAATTATGAATAAGTGAATAAAATTTTAGGTAAGGTATAGTATGGTATGGTATGGTATGGTATGGTATGGTATGGTATGGTATGGTATGGCATGGTATGGTATGGTATGCTATGGTATGGTATGGTATGGTACGGTATGGTATGCTATGGTATGGTATGGTATGGTATGGTATGGTATAGTATGGTATGGTATGGTAACATGGTATGGTATGGTATGGTATGGTATGGTATGGTATGGTATAGTATGGTATAGTATGGTATGGTATGGTATGGTATGGTATGGTATGGTATGGCATGGTATGGTATGGTATGCTATGGTATGGTATAGTATGGTATAGTATGGTATGGTATGGTATGGTATGGTATGGTATGGTATGGTATGGCATGGTATGGTATGGTATGCTATGGTATGGTATGGTATGGTATGGTATGCTATGGTATAGTATGGTATGGTATGGTATGGTATGGTATGGTATGGTATAGTATGGTATAGTATGGTATGGTATGGTATGGTATGGTATGGTATATGGTATGGTATGGTATGGTATGGTATGGTATGGTATGGTATGGTATGGTATAGTATGGTATGGTATGGTAACATGGTATGGTATGGTATGGTATGGTATGGTATGGTATGGTATGGTATGGTATGGTATGGTATGGCATGGCATGGTATGGTATGGTATGGTAAGGTATGGTATGGTATGGTATAGTATGGTATGGTATGGTAACATGGTATGGTATGGTATGGTATGGTATGGTATGGTATAGTATGGTATGGTATGGTATGGTATGGTATGGTATGGTATGGTATAGTATGGTATGGTATGGTATGGTATGGTATGGTATGGTATAGTATAGTCAGTGGCATAGCCAGGAAATTATAATTTGGTGACTAGAGATCATAAAAGCACAAAGCACAAAAAAGTTCATCTCTAATGAGTTATACACAAGGGGCATGCATTTCTTTGAATAGCAACGTGCCACTGAAGCCAATCTGTTAATGACAGTCAATGTCCGCACCATATAATATAGTACAGTATAAAATAGTGCTATAGTTCTTTGTCAATTGTAAATAGATCATTCAAATTCCAAAACAATTGCCACACCTTTTCTCATATGATTCACAGATAGGGCAATTAAAGTCATAATAATTATAACAATGTACATTTTAAGTACTGAAGTAGTAACTACACACTCAACAACTCACTATTTGATCTTGAAAACAAGACAATAGATAAAGATCATTAACACGATGTTTGCCAGTCTCATCAACAGTAGTCCCTCCAAACATTACACCTCTATTACCTGGAAGTGCATTGAAAGAGAAATATGCACATGGAGGTGGACGAGTACCTGTTGTGACAGGTATTTTCCATTGACCTGAAGAAAATACTTGATATCATTATGATATAATATATAATGTGATCATGTAATACCTGGTGATGAAGATACACACATAGTGTGTATTTCATTTGTGCAACAAAGATTTGGGTTGTTAGGAAGAGGAATATATTGAAACTGAGTTTGTTTAGTAGTTGGTATTGGTCCAGCGCCTCCCAGAAAGAGGAAATTATCTTTTCCATTTGTACTGTAAGACATCATTCCACAGCCATGTTTTCTCATTGGTTCATTATCAGGAGTAATACTGACAATCTCTTCCCATTTATTACCAAGAGAATTTAGTTTGAATAAGTTATTATGAAAACAGCCATTAAGTTTACAGCTTCCTCCAAAGAAGAATATCTCGTTTTCTAGGTCAGTACAAGTGTAGGATAACACTCCAGAAGGTGGATTTCCAATAGTGAGTTTCCTCTCCCATTGGAATGTAGGTAAATGAAATATATTGACAGATGATGTGATCCATCTCTTATCTTCATTGTCATGCACCATAGGGAGATTCTTCTGGTTACCTCCCCAGCAATATATACTATCCTTTATAATTATAGTGGAATGTTTAGTCCTCCATTTGATCTCATAGCCATCTAGATAATAAACAAGTTTCAATATAATATGATTGTATTAGCATAACAAGTAAAATGCATGATACATATTTAACAATTAATAATATTATCAACACGAACATTTTAATTAGCCTAATATTATACAACAATTGTATAATGAGGTATTTTCAAGAGATATTTAGGTATCTGATATTTGTAAGATATTTATAACTAACTCACCAGTAGCCATTATCCACTAGAGAGAAGAAAAATGATAAAGATTGTAATGAACTATACCATTGATCTGCCAACTAAGATGTCATGTGATCCATAATCTTGTCTAGTCTAGCAAGCCAGCCCCTTCGCTCGAGGAGGAAGGGTCTGGTGAACTGCCAAAAATCTACTTGCTACTGGCTGCAAGAATCGTGCAGCCCAATCAGATTACAGGAAAACTCGTTAATCATATTGATGAGCATAAGATGGCGTCCGAAAGACTAAATGCTGTTTGCGAAAAAACTGTTTGTTTAATTAAAGCTATAACTAGAAAATGGAATTGTGGGTGATAGGAAAATGTTCGTAGCTTGACCTGGTAAAGTCGTCAGTGTTCGTAAAATCATTTCAGTGACCAAAAAGTAAACCTTGTCGTTCTGACAGCTGTCTTTTATGATTCAATATTGTTATACTTGTGTTGGTAAGTATAGGTTCAGCTACAAAAATCAGAGAAGGTTTTATGCTGGATGTGTCATTTATGCTGAAGTTGACAGAGATAAGAATTATCAAGTCAGTATATAGTGTGACACTGAACTATTGTATGTTTTAGCCCATGAAGAGATACTGAAATGCAAACTGACTTACTTTTCAGTAAGTATACATTCAGAATACTTGCAACTGACTTACTCTGCTCTTTCATTAAACAATCACTACTGTCTTTTTTTCCACAACAAGAACGGATTGGCCATAGCCATATTTCAATTCGTGACGTCATTCAATAATTACAACCCATAAAATACAAGTTACTTGTTGGCAGTTCACCAGACTCTTCCTCCTCAAGCGAAGGGGCTGGCTTGCAAGACTAAATCTTGTCTTTGTTATGCCAGCCACTAATTCTACATCTAAGAGATCATTCAGTGCTCTCGACAGAGTGAATAAATGTATTTATCAAGTAACATGACTCAACTATGGTTATGACAAATCAATGATAATATTTTGTATTCACTACTATAAAATTGTTTACCACGCATACACAAAGCAAAATGTTAGAGGCTATGTAGACTAGACTATACTTGTAGTAGGTAGTGACATGTTGCATTGTATATGAACAATAAACATCCATACAAACAGAGATCTTGTACAATGACGGAGGCAGACATAGAGGGGGCGGAGCAGGAGCACGCCCCCTAAATTGCACACGCCCACATGGTATTAGCTGTTTGGAATTAGGTATTCAATGCAGAATGAGTACATAGGGTTTGATAAAAATTCTTCTACAACACCCCCCCCCCCACACACACATGCTGTGCAAACTACATATATATAGTAATTGGACAGTTTGGAAAAAGTTAAATTTGCATTGCAGTATTCAGCAAAATAGTCCCAGGGAAACATGGAGGAAAGACGTTTGTGCTGAAAATCCATCCACAGATGACACAAGATATTCAATGTTGAAAAAGTCTACAACTGTCATATTGAATATCTAGACTTTGTCAACAACACACCGAGAGAGAATGAGATCAATAATAATAATGACCACATCTCGTCAATAATTAATAAGTTGTGTATATAAAATTCTTGGTGCTCTTCACACACTAATTACAAACCACATTCTCAGTCTTTCTAGATCTGCCACTGTTAGCTACCAACATTCACACTTACTGCATTTTAGCTTTATCAATTCACTGTTGCTAGTTGTGGATGTACACACATGTAGATTTGCATACTTTTACAAGGTGTATCATCAATTTCATATCCTCCAGCTTCATTACTTCCTTTACTAATATACTACATTATTTGGTGCCAAGAAAAAATTGCATACTAGGTAGATTCTACAAAGCATATAATTATAGACTTATCTGTATGTATTGTATAGATGGATTTGAGCTCATTACTTGCAATTAAAATGTATAAGTGCGCATTTTTCCTACATATCTACATCTAGGATTTGACTACTGGAAACTCCCTTGAAGCTACATTTGTTGCAAAGTTAAGCTATGAAGGTAGCTCTACACTACTAAGGTAAGATGAATGTTTGGAAAGGCTTGCATATAGAAAATATACAGTAGTTAATACATATTAAATAAACGTCTGTATTTTGCTGTTATATTATATAAAACATAAATGATTGTACACTACAGATGTACAGCAGTATAATTGCAGTTCAAGCTCTGCTTATAGTATTGTAGTCTAACATCCTTTTAGCACAGTATACTAAATTTGAGGTACACAAGTGCTATATCTATCCAAGCTACAGACTTGCTATATTCTCTTCATGCTCTCTCTTATACAATATAGTTTACAACAGATTTCTTCATTCAGATCTGACACTTTATGTGGAAAATCCAATTTCACAGCTGTGTTACAGACTAACTCCACCTATAACAATAAAAACCTGTTTATAACACACTAGATCACCAGTCATAGCATATCTATTGGTCGCAAAATGACTATGATAAAAATTGCTGTAATACTCCTTTCCGTGTTTTTGTCAACACCTGCCCTTGGTGATCCCACAAGGCCCAGTGTACAGCAACATGTGTTTCCAAAACCATTAGCTGAAAGGCACTCTCCTTGTGATTCAATAATTAAAGATTGTGAGTATATGATTAATGAGTTATAGATCCAGAACATTATAAAGGTAATAAGGAAACCTTTTACAATTATCAAAGTAATATTGCCATCCTACTAAGTGGAAGATGTTTTGACAAAAATGAAAGTTATTATAGGTGTACTGGTAAAAGGTATTTAGCTGACAAATTCAGATATGCTAAGTGTGCTCGTTCTGATGTTGATGGGAAGTATTGTCATTCTATGATGGAATTGCTAATGATAATATTAACACTTGTAATAGGAAGTTTTGTGATGCTACATGCCAAGATCTCCGCAGTTTGTGTAACTATCTGGGATGCTGTACAACTTGATGATTGCGATGCTACCCTAGGTGAACCATGTTCTGGTGTATCTGCTACTCCAGCAGTTATTGTAGTAGCAGTACTTGCCTTGATAACATTCAGTGTTTTTTGAATATATGTTGCATATTCGCATTATGTATAATTATAATAGATACTCAAATGTGATTTGTTTTGTAGTTTAGCGTGTATTAGATTGTATGCATGAATAGTTGTAGTATTTTTTTTATACTTTCCTATGTCTATTTCAAAAATAATTTCTTTTAGTTAACATTGAAAATTATTTACTATTTTAAGTCAAAATTCGTAGTATATTTAGCACTGATATTGTATTTTACCAATACATGTAGTGATAACTGATACTAGCCAATAAATATCTGTCAATACTAATGTCGATATTCCTTGTTTGTTCTGCAGTACTCAGGTTTAGAATTAATATCATTTTTGTAATATATATTTGTATTTTGAAGGTAAATAAAATCAGTAATAGTTAGTTATTATGCTTGTAGGTATTAACTTGCATCTTCCTGCAAAGTTAAAAAAATCACAAACCATTGACTTCTTTTTTACTTGACTTGTTTTCACATCAATTTTCACACTCAAGTAACTTGACTTGACAATCGAGCTTTTCATAATTCGCATGACAAATTCCCAATGATTGACATAAGCAAATGCTAGAGAAACACATGGTGAAAGTAAGTATACAAAATTCAAAAAGCAATTTCTTAATAATTAATCATGAAATTAGAAATAAAATTCCAAAGATTAATTATATAATAGGTGCACCATTTCAGATGGAATATCATTTGAAGCCCAGCCACTAACTTCATGTACATCTAAGTTAATGAACAACAAGTTTCCAGTTTTTTTATTTAATGTTTATACCAACAATGTGATTCAAAGTTTCACTTACACCACTTCACTTTTCACTCGTTTAGTGTAAAATATATTATCACTACTTTTTTATGCAGCAGCAGGATGAAAGAAAGAAAGCTGCTGCGTAGAAACAGCAAACTGATATAGCTGGCCATTCTACCTGAAATATATTCCTAGAGTTCTACAAGGTCCTTTAAAAGGTAAGGAGAGTAGATAATCAAAATAATAACTATAGTAGGCTGTTGTGTTTCAGGTATGATAAAGTCAGCCATGATTACTGAATGTTGGACACCACAAAGCAGTCATAGGGATACATTTTCCTTCTTTTACTTTATTTTCATTCATCCTAGATACTCCTGGATGACCTTCATTAAACTCCTTGTGGCGAGATTACCACTCACTTCCCCATAAAATACATCCATCTTGGTTCGACAGTTCCAATTGTCTTGTTCCATATGGCTTAAGATTATCTTCTGTTGTAGTTCGCCATTGAGTGTGAATGTATTCTGACACTTTTGTTAGAATCGGATCTCTTCTTGTCCATACTCTTACTTGCTTGGCCGTTACTGGAGACTTCTCCAGGAATTACAACAGGAGAACAGTTTCTGGTGGTAATGGACATGTCACCGTATCAGGCAAGGGCAGGCAACTCATAGTATTGAATTTCAAGGAATACTCATACATAGCTAAAGTGAGTGCCCATCTCTGATTCCTGGCTGAGGCGGCTTGAGGCGGTATTGCCCTAGATTTATTAAATAGAATCAACAGTGGCTTATGATCTGTTAGTAAAGAAAAATGATGACCATACAACTATGAGTGGAAAGATTTATCTCCAAATACACATGACCTTTAGAAGATAAGGAGAGTAGCAAATCACTATAATAAGTTGTTGTGTTTCAGGCATGATAAAGTCAGCCACGATTACTGAATGCTGGACACCACAAAGCAGTCATAGGGATAAGCCTACGATCGCCAAGGTCACAAATCTGTAAAGTGTTTAACAAAGGACGATGACGGATCGAGCGAAAATTGAGAAGAATACTCTCTGTATAAAGAGGAAAAATCGAAGCTACTCTCGATCCCGGTATATATATGGTGATGGCGAGGCAGTCTCTATGGAACTGGACACAGGTGCCTCAGTATCGTTAGTATCGGAAAAAAAAAACATTCAGTCATCTGTGGCCATCAAAGGTGTTACAGAAATCCTCTGCCATACTGCGTACCTATACAGGACAACCACTACAATTAGTAGGAACCATATATGTTAGTGTGAGTTACAAGTCACAGCAAACTCAATTACCTCAACTAGTGGTCACTGGAGAAGGACCAAGTTTGGGCAAGACTGTTTGGAATCCATTACTCCTGATTGGAATTAAATACATAGTCTACAGACTGATCCTTTACACAGTCTGCTGGAGCAACACACTCAATTATTACAAGCAACGTTAGGAACTATGAAAAGTTTCAAAGCCAAGTTCTACGTACATGAAACAGTACCATTGAAATTTCATAAAGCACATTCTGTACCTTATGCAATGCAGATAAAGGTCGAGGAGAACTATTCAGATTAACAAAGGAAGGAATTATTGAGCCTGTACAATATGCCGAATGAGCAGCACTGATTGTTCCTGTTTTAAAGAGTGACAAAACTTCAGTTCGAATCTGTAGAGATTTTAAGCTGATGGTCAATCAAGCCTTAAAGTTGGATCGTCCTATTTGCTATACTAGCTGGTGGTGAAAGTTTCACCAAGCTGGACCTCAGTCAAGCTTACCAGCAGATTGAACTAGAGGAAACTTATTATGTTGGATTGTTCAGGTACACCCGACTATCGTATGGAGTGGCTTTGGCCCCAGAACTTTTCTAGCGAGCAATGGAGAATTTGCTACAATGTCTACCGCATGTGGTGGTATACATTGATGACATACTTGTCACTGGGGATAGCAATGAAAGCCAATTGGCTAATCTACTAGTCAGATTAGAAGATGCTGGACTTCTGCGGAAAAAAAGTGTCTTTATGGCATCATCTGTTACTTATTTGGGTCACAAAATCGATGGGGAGGAGAAAGTAAAAGCTGTCAACGATGCAATCAACCCCAGAAATATGCAAGAGTTGAAGTCATACCTAGGACTTTTAAACTACTATGGGAAATTCCTACCAAATATCGACCGAGTTAGCACTATTGTACAAGTTATTGCAAGAAGAACAAAAGTGGAAATAGCCAGAGAGAGAAACAGCAGCTTTTCAAAATTCAAAATATCTGTTAACCTCTTCACAACTACTAATTCATTTTGACCCCCAGAAGGAACTAACACTGTTGTGTGATGCATCAGCAAACGGCATTGGGGCAGTGTTTGCACACCAAATGTCAGATGGATCTAAGAAACCTATTGGTTATGTGTCACGCACCCTATCAGCAGCAGAGAATAACTTCTCTCAACTTGAAAGTTATTTCTGGGGTTTACTGCAGCAGACTTTCATCAAGTGTCCTACTTTTCCACAGCTTTGGCACTTTGAATCTTTATATCGACATTTAGTAGGCAAGTGTCTGCCCTTTCCACACCTATAGCATGTAGTTGCTAGTGTCGATTTTTTTTGAAAAATGGGAAGGCAGTTTCTATGGAACTGGACACAGGTGCCTCATTATCATTAGTATCGGAAAAAACATTCAGTCATCTGTGGCCATCAATAAACATTCTTAGTAGATGCTTCCATCCCTTGAGAAATCTCCATTGCTTTTGTGACTGTGACTTGTAACTCACACTAACATATATGCTTCCTACTAATTGTAGTGGTTGTCCTGTATAGGTACGCAGTATGGCAGAGGATTTCTGTAATACCTTTGATGGCCACAGATGACTGAATGTTTTTTTTCCGATACTAACGATACTGAGGCACCTGTGTCCAGTTCCATAGAGACTGCCTCCCCATCACCGTGAAGAGTTTGTACATTCTTAGTAGATGCTTCCATCCCTTGAGAAATCTCCATTGCTTTTGTGAAAGAGAGTTTATCTTCTGCTAGTAATCGGCGTTGTATGGCACTGTCATTAATGCCACACACTCGGCGATCCCGCAACATGTCACTTACACTTTCTTCATAGTTAAATAACTCGGCGATTGATCATAGTTTGGATACGAACGTAACTATGGTTTCGGCTTGTTGTATGTAACAAGTATTAAATCGGTATCGATGCACTATTTCGGATGGTGTCTGGCTGTGATGGCATTGTAGTACTGTAATCAATTTCTCCAGAGTCTTGTCTCCTGGTTTTTGTGGCGATATCAAACTCCTTAGTAGCTTGTAGGAAGATGAACCTATACCTGTGAGGAAATCGACTTTTTCTTGGCTTCCTCCAATACCTCATTTGCTGCAAAATAATACTCCAACCTTTCGCAGTATTGTGTCCATTCTTCTTTTGCTTGCTCATATTGACCGATTCTTCTGATTAGACCATCCATCCTCGTCGCCACTGTGGATCAGCAACTATACAATTAATGCTCTACTGATGATTTCATAATGGGCTATTGGACAGATTGAATATGCTTTACTCTGCAACTCACTAGTAGGTTTCTAGATGGGGGATCAATAGTAGCTTTTTTTTAAAACAAACAACCAGAACTAAACAAGTGCATCAGATGATGCATGGTTTCAACAATGACATTCAGAACAGAGTAGGCAGAACAACCGGGAGATAAAGAATTATAATGTATTTATGCAGTAAATTGGGAGACCTATAATCAGACATTGTAGCTTTATACCGTCCTATATCTGATGGTTCCAAGAAAATATTGGAACTACGAAAAAATACCAATAGATATCATCTAATATAGAATATAAGAAGGAACTGGAAATTTCTATGTAGTTGACTGACCGGTGAATAATATATTTTATGTTATTCACATGTTTATTTTTCATTGATTCAGAGCACTATCATTGATCATTGGGTTTCAGATTTATCATCTGCAATATAATGATTAAATAAAGCAACTCATTTGCCTCCCAGTACAAACAGGGATCAGTTTTAGTGGCTATATACTGCAACACCACATGGTATATATCTAAAGTAAATTATATAATGGAATGGGAGAGTCCTCACAAGTCTTTGTTTTCCTAGTGTAATAATAATTTACATCACCCACTTGTTTTGTAGAGCCCTTCTGAATACAATTTCATTTTTGTGCACTCTAATTAAATTAAATTCAGATTCCACAATTGTTACAAGAATGTCTTCATTAAAACTGTGATTGTAATTTCAATACTTTGTTAAAATACATGGAATACATACACACATACAATAAACAATATTAAAACATACACACACAAAAGTACACATAGGTATTATATTGCATTTATGTCTTCCAGTACTTTTCCTATTTTGGGACGAAACTGTGGATCACGACTTGTACAACGCTCTACTAATGTTTTGATAGCTGGATACTGAACTTCACAAATTTGTCCTTCCCTTTCAAAAAGAATGGTAGATGGTAGACGACAGGTAGCCATTTCTAGTAGTAAAATACCAAAACTATAGACATCCATTGCAGGAGAATGGAGAAGAGGAGAGATGGCTTCAGGAGCAGAATATACTGGACTACCAGGAGCTACAGTACTCACTTGATGAAGGAAATTGGCCGACCCAAAATCACACAGTTTTCCCTCCCATTTTCCATTAACTGAGGGTTTAAGGAGGACATTTGCACTGCTGACATCACGATGAAGAATTGGTTGTGGTTTCCAGAGGTGAAGATAGTTGAGCGCTGCAGACACATCACGACCGATTGCGAGAATCTGAAGGCGTGTCAGTGGTCTCTTTTCTAGCTCTTTACGAAGACTGGTAGGCATTAGTTCAGTTAGTATAATAGGATTACCAACTCTAGTGGCTCCAATAAATTGAAGTAGGTTAGGATGACGTACACAAGAAGCAATATCCATCTCTCTAGAAAACAAATGAAGATTGTGCTCTGCGATAATCACTTCATGGAGACACTTTGCTGCTACTTCAGTACCTCTGAATATAGCAACCTTCACTTCACCCCATGCTCCTTTCCCTAGAATCTCATTTGTCATTTCTATTTCATCCCTCTGAAGTACCCAGTCAGGTTTCTCAATTTGTGACCGATCGCGTTGAATCTCTTCTTCTTGTTCTAGAATAGTATCGTCTTCCATTTGTTGAGTTTGAAGCATAGTCTGCTTGTGGTCCTGAACTTTCTGTTTGAGATCCTGTAGTAATAATGTCGGTGTATGTTTGTGTGTGTGTGTGTGGTGTGCGGTGTGCAAGCAAAAGTTATTTGTAATCATAAACTTAATAAGTATTGATATCCACAATCTTATTACTGCAATCTTTATGTAGCTCAAATTAGGTCAAATATTATTGCATAATTTTAGTGTTAGCAAATGAACTGTCATGAAATACATCCTATTTATAATAGAACATATTTTACAATGGTTTCCTGTGTATATAAACATCACTAACAAATACCTGTGTTTGCTGTTGACTATCTTGATACATCTGTTTTGCATGTTGTAACTGGACTTGTGTGTCCTGTAATTGGGATTGAGTCTTCTCTAGCTGGGATTGTTTCTCCTTTAGTCGGGTAGTAGAATTTTGTATTTCTTTTTGGTTACTCTCTATTGCCTCTTGAAGGGTTCTCTCTGTCTTCTTCATGGCTTGTTGAGATTCAGTAAGTTGTCGAGACAGGATGATGTTTTCTACTTGCAAATTTCCATCTGATTTTCCAAATACAGTTGTGAGGAATCCACTATTCCTTTGTTTAGATTTAGGTATGTTTTGAGAGTTCCACACATCCTCCACACTCCACATATCATTAATATACACTATAGATCAATGTAATGTTATTGTACATGAGTAGTTATGACATAAGTATAATAGTAGCCATATTAGAATGTGCAATTTCCCATGTTTTGATATGATGTAAGATATAATAAGTCCATAAGTTACCTCTAGCTGGGAGATATCTGATTATACCATGTATGGTAACTACACTGCAAAATTAAAATTGATAAACTAACTAATTTATTGGTTAGCAGATTTGCAAGGAATAGAGTAAATTGTACTTTAATTAGTCATTTTGGTTGTTATGACCAAATAGTGATATACATGTTATTATAATCCAATAATTGCAATTTTAATCTCATTACCTAGTCTGATAGATATACAAAGAAGGAGATAAATATTTTAATGAAATTATTTTGAGTTTCCAAACCTTCTTTGTGCATCTAATATGCATGATAGTACATTATAATTTGTACATATATATCTTTTATGTATTTTAATATAATTAGTAAAATGCATCTATGGCATTAGATATGTGTTCTGAACAACCAACCAATTGTTAACTGCAATAACCAATACATTTGTTATTTTAACAATTCTATTTTAGTGTACAAGGCAAAGGGAATAGACAAACTAAAAAGAATAAAACACTTAATCTACAATACACACTTCTGAATCAACCTGACAACACTTGCAGCATTGTATATAACTACCATTAAACAGCACAGCTTACCAAGAAAATCACATTTGCTTATGCCATGGTTTATTGTAATGTCATGTATAAATATTATACCCATGTAATATACATAAATATAATTATACATAAACACATAATTACATTGCATGGATCTATTTGGATATGAACATACATATAATGTGTATGTACATACCAATGTATAAATATTCATAATTATAACAAATTTACATATTCATTATTGTACATATAATTATACATGTTTATGTATCTACAAAATGTATAACTACATACACACAAATCACAGACACTTATAATAAGAACCATTCTAATAGTAGTCTATGGCTAGAGAATGTATTTTACTAATCCCATAACATGTATGAATAGCAAATTTCAAGCCATAAGATACTTGAATAGCAGAACTTAAAACTATCAGCAAATCTATTAATATTGAGTTATTATCATTAATATCATTATTAGATCAATGAAACCGCTAGTGCTACAAATCAGATATGTCATATAATGGATTTTGAAAGTTTAAAACTCAAAATTATGTTACAGCTATGTGTTTTATGCCTACATAAATTATATTATACTCAATTACACACACCAGATATTAGTTGTGTTAGTAAAATCACACATAGTTGTTATGAATTTAATATTGTTATTAATTAAATTCGTAACTGTATTTAGTGTACACAATATAACGATATGTGTTATAATAAACATACTTAGTTCCAAGATTACTGTAACGTCACAACCAGTTACTGGAAGATCAGGATTAATAGATCCTTTGTATTCTCTGTAACCTCCAGTCACCATAATCCATACACATGAGTTAGAGACGTAGAAAGTACTCATAGAGTGATGAAATCTTTTTGTGACTGATTCTGGCAAATTTATCTAAAGAGGTGAATAAATTAAAAATCTGATTACTATAGTGAATTCTTTAATTCAAAATATACTGTTAAACATATTTTGTGATTCACAAGAATATTATAATAAAAGTTGTACTAAATTTTAGGATTGCTTATCTAAATAATTATCCGTGAACTCAACAAGATCTGTTGCTTTATCCAAGTAATTGTTTATGGTTTGCGCAAGTGCCGAAACCAAACATGTGAAATTGAAATTATAATAAAACGGTGATTGATAAGCATCTTGCTCTATGGTGGCAGATTTTTGGCTTGTAGAGTGCAAAACGATCTGTAAAAACCCTAATGCTGCTTGTTTAAATTATCCCGGTAATCCACTGTTATTGTAAACCGATATCCAGATAGTAATGGACAGGATCGGTTCCAGCTTTACTAAATTTACCCTATTGGACCAATCAAATCACATAATTTAAGGCCTAATTTCTCTATGCATGTAAAGAAAAACAAACATACTGATGACTTTACATAGCAGTGATTTTGCAACAACATTACAAAGAAACAACCACGTTGTCAGGGCTAAGTATATAAAGACAATGGGGAATTGTTTTGCTATTTCAGATTCTTCTCTTAACGATAATGGAGAGGAAAATTGGAGTGCCTTCAATACCAAAGAATAAATTCATGAAATAATCAGAAAATTAATACTGATACTAATTGTAAGGAAATCATAAGATAGTGCATGAAGGCTTTAAATAAACCACAGCTTATATTATATTCCTCAGGAAATCACAAGGCTCTCAGGATCCACCTAGGATTATAGTTATTCCCAATTACCATGGCATATAATAGTTCTTACATCCTTACTAGATTGGATATGTCATATACTTATACTAATAATTTGTAATTAGATATGTGTCATGTGATGTACATTACCTGATACCAGATTAAACTTTGTAAATCGAGAATCCAACAGTCACTGATTGGGTCACCATGATAATCTATCCCACCTATTACAATCAAATGAGATTTCACTTTTCCATTGGATGATATAGTATTGATTACAGCACTAGCATGCCTAGTTCTCTCTTTGGGCCATTCCACCGTAGTGTCAGATGATTTGACTACGTTTTGAAAATCCTGCAGTATTGGAAATACATAAAAATAATAATTACCACAAGAAACAATGGTTAATAAAAGTAAAAGGTATAATTTACAAGTAGTTTATTATATTTTTTGTTTCTTGTCATTTGAAAATAGATTGTTAAGACTCCAAACACTCTCTAACAGACAAACAAAATGACTATGGTGAACTTGCACATATGCTTCATGGTAAGGTTATAATACCTATAATTATACTAAGGCAATTCACAATTAATTATTTTTAGTACTAAAATAATTATATACTCAACAACTCACTATTGTATCTTGAAAACAAGTGATTAGAAAAAGATCATTAACACGATGTTTACCAGTAACATCAAAAGTAGTCCCTCCAAACATTACACCTTTATTACCAGGAAGTGGATCAAGAGTGAACCAGGCACGGGGTGATGGACATGTACCTGTTATGACAGGTATTTTCCATTGACCTGAGGAAAATACATTATATCATTATGATGTAATATTATATAATGTAAGTCATGTAATACCTGGTGAAGAGGAAACACACATAGTGTGTGTTTCATTTGTGTAGCAAAGATTTGTGTATGTAGGGTGAGGAAGATATTGAGACTGAGTTTGTTTAGTAGTTGGTATTTGTCCATACCCTCCCAAAAGTAGGAAATTATCTTCTCCATTTGTACTATAGGACATCATTCCACAGCCATACTTTCTCATTGGTACAGTATCAGGAGTACTACTGGCAATCTCTTCCCATTTATTAGTAAGTGAATTTAGTTCGTATAAGTTATTATGAAAGCAGCCATTAACTCTACAGCATCCTCCAAAGTATAATATTTTTTTTTGGAGGTTAGTACAAGCGTAGGACAACATTCCAGAAGGTGGATTTCCAGTAGTGAGTTTCCTCTCCCATTGGAATGTAGGTAAATCCAATATATTGACAGATGATGTGATCTGTCTCTTATCTTCATTGTCATGCACCATAGGGAGGTCTTTCTGGTTACCTCCCCAGCAATATATACTATCTGATATAACTATAGTGGAGTGTTCAGCTCTCCATTCGAACTCATAACAACCTGGATAATAAATACGTTTCAATACAACATGCAACAAGTAAAATGAAATACATGGATACATATTTAACAAATACATAAATAATATTATCAACACAAACATATATACATCTTTGTTAATAACAATTAGATATGAATAACTTGAATCTGATGCTTGTAAGAGATTTATAACTAACTCACCAGTAGCCATTATACACTAGAGAGGAAAAATGATAAATGATTATAATGACCTACCCACCTTGATCTGTCAACTAAGATATCACATGATGTCATGTGATCAATATTTTTAATCATCAATATGCACTACATACTCTGAAATTATGCAAAGGTGTATATAGGAACATAGAGTCCTGGGACACCATTCTTTAAGCAAGTACTAGTTATATAAATAATATATTATGTAAACTTCAATTATAGTATTAGCTAAACAGTTTGAAATATATCTCATTACATCAGAATAGTACAGTTGAATTAAATCTAAAGGACATTGCTAATGATTTTATTGACATAGACTTAGAAATTTAATGTTGTTGTAATCAGTTTATATACACTAGTCTATAATTATAATAGCAAATTTTAACAGAATAGCTACATAAGGTTGTACTAGGGGGAGATGTAGATGAAACTCCAATCAGTTTCTGGTCTTCAAGCTTCTTGCTGCATACAATCTGGTTCCAATCTTTATCGTTTGGAAGTCACATCCACTCGGGGGTATAATTGTAGGGCATAAATGTTTTCACTGATAGTTATTTTCAGTAACAACCCTAAATACACACTATGGGTGGTGCAGAGAGCGGTGGGTGGTGAACTCTGGCAGGGTAACTAACTGTACGTAGTTGCTCTCTGAGAATGATCGGAGTTTGATAGCGCCTAGAAAAGTAAATTTATGGTTTCACTCAAAAGCTAAAGATTTCAGCTTTCTTCAGCCTCTTGTAACTATAAAAGTAAAATAAATTTTCAGAAAACGGCTCTATTTGTTTTCTCAAAATGCACTGTTCTTGGTGCACACCGTGATTGGTGGGCGTGGCTTTTGTGGTTTTGTACTTATGTGTGTTTGGAAAAATAGAGATTTTAACCATATTTCTTCAATTACAGGACAATATAAAGCTGATCAGAAGATATGAAGATTGTATTACACCAGGTTGTGTCATATTATATAATATTCCATTTTGAAAATGATTGAAGTTGCATCCGCCCACTCCCTAGTACCACCTTAACAAATGAAATATTTAAAAACTTCTTTTAAATATACAAACTTTGTCTACACACACATACATAGCTATTATATTGCTTAATGTCTTCTAGCACTTTTCCTATTATGGGACGAAACTGTGGATCACGACTTGTACAACGCTCTATTAATGTTTTGATAGGTGGATGCTGAATTTCACAAATTTGTCCCTCCCTTTCGAAAGAAATGGTAGATGGTAGACGACAGGTAGCCATTTCTAGTAGTAAAATACCAAAACTATAGACATCCATTGCAGGAGAATGAAGATGAGGAGAGAGGGCTTCAGGAGCAGAATATACTGGACAACCAGGAGCTACAGTACTCACTTGATGAAGGAAATTGGCTGACCCAAAATCACACAGTTTTCCCTTCCATTTTCCATTAACTGAGGCTTTAAGGAGGACATTTGCACTGCTGACATCACGATGAAGAATTGGTTGTGGTTTCCAGAGGTGAAGATAGTTGAGCGCTGCAGACACATCACGACCGATTGCGAGAATCTGAAGGCATGTCAGTGGTCCCTTTTCAAGTTCTTTACGAAGACTGGTAGGCATCAGTTCAGTTAGTATAATAGGATTACCAACTCTAGTGGCTCCAATAAATTGAAGTAGATTAGGATGACGTACACAAGAAGCAATATCCATCTCTCTCGAAAACAAATGAAGATTGTGTCCAGTGATAATCACTTCATGGAGACACTTTGCTGCTACTTCAGTACCTCTGAATATAGCAACCTTCACTTCACCCCATGCTCCTTTCCCTAGAATCTCATTTGTCATTTCTATTTCACCCCTCTGAAGTACCCAGTCAGGTTTTTCAATTTGTGACCGATCGTGTTGAATCTCTTCTTCTTGTTCGAGAATAGTATCGTCTTCCATTTGTTGACTTTGAAGCATAGTCTGCTTGTGTTCCTGAACTTTCCATTTGATATCCTGTAGTAATAATGTCGGTGTATGTTTGTGTGTGTGTGTGTGGTGTGTGTGGTGTGCAAAGCAAAAGTTATATGTAATCATAAACTTAATAAGTATTGATATCCACAATCTTATTACTGCAATCTTTATGTAGCTCAATTTAGGTCAAATATTATTGCATAACTTTACACTGTAAAATCGAACTGGTTACTTTAACCCTTATTTGGTTACAGGAGTTTTAATGCTGAATATTGATATGCTTGTGAGGTATAAATTATTGTAAATTATCTGTGGAGAACAAAGTTATTTGTTGACAAATTCCAAAATTTCATACTTATAATAACAAATAATAAAAAGCAAATAGAATTATATATATATATATATATATATATATATATATATATATATATATATATATAATATATTATATCTATATACACAAATGTTTTAATTTGTTATTTGTTATTTATTATTATAAGTATGAAATTTTGGAATTTTTCAACAAATATCTTTGTTCTCCACAGATAATTGAATGAAAATTTACAATAATGTACACCTCACAAGCATAATATTTATTATCAATACAGAATTGAAACTCCTGTGACCAAATAAGGGTTAAATAACCCATTAATTTTTACAGTGTAGTGTTAGCAAATGAACTGTCATGAAATACATCCTATTTATAATAGAACATATTTTACAATGGTTTCCTGTGTACGTATATAAACATCACTAACAAATACCTGTGTTTGCTGTTGACTATCTTGAAACATCTGTTGTGCATGTTGTAACTGGACTTGTGTGTCCTGTAATTGAGATTGAATTGCTTCTAGCTGGGATTGCGTGTCCTGTAATCGGGTATTAGAAAGTTGTATTTCTTGTTGGTGACTCTCCATAACCTCCTGAAGAGTTCTCTCTGTCTTCTTCCTGGCTTGTTGGGATTCAGTCAGTTGACGAGACAGGATGCTGTGTTCTATTTGCAAACTTCGATCTGATTTTGCAAATACATTTGAGAGGAATCTTTGTTTAGATTTAGGTATGTTTTGAGAGTTCCACACATCCTCGACACTCCACACATCATTAATATACACTATAGATAAATATAATGTATAATATTATTGTACACGTGTAATAAGTAGCCCTATTACAATGTGCAAATTCCAATGCTTTGATATGATTGTTTCAATATGTGTATAATTATATCAAAAAACTTGGATTTTAAGTGTATGTTTTTCCACAGGGAATGTAGTCAAATACCAATTTCGTAATTAGGATATAATAAGTCCATAAGCTACCTCTAGTTGAGAGATATCAGATTAATCCATGTATGGTAACTACACTGTAAATTAAAATAGTTAAAATAACTAATTTATTGGTTAGTATATTTGCGAGGAAATTGTAATTTAATAGGTTTTTATGACCAAATAGTGATATACATGTTATTATAATCCAATAATTAATTTTAATTTCCCTATCTAGTGTGATAGATAAACAAAGAAGGAGATAAATATTTTAATGAAATTTTCTTAACCTTCTTTGTGCATGTAATATGAGATATTAGGCATGATAAATGATTATAATTTGTACATATATAATTATCTTTTAATATAATTAGTAAAACGTAACTATGGCATTAGTTGTATGTATCCTGAACAACCAATGTTTAACTACATACACATAAATCACAGACACTCTTAAAGACACATTCTAATAGTAGTCCACAGCTAAGGAATGTAATTAATTAATGCTCAACATGTATGAATAGAAATTTTCAAGTCATAATATACTTGAATATCCCAACTTCAAACTATCAGTAAATCTATACCTATTGGATTATTATTATTACAAGAATAATAAAAAAACATTTTCAACAATTTTAAAACCCAAAAAGCATGCGTACAAGGATGGGAGGCTGCCGTAGAACCCAAAATTCAACAAACCACTTCCATATAATTCTACATAAGTACTTACACTGCTATAACGCAAATTACAAAGGGCTGTCCTTATTTAGGTTTTTATGGAAGTGGTCTGTTTGATTTTGGGTCCTATGTTAGCCTCCCAACCTTGTTCGCATGCTTTTTAGGTTTTGATGTCACTAAATCTTCTTTTTATTGCAAATGTTTTCATTATTCTTGTTTCTATTTATTTTTCTGAATGGCGTGAATATTTTTTGTTGATGGCAGAAATACTGGTGTAAGTTATATATAATATGAAACCATACAATCATATATTCATTAAAATTCGTTCATCAATGAAAGTCAGTCTTTTGTATAATTATATCAATTATAATTATTACATTCATTATGTATTTGCTCCCAAACGTTATTACTATGCTTATGATTCCAATGTAACAAGCACTTTCTCCTTTTCAGCTTCCATGTTCTCTGTATAAAAATGCGCATGCGTAATTAAATTCCACATGGTTTGATTAATGAATGTACTTATAAAAATGCAGTTCGTATTTATAAAAAGCACTAGATATGAATGGATATGTGTGTATTAAAAGTATCTGTATATACTACAAAGATTTCAGCTCATCACTTGCAATTGAAATGTATGGGCAGCCATTTATTTTTGTGCCTCCCTACATGGAGTACAACCGAGTCTACGTACTCTCTGATTATACATAAATGAAGTCTTCTAGTGTTGTTATGATAATCCACATCAAAGAAACCACTAGTGCTATAAATAAGATAAAGCATGGCAGTTTTAGTTATATCATGGTGGTTTTATTAATATCCCTGTGGCTACTTTAATGATTTTTAAGTTTAGATAGTGTTCCTAGTTATGACTCCAAACAGTGATCGAATCACACAAATGATGTATATCTCTCATGCTCAGAACAATATCCATTTTAAAGCATTAGGCTCTCGGGTGCTATATCAGTGCCTTTTGGTCTCATGCTTTAAAATATATCCCTTACACTCGGAATATAACTAATAGATAAATTCTATCTTCAGTATTATTCATAACTGTCATTAGTGTACACAATAATATATCACATAATATGTATAATAATAGTCATACCCAGTTCCATGATTACTGTGACATCACAACCAGTTACTGGAACATAAGCCTTATTAGATCGATTGTATTCTTTGTAACCCCCATTCACTATAATCCACACACATGATTTAGAGATGCAGTAAGTACTCATAGAGTGGTAAAATCTCTTTGTTACTGATTCAGGAAGATTTATCTGAAGAGGTGAATAAATTTACAATATGATTAACATCAAAAATAAAGAAAAAATTGTTATTATATTAGTACAAGAAAGAATAATTAGTTCAAGTGCACTCTATATCAAACATTAAAGACCATCACTAAGGCTGTATATCATATTTACAACATGTTTGGCATCATTGAACTTTGGCTTCAACATGATATAAGACCTGTTATATACCTCTGGAAAGCGCAATGCTTTCATTACGCATTAAGAGTCACTTGGGGTTCATCGTCTGCATTCATTCAGGTTCACTATCACATTTGATGGAATATAACAGGTCTTATATCCCTTACAGGAGGAATATATCCTACAGTTATAATAATAATTTAGTAACATTATGATAACAATATGATAACAATGTATTACTTGTGTCATGTGATGTACATTACCTGATACCAGATTGAACATGATAAATTGATAATCCAACAGTCACTGATTGGGTCCTCATTATAATCCCGTCCTCCTATTACAATTAAATGAGACGTCACTTTTTCACTTGATGATATAGTATTAATCACAGTACTAGCATGAGCAGTTCTCCCCTTGGGCCAATCCACCGGAGAATCACATGGCTTTATTACTTCCTGAAAATTCTATAGTATTAATAATACAAATAATAATACGTTACAAAATTAAGAATTATTATGAACAACAAGTCAATTGCATGGTATGGTATGGTATATTATGGTATGGTATTGTATGGTATGGTTTGGTATGGTATGTTATGGTATGCTATGACATGTTGGTATGGTATGGTATGGTATGGTATGGTATGGTATGGTATGGTATGGTATGGTATGGTAGTGTATGGTATGATATGATATGTTGGTATGGTATGGTATGGTATGGTATGGTATGGTATGGTATTGTATGGTATGGTTTGGTATGGTATGGTTTGGTATGGTATGTTATGGTATGGTATGGTATGGTATGGTACGGTATGGTATGGTATGGTATGGTACGGTATGGTATGGTGTGGTATGTTATAGTATGGTATGAGGTATGGTATAGTGTGGTATGGTATGGTATACTATACCATATCATAGTAAAGTATAATTATTATAGTATAGTATAGTATAGTATTGTATAGTATAGTATAGTATAGTATAGTATAGTATAGTATAGTATAGTATAGTATAGTATAGTATAGTATATATAGTATAGTATAGTATAGTAAAGTATAGTATAGTATAGTATAGTAGAGTATAGTATAGTATAGTATAGTATAGTACAGTATAGTATAGCATAGTCAGTAGCATAACCAGGAAATTAAACATTGTTACAAATAAGGAGAAAAAAGGACAAAGTACGTCACAAATATTCATTGCTGATTAGTTATTCACAAGGCATGGTTTTCATTGAATAGCGATGTGCCACTGAAGCAAATCAGTTAATGACAGTAAATGTCTCCACCATATCTTGGTATGGTATAGTACAGTATTATAATAGTATTAATGTTTCTTGTCATTTGCAAAACCAATAGACCTTTCCCACACAAGGGATGGAATGATAATTAGTTTTATAATTGCTTGCTTACGTCATGTCCGGTTGCTATTCTGCCACCAGGTTAAGTATGGAAGTCAATGGAAGAATTAACAAATCTAACAGTTGAAATGCATGGACTATTGAACAATACCGTTTTTTCTATTTATCCGAATTTTGTGAAAAACTAGAATCTATGTGCTATTCATTAGTAGTATTTGAGGCGTGAAAAAGATCTGATTTCTATCAATATGCCTGGCCACACTTGTGTTGTGTGTGGTAACAATCCTAACCAAGATGCTGGAGTTTCATTCCATCGATTTCCTAGTGAGAGAACAAGAAGAGAAAGATGGCTGGAAGTCTTTGGACTCCACGAAAGTCAGCTGAAGCTTCAGTCGTGAGTGTGCTCCAGACAAGCTCTACTACACTTCATTTGACATTACTAACTATAACAGCTTCGTTGTTGCTCGCACTTCAACCGATTTTCGCACTTAAAAAGTTGCAGTAAAGCACATGGATTATAGTTTTTTGTAACGTTCAGTTAAAAACGGTATAGCTTAACCACCCACCTGTTTCAAAACACAGGTTTGTTCATTCTCCCATTGATTTCAACTGTTACGTTGGATGCTGAAGAGCAACCGGACGTGACGTTTTGCAATTATGAGTTAATTAAATTCCTTAGCTCTTATTTGGAAAAAGTCTATTCCCAACTGCCTCTAGCTTTCCAAAATTGTGCTAAGAGACTCCTATGATTCACAACCAGGGTATTAATAATATATACATGTATTTATAATAAAACATTCATAATTCACTCATTATTAGTACTGAAATAATAACTATATACTCAACAACTCACTATTGTATCTTGAAAACAAGTGAACAGAAAAAGATCATTAACATGATGTTTACCAGTCTCATCAAAAGTAGTCCCTCCAAACATTACACCTTTATTACCAGGAAGTGCATCAAGAGTGAACCAGGCACGGGGTGATGGACATGTACCTGTTATGACAGGTATATTCCATCGACCTAATTAAAATACACGATATCATTATGATGCAATATAAAATGAGTCCTGTAATACCTGGTGATGAGGAAACGCACATAGTGTGTGCTTCATTTGTGTAGCAAAGATTTGGGTTGTTAGGATGAGGAATATATTGAAACTGAGATTGTTTAGTAGTTGGTATTCGTCCATACCCTCCCAAAATTAGGAAATTATCTTCTCCATTTGTACTATAAGATATCATTCCACAGCCATATTTTTTCATTGGTTCATTATCAGGAGTAATACTGATAATCTCTTCCCATTTATTAGTAAGAGAATTTAGTTCGTATAAGTTATTATGAAAACAGTAATTAAAGTTACAGCATCCTCCAAAGTAGAACATCCTGTTTTCCAGGTTAGTACAAGCGTAGGACATTACACCAGCATGTGGTTTTCCAGTAGTGGATTTCCTTTTCCATTGGAATGTAGGTAAATGAAATACATCAACAGATGATGTGATCTGTCTCTTATCTTCATTGTCATGCACCTTAGGGAGATTCTTCTGGTTACCTCCCCAGCAATATATACTATCCTTTATAACTACAGTGGAGTGATAACACCTCTTTATGAAGTCATAGCCACCTAGATAACAAACAAGTTTCAATATATATTTCTATATATAGGCATAACAAGTTAAATGCATGATACATACTTATCAACACAATCATACATGTATTCTAGAAGAAATATGAATGACTTATTAATCTGATATTTGTGTAAGAGATTTATAATTAACTCACCAGTTGCCATTATCCACTAGAGAGACGAGAAAAATAAAGATTGTAATGAACTTCACTCCTAGATCTGCCAACTAAGATATCACATGATGTCATGTGATCAATATTTATAATCCTGAACATAATTATTGCACTACTCTAATTAGTTTTAATGCAAAGTGTTGGAACATGGTGTCTGGGAGACCATGCATTATATATTCTTTCAGCTACAATTATATCACTAGCTAAACAGTTCAAAGTATGTCTCATTACATCAGAATCAATCTCAAAGATCATTATTGTCTGAAGTTACTAATCTTGTCTTTGTTATGACAGTCACTAATAATACATCTGAGAGATCATTCAGCGCTCTCGGAAAAGTAAATAAAACTATTTATCAATGACTCAACAAATGTTATCACCAGAACCATAACCTTCATAGTTGGGATGTGATAGCTGTGGATATTATATAGTCATCAGTAGAATGTCTAAACCATTCTTGATTAGACATGTGATATATTGAATTGAACATGAAAAATCATGGCAACTTTAAGTGGATGATGCTGATGCATGATCGGTGATTCATTTCTTATTATGCTGCGGGTAGGTGGTGCATCATTCACAGTGAATAGATCGTCGGGTGATACAGCCTCTCCCCATATTTGAAACTCAAACAGACAAAATAATAAAAACAGATTTAAATTAATTCACTGAGAATGAAATACGTTCCCTACATATTGACAGTTATATGCACAAGGTCAAATTGATATTAACATAGGAGATTAAGATAGGACACAAAATTGAACAAACCACCTCAACAATCCATTTATAAATTCTTCTAAATTCTTCATTAGATATCAGAGTAATAATAGCTAAAATATTGTGTACACACACTCAATGCAGAGTTTGAGAGTATGGTACTGAACAACTTCAGGTCTAAAGACAAAAGGGAAGAATAATAAGAAAGAAGAGGAAGGACTAAAAACAACTAGAGCTAAAAGAACAGGAGTTGAGTCATGATAGAAATATGGATAGAAATATAATTTCTTGAATTTTGATAGAAAATGGCTATAAGCCGATTACTGCACTGCAATAAAAGCAACAGCAACAAATCATACCTAACATGCTTTGTGCACTCTAACTAAATTCAGATTCCACAATTGTTACAAGAACTTCTTCACTGAAATTATAATTTCAATACTTTGTTAAAATAGAAATAAACTAGTGGACTAGATGCACACATACAAAAAAGAAATATTAAAACATACATAAACACACACACACACACACACACACACACACACATGCACACATAGCTATTATATTGCATTTATGTCTTCTAGTACTTTTTCTATTTTGGGACGAAACTGTGGATCATGACTTGTACAACGCTCTACTAATATTTTGATAGATGGATACTGAACTTCACAAATTTGTCCCTCCCTTTCAAAAGAAATGGTAGATGGTAGACGACAGGTAGCCATTTCTAGTAGTAAAATACCAAAACTATAGACGTCCATTGCAGGAGAATGGAGATGAGGAGAGATGGCTTCAGGAGCAGAATATACTGGACTACCAGGAGCTACAGTACTCACTTGATGAAGGAAATTGGCAGACCCATAATCACACAGTTTTCCCTTCCATTTTCCGTAAACTGTTGGTTCCATAAGAACATTTGCACTGCTGACATCACGATGAAGAATTGGTTGTGGTTTCCATAGGTGAAGATAGTTGAGTGCTGCAGATACATCTCGACCGATTGATAAAATCTGAGGGTGAGTCAGTGGTCTCTTTTCAAGTTCTTTACGAAGACTGGTAGGCATTAGTTCAGTTAGTATAATAGGATTACCTACTCTAGTAGCTCCAATAAATTGAAGTAAGTTAGGATGACATACACGAGAAGCAATATCCATCTCTCTGGAAAATATACGAAGATTGTGTTCAGTGATAATGACTTCGTGGAGACACTTTGCTGCTACTTTAGTACCTCTGAATATAGCAACCTTCACTTCACCCCATCCTCCTTTACCTACAATCTTATTTGTCATTTCCACTTCTTCTTTTTGAATTACCCAGTGAGGATTCTCTATTTCTGATCGAAGGTGACAAATCTCTTTTTGTTGTTCTCGAATGGTGTGTTCTTTACTTTGTATTTTTTCACGAAGATAATGAGTATCTTGTCGAGCTTTAAGTATGGTCTGGTTACATTTCTGAACTTGCCGGTTGAGATCCTGGAGTAATAGTGTGTGTGTGTGTGTATGTGTGTGTGAGTGTATAAATCAAACTATTTTGAAAATGTGAATAATATAAAAGTTACGTTATTAAAAAAATGCCTTTAACAATTACCTGTGTTTGCTGTTGACTATCTTGAAAATTCTTTTGTGCAAGTTGCAACTGGAATTGTGTCTCTTTTAGTTGGGATTGTGTCTCCTGTAAACTGCATAATTCTTGTTGATAGCTCTCTATAACATCTTGAAGGATTTTCTCTGTGTCATTTTTAGCTTGTTGGGATTCAGTAAGTTGTTGAGACAGGATGCTGTTTTGTACTTGCAATCTTCGATCTGATTTACCATACATACAGGAAAGGACTTCACCACTCTCTTGTTTAGATATAGGTATGTTTTGAGAGTTCCACACATCCTCCACAGTCCACACATCATTAAAATACACTATAGATAAAGATAATGTTATTGTATATACAAATTTTGGATATCTGATTATATCACACATGGCAAACGGAGCAGACAGACTTATTCCAGTTATTTTATTTACAGCACACACTGGAACTCAATCCTTTCCTGAAAACTGTAAACACTGCGACATGGCGTATGGGTGGGTATTTAACTAATATTACATATCAAACCTTACCGTGGCAATTACCCACACGGCATGTTTATTTATATCATGCAAAGCCATGTATAAATATTACACACATGTATCATTATACATAAACACATAATTACATTACATAGGTCTACTTGGATATGAACATACATATAATTTGTAGAAACTAGTATATAATTGTTCATGAAACAAATTTGCATATCCATAATTATATATATACATACCTGCTATGTATAATAACTACATACAAATCATAGATATTGATAAGTAATTACTTAATGCCCATACTCGTAATAACTAATAGTAGGCCAGGGCTAAGGAATGTAATTAACCGATGCCACAACATGAAATATCAAACTTCTCTTCTATAAACCATAAAATTAAACTAGGTAAACACTTGAGCAAGGTATATGGGTATAAAATTACGAAGGAAATCACCCACACACTAAGATTTTTATGGCCCGTAGGGCCATCCTTATGATTGCTTTCCCACGGGTTCGAACTATATATATATAATTATATATATATATATATATATATATTTTCTTGTGTCCACTTGCGCGAGTATGCGTTGTATACGTAGTTAAGGAAGTTGCGTCATTCCCGGGGGCTCGGTTAATTAATGGGCGTGGCGCGTAATAGAACGCGCGCTCGAACTCAGCAGAAAGAAAGCTGCCTATAGGCTTGTAGCTTACATAGAATTAGAAACTGGAACTACTAGCAAGCTATTCTACCTGAAATACATTCCTAAAGTTCTACAAGATTCTTTAAAAGGTAAAGAGAGTGATAATCAAAATAATAACTATAATAGGCTGTTGTGTTTCAGGCATGATAAAGTCAGCCATGAGTACTGAATGCTGGACACCATAAAGCAATCATAGGGATACTTTTTTTCTCCATATACACTTGTTAAGATCATGATCATGTAAGCATTCAAACATATTTAATTATAATTATATGTATTTGATAATTATGTTAACTTTTTCAATTAACGAAAGTGCTAACTTTAACTATTCATATTGTTGTTACTATAATTCATTAGTATACGTAATAATATGTCACATGATATGTGTAATATCAAAACATACCTAGTTCTATGATTACTGTAACATCACAACCTGTTATTAAAAGATCAGTATTATTAGACTGATCGTACTCTCTGTAACCTCCAATCACTATAATCCACACACATGATTTAGAGGCGTAATAAGTACTCATAGAGTGGTAAAATCTCTTTGTGACTGATTGAGGCAAATTTATCTGAAGGGTTGATTAAAATTTAAATTAAAAATGATGAACACATTGTTATTACATTAGAAATTAATTCCTTGTAATTATCTATACTAAAATTTTTTAATTAATATTCTGTAACAAACGTTATCTATTCTGACTGAATTCAAGTTCTAATTTCCCTGAAAATGTGCAAAAAAACTCCCCCAAAAATTTGACATGCATGCACTGTTAAAAATGGGGTGCTCCTGTATACCCCTCATCAAGCTGTAGATATAATCAACACACTCAGAGGTGTTATGATACAGTGATTTTGCAGCTACATTGCTAAGCAAAAACCATGCTATGTGTACAGAGACAATGGAGAGTTAGTTTTTTTTTTGCCTTCTAGATTCTGTTTTTAGCTACACCTCCTCATAATGATAATGAATAAGATAGGTGCGGTGCCCACAATACTAAAGAATAGATTTATGAAATAATTGCAAAATGAATATCTGTATTAATTGAAAACAAGATATTGCCTGAAGTCTTTGACCATAATTTGTGATATGATTGGTAAGAATAGGCTAGGTATATGTTATAAGTTAGATATACCCCTCCTGCCAGTGATGTAAGACCATCTGGATAGCAAAGTGCTTTCATAAAGTATCAAAAGTGACTTGGGGTTCACCCTCTGCACTTATTCAACTTCACTGGCAAGATATACTGTATGGCGGGAAAAATTCGCAGTGGTATATTTTCATGAAAGGCCTATTTTGGAGTATTCATGAATTTAAATTTTCACAAATTACCACAATTTTATCGTCCACGTCCAATTTTAGTAAATATTACAAGCCCTGTGGAACCAGGTTTATAATTTGTTTACTCAACATGGGAAAATGACACAAGAGTTTGTTTGTGAAAGGTGTATGAGGGGTCACCATATCTACAAAAACGTGTGGGTTCCCGATCCAATGAGGACTGAAGTATTGACTTGCGTGCGAGAGGCTGGGAATGATGCTGATCCTTATTTTGTAGCAATGATCAATTCCTCAAGGACTGCTGTTGGCCATGAATCAAAGAAGGGACACTTGAAGATAGTGCTCCTTATGGGCTTGCAACAGTAGAATCCCGCTTGAAATAATGATACATTGAAGCCATAATCGATTCATGAATCCCCATGGTGTTTACTTGCTACCATGCTCGTACCTTTGCAACTTTAATTTTCGCAAGTAGCGTACAATTCACAAAATTTGCGAAATTATCCCACCGCGAATATTTCCCGGCACATGGTAAAGTGTCTTGTATTCATTCTAGAAGGGATATATCCTATACTTATACTAATAAGTAATAAATAATTTGAGAACACGTGTCATGTGATGTACATTACCTGACACCAGATTAAACTTTGTAAGTTGATAATCCAGCAGTCACTGATTGTGTCACCATTATCATCCACTCCACCTGATATAATCAAATGAGAGTTCACTATTCCATTTGACGAGATAGTATTGATGACAGCACTAGCATGGCCACTTCTCCCCTTAGGCCACTTTACTGCATAATCAGTTGTTTTGACTACTTTATGAAAATCCTAGTGCATTAATTAAAAAAGAATTATTCTTATAAATTAATATTAGTTCTAGAGAAAAAAGTTAAAAAACTAAGGGGCGTATTTTATAAACGGTTTATTCTATAGCATATAGAGTGGAACATGTTGAAATCTGATTTGTCCATTAGAAGTTTATAAATCCTCTTTTTGGTAAACCTATAAATTAATAAATCTGTTCCACTGTTGCTATAGAAATTTCATGCACAACAGAAACAATGCTGATTGTAAGTCTGGATCTCTTGATTTGTAGAAGCTATCAACTGAGAAAGTGGCTAAAATGTGCGTGTAGACTGCTGACTACTGCACTTGTTACAACACTCATCTTGCTAGTTTCTACTAGCTAGCAAGAATGATTTTGGTATCTGCAGCTTTCTCCAATGGTTTTCTATCCAACTAAGCATGTTAAAATCGAGACATGGGCATCATCTTTGAGAGCCCAACACTCGTGCTATCGATCACCTTGCTGTCTTTCTGGAACTAAAACATATCTTTTTTTATTATGTCTCCTATCCAACAAAATAATCTAAATAACTTAGAGACTGCATTCTTGGTTAATATAATTATGCAATAGAACCACCCCTGAAACATCAATTACCTCTAGATCTGCCTCTGTAATATAAGCTCTTCAACAGAAGTTCTATTGCACATAGAAACCTCGAATACAGTATCTATCCAATATATAACATTTCTGTTCTTTGTCATTTGTAAAATTAATAGCTCTCAATTACCTTATTTTTCCAGACATTTTACAATTTGACACACAAAACGATTACCATACCCTTCCAGTCTTCTACCTATACTTCCTAGCAAGTAGTGTTGTTTTAGTATGAAAATAATGACCACTTTAGTTTTAGTTTTAGTTAACTAACTAAAAGTGCCAATTATTGGCCAATTTCATTTTAGTTAGATATAGTTATTGTTGCAGACTAGTTATAATTTAGTTAAATAGAAGTCACAATGCCATACTAAAAGGGGTTTTAGTTTTAGTTATTTAGCTAACTAAAACAACACTACTAGCAAGGGTAAGTACTAACCATAATTATAATACTATGATTATATAAAATAATTCACTCACTGTTATATAGTAATAAAATAATTATACGCTCAAAAACTCACTATTGTATCTTGAAAACAAGTGAATAAAAAAAGATCATTTATTCGATGTTTACCAGTCTCATCAATAGTAGTACCACCAAATATTACACCTTTACTACCTGGAAGCCTATTGAGTGTGAAAAAGGCACATGGTAGTGGACTAGTACCTGTTATAACTGGTATTCTCCATTGTCCTGAAGAACATATATGATATCACAATAATTAATATAATGTGAACCATGTTAATACCTGGTGAAGCGAAAACACATATAATATGTACTTCATTTGTGTAGCAAAGATTTGGGTTGTTAGAAAGAGGAACATATTGAAACTGAGTTTGTTTAATAGTTGGTATTGGTCCAAACCCTCCAAAAAGTAGCAAATTATCTTTTCTATTTGCACTGTAGGACATCATTCCACAGCTCCGTTTTCTCATTGGTTCATTATCAGGAGTAATACTGTCAATCTCTTCCCATTCATTAGTTAGAGAATTTAGTTTATATAAGTTATTATGAAAACAGTCATCGGCTTTGCAGCATCCTCCAAAATAGAAAATATTCTTTTCCAGGTTAGTACAAGCGTAGAACATCATTCCAGAAGGTGGATTTCCAATAGTGAGTTTCCTTTCCCATTGGAATGTAGGTAAATGGAATATATTGACAAATGATGCGATTTGTCTCTTATCCTCATTATCATGTACCATAGGGAGATTCTTCTGGTTACCTCCCCAGCAATATATACTATCCTTTATGACTACAGTGGAGTGGGAAGTCCTCTTATTTAACTCATAGCCACCTGGATAATAAGCAAGTATCAATACATGATTGAATTCACACGATGCATGATACATATTTAACAAACAAAACCTACAGAAACAAAGCATCCTCATATGTATATATATATTTTCACGAGGTATGAATAAGTTATTTACATGAAGTTTGTAAAAAATTAATTTATGATTAACTCACCAGTAGCCATTATCCACTAGAGATATACAGGAAAAGAGATTGTGATGAACCACAATCCAACTAAAGGTAAAGGTGATCAGTTCGTCCAAGCCACACCCACTATTTAAATTAAGCGTATCATCTACAACGGTTCACGGTGTTGCAGAATAGTGAATAGCTAACTAACATTGTACATTTGCAAGGAAAATGTAATTTAATTAATCGTGTAGGTTGTAATGATAATAGATGACAAAGAAGCAGAATAAATATTTTAATTAAATCAATGAATGATTCCAAACCTTCTTTGTACACCTAATATGAGATATTAGGCATGATAATTGATTATATTTGGTACCTAAAATTAATTATAAAAAACATTAACAGTTCAAACTTAGCAGTATCATTAATTAAGAAAGTTAACATAATTTTATATTAAGGTTGTAGTCTTTTCCGTGGGCGGATGCTACTCCAATCAGTTTCTAGTCTTGCCAGCTTCTTGCTGCATACAATCTGGTTCAATTCTGTATAATTTGGAAGCCACACCCACCCGGGGGTATATTTATTGGGCCTAAATGTTTTCACTGATAGTTTATTTTCAGAGCGGTGGGTGGGAAACAATGGCGGGGTAACTGTAGTTGCTCTCTGAGAAGGATCGGAGTTTGATAGTGCCTAGAAAGGTAGATTTTATGGTTTCAGTGAAAAGCTACAGAATTCAGCTTTCTTCAGCCTCTTGTAACTATAAAAGTAAAATGAATTTGCAGAAAACGGCTCTATTTCTTTTCTCAAAATGCATTGTACTTGATGCACGCCATGATTGGTGGGCGTGGCTTTCTTGGTTTTGTACTTATTACGATTGCAAAAATGGACATTTTATATATGTTTTATCAATTCCAGGACCCTATAAAGGTGATTAGAAGATATGAAGGTTGCTACTACACCAGGTTAGAGTCATATTATATAATATTCTATTTTGAAACTGATTGGAGTCGCATCCGCCCACTCCCTAGTACCACCTTAATTTTAAAAAAATGAAATAGTATATATGCAGGATGCTATAGCCTGGGAAAATGTACTTTTATACGGTATGTTTCCTATTCATTGCTTATATATTAATATTGATCAGCACAGATAGTAACACTACATATAACAATACTAGCTTCAATCCCACAATATTAATTACACTTTCGTTCCTACCTCTATGTCTTCATCATTCACTTCATTATTGAAATTTTTAATCACTTCATTGAAATAAGAGTAACACCAAAAAATCATTACAATTAAATCTACACACATACATGTACATACACACACTAGTACTCACAAACACACACACAAACACACACATAACACATAGGTAGGCATTATATTGCATTTATGTCTTCTAGTACTTTTCCTATTTTGGGACGAAACAGTGGATCACGACTTGTACAACACTCTACTAATCTTTTGATAGATGGATACTGAACTTCACAAATTTGTCCCTCCCTTTCAAAAGACATAGTAGATGGTAGACGACAGGTAGCCATTTCAAGTAGTAAAATACCAAAACTATAGACATCCATTGCAGGAGAATGGAGATGAGGAGAGAGGGCTTCAGGAGCAGAATATACTGGACTACCAGGAGCTACAGTACTCACTTGATGAAGGAAATTGGCAGACCCATAATCACACAGTTTTCCCTTCCATCTTCTGTTAACTGATGGTTCCAGAAGGACATTTGCACTGCTGACATCACGATGAAGAATTGGTTGTGGTTTCCAGAGGTGAAGATAGTTGAGTGCTGCAGACACATCACCACTGATCGTGAGAATTTGAGGGTATGTCAGTGGTCCCTTTTCAAGTTCTTTACGAAGGCTGGTAGGCATTAGTTCAGTTAGTATTATAGGATTACCAACTCTAGTGGCTCCAATAAATTGAAGTAGGTTAGGATGACGTATACGAGAAGCAATATCCATCTCTCTGGAAAAAATATGATGATTGTGTTCAGCGATAATCACTTCATGGAGACACTTTGCTGCTACTTTAGTACCTCTGAATATAGCGACCTTCACTTCACCCCATCCTCCTTTCCCTACAATGTCATTTGTCATTTCCACTTCTTCCTTCTGAAGTACCCAGTTTGGATTCTCTATTTGTAATCGAAGGTGACGAATCTCTTTTTGTTGTTCTTGAATGGTGTCTTCTTTCCTTTGTGTTGTTCCATGAAGATGATGGATATCTTGTTCAGCTTGAAGTATAGTCTGGTTATATTCCTGAACTTGTCGGGTCAGATCCTGCGATAGCAGTGTGTGTGTGTGTGTGTGTGTGCATTAATGTAAAATGTAAGTGCACATTATTGTATTATATTATTGCAATTATCATGGTTAATGAAACACAGTATAATTAGCTCATGCACATTGCATCAATAATAAAGTGTTAATAGAATGCGTAATTTCACAAAGGGTACTGTGTATTTAATAAACACCACTAACAAATTAAAACCTGTGTTTGCTGTTGACTATCTTGAAAATTCTTTTGTGCCTGTTGTAAGTGGACTTGCGTCTCCTGTAATCTGGTATCTGATACTTGTAATTGGGATTGAGCTTCCTCTAGCTGGGAATGAGTCTCCTGTAGCTGGAGTTGTGTCTCCAGCAGTCTGACATCTGATTCCTGTAGCTGGGAGTGAGTCTCTTGTAGTCTCGTATTAGAATGCTGTATTTCTTGTTGGTGACCCTCCATAATCTCTTGAAGGGTTCTCTCCATCTCTTTTCTGGCTTGTTGGGATTCAGTAAGTTGTTGAGACAGGATGTTGTTTTGTGCTTGCAATCTTCGATCTGATTTTCCAAACAGATTTGACAGAAAACCACTACTCCTGTGTTTAGATTTAGGTATGTTTTGAGAGTTCCACACATCCCCCACAGTCCACACATCATTAACATACACTGAAGATAAAGATATTTTTATGATTATGCATGGCAAACTATAAGACAAAGGGAACAGGCAGATTAGCCTACACATTTATGTGTATACAGAGTACACTTGAATCCAGAATTAAGTATGTAAACTCTACACGTTTATTGCAAAAACAAATTTATTTTACCTTCATATGGTTACCATGAGTTTCAATAGTAATACCCTGAGATTAAATTAAAGCTGATTGCTTTGTATTACTCACAAGTAGCAGTTCATATTGTTTTTCATCTATATTGACTAGTATTACAGTACATATATTTCATTATCTGTTCAGTATGCATGTACATACATTGTGTTAATTTTGTTATTTGTTATCTATTATCTGTTTTTATAAGTAAAAATGGATGGAATATGTCAACAAATAATCTCTTTTCTCCACAGATAATTGAATATAAAAATAATATTGCATTGAAACTCATGAGGCTTAAAATAACCCATTAATTTGTACAGTGATATAGGCAATTTGATATCATTTTGATTTGATTTTTCCTGTGCATTCTTAGCCATCTGATTTCAGATAGATACTTGTAGCATGGTATATCAAAACTGACAAAGGCAATTTGCACACATTTTTTTAATAATATTGAGTGGGTGTATCAGTGCTACAAATCATTTGTATCATTGTGGCTTTACTGTGATTACTCTTACTGTGCTGTAAAATCCAAGTATGATGCATGTATCGACATTGCCGTATTTTCCATAATGTAAACATGTCATGCGAATGAGTTGGCTCTTCTCAATCATGAATTACAGCAAATACAAGCAGACACTTCAAGGAATAAACTTACAACATTCCTGTTGCAGATACTGTACTTTGAATGAATGAGACATCACTAAAAAAGTATATATTTTCCAAAAGAAAATAACCTGTACTTCTAACTATTTCATTACACTATACTCAACTGTGCTCTCTAATTATTTTTATGTGTAATAATAATCATACCTAGTTCCATGATTACTATAGCATCACAACCTGATACTGGAAGATCAGTATTATTAGATCGATTATGTTCTCTATAGCCACCAGTCACTATAATCCACGCACAAGCTTCAGAGATGTAGTATGTACTCATAGAGTGGTAAAATCTCTTAGTTACTGTTTCAGGAGCACTTATCTGAAAAGATGAACATGTTATAAATGAGGAGCATATAACTACATAGTTGTATGAAAAAGTGTATAATAATTTTTCATCAAATATATCACAAATGTAGTGACAACAGTTGGTGTTTAATTTGCACAAAAAATTATATGAATATAAATGTAAACAAGATAACAATGTTACATGTGTCATGTGATATACATCATACCTGATACCAGATTAAGCTAGATGAATTCATTATCCAGCAGTCGCTGAGTGTGTCACGATTACCATCCATTCCTCCCATTACTATCAAATGAGACGTTACATTGTAATTTGACGATGTAGTATTGATTATAGCACTAGCATGGCCACTTCTCCCCTTTGGCCAATTCAGCATAGAATCAGATGGTTTGACTACTTTCTGAAAATCCTAAAAATAATTAATTTTTATGAATACGAAATCAATTTTCAGTGACTTTTGCTTTTATACAATTACGATAGTAGAAAATCAATAATCATGTTATTTTGACATAAACAAACATTCGTGGTTGTTATTGTTGAAATCTCTTATTACATTGTTAATATTATCAAAGTCCATAATCACAGTCTTTGACAAAAAATGATAGAGTAGGATTGGTAGACACCTATGCTAACAGCTAAAACTATAATATGCCATTATAGCTATATGCTAGCTATTAAACAAAAGTGAAGCCATTTAGAATGTAGTAACAACCTTTCATTGCTTCATTAATTTTATTATTCATAATATAATAATTATTATCATTTCTATATAATTATTACACATGCATTATTAACACCTCACAATTGCGTCTCGGGAACAAGAGAATGAATAAAGATCATTAACACGATGTTTACCAGTCTCATCAACAGTAGTCCCTCCGAATATTACACCTCTATTACCAGGAAGTGTATTGAGAGAGAAATGGGTAAGTGGTGGTGGACGAGTACCTGTTATCACAGGCACTTCCCATTGACCTGAAGATAAATGTAAATTATAATATTTATGTATTACATAGTGTGAGTCATGTAATACCTGGTGAAGAGGAAACACACATAATGTGTGTTTCATTTGTGTAGCAAAGATGTGGGTAGTTTGGAAGAGAGACATATTGAGATTGAGTGTGAGAAGTACTCGGTATTGGTCCAAATCCTCCAAAAATTAGGAAATTATCTTCTCCATTTGTATGATAGGACATCACTCCACAGCCACGTTTTCTAATTGGTTCATTATCAGGAGTAATACTAACAATCTCTTCCCATTCGTTAGTAAGAGAATTTAGTTTATACAAGTTATTGTGAAAACAGTCGTCATATTTACATGCTCCTCCAAAATACAAGATCTTGTTCCCTATGTTTGTACAAGCATAGTCCACCACTCCTTTGGGTGGATTAGTGGTAGTGATTTTCCTTTCCCATTGAAACATAGGTAAATAAAATACATCCACTGTTGATGTGATCTTTCTCTTATCTTCACTGCCATGAACCAAAGGGAGATCCTTTTGGTTACCTCCCCAGCAATACATACCATCCTTTATGACTACAGTGGAGTGGTAAGTCCTCCATTTGAACTCATAACAATCTGGATAATAAACAAGGTTCAATTGCATTAACATGCCGCCAAATATTTAACAAACAAATAACTATACTTTGTAATATCCAAACAATATGAATAATTTATTTTTTAATTATAATTAACTCACCTGTAGCCATTATCCACTAGAGAAAAAGAAAAAAAGATAAAGATTGAAACAACTAAGCTATCACGTGAGGATAATTAAGTAATTAATATTATGTGAAGGTGCGAGGGCTCGGTCAATGGGCGTGGGGCATATAGAACGCGCTCTCAAGCTATACAGATCAGCAAGAAGAAAGCTGCTTGTAGCTTTACGTAGAAACGGAACTAATAACTGTTCCATGTGCAAGTTGTTCTATGTGCAATCTCTAAAGTTATACAAGAACCTCTAAAAGTAACAATAGTAGATAATCAAAGTAATAACTATAATAACAGGTATGCAGTGTTTCAGAGTCAGCCATGATTACTGGACACCACAAAGCAATCATAGTGATACTTTTTTAATTATATTGTGTTTCAATTTAAAATCGTATTCAATTTTTTTCCTTGCCATCTCGAGTACTACCGTATTCTATGATGAGTCTCGCGGATCTAAATCCAACCTATTATGAAGAAAGGGTCTACCAACCTTTTCTTTCTGAAAACTACCGGACGGAAAGGTAGGCGATAATGGGCTGAGTAGCTATTTCAAGTGGGTGTTATAAAAACAAAGTCTTGTGGAACTGTGGGTTCAGTGATGAGTGTTTTCTGCTTCTTGTGCAATGAATGATAGTATAGCTCCTAGTTGTTAATATTGTAATCTTACATTCATTTGTTTCTGACAGCAGCCTCCATCATGTTCGTTATAACACCTACTTTATCTCAAGTATTTAAGAACTGTGCATACCGCTTTCAGAACAGACATTATAAGGTCAGTTGGCCAGCTCCTTCCTACGTAGTAGGTTGGGTCTGGCTTCGTGAGACAACTCTATGATTATTACTGTATTGAAACTCACAATATTATAACCAAACCAGTGTTAGAATAACCCATTCATTTTTACAGTGTTTCTGAATTCTTAAAGACTCACTAGTATAATTTTGTAATTCAGCCTAAATGTGGACTCTGTAGCTGCTGTGTTGTGAGTGACCAGAAAATATTTTATGATGACTCCAAGGATATTGAGAATTATGCATACTTACAACAAATCAAAGTCAGTAAAACAAATGAAGGTTCAAATATGATACCACCTTCTTTTATATTACAGTTACACTCAATGGAAGTTAGAAAATAGTATTAATGTATAATCAATCTCTTAATTAAATTAGATCTTTCATCAGCATCACACTTCTGTGGATGTCCCTTTGGAAACGTTATAGCTATATCAGCTCTTAGAATAACAACTAGTACACATTGCCCCTTTTTATGTCTGTTATAGGTAACTAGGAATCCTCTTTCCTTTATAAAGTTTGTACACAGCAATTTTAAATCAGTGGTGTTTGTGGTTTGGCTCTGTCCAAAAAACTACAAGTAATAATAAATATTCCTGATCATTTGACCTGTGGCCAATCAGAGTGCACAAAATGCGTCACATGATTGAACATTAAATCACTCACTGCATATGTTTGTGTGCAATAAGTTAGATATTGTACACATTGCTCACCTTTACTAACGAAACTGCTCCAACAAATGTCATAGTTCACCAGATCATCAATAAATCCCTTAAAACACACTCGACAGTGCTTTGTGTGTTTCAATATAGTACTTGGGTGGTCAATAAAGGTCTCATGCATTATGTAAACTCAACCTTTATTCACCCGCCTTCATGCTACATTAAGACACGTAATCAAAGTAAAGTGTGTTATAGCTATATAATTATTACTAATAATAACCTTGATGTGTTCATTGGCTACAACATATGATTATAGGAAAATAAATTATTGTCACATTATGTATGAAATAATAAAATTCATACCATAATTATGAAGCAGGATATCCACATTTTTTTACTAAATCAATGTTGTACTGAATATAAGTTTGTGTGATTCTCATAACTTACATAATAGCCGTTACAGTAATCGTAATTAAAGTTGAAGCATATTTGAGTGGAGTTGATTATTGAACCTTACTAACATGGTAGCTACAAGCATATCCTTGAAGGTCTTTTTCAGCTGCTGAAGAATACCATCATGCTAAAATATTCAGTTCTATTTTTAAATTCTAATTTATATGAGGCTCAATAAACATTCTGCTGAATTACTCAACATGATCAAGATGGGCATATAGCTACAAGGTAATTAGCTATGTAGATTAATTGTAACAATAAGTATGTGGGTTAACATTAAAACGGATACAATTAAAGCAAAACTAAAATATGTCTCAAAACGAAAGTATTTCATTTTCAGTTATATTGTAGCTATCAAACGATTGATTCAAATCAATTGGTGTAAGTATGTGATAATGTTTGAAAAAGATGAATTTCGAGTTTTAGATTTATTAAAAGAAACACAGTCTAGAACATGAATGGTAGAAATGAGAAATTTGATTTATTAATGAAATGTACAATGTTATATTGAATGGTAAGCTGAAAATTCTCTACCTCATTATGGAGGGGCTAATATGAGTATCAAGACTCCAGTGTATACATATTGTACTTTAACCTAAAACTATCGCAGGGAATAGTTTATAATTATGATAGTTTAAAGACTTTCTTGTTCTGTCAATGAAAGAAAATTTTTTAGATTCCTTGATAATTAACCTTATAATTTACATAATATGTGTTCGCACTCATTGCTTCCTAATATTGATAAGCCCTGACAGTACGTATACAAAAGGTCAATTAAGGCATGGGTCAGCTCAATAAACACAAAATTTATCATTATATTTTATACATTTATTTTACAAATTCTAAACAAGTTACTGACTTCAAATAAATTGCAAATGCTCGTACCTATAAGCTGTCTTAAGAGTCAACATGCTTAAAAACATATTCATACATGGATTACCCCCTCCCCTCAATCAAATATAATTATAAATTCATTCCTACCCCTATGTCTACATCCTTCATTATTTTAATTATAAATACTTCATTCGAATAAGAGTAACAAAACTATTAATTTTTATTCAAATGTTGTCTACACACATTCACTCATTTACAAACACAAACGTAAATATTACATTGCATTTATGTCTTGCAGTACTTTTCCTATTTTGGGACGAAACTGTGGATCAGGACTTGTACAACGCTCTACTAATGATTTGATAGGTGGATACTGAACTTCACAAATTTGTCCCTCCCTTTCGAAAGAAATTGTAGATGGTAGATGACAGGTTGCCATTTCTAGTAGTAAAATACCAAAACTATAGACATCCATTGCAGGAGAATGGAGATGAGGAGAGAGGGCTTCAGGAGCAGAATATGCTGGATTACCAGGAGCTACAGTCCTCACTTGATGAAGGAAATTGGCAGACCCATAATCACATAGTTTTCCCTTCCATTTTCCACTAACTGATGGTTCTAGTAGGACATTTGCACTGCTGACATCACGATGAAGAATTGGCTTTGGTTTCCAGAGGTGAAGATAGTTGAGTGCTGCAGACACATCACAACCAATCGTGAGAATCTGAGGATGTGTCAGTGGTCCCTTTTCTAGCTCTTTACGAAGACTGGTAGGCATTAGTTCAGTTAGTATAATAGGCTTACCAACTCTAGTGGCTCCAATAAATTGAAGTAGGTTAGGATGACGTACACGAGAAGCAATATCCATTTCTCTAGAAAATAGATGAAGATTGTGTTCAGCGATAATCACTTCATGGAGACACTTTGCTGCTACTTTAGTACCTCTGAATATAGCAACCTTCACTTCACCCCATCCTCCTTTCCCTACAATCTCATTTGTCATTTCCACTTCTTCCTTCTGAAGTACCCAGTGAGGATTCTCAATTTGTGATCGAAGGCGACAAATTTCTTTTTGTTGTTCTCGAAGTGTGTTTTCTTTCCTTTGTATTGTTTCATGAAGATGATGGATATCTTGTTGGGCTTGAAGTATAGTGTGATTATATTCCTGAAGTAGCTGATTGAGATACTGCAGTAACCGTGTGTGTGTGTGTGTGTGTGTGTGAGTGTGTGCATAATATAAGTTAGCACTGTTAGAATAATTATAATGTTATAAATATTATTATCATAAATAACCACAATGTTATTACTGCAACCATGGTTAGTATAATCAGCTGATATTATATCAATTATTGTTTTGAAATTGTAGGCATAACTATAGTCTTAAGGTTGCGTTTAGCATATTCACAAGCTAGGTTGTTTTTAATAGTCTCACTGACTTCTAAACACAGAAATAATCTTGTCTTGATAGCACTTTTCGTTTCACAGGAATTCCATGGTGTTTATGTAACATATTTGATAAATATATGATAGCTACAGGCTTGAAACATGTTCTGCTCTCACAACTTACCTTATCTACACAGCAACGGTCTCCTTTTTAAAATAAAGCTTACAGATATCTGAAACCAGCATTCCACTATGTAAATTGCACTGTGGCTCAAAAACATACAGTGGTAAAAGAAAAATCGGATCGTTACCAAGCACTTCAGTCTTTCAACTACTGGTTTTCAAACTTTCAGAGTGATAGAGTGTGTGAATAATTAGGACAAGTTACCTAAAAACATACTGCTACCAGTGATCAAAAATGTATAGCGATTAAATGTATATACTAATTACATAATACTAATAAAAGTTACTTGTGTACAAAACAAATGTCACTAACTAATACCTGTGTTTGCTGTTGACAATCTTGAAAATTTTGTTGTAGAAGTTGTAACTGGACGTGTGTCTCCTGTAGCTGAAATTGAGTTTCCTGTAGTCTAGTGTCAGATACTATTTGGGATTGCATCTCCTGTAGTTGTGATTGAGTCTCCTGTACTCTGGTATTAGAATGCTGTACTTTTTGTTGGTGGCTCTCCATAACATCTTGAAGGGGTCTATCTGTCTCCTTCCTTGCTAGTTGGAATTCAGTAAGTTGTTGAGACATGATGCTCTTTTCTACTTGCAAACTTCGATCTGATTTTCCAAACATATATGACAGGAATCCATTACTCTCTTGTTTAGATTTATGTATGTTTTGAGAGTTCCACACATCCCCCACAGTCCACACATCATTAATATACACTACAGATAAATATAACGATATTGTATTTACAGATTTGGAATATCTGATAATATTATACATGACAAACAATACATGGCGAAGAGAACAGGCAGACAAAAAACAATAAAACACTTAGTCTAGTTATATTATCTACAGCCATACACTGGAACTCAATCCTTTCCTGAAAACTGAACACACTACAGCATGGTATATGGGTGGGTATTATACTAATATTACATATCAAACCTTACCGTGGCTATTACACACACGACATGTTTATTTATATCATGCAATGCCATGTATAAATAATATATTTATAGTCATGTATCATTATACATAACCTCATAATTACATTACAAAGATCTACTTCGATATGAACAGCTGTATATGGGATATAACTACCACTTCATATCAATCACTAACATGCCACATTTTATTTGTCATATAATGTCCTGTATAAATATTATATAATAATTATAAAGTTTATAAACACATAATTATAGACCATAGACATAGTTGGATATGAATACTTTGTTACATACTAAAATATATTGTTTTAATACATAGTTATAGCACACTTTACTGTGATTACATGTTTTAATGTAGCATAAGGGCGGATCAATAAAGGTCGAGTTTACATAATGCACGAGCCGAAGGCGAGTGCATAATGTAAAAGAGACCTTTATTGAACGCCCAAGTGCTACATTGAAACACACAATGCACTGTCAAGTGTGTTATAAGTGATTTATTGACGATCTGGTGAACTATCACTATTGTTGAAGCAGCTTTATTAGTGGAGGTGAGCAAAGAGTGCAATAACTAGCACGAAAAAGTGTGCAATAAGTGATTAAATGTTCAATCATGTGACGCATTATCTGCACTCTGATTGGCCCCAGGTCACATAATCAGCAATAAATATACATGTACACATGTTTATATACCTACTATATATAATTACAAACCACAGATACTGATAACTAATTACCTAACCATTTTTATAATAACTAATAGGTAAAGGAATGTAATTAACTGATGCCACACATGTAAGAACAGAAGTCATAGGATTCTTGAATATCAAAGCTTGAAACTACATGTATCACTAAATCTACAACTATTTGATTATTATTTTGTTATTGTATGTCATATACTTCACTTTGAATGTCTGAAACTCAAAAGTATTTGAGAAGTATATGTCTTTCATACCTACACAAGTTATAATTATTTATATTTTATATATTATACTCAGTTACATCCATCAGATAATATTTATGTTAATAAACTTAGACATAGTTAATTATGAATTTAATATTGTTGTTGATTAAAACCATAATATATCACATGATATGTGTAATAATAATCATACCTAGTTCCACAATTACTGTAATATCACAACCTGATACTGGAAGATTAGTATTATTTGATCGATTGTATTCATTGTAACCTCCAGTCACTATAATCCAGACACAAGATTTAGAGATGTAGTAAATACTCATAGACTGGTTAAATCTTTTTGTGACTGATTCAGGCAGATTTATCTGAATAAATTGATAATATGATTAAACATTAAAAATAAAGGATCAAATTGTTATTATAATAGTACCAGAGAGAGATAATTATTTCATTTAAAGAACAAAAAATAGTGCAAGAAGATTTTGACCATAACTTGTTATCTGATTGGTAAGAATTGGCTAATTATGTTTTACGTTAGATATGGGATATATCTAACTTAAAACAGTGATGTAAGGCCTGTTATATATACTCTGGAAAGCACAGTGCTTTCATTACGCATTAAAAGTGACTTGGGGTTCACTGTCTGCATTCATTCAGCTTCACTATCATATCTGATGGAATATAACACGTCTTATATCCCTTACAGGAGGGATATATCCCATAGTTATAACAATAGTTTAGTAACATTATGATAACAATGTATTACATGTGTCATGTGATGTACATTACCTGATACCAGATTAAACTGGATAAATTAATAATCCAGCAGTCACTGATTGGGTCACCATTATAATCACGTCCTCCCATTACGATGAAATGAGACGTCACTTTTTCATTTGATGATATAGTATTAATTACAGCACTAGCATGACCAGTTCTTCCCTCAGGCCAATCCACTGCAGAATGACATGATTTCACTATTTTCTGAAAATCCTATATATACAAATAATTATGTTATCAAATTAGGAAGAACAAGTCAATAAAAGTATATGGTATGGTATGGTATGGTATGGTATGGTATGGTACATGGTATGGTATATGATATGGTATTGTATGGTATAGTATTGTATGGTATATGGTATGGTATAGTATAGTATGGTATGGTATGGTATTGTATGGTATGGTATGGTATGGTATGGTATGTATGGTATGGTATGGTATGGTATGGTATAGTATGGTATGGTATGGTATGGTATGGTATGGTATAGTATAGTATAGTATGATATAGTATGGTATAGTATGGTATGGTATAGTATGGTATGGTATGGTATAGTATATGGTATGGTATGGTATGGTATGGTATAGTATAGTATATGGTATATGGTATGGTATGGTATAGTCAGTGGCATAGCCAGGAAATTGTAATTTAGTGCCCATAAAGAGTAATAAAACCATGAAGCATGTCAAAAATATTTATTGTTAATTAGTTATACACAAAAGGCATGGTTTTCATTGAATACCAACGTGTCACTGAAGCAAATCAGTTAATGACAGTAAATGTCTGTACCATATTTTGGTGTAGTATAGCATGGTATAATTTATAATAGTATTATTGTTCCTTGTCAATTGCAAATAGATCATTCCAATTCCCAACAGCATCTAGCTTTCCAGAAACTGTTAACAGAGACATAAAACAAATACCTCACCCTTTCTCCTATGATTCATAACCAGGATAATTAAAGTCATAATACAATAAGGTATTCATAACTCACTCATCATTTGTACTGAAATAATAATTATACACTCAACAACTCACTATTTTATCTTGAAAACAAGTGAATAGAAAAAGATCATTAACACGATGTTTACCAGTCTCATCAACAGTAGTCCCTCCAAAGACTACACCCCTATTACCAGGAAGTGTATTTAAAGTGAAGAAGCCGCATGGTTGCGGACGAGTACCTGTTATAACAGGTATTTTCCATTGGCCTGAAGAAAATACATTGTATTATTGTGATGTAATATAATAATTATTATAACGTCATGTAATGTAATACCTGGTGAAGAGGAAACACACATAATGTGTGCTTCACTTGTGTAGCAAAGATGTGGATAGCCAGGAAGAGGAACATATTGAGACTGAGTTTGTTTGGTAGTTGGTATTGGTCCAAACCCTCCAAAAAGTAAGAAATTATCTTCTCCATTTGTACTGTATGACATCATTCCACAGCCATGTTTTCTCATTGGTTCATTATCAGCAGTAATACTGACAATCTCTTCCCATTTATTAGTAAGAGAATTTAGTTTGAATAAGTTATTATGAAAACAGTCGTCAAATTTACAGCTACCTCCAAAGTAGAATATACTGTTTTCTAGGTAATTACAAGCATAGAACATCACTGCAGAAGGTGGTTTTCCTGTAGTATATTTCCTCTCCCATTGGAATGTAGGTAAATGAAATATATTGACAGATGATGTGATCTTTCTCTTATCTTCACTGTCATGCACCATAGGGAGACCATTCTGGTTACCTCCCCAGCAATATATACTAGCCTTTATGATTACAGTGGAGTGACAAGTCCTCTTTATCAACTCATAGCAACCTGGATAATGAACACTTTTTAATATATATATAGTTTATATATTAGTGATACAGTATATGTATAGTTAATATAGTAGTGATACACATGTAGTTTATATAGTAGTAAAATGTGTTCAATTTTGGTGCCACATATATTCATATAGAAGAAATATGAACGACTTAGCTATTTATCTAATATCTGTGAGAATTTTAACTCACCAGTAGCCATTATCAAGGAAAACTGCACTCCTTGATCTGTCAACTAAATTATCACACATGATGTCATGTGATCAGTATTTTAATACAATTATTGCACTACTCTGAAATTATATGCAAAGGTGTAGTGTAGGTAGGGTTAAAATCAGAACAAAGTTTCCTGGACTAGCAATTTAGTATATATACAGTTCCCGAATGAAGCGTACTCATACTTAGTGTCCATGAAACTGTCTTGGTATGATCAAAAGGATAGTCTACTTGCACTGGGCAGTCGCATCAAACTTTGGCAGTAGAGAATTGTATACTGTTCTGTTACTATAAATAGTAGGTAGATTGTTATCAGTATTATATAAATTATGTATCAGAACACTGATGAGTCGTCAGCTATGAAATATCAGATCTAGGCCGAGTGAGTGGGCATTACATTATACATTCAAGGCAGAATTGTATGCTGTTTTGTTAGTAGGTGGATTGTGGTTTTTAGTGTTACTATTTACAGTAATGTAAATCCCATGCACAAACTGCCGATAAATTTCTTTCATTCCCATTCTATATATAGCTAAGGTGATCTAGGAACTAGGCTTGAGCAATAATAATTATTTCATATACATTGCAATATTACTGCATTGCAATAGTTGTATCCCATGATTTTAGTCTGCCAATATTACTGCAATAGCAAAATATTGTTTCACTACAATTAAACAATAGTTTAATATTATACAGTTATAACTTAATCTTGAGCCGTATTCTCTCATCTCGTTCTTTGCTGTCAATGACAAAAAAAATTTCTAGATTTGCTAAACCAATATTGTTTATGAGATAATCAACTGAAGGAGATATAGGTACATTGAAAACTACACTATGCTGAATCTTCTCATCATTAGTGTCATTGAACTTGTCTTGGCATGATTAAAAGATAGTCTACTTGCCAAAAGTTTGCCAATTATAATAAACACAGTGTTGCATTCCCAAGCATAGGAGAACAGTATTTAAGTGAGATTTCAATCTTATTTTGTGATGTTTTTGTGAAATGTATATCTTATTGTTGTTATACATGTATGCGTGCACTGCAAAAATAGACAGAACAGAATTTATTCGTTATAGTACAGTTGCAAGAATTATAATTTAATTGGTCATACAATTTGTTGTTATGACTGCATGATAAATGAAAGATACTTGTACTATAATTAATTATCATGTCCAAAATATCTCGTATTAGATGCACAAAGAAGGTTTGCAAACATAAAATAAAATGTTATTCTGCTTCTTTGTATATCTAATAGACAGTATAAGGATAACTGAAATTGAAATTATTGAATTATAATTACATGTATGTCGTCATACTATCATAACAACCTACATGACCAATTAAATTACAAATTGCACTATTCCTTGTCTACTAATACAGTTAATAATTATCGATAAAAATGTACAATAATTACATGCATATTATGTGTTACGAACTAAAATATACATTACTATATTAATATTATATCATTACATACAAAATACACAACATAGTTTATTCTAATTTCATTGTATTTGGGATGTGCTCTGACACTAGTCTTTCCATATAAATACAGTCAGCTAAGTCACTCTCTTATAGTTTGTTTCTGGTCAATAGTTTAATATTATGCAGTTATAACTTAATCTTGAGCCGTATTCTCTCATCTCGTTCTTTGCTGTCAATGACAAAAAAAATTTCTAGATTTGCTAAACCAATGTTGTTTATGAGATAATCAACTGAAGGAGATATAGCGATATACTACACTATGCCAAATCTTCTCATCATTATTGTCATTGAAACTGTCTTGGTATGATTAAAAGATAGTGTAGTTGCACTGGGCAGTCGCATCAAACTTTGCCAATTATAATAAACACAGTATTGCATGCCCAAGCATAGGAGAACAGTATTTAAGTGAGATTTCAATCTTATTTTGTGGTGTTTTTGTGAAATGTATATCTTATTGTTGTTATACATGTATGCATGCACTGCAAAAATGGACATAACAGAATTTATTGGTTGTAGTACAGTTGCAAGAATTATAATTTAATTGGTCATACAGTTTGTTGTTATGACTGCACGATAAAAAAAGATACTTGTACTATAATTAATTATCATGTCCAAAATATCTCCTATTAGATGCACAAAGAAGGTTTGCAAACATAAAATAAAATGTTATTCTACTTCTTTGTATATCTAATAAACAGTATAAGGATAAATGAAATTGAAATTATTGAATTATAATTACATGTATGTCGTCATACTATCATAACAACCTACATGACCAATTAAATTACAATTTGCACTATTCCTTGTCTACTAACACAGTTAATAATTATAGATAAAATTGTATAATAATTACATAATTGTATGGATGTTATGTATTACGAACGAAAATATACATTATTATATTTATATAATATGTGCATTACAGTACATAATACATGCACAACATAGTTTATTCTAATTTGATTGTATTTGGGATGTGCTCTGACAATTAGTCTTTCTATATAAATACAGTCAGCTAAGTCACTCTCTTACATACAACTAGTTTGTTTCTGGTCTTGTATACTGTGCTATGATATAAGTCTTGAGTTGACTGGTTGTATACAGTGCTATGATATAAGTTTTGAGTTGACTGGCTCCAGTTTTCTCTCTCCTTTATTGCAATATTCACATGCATAATGTCACTACTAATTCTCAATCAGAAGATTTTGTATCTCGTGTTGTTGATCACTTTACTGTATGAGATAACATCAGCTACTCGAAATATCACTATATATGTTGAAGAAGATGGAATCGACCAATCAGAATGTATGGAAGGAAATGAATCTATTCCATGTCATACATTGTCCTATATCTTGAATGAGATCAATAATGACATCTTTAATGGAACAAACATTTCAGTGTATGTGTATATAACATACTCTCAAGAAATAACTAATTTGTCACGTATAAATTTACTAGTTAACTTGTATCTTATTGGAGTTGATAATCCAATTCTTGACTTCAGGGGAAGTCATTATGTCTTTCCTCTTCAAGGTGGAGGTTGTTTTTACGCCGAAAGTATTACATTTTACGCAATTTGGGTATCATTTTACTTTCTTGGAACAGTGAGTTTTCATAAGTGCATATTCACAAGTGGAGATAGCACTCAAGCAGACACTGAAGGTTTGTACATAGACAACGTTTACAATCTTACTATAAGCAACTGTATATTTGATAACAATGATGCTCTATCATCACTTATAGAGATTGAAGATGTATTAATTGTGGAAATATCAGGAAGCGAATTCTATGAAAACAAAGGTCAAGCGTATCTTATATTGATTGGTTTCAAACAAGTTCACAATCTTACTATAAGCAACTGTTTATTTCATAACAATGATGCTCAATCATCACTTATAGAGATTGAAGATGCATTAAAAGTGAAAATATCCGGAAGTGAATTCTATCAAAACAAAGGTCAAGCGTATCTTATATCAATCGGTTCAGAAAAAGTTCACAATCATACTATAAGCAACTGTTTATTTCATAACAATGATGCTCAATCATCACTTATAGGGACTGATAGTGTATTCAATGTGAAAATGTCTGGATGTGAATTCTATGAAAACAGAGGTCAATATCATCTTATATTCACCTATTTGATTTATATTTTTGACATTGATAATTGCAGTATTTATGACAATGATATGAATGATGTAATATTTCATTTGGAAAGTACGAATTCTGAGTCAATATTTAGTATCACTAATTGTTTGTTCTCTAATAACACATCTAGTGGGAAAATATTGGAAATTGTGAGTGATAGATTATTTATGTCAAATATAAATCTTATAAGTAACAGAATGAAAAGGATAGACTGCAGTATCATACAAATAACATCAATAATTTTCTCTTCCGGACGGCATGATATCATTAACATGAGTAATATTAATTTTATTAACAACACTGGAACAGGACTTAAGCTGAAAGAGGCGACAGTGTATTTTAACAACATAACATTTTATAACAACACTGGAGTTTACGGAGGAGGAATGTCATTGTATCACACACGTATCTATCTCACTGGACCTCTAATATTTGAAAGCAATACAGCTCTTTTTGGTGGAGCCTTTTATATTGCAACAACTGAGATATTTCTCATTTCATATTGTACTACATTTAAACAAATAACATTTTCCAGTAATTTTGCAGGTAATTTTGGAGCTGATGTTTATGTTGAAGATGGATTTTTAGTTAGCTATATAATTTATTCTACCTTGCCATGTATTAATGACATTAAACGAAATGATGTAAGGGGAGACCATATCATTTCTGGTGCAAACGAGATTACCATAAATCCACAAAAGAATTTTACAATTACTCTGTTTCCTGGACAGAAATTGACATATTCGGCTAAAGTTACTGATTATTTTGGTAACTTGACATCTTGTTTAGTAAACATTATTTTAGAATGTGGAAACAATTTTTGTAAACATGTGCAATTAACTGGTGATGCACAATCATTGCTTTCAACTAGTAACTTCACAACTAATCTATATTTGTCATCTAATGTTGAACATCATGATCATTCAATAAATCTTCAGTTTTTATGCTTGGATACAAATGCAGAAGCATATGCAAATGTGAATCTAACAACTTGTCCTTTGGGATATGTTTTTCAAACATCTCAAAAATCTCAACCAATCCGAGGGACATGTGAATGTGTAGTTAGTGATGATGTACAGTGTGATTTCGTGCTGGGTGTAGCATGTATTAGACACGGTTACTGGTTTGGTAAAATGAATGAAGATGATGTATTGGATAACACAGCTCCATGTCAGTATCCATATTGTAAGACTGACTTACCACCTTGTCCTATCAGTAAATTATCTCAGACTTACAACAAACTTCCTCTTGCTCCAGATGAACAATGTAATGGATTATATGGTGGATTATTGTGTAGAAGTTGTAGAGAAGATGCTGTGTTTAGTTTTGAAGCTGTTAATTGTATTCCATCATCAAACTGTCAACCATGGCAACCTTATGTTACTTTGGTACTTGTAGTTGCATTTCAACTTGCTCTGGGATTTGGGATTGTAATAGTACTAAAAGCAAGCTTTAAGACAGGTATTGGACATTTATATGGACCTCTATTCTTCATTGCTATACTCAGACTCATACCTTTTGGATACTACAAAGAATATGTTCAACTAGAATTAACTGCTTCCATATTTCAATCCGTTCTTTTGCTTAATTTAGAAGGTTTTGGTAAAGTTCCATGGTGTTTCTTCTCCAATATTAATCCACTACTGAACTACTCCCTCCATTTTCTTGGTCCATTTATTATTGCAGTTGTACTATTATCAACAGTATTACTAGCTCGATATTATCCAAGACAATTCCTGTCTCTACAGAGTTCGCCAATTCAAGCTATCTGTCTCCTCATACTTCTCTCCTTTTGGTCTGTTACTGATACTTGTATTCAACTATTGAAACCAACTACTACACTGAATGGAGTTAAAGGATGGAGAGTTGCTCTTCAACCAAATATACAATACCTTAAAGATCCATATCATATTGTCACTTGGATAATTTCAACAGTTCTTCTCATATTTCTACTTGTCCCGTTCATTTTATTGTTGTTATTGTCTCCACTTTTAAGACGTAAGTTCAACCTCACTCGTATTCAACCATTACTTGATGCATTCCAGTCGTGTTATCATGACACGTGTCGCTGGTACTCGGGAGTATATCTACTATCCTGGATAATCTTAAATATCAACATGCCTTACTATATGACAGAGATTATTCTTATTGCTGTCAGTACATTACATTTCATGATACATCCTTACAAGTATCAATGGCTGAATATTGTTGATACACTCTTACTAGTTGATCTAATCATGCTTGTTTTCTTGACATCGATCAATTCACCAAATAGTATACATAAAGAGACAGTTCCTATTAGTTACATATTGGTAGTGTTACCTCTGACATACATTACAGTTGGTGGAGTGTGGATCATTAGTGTGATTATAATAAAATGGTGCAAATGTAAAGTGTTTACTGGTGAGGAAACTACCAAAGAAGAATTGGTACATTTATTAGAAGATGACGAAGAAGAGCAGGTAGTGGACAGCGGAGACAGAGACATTCATATTGGAGTAAGTTCAACAGTTGTAGAGCGTCCTGTATGTAGGAGAGAATCCTTGATATTTGATGATAATTAAAGAACGAAAATGTTTTTTTCCCTTAAATTAATATCTGTTTTTGCAAGTGATGGTGTTAATTATACAATAGTGTTTAGGGATGTTTTAGTTTGTCATGTAACGTGTAGTACATTCATATATAGCCAAATAATTATGTCGCATGTACTTTAGTTTACATAATAATACTTGTATAATTCATGTACCAAATGCACATAATCGTAATTCGTTTAAATGAATATTTTCTGGTTACTGTGTCGTTCTGCTAACTGTATATTTTATGTTATCTAATTTACAGAAACATCAAAATAAAATTGAAATCTGACTTAATATACTGTTCTTGTTACAAATATATTTGTTATCATGTTATGTTAAGAATTCTATTGTTGCAGTGCATGCATACATGTATAACAACAATAAGATATACATATCCTGTTACTCACATAAATAATAGTTACACATATTGAGTTAGAGTCTTGATGGAACAAAATATTTTATCAAGCTTTAGCGCTGTGTTTAATCACAAGCACTTCTTGTTGATATTGCAAGTGCTTAATCATAAGCTCCCGCGCATATAAGAACTAAGCATGTATTTGACAAGATGCATGCTTGAAGCACTTTCTAGGAAATCAAAAATAGTTCTTCTGCTACCTGGCTTACCGGTGAAGCCTTGCTTGGAATTATAATGATTTAATTATTAAGAGATGCAGTCCAGTATAGTAGAGCATGTTAGTCCAATGGATTTACAATTCGTGATAGACGCCCACTCTATAACTAACTACACCCCACCCATACATGAACTGACATTATTACAAGAACAGAATATGTATAAATTTACTCCTGTGCGATTAGTACAGTTGCAAGGATGCAAATTCTAATTTAATTACATACAGGTTGTTGTTATGACTGCAGATAAATAAAAGATACTTGCACTATAATTAATTATCATGTACAATATCTCATATTGTTGTTGTATAGTTCATGTAAACATCAAAGGCACTGCCATTGTGATAATAGTCATAGAGGCCAGACTGTGAAACCACAAGCTCCAGACAGTGCTCTATCACATACAGACCACTTCATCTTTCCATACAAACCCAATGTGAATATGTAGTCACATTAGCACTCATTCATTAAAATGTGAAATACTTATTAAGAGAGTCAAAAAAAACAAAAAAACCAACAAACAAAGATCAGTCTGACAAAAAGGTTCTATAGTATCAATACGAATTGAAGGTACAATTCTGCAACTGACTTTGGACTTCACATCACCTGCACAAGTCTTGCCATTACTTGCCATAACATCTTTTTGCTCATCTTGTCGCTAACAGTCAGTAAAGACTCCATTGGAAGAGCTCAGACGTTTTGTAACTGCCTGCTCCTGAGCATAAGTAGTATTTTCATAAGCCCTTAACCCTGCCAAATTTCTATGCCCAGTCTTCTCTGCAATTATCTTTTCAGGGAAAACATTCTACTAGTTGCAGCAGACAATAATGAATGATTAGTGTATTATGTAGCAACACCAGCTTGCTTACACATATTAGAAACCATATTTCTCATGGTGTTAATGCCTACAGGAGTATTCACAAACCATGCTTTTACTTGGATCACTGGGAACAGAGTCTAATGGATGCAGATGGAAGGCTTCACTTCTTCTTCTTTGTTAACATACCAGTCGAGTATCTTTACAAGGCACTTGTCTGATTCACCTTGAGCAGCTATTTCCATTTCTTCTTGATTGACAGGATCGGTGAATCTCAACACGTTAACAGCACATTCTTGTAAAGGTGAAGTTGAGTTAATTCAATTCCATCTCAGTTCACAATTAGGCTAATGTCTAGATCTTCTAAACAGTAAGTCCTTTGATAACAAAAAGCGTGTGAGATTTGATGAGATTGGTTGCAAGCTCCAAACCTCAGAAAATATTTTGTGGAAATGCTTAATACTAAAGTATTTAATTGAGAACTAAAATTCAAAATAGAATAATTATAGTACATACCATAATTTGTTGTGTGTTTAGTGTTTATTATGGCATATTAGATTTAGTATCATTTTTAATTATAACACAACAACAATAACTAATTCCTCTAGAAGTCATTAAAACAGTTCACAATTTATAACTATGTGGATGATAATTACATATAACGCTTCTTGAAAATAATATAATGAGGTCAAACAAAAACTTTGTATACATACCATTTAGTATTAATCACAATTCAAATGTTTGCACATAAACCAAATATGTATCCAGGAAGAACATTATTACTTCCCTTTCATAGTTGTTATAGCTTGTATGGTTAATATTTAGCAGGAATTGTTTTACTAGCTATACAGGAGTACAATTATAGATAATTATTATGATGTTGTAATAAAAGTCAGTTCATGTGAGGAATTGTTAATACACTGGATTAAAGACTTGTTTTACTATACTGGACTGCATCAATTATTAATTAACTAAGCATTTAAGAAGTAAGCCGGCTAACACAATCACTATTGTCGAGTTTCTGGAAAGTGCTTCAACATGATTCTTCTCAAAAACATGCATATTGCTTATGCTTAATAAACTCTAAAGATTACATCTGTGCTTTCAAGCAACTTCAATTTTTAAGTACTTTAGAGTAATGATATTAATCAGTAAATTGTGAGTTGTACCAAATGAACAATGCTATTACTATTAGTATTGCAATAAAACATAAATCCAATGCTGCATCTACAAAACTAAAACCTGAAAAGGATAAATGCGACCAGTGGAAAGTCACTGAACTAGTTTATTCTCAGGTATACTAACAATTGCATTCAAAACGTATTATAATTTTTATCTTTAATAGGAAGAACAAGTGTATATAGAGGAAAAAACATCCCTATGATTGCTTTACAAATTTAAGTGAAAATAAAAATATCCTTATGACTGCTTTGTGGTGTCCAGAATTCAGTAATCATGGCTGACTTTATCAAGAATAAAAGACAACAGCTTATTATAGTTATTATTTTGATTATCTACTCTCCTGACCTTTCAAAGGACCTTGTAGAACTTTAGAAATATATTTCAGGCAGAATAGCTAGCTATTAGTTCCAGTTTCTACGTAAGCTCAACAGCTTTCTTTCTGCTGGTGTGTAGAGCTTCTGAGCTTGATCGCGCGTTCTTTTACGCGCCACGCCCATTAATTGACCGAGCCCCCGGGAATGATGTAACTTCCTTAACTACGTATACAACGCATACTCGCGTAGGTGACACAAACATATATATATTTTTAAAATATATATTTTTTTTTTTTAATTTTTTAATTTTTTTTATATAAACATACATTGAACCCGTCGGAAAGCAATCATAGGGATGGCCCTACGGGCCATAAAAAGATATTAATTTATTGTTTTTATACTTGTTTAATACAAAATGTTATTTCACTCATCAACATACACTTAATGTTCGTCACTGTCCCTTCAAATTCTAAATAAATAAATTTTTCATTCTTCTACTGAATGTTTTAATTTTCCCCTTGCATCCTTAACTTATAGTTATAGAATTATGTAAGATAAGTCATGTTTTAATAGTAAGCTGCATAAGTTATGATCTGCGATTGCATTTAAAATTCCTGTAATAAATCCGAAAACAAACACCTTGTGTGCACGGGTAGTACTAAAATGAGGAAAGAGAAACGGAGATATCGAAAATAGGAAACGGAGAAATACGGAAACAATAGACGCTATCGGGTCAACTGTAATATTCGCCTCTCCCGTTTTTGATGCATGAATTAGTGTTGTAGAAACGTTGAACCCAGGAAATAAGGACGAGCGCGTAGCGCGAGCCTTCAACAAACGTGGCTAAAGCTATTACTATTTGTTACCGAGAACAGCGAGGCAGTAGGCCTATCATTGTTGGGTTATCATCGGAACAAAGTTATATAGTCATGTTTTTTCCGTATTTCTCCGTTTCTTATTTCTGATTTCTCCGTTTTACTTTTAGTACTACCCTGTGTGCACCTGGTTACGTAATTTTTTGATCGTAACGTCAGGATATGTTGCAGGGTGTGGTCATAATGGTAGAAATCGAGACTACTCAGACGATGGCTAAGAGAGCTTCATCTATTCTCATGCAGCACTATCATGGTCAGCTGAATAACCCTATTATTTTGGCTAGAATGCTGTTACTAGAGGGAGTCTTTGATGAACAAGACTGCTATGAAGTTATGAACAAAACATCTATTTCCGTTCAGAATGATGTATTTATCAAAGCTCTTGAAAAAGTTGTTGATGATTATGACAAGCTCATAATATTTGCTGTTATATTGCTTAAATATAAGACTACAGTCCATATTGGAAAGATAGTACTGAATGAGTGTGGTACGTTTTATACTTTAATACTGCAATTTACAATGTGAATACCCAATAGGTAAACCTTTTGAAACTCTAAAAACAGTGCATAGTAAAGTCCAAGAAGGTCAGTTGAAATATACAGTATAATAATATATTCTATTTATATCTGCCAATGAGGAAACTGACAAACTGTATTTGTTTTTTCATGCAAATCCAGTTTGGTAGTCTTACATAACCAGACCCAACGTACAATGAAGGAATGGTCTGGTCAACCTACTGTACTAGCATTTGTCAAAAGTGTAAGTAACTGACAAAACTGTTAATTAAATACATTACTGTAGTAATGACAGCTGCATTACAATAATTAAATTGTTAAAATAACTATTAGTACAGCTACTAGGAATAGTGGAAATTTTAATTTAAAAGGTCATATAGGTTGTTATGACTGTAAGGTGATATACAAAATCATAATCCAATAATTGTAATTTCAATTTCCCTAACCTGTCTAATAGATATACAAAAAGCAGATTAAATATTTAAATTAGAATTCCAATCCTTCTTTGTTCATCTAATGTGAGATATTAGGCATGATGATTGATTATAATTGGTACATATTAATTTTCTTTCATGTATTTTAATATAATTAGTATAAAATAGCTATAATATGACATTTGATATGCGATCCTAAACAACCAACTAATTGTTAAATCCTTAATTGCAACTGTATTAACTAATATATATATATATATATTGGTTATTTTAACAATTCTTTTTTTGCAGTATGAGAAAGTATAGTTACGCAAGAACAATAAAAACATTATAAATAAAAATTAACAAATTATGTAGGGATGTCAATACCCAAAAAGCATGCAGACAAGGTTGGGATAGTATTTACACAGGAGATGTATAACCCTACATATAAGTACAGCTCTCTGTCTTTTGCTTTATAGCAGTGTAGGCACTTATGTGCAGTTTAATTTAGTATTTTATTAAGTAGGTAGTACAATTCTAAACCCAAGAAAAGCCCTACCTACAACACCCGCTGCAAGGTTTCAGAGACGGGCACTGTTGTTGTCTGCATATCAATATAATATATAATTTCAGAGTACTATTATTGAAAAAACGGTTCTAATATCATATCATATAAATTTTGGAGACCAAGTCTGGAGACGTCATACAAATTAGTTACTGCTGTCGGTTTCAATTATTACCAACCCCACTGAAGTGACCTAGGATGAATCATATTTGTTTAGAAAAAATATTGCTAGGCCTACCACTAAATCATCTATGAGACGACCAATTGGACCTGTTTCCTCCTCAGGTAGCCTGACAGATAGTATTAATGATTTACTTTGAGCGAGATGTTGTAATTTCATATACTTATTTCAATTTTGTATAACCAGTAGTGTATATAGTTAATGTAACAAATAACTTGACTCTCCACAGATAATTGAATGAAATTTTACAATAATTTATACTTTACAAGCATAATATTTATTATCAATACAGCATTGAAACTCTTGTGACCAAATAAGAGTTAAAATAACCAGTTTGTTTTACAGTGTGTGCATACAATTTAGTGTTTTCCGTAAGAATTTAGTAATATATTATATCATTGTTCTGGGAACTTATAATCAGAGAGGACAAATAATTATAATAGAGAATATAATCCAGTTAAATTCCGAATTGCTTTCACATCAATCTACTATATGTTCCTTCGGGGTGAAGAAGGACATACGAGTTATGTCAAAAAGGAATCAAAAGAAATAATCTTTTATGGCTTGTCTTCCTCTTCAATCCAAAATCTTATCAATTCACCATGTCTAAAATCTATAAGAAAAAAAACAGCCCATAAAACTTCCCGTTCTTTTTTTTTTTATGGCCCGTAGGGCCATCCCTATAATTGCTTTCCACGGGGTTTAATGTATATATAATTATATATATATATAATTATATATGTTTGCGCGACTATGCGTTGTATACGTAGTTAAGGAAGTTGCGTCATTCTGGGGGGCTCGGTCAATTAATGGGCGTGGCGCGTAAAAGAATGCAGCCACAGAGCAGCCAGGAAGCTTCAGAAAGGATGTAAAACTGCTAATAACTGTTGTATATAGGTGAGAAACAGTATAAATATTATGCAAGAATCTTTAACAAGTAAGTATGATAAGTTGTTGACACAAGGAAGTCATCATTTAGAACCTTGAAGGAGTACTTCAGTCAGTTCATCAAAGATCTGTGTATTTAGACAGTAATCAGGCTTACACTTACTTCTTCAGGCCCCAGCTTTCGAGTACACAGAAAGGTAGAGACACTAGTGCCATCAGCAATGCTTAATACATAGTCATCACAAAGCAAATATAGGGATGTTATTTTTCTCTATATACACTTGCTTCATTATTGGAGTTACTATAGGCTAATTTTGATGTCATTATGCAGATTTTACAATATCTTCTTTACACTCAAAGAAGTTACAGACAACAAAAAAACACCAACCTGTGTAATTATAGCTTTGTTTCTCTTCACTTCAATCTTGAATCAAATGTCTTCATGTTTGGTACCTTTATGCTCAGAATGAGCGATAGTGGTTTATGAATTGGCAGCTATACAAATAGGTGTGAAATTGTTTAATACTAATCCAATTTAATTTTATCTCAATTTTGACCAAAAAATATAAGCCATTTCCTGTTACCACAATTAATGGTAGCTTACAAACCCTTTCCTTGGTGCTGTATTGTCACTTGTAATTCTTAGAAGATTTCTATAATCTCTCCCAGAGTTGTCTATCATCTGACTTCTGAAATTTACAATTGTTAAATTGCTGTTACTACGTTTTCTCAGAGATTATAGATACTTATGCACCTGTATCTATCTTTATATTTAGTTCAGATACATTTACAGTAAGTTTAACCATGATGCATCCGTGTTTAACATGTTTTCATAGCCTTTCTAGGATTTTTTTATGAAGTTTGAAACATTCTGCAATCAACGACATTTTGGTTTTAAAGGATTTTTTATTGCATCCAGTAAATTTTCATATGACTTTCTGCAGGTTTTCTAGGAGCAAGTATATGTTCCTCATAGTACATAAACATTTCCACTTATCACTGTCAGAAATACAGTCTCCTTCGTACGATCGTCTATATTTCAATTAGCAAGAAACAATTGTTCTAATGTTTTCGTATGATATTCTGGTTTTTTGTATATCTAGTAGACAGAATAGGAAAAATGAAATTAGTAATTTTTTATCACTATGCAGTCATGACAACCTACACAACCAATTAAAGTACAATTTCCATTAGTCTAGTGTGATACCCCCTCATCCATCTTTAGTGATTGCAATTATTCCTACCAATGACATTTATTTGTCCATGGTAATACAATGGCAGTTTAACATTTTAATGAAAACCACAGAGAACTTATGAGCTCAACCTAAATCATGTTAGACACCGGCTTTAACCCTTAGAGGACAGATGTCACATACATGAGACAGTTGACCCCTATACAGTTCAGAGTGCGTTTCTAGCTTTACAAAGCATGCACTCCAACTGTTCTGTATTTTGTGTCAGTTGGCTAAAAAAGTTGATGGTTTTTCGGCGGCCCTTTGGCCTAAAGAACGAGTACAGGAGGAATTTTAAAGTGGGGTGTCCCCCTGTTAAGGGGGGTTTGAAGAGGATGCAGCCCCAGCACTGCCCACGCAATTTGAGTTTTCTGTGACCCCGCCCATCCATTGTGATGGTAGCTAAGATATTTACCATGCTGTGAAACCCGATACCATGGGTGTAACTGGTGGCACATGTAGTAGGGTTGTTTTGTTTGTCCCAGGTGCAGTCAAGAAAGGGAGAACATTGCATTTGAATTAGTCCTATGAAGTGCTTTGGGACTTTCGAGTCCGGGGAAGCAAGTTGGTGGAGGAAGTACTCCATGTCAGAAAAGGAGCCAAGTTTGGGGCAAAGAAAGTCAACGGTGGCCAAAATATATGCAGCAGAGGCACGGCACCATTGTTGGAAATCGAAAGAATTTTGAAAAACAAGCTCAGTCCTCTAAGTGTTAATTAAAATAGTAGCCGTCTATACTTTCCATACATAATTATCACCCAATTACCATGATTTTAGGTTGACCTGTTGTTTATGTAACTAATAATGGTGGGCCAGTAAATTCTAGTGGTTGAATAAATGTAATCACCGAAGCAGTTCTACGCCTTTTCTTCATTAATCAGCTTATCAAAAAAGAGGAGGGCGTATCACACTAGACTAATATAACTTACAAAAAATTCGCTAAATTGTATACCTTTAACGTATTAATTTAATCATTTACTGATTTTATAGTCTATTCATGATTTAGTGTCATTTTTATTCCATTTTCTTTTGTATATGTGTGTGTAGTTTCTTTAGCTCGTGAAGATAACATTAAAAACAAGAAAAGAGAGTTTCTACAATTATTCATTGAAATGAAGAAGGAGATAGAGAAAAAGCACATTCTAATGGATAAGTTACGATCCTTTCTAAGTTTCTCTTTCCTAGAGTTGGCTAATCAACTGGAAACAGCCGAATCAATCGAGGAGCTACTGACCATCATTAGTATCCATACCTCTGTTCTAAATGTTCTTCCCCTGAAAAATATTGCTTGTCATTTTAGACTCGAAACTGCCATTCAACATTTACAAGTTTATAATGACACACTTGAAGAGATGAGTAATGAGATGTTAGTCAAAGAATTATATGAAAAGACATTAATGCCTAATTCGAACAGACCTCTACTTCAATCCGAATGTGTGAAGTTTACCCTAAATTGTAGCATTGGGGAGGAATCTTTGTGCTACATTAAACGAATGCTTACAATTGCTTTCTATAAAATGGCTCATCGTATCATGATGAACATGATATTAGCAAATGGGGACAAAGTATACTTACTTTGTTATGCTCCATTTCATCTTTGTGGGGAGATTATGAGTTTAGCAATTAAAAATGAAGATGATTTGGTGAAAAATGGTGTCGTAGGGGTTACTATAGCAGGATGTGTAGTCATCAGTAGGGAAGAGGTTAGTGTTATACTTAGCTATGTATCAAATGGAAAGTATAATTATTATAGCTACTTGTGGACGAACACTCAAAACAGCTGTTCGAATGTGAAAATATTGAGAATGCTACTGGTAATGATGAGATACAGAGTGAAAGTGGTTAGTGCTATATAGACTGTTAGAAAAGTCTGTCCACATTGTAATTATATATGTATATATATACAAGAATAATAAAAAAACATTTTAAAAAATGAAAGAGTATGTAGGGATAGATATCATAACTGAAAAAGCACATGAACAAGATGGCTTTGGCAACAAAATGAAATACCACTTCCACAAAACAACCTTACATAAGTATCACTTCTTTGTGTTTTGCCTTTACTTAAGTTGTCTATAGGAGCATGAAGATAGCTGATGGTTCTGCTCTCTGAATACGAGCTGCTACACCACTTATATACCCACTCATATTTGCAGCACCATCATATGCACCATCATATGCCTGACCACGACACTGACTAATAGTCAAAAAAAATCAAATCAGGCAGTCTAGAATCAATGAGGCAAGAGTATTTGCATCAGTACTGGGAACATGAATTAGCTCAAGCGGTTTCTCATAAATTTTGAAATCTTCATCTACCCATCTTAAACTGATATTCAGATATTCTTTATTGCTTACATCTGTCACTCATCAGCAATGATCGAATATAATATATTCCCACTGCCCTCACTTCTGCAAGAATTCTTTTTAATACATGCATTCCCATTAATGACATGATCTCATTAATTATTTCATGAGAAATGTACTTTTCTTGGTTAAAGTTCAGCATGCTCAGGAACACAGCAAGAGTAGCTGCATGAAGTTGCATTCATTACCACGAAGAGCTTGACGATGCTTTAGTAAGTACCACAGAGATGAAAGGACTACAATGATCATTTTTCATCTAATTTCTTGATCTCTTTTATGCTGGGTATGAAGCATTGTGGTTACGAATGGTTGATCGACAAATCCAATTTTTATTACAACTTCTTTGCGGGCTTTACTAATGGCATGCTGCTAAAACCACTGAAGTGCTTTTTTTTCCAATTTGAATACCCACTGGACACAAACTAAGCTGTATCAGCATTCTTGTCTGTCAAAAACCCGTGAGAATAACAATAGCGGCAAATCCCTCAAATGCTTTCTTTTTTTGTAGTGCACAAAACAAGCTATGTATAAGTATTTTACCAATCAGCACAGAACTGTCTGTAGATTTTATATACCCACTAATGTTTTGTATACAATAATTATTTTTTTTGATTAATCAGTATAATTATTAATGATATCATCCGTGTACTAAATATGATACATATAATAATTATATATTATATATTATTATTATTGTGATTGCCCTGCAGGTCATAAAAAAATGTCAAATGTTTTAAAATACTGCTTTCATCCAGTACTTTTAGATTTAAAGCGAGAAAATGCAATGCTATTGGCAAAACTGGATTGTTATCAAAGAATTAAAGCTAAAGATAGAGGTATAACTTATTTTCAGAAATGTATAAATACTAATTTTTGTCTTATTTGTCAGCACAAGTTACATAATAATTAGTACATGTAATAGCATTGGTTAGAGTGAAACTTAGGATAAATTGCTTTACTGTTGTTTCTGAAGTGGCAGTAAATTGAAGCTAAACCTAAGGAAGTTTGCCACTTTAGAAACAACACAAGTGAGATTTATACGAAATTACACAATCAGGCATACTACAACAGATTAATTGTGTAGTCTAGATAGAGAAACTTTCAAACTACTTTCTCCATGAATGACTAAAGCTGAAGGGAGACAGACATAAGAGAGGAGACTAGACAGTCAATGCCCCACTTTCAAAAGTAAGCACTTCCGTCAGTGTTTTTGAAGCATCAGCCAAATTGGCTCAACAATAGTTAGTGGAAGCACCTTTGGAAATACATCTTGAGTCAATTTACATAGTTAATGCTATTACTGACAATACAATCATAATTAACTGTGCCATCTGCCCCAAAGAGTGAGTTGGGCAGTGCCAAGAGCAACTCTTTGTGTCAGTGGTGCACTATATGAGCTTATCAAATACATTGGCCTGTCCGGACTTACCTGATTGGAATACATAGCTTACGCATTTAAAAAATTAGAGAAAGCCAGCTAATGGAAATTGTTTATTATCAAAATTTCATGTTCTGCATTCTTACTAGAATAATCATGTACCTTTAACTTTGCAGTGATTTTATACCTGCTGAATACATACAGTGGCATGCTTGCAATGACACCAATAGCAGCAGGCAATTACCGAGTGGTTAGATGTTTTCTTTGTTGGTAGAAAAATAAGTAATCAAAGGCAATTTATGGATTAATAATACTATTTATATAATTATATAGTTATGTTCATCATTAATTTCCAAATGAAATTAAATATAATTATTTGTTTTAAAGAGTTGAGAACCATAACTGATGTGTATTGTAAACACAAACAATTATGTGAACTCATACAGTCAGAAATTATTGAACTTCAACAAGTGGAGTATTCTGTTACTTCACAACTACAAATGAACGAACAAGCAATTTCTGATTTAAATGAAAACATGAAAAAGAAACAGCAGAAAGGTAGTTGTTATATACTATGTTACGACTAGCTAGGATGTGTGATACAACTAAAAATACAATATTTTACATGTTATTTTTCATGAGGCTCTAGGTGAGAAAAACCAGTCGCTTTGGAAAAGATTACTTTGGACTTAACTTAAATTAATTATCAATGATCACTCAATCAGGAATTCAACTAAATTTGGTATGAGTAACTGTTGCTCTGCCTAAATAATGAGCCTCTTTAGCTAAAATGATGTAATATTATTTCTTTAATGTGTTTGAACAAAACCTTTTTTCCCCAGTGACTGTTTTTGTCATCTGTATTTCATAATTTAATTAATTCATACTGTTTTGCTTGTTCATAGTTGAGCAGTTGCTCTATTTTATTAAAATATTTTTGTCGTTAGTATAACATTTTTCAGTGCTTTGGATTTTAATGATAGGTAACTGCTATGTCTTATCTGTCTGTGCTTATATGTACATGATATTATTTTAATACAGTGATTTAAGAATGTGGTCATGTGATTGTGTTGTTGCAAACGTTGTTTGCTAAAGAGCATGTGATCAGGTGTAATAAGCCAAGATTAATAAAAAAACATTTTCAATAAAAATGAAAGAAGATGTAGGGACGTAAATACCCCAAAACTATGCAAACAAGGTCGGGAGGTTAATATAGGACCTAAAATTTATAAAGACCACTTCCATATAACCCTGCATAAGTTCTTATACCACTATGAAACAAAATGCAAAGAACTGTACTTATGTAAGGTTATATGGAAATGGTTTGTTTAATTCTGGGTCCTACATTAACCTTTCAACAATTGTTTGCATACTTTTTGGGTTATGACATCTCGTATATCTTCTTTTTTTTTATTGAAAATGTTTTTTAATATTCTTGTTTCCATTGTTTTTGTTTTTTTTGAATGGTCGAAAATTTGCGAATATTTTTGTAGATGACACAGGTACTTGGTGTAAGTGATATATCATATGAAATTATATAATCATAATATGAATGCACAATTAGGACTATTGAATGTCAGACTTCATATCAATTATTTATGAATTGATTATCAACTTACTGATGATGCCTATTTTCTAATTTCACTTACAGCATTGTCTGCAATTTCAGAAGTCATGTCAGTGGTGTGTCCACCACTCGGCAGTCCAATGCTTATTGTGTAATGATTACAGTAACAAATTTATTATTTTTATTATCAGTATCCAATAGTTTAAATAATTATTATAATTTTTAGTTTTAAAATTTTTTTCTAAATTGTTATGTATTAATTTTGCTTACAAATATTATACTTATATATATATGATCCAACCTAACCAGTACTTCCTTACACAGAGGAACACCATCTGATGCAAAAATGCAAATGCACATGCACAAATCAATTCCATGTCACTTCATTAATGAATACTAAATGGAATCCAATTAGAGATCAAATCTCAGCAGTCATTCAGCCTCTCTGTTTTCATAGTATCTGCAGATATCATTTCATATATCTGAATTCGATTATGAATGTGATTGGAATAGTGCTAGAATCATTATTCAACAAACAAAAAAATGATTTGTCAGGAAAATAAAAATGATATTAATAATAATTATGATTGTGATGAAAATTTTGCCTGTTCTGCTACTTGCTGGTTCTCTACCTTAAAAAGAATATCAAGCTGTCTAGAAGATGTTAGTCATTAAACAAAACACTAGATATCGAAAGGTATGTGTGTATTAAGACTTGTCTCTACAATATTAGCAAAGATTTCAGCTAATCACTTGCAATTGAATTGTCTGGGTGGCCATTTTTTGGTGTCATCCCTACATAGAGAGTACTACCGTACTCTCAGATTAAATTCTCACTGTCCATGAACCAACATAAACATTTACTTGTACTAAACAATTACTATATAGTTATTTCTATAGTTTTGGATGACTCAAAGAAAAAAGATGAACAAGAGAAACTGGTGTGTGTGATAATATTACTTGCATTATATTGAAATATAAACTAAACTATAGGATAAAGAACTGTATGATGCGGTTGAGAGGAATGATATTAGTGATGTTAAAAAAATACTTGAAAACAATGCTAATACAAACAGTCACCAAACATATCACAAGGTATGTAAATTATACACAATTTGCATGTATTTATAATTATTCATTAATTAATATCAATTATAATTAAATTTTACACATTAAAATTATTATTACAATAGCAATAAACAAGTATAATGATTAATACAAAGTTAGTTTTTAATACTTGCGACAGGAAACGTCTTTACATTGTGCTGTTGAGAGAGAGAATATTGAGATACTTAATCTCTTGATATCATATGGTGGTGATGTCAATTTAAGGAATGTAGTATGTATATTATACTAATGAAATGTTATATATCATAATAACATGATACACAATTATTGTAATAACTAATTTAAGTACTTCTACTTCTTGTAGAGTGGATACACTCCCTTACATTATGCTTCCTTGAGAGGTAATGTTGATATTGTTGACATACTATTGAACCATGGTGGGGATGTTCATATAGTAGATAGGGTAAATGAATGATATATTGTATATAATTACATGTTCATCCAACATATCTATAACATAATACATATTGTTAGAATGGTTAATTTCTATTTTGGTCAAAGTTCAAACTTGTTAGTAAGTATAGCTGTATAATTATACACGTAATTTAAACTAAAGGCTAAATTTCTTGTGTAATTATTTTACAGATGATTTTTCACATTATGTAGGATTAGGAAAAGTATATAGACAAATTCAACACTGTTATTAAACAATAAGTATTATATTCATAATTTATCACTCTACAACATGTGAAGAAGTATTTATTATTAGTAGAAGTAATAACTTATTTAAGTACTTTTACTTCTTGTAGATTGGATACACTCCCTTACATTATGCTTCTGTGAGAGGTAATGTTGATATTGTTGACATACTATTGAAACATGGTGGGAATGTTCATACAGTGGATAGGGTAAACAAATGGTGTATTGTATATAATTACATGTTCCTCTGACATATCCATAGCATAATTGGGTAATGTTTTGGTCAGAGTTTCCATTTGTCAGTATATGTCATTATTGTTTTTATTGCCTGAATTTTCTACTATCTGCAATGACTGTTAATATATACAACATTACATCATAATTCATCACTAAATTACAATAATGTGGATAAGAAGAGTGGTACGGTAAATTGATAGGTTACTTTCAGCAAATCCTTAAATGTTAAAGGTTAGTTAAATCCTTCAAATGTCTAAAATCCAGCTTTTGCTTATATTTTAAAGGACCCTTCTCTGTACTCAAAAGAATATTCACACTGAATTTGACAGTACATTTAAATACGTAAATGGAGATTCACCTCGACAAAAATGTTTTCGTGCAGGTGGCCCTATAACCCATAACTAAAATTAATATATGACTTTCTAATTATATTTTTTTATTGTCGTCATTGAACACGAAGAATGACTCTTTTATTATTACAGTGGGGAGAGACACCTCTTGACAGAGCGAAAGAAGATGAAGTAGTTGAAGCTCTTGAAAAAAAACAGATGAAGGTAAATAAAACCAATAATGATAACTATATAATTTATGACAGTTTCTAATTTTTTATTATACTGACTGTCTATACTCTTTACTGTATGAATTATTAAATATGGCAATTCATTCATCATGTTTATTATTATTGTACATCATGTTAATAATTATTCACGTTATAGTTGATTCCCTTACTCACTACAAAAACTGTCATAATATATATATATATATGAAGGGTCCAATGCGAAAACTCCCTAAGTCCGTATTTCAAAATTTTGAGAAAAACAGGGTTAATTAAATTTTATTAAAGTTTATTAATAATTAATCAAGTGTTACAAGGCTATTTGTTACAATAACATTTAGAATGTGCACAATCTAATAACATGATAAATAAGTGATGATTTGGCAACTGGTATGTGATATAATCACTGGAATGATGGAATACTAGTGATACATGATTAATCAGATTCATTGCCATTGACCAGTAATAGACTAATAAAATTGATGATATTATGGAGGTACATGTTTGTCTGCTACATTTTAAAGTCAACTAATTTGCTATTTTGCATAGGTATCATAGGAGTTTTTCTTATTGGAAACTTTATCGTGGCCATACCCTCCTCGTATAAATTTTATTAAATATGTAGCCTCTAGTGATACAATCATGGATAAAATCATTTAGAAATAAAGATGTGAAAATTTTTGGAATGAAAGCTTTGGGGAAAGGATAACATAATACTAGATAAACACTTTGATCAAATAATAAGTATTTTCAATTTTTCGGACTTAGAGAGTTTTTGCACAGGACCCTTCAATTATTATATATATTATTTTAGGACAAAACACTAATTGAAGCACTGAGTAAAAATGATCTGGAAGATATTGAAAAATGTATAAGGGATGGAGCAAACGTAAAATTAAAAAATCTTGTAAGTCCATAATTAGTTATAATTATACATAAAAGACTTGTATACATGTGATATAATTATGAAGAAAAGTTAATCCTGATGTCATTGCTTAGAAGAAATACAGCAAAACATTTGCATAAAGCTACTGTAACAAATTAGCTTGCAAAGATACTTTCTTTAACTCAAAATCAAGAACAACAACTATACAAATATCAATCATTTATATAGTAACATACTGAATGTTTTGGAATATTCAAAAACATGTGCACCGATACAATCTAAAATGTTCTATATAATGGCAGGAATAAACTTGCCTTCTTGACACCTATACAACTAAGCTAAGGTTAACACCTGCAATTGATTCCATCCCACTCAGTACTTCATCCATCATTCTCTTGATGTTGCAAGGGCTCCATTTAAACCAAACGGCATTGTCGTAAACTGATAAAGTCCTTTAGGTCTGATGAATGCTGTCTTATTGTGGTCTTCTGAATTCATTGGTACCTGCCAATATACTTTAGCAAGATCCAATGTAGTGATGAATCTGGCACTTCCAATCTTATCTAACAACTTCTCAATCCAGGGCATCGGGTAAGCATCGAATTTAGTGATCAGGTTGAGTTTTCGGTAGTGTTCACAATGTCATACTCCTCCATCTTTTTTTTTGTAACAATAATTAACGGGGATGCCCACTCACTCTCCGACTTCTCTATTATTCTCCATAGCAATCCTCCGGAATGGTTCTCCAATCACTAGAAGTGATATTATTGTTGCTCTCCTTCTTCGTCCACCATGTAGTTGGCATTCCTTACAGGTCTGGTAGTGTTGTCTTACATCTTGAAATAATGTAGGCCAGTAGAATCTTCTTAGAATCCTTTGAGCTGTCTTCTCTCATTCATAATATCCTGCGAGTGGGATGTCATGGCCTAACTCGATAACTCAATTGTGATACCTCCTCAGTAAAATGCTCTGGTGTATCTTTGTCCTCATCTTGTGTCCTCTCCTCTTTAGTCTCGTCTTCCTCTGCGACTCATGCCTCCAACTGCATATCATCTTCTTCCTGCATCTCATTGTTGATTCCTGGATTCAATTTCTTCTTCAGGGCTTGTATCATCACTTGTAATGCTGTCTCCTCCACAGCGACTTCCTCGATACAGATGTAATTAGTGTTAGCTATTTGTTGTAGTAATTCCATCTATTCTCTTTTCAGTAATCGTTTCACAATATGTTTGTGTAGCAGTACGTCCCTTCCAAGAAGTACTTCTTCAGCCAGATGCTGTACATGTGCCTTTACATCATTTTCCTCCCTATTGAATTTCACCGTAACTGTTGCTAGTGGGTACTCACCAGAAGCTCCTTTCCAAATATGACCTTGATGGATTCATTTCCGATGTCCTTTTGTGAAACTAAGTCCTGCCAATAACTGTTCGTGATGCTCCACTGTTTATCTCTATCCTCTGAACTGGTCATCATTTAACCTCGCATTCTTCGAACAATTGGATCTTCTCACATTCCTCCTGCATAAGTAGAGTTTTCTCTGTACAGTTTCTCGCTAAGTGCCCTTTCTTGTTGCACTGAGAGCAAACCATTTCAGACAATGGCTTCCTTTCCTTTGACTAATTCATCTGTTTCTCCTACATTGTTTTGATAAATCCCATGTAGTTGTAGGTCTCAAAGTTGAATGAAACTTGGGTTTCTTGACATTGTTCCAGGCATGGGCAGAGTCATATGACTCAATCAGCTCGGGAATGTTAGCGGATTTGTCTGGTTTGTGAGATACCACCCAGATCCTCAGCTCTTGTGGTATATAGTTCGTTGATGAACTGCTCCACTGCTATCTTGTCTAATACCTTATCCACTCCACCAGGTAGCAGCCACCTATTCAGTAACTTCATCCATTCGTAACCCATTACACTTGTTCTTGGTCCGTGGTCAAAGTGAGCGCTCGGAATTGTTGTTGACATCTTTCCAGATTAATGTTGTGATATCCAAATTAGCCTCTTTTACTCTCTTGTAGTTCATAGAAGGTCCAAAATTGGTACAAATAGTATGTGCTTTCCAATTGAGTAAAAGTGTGACACGTAACACCAAATTTGTATCTTTTACCTTCTGGATTTTCTGGATTTTCATATCTTCCTACTCCTGGTAGGATGCAATCTTCAAGTGAGCTGCACTGGTAAAGTCTCGATCTGCCTTTAAGGCTGCACTCATTGCTTACATCTGTTCCGCATGCTACTTGTGCAAGATCCTAACGTGCTCGTGATGCATCTCGTTCTACTGTCTCTTCAGCTCCTCTTCTTGGTGACGACGTTCCTCCTGCTGCCTTTGACTCTCCTCTAATTGTCATTGCTGCTCCTGCTGAAATCGAGTGAGCTCAGTTAACACAGCTGCTAACTGCTCCATGTCTGTCTCCTGATTTGTATTGACTTTGGTCGATGGTAGGCAGTCCTCTTAGCTGTCTGCTACAATCTCGTCTTGGTACGTTCCTCAATGAATAGTTGGTTCGATCGCTTCTTCTCTGCTTGTGTAGGACATAGACTTTAAAATTGGTCTTCTTTATCGCTTTCTTTGTGGGTTTCCTTTACAACTTTTCCAAGGTATCCCACCTCTGCTACCAAATGTAACGAATTAGCTTGCAAATATACTTTCTTTAATTCAAAGTCAAGAACAACAGCTGTACAAAAATTAATCATTTATAATTATTATATATAGTAACATACTGAATGTTCTAGAATATTCTAAAACAGTGCACAGATACAATCTAGAATGTTCTAAAGACAAGAACAAACTTGCCCTCCTGACACCTATACAACTAAATCATAAGTGTAAACTAATTATAAGTGTAAACATGTTTATGTATGTTCTGTAGATAGCGTCATGCCCAGGCCAGTTCTTCATAGCCACAACAACTGATATATATATTAGGAGCTACTTTCTTAACAAGTTTGTACATTTTTTGATATGCAATGCCATTATTTCATATCTCTGCTTTGGTGATCACATTTCATCAGACTTTATATCACAATAATCATAAAGATAAGTCACAACATTAACCCAAATATAGTACTAGCACTTCCTTCCAAATGATGATCTTTATCAAGTTAGTATACACAAATTCATATAAAGTAACTAACATGTATTATTAAATTATGATTATTACTTAAAAACCATGTATTGATACAGGATGAAGCTTTGTATGTAGCTGTGAAAATGAACTGTGCTACTGATATTGAAGGATTACTAATGAATGGTGCTAAATCAACCTTTTGTGATTATGTGAGTAGTTGTTATTTGAAATCATAAATGTTTTTATATATAATATTGTCAATTGTAGTTGCTATCACAAATATCTTTACATTATTATAGATATTACAGGATTGTATACAGCCTAGTACATAATTATATCATCATTTGAGATAATATATTATAATTACACCATAATAAAAACTGTTATGTTATCCAACAATTATACACTAGAATTATTTCTTCTCACCTTTTCATTAAAGGTTTCTAGTGAGTTTCAGTATTATTACTGTTGTTGCTAGTGTCATTCTTGTATTCCCAGTATCTACTAATGAAGCATTTCGAATGAAATAACTTCCTGAAATTTGTTGTGTTGTTCATTATTAGCACAGCTATTAGAATGCACTGCAATAATAATACACATAAATGTAGGGATAAAAGACACACAAATTGATTTTCATGTGGCACGACTATCGATTTGAATTTTGTGATTTTTAACATTTTATATATTAAAAACATTAACCACACTCCTATTAAACAAATCCTTTCACAGTATGTACATGTTGATTGATGGTGAAATACAATAATACTTTGTACCATAGTATATTGGCAACATATATATATATATTATATATATATACACAATGTGTGTACCTTATTAACGATGATGTAAGTCACGATTCCTGATTAAAGTTTGAAGCATTACATTAGCAAGCCTCATTCCCAGACTGTTAAACACAGCAGAGTCTGGATTCAACTGTTTGAGTGTTTTTGTTAATTAACTTTCAAAATAACTTTTAGGATGAGATCAGGGAATTCATGATACTCTAGACAGCCTGCGCAAACTAGCTACATCCACACAAATTACTACTTACTCTTGGATATATAATATTCATATATATATATATATATAATTATATAATTTATATTAGTTTTTCTATTATTCATTCATGCATGGTTGAAAAGATCCTTTATCAAGTATCATAAAATTCATTTTTTAATAGTTGTTTGTTTTTCTCACCCTCTAACAATTTAGTGTCTTCCACACACTAGTATGAGGGGAAAATTATATATTCATGTTTATGAAATGTACCATATATAATTATATTTATTTATATATACCATGTCCACAAACAAATGTACAATATTCAAACACAGAATCACTACTAGTTTCTTGGTTAATTCATAGAGGTAGGCCAGACACAAGAAGTTGTAGTTAGCTACTGTATTATTATATGTAATAGCATGTTGAGTTGAAGTGAAATCTACTACTTTAGCATGTATAATTAATCTCTATATTATAACTATTTAATGACTGTTTATACATGTCAACCCTTCACAGAAATTACTATCAAACAGTTCTTTTATTCTGATAAATTGTAGAAATGATCATAAAGCTGCTCTTTTAGAGTTTGGCATAGTGAGCACCATGTTTATTATTAGTGACCATAGCAACAGCCGAATTTGGAGACAATAATGCACAATCTAGTAGTGAAATTACATTATGATTATTATAATTGTAGCATAAAATGAAACGTAATAAAACATGTAATGTACTGAAGAAAATCCATTTATATGATGAAGTGTATTTCCTGTAGATTAAATGGACTCCCATACATTATGCTTCACACAGTGGTAATGCCGATACTCTTAGTCTACTAATATCGCATGGAGGAGATATTCACACAGTGGATGAGGTAAAATAATTTTAATATGTATACATGTATTTCAGTTCATCTGATATCTCATACTCCAAATCTTCATTTACTATTATATTTAAAAAAATAATCATACTATTAATGGTATATATTGCATCACTCACAAACAAATTTATTAATATTTAAGCACAAGACCATTACTAATTTCATTAATCCAATTAATGAACATAGTCATATAAAGGTGTGTTGATAGTTCCACTGTTGTTTTAATGAGTATTTGTGTGTAGGGAACAATTAAAATAATGAACTTGTATCTTTTACTGTTATCATAACTATAATAGGCCTTGAGCTGTTCATCTATTTCTATCGCATAATACATAGTTAAAGACAATGGTCATCCAGATAGTTAACATGTCTATTTAGTCATCATGTAAATAATCTGTAACTTCATGAATTAGACCAGATTCTCTCACTCTACTCTACAATTATATCAGTATTGTACATGTATTTCTGTTCATCCAATAGCTGCATATATACATTACACAAATATACCAATATGTGAATAATATTCAAATATTCTTTTAATGATTGTCACTAGTCTAGTTTCAATTATCCAGGCAAAGACAAAGTAAATGAAATCATATAAATTTAGTTATTGTTCTACTGTCATTAAGTACAGTATTATGATGGCTTTAAAAAGAGTAATACACTTTGTATAGCCACTTCTAAAATATTTATACACTGAATTTTACCTCCTGTAGTCAAATCGAACTCCCCTACATTTGGCTTGTGAAAATGATAAACCTGATATTGTCAATATTCTGATATCACATGGTGCATATGTTTATGCAGTGAATAAGGTAAAAATATAGTTATATATTGTATAATTATGTTAGTGCGTAACATACTTCGGAAGTAAAATACATTTTAATCACGAGGGATGTAATTCAATTTGTCATTCAGTTGCCATTTGCCTATGTATCAACAGGACTATTATAATTTAGTACTGGGAAATGTCATAACATAACAGGAATCAATAATGTATATGAAAATGAAAAGGAAAATATCTGTCCATATTTACCTGTGAAATGTATACTATATAATCATTATCAGAATGGATACCCTTGAATTACAGGTGGTTTATCTAACATACACTCAGTGATATTAATACTCTCTCCGGTAATGATAATATCTTGTGTGCAAATATCCTATACAAACGCCTACCCCCTGAAAGTTTGTGGTCGTCCACGCTTTGATCACTAGTTAATTAAGGAAAAAAATGAATATAATTATAGTCAAGTAATTTTCTAAGTTTTGACATTATAGTTTGTTCGTCTTTTACTGTCTCAGAGATAGAAAATGACAGTTGAACATGGTACATCTAAACCATCCTGCTCTATCAAGAATTTTCTTCTTTTATCTGTTACTGTGCACTGTACCGTTCGTCTTTTGTGAAAAAAAAACCAGCATCTTTGAAATCTCTCTAGGGTGTCAGTTGCCTTTCATTATACTGCAACAGTGAATCGATTCTGAGGATTGTTGCACTCCTTCTTAGTTGAAAGTACCTGTCCTGCCTCTGGTTTCCAGATTTATAAATATGATGACCTGGAATAATTGATGCTGTTTTGATTTCATACTAGCTTCTAGTTGTGTCATTGATGGGAATCTTCGAAATAAAACGAGAGCGGCAGTTCCTGTATTCCTTTGATCAGTTATAGATCAGTCCTTTGAGATAAATGATTTGTAACGAGCAACTAGCATAATTAAATTATACTTAATATTCATAACTTTACAGTTACCAAATAAGGTTTTGTAAAACACATGTAAGCACCCACACCCCCTAAACCCCAACTAATGGAAAGCACCCATGTGGCTTGCTTCATCTTGTGTCGCTAACATACTATGTTACAAGTCAGGACCATCTGGAAACTCTCATCACAAATCCGTGGCTCCTGCATGTATCTGTGAAGGGTCAATCAAAATCACGCTTCGTCACAACAAAAGATTCTGGCAATGTGCTATTTAGAAAAGAAATCAATATTTCTAAAGCAACACCAAAGATTGCCAACAATAGTATAAAACCAAAGCACCTAAATTAGTTAACACTTAAAACATACTTGTTCACAGTTTCTGTTTCAAACTTTCTTATCAATGACTACGAGGATAGCCACCATGTCAAATTCAGTCTGTACTCTCTGATAATAGAGACAGTTGCAAAGGAACATATCAACAGCTACCATCAGACATCACCATGAATAACAGAGGGCTCTACTCTATGCATTATATTATACTCAATAATTATTTATAAATTAATTAGTTAATTTAGGTGAATAACCTCATTTTGTCACATGATAGTTTGCCAAAGTTTTGTGATGAGAATTTCCAGATAGTGTGTGTTGTAATGTGGTACATCGCGATGTGAGACCAGGATTTGTCTCAGACTTTACGGTATATTCGTAATTATAATAGTACATGAAGAATGATTTATTACATTATTAATTATTATTACAGTGGGGAAACACACCTTTTGACAGAGCTGAAGGAGATGAAGTCATTGAAGTAATTAAAAAACAGCAAATGAAGGTGCATAAAACCAGTAACGATGTGTAAATATGATAGTTTCAAGTAGATTGTATTTGTGTAATAGTGGCTATAAAAATTGAAGCTCCTAAACACATGACCCAAAATTTCTTTGCATCCATGATTATAACCATACAATAATTATAATTATGTATACAATAATAATGAAAACAAGTAGTTTAAAAATAGTCACACAACTCCCGACTGCTCTATCAGGTGTTTCAATCAAGTGGGTTGTCATTTCATGCTCCTACGTAACTCCCTTCCACTATTATTTTAATTATGGGCTCCTGGTGTTTAATAGTTATCATAATAATTATATTATTATTACAGGACAAAGCCCTGATTGAAGCACTTAGCAAAAACAATCATGAAGATATTGAGAAATCGATTAAGAATGGAGCAAATGAAAAACTTCAATTTCTTGTAAGTAAAGATTGATTATAAAAACAAGATAATATATAGAGAAAAAAGTATCCCTATGGCTGCTTTGTGATGTATAGCATTCAGTAATCAAATCTGACTTTATTTATCATGCCTGAAACACAATCACCTATTATAGTTATTATTTTGATTATCTACTCTCCTTACCATTTCAATGACCTTGTAGAACTTTAGAAACATATTTCAGGTAGAATAGCTAGCTATTAGTTCCAGTTTCTCCATAAACAGCTACGCTACAAGCAGCTTTGCTGGTCTGTAGAACTTGAGCGCACGTTCTCTTACATGCCACACCCATTAATTGACCGAGACAGTTGGAATGATGCAACTCCATTCTAAATATACAATGCATACTCGCGCAAGTGACACAAGAATATATATATATGTAATATATAAACCATAGCTTTGAAGTGTATTCAACAAATATACACCCCTCGGGTGGAAAGTCAATGTGGTTTGCCACCAAGATATTTGACCGAGTGTAGCAGCATCACCACTGTATGAACTGGTTTATACAGTTATGATGTCATCATACCGGACAATCGGTATATAAACATTTGTGGTGAATATGTGGGTTGATAATCTGGGGATTTTGTGGTTTTTGGGGTGGTTATACTGTATATACCACCTGCTCTTTGTATTGTATGATGACATCACCATTGTATATATATATACATATATATAATTATATACATGAAACCCCATAAAAAGCAATCATATATATGACTCTATGGGCCATAACAAACTTGTAAACTTCATTATAGCAATATATGATAATAACATGTTGCTATAGGATGAGGCTTTGTATGTAGCGATGAAAATGAACTATGTTGATGTTATTGAAGGATTGCTAATAAATGGTGCTAATTCTAACATTTGTGATGATGTAAGTTGTTTATTTGAAATCACAAAATTAATGTCTTTACAATACTATATTCAGTTCACTGTATTGTTTATCAACCACACACACTTTAATTGAAACTGTAGCCATAACTAATGAAGTATGGACCTCCCACTTAATTCTAAATACAAGTCTATTTAATTAACATTCTTGATTTGATATTCTAATTATCAATTTTTAAAATCAACCCAATTGCCATAATATTAATATATATACAAATTATTACAATGAATATTATATTTATCCACTTAAAAAAATAAACATTGGCTATAACAATTTTAGTTACTGGAAGTAATTATATTTCACTATCAATCATTACATTACAATTAAAACATTATGGTGACTATTGTTTGTTATATAAAGAGACACTGAATACCAATTTATTTTGTATGCATTACATTAAATATTTATGTGAATATTGTGACATGTTGCAGAAGAAGAAGACCCCTTTACACTGGGCATCTGAAAGAGGTTATATTCATACTGTTACTATTTTACTTGCTTATGGTGGAGATATTGAAGCACAGGATGAGGTAATTTAAATTACATATACTTGATCTTTGAAGTAATCCAGTAACTAATGGAAAAAATGATATGTGTGGTTAAATCACAGATGTAATATGTATATAATGTGTTAGTATAATGTTATAATCGTCATTATTTTAAGTTATATTATCCCGAGGCATAAATATACACAGGCACATCCCATGTGTGCAAGTGGCATTAGTATTACATTTTGCAAGAACAAATTAGAGGGGTGACTGATTGCATGTGCAAAACATGAAAGCAATATGTGATGTTGAACCAGATGACAGAGAGAATTCAGATCCAAATACAAATTAACTTTACACGTACACAAATTCGTACAAATGATCACACACTTCATGAATAATTAATTAAAATCACATTTTTCATACACTTCTTTATTGCACATTCTGTTCTCATGTAACTCTCCAAGGATATTTCACATAAACATTCACTTGTAATGTCAGCATGTTATAAATTAAGTGGTTTTAAACCTAGACAATTGTTGTATATTATAATATTTTGAGGTTATATTTTGACAAAATCAATATTTTACACATTACATCTTAACTGTATGAGGTGATCATATTTCCAAGGACAAACTACTTGCTCACAGAAATCATGAATGTAATTCTAGTCAATCTTACAGTTTTATCACTGAGACTTCACAGTTGTAACAAAATTCTAAATATTCTGTTAGTAGCTTGATAAATTCTAATGATTTTTTTTCTTAGTACGTGAGTTATGCATGCTTGAATACCATTATTCCAATTACATATATTCTTAATTAGTCTTAATCTATTGGTGTTGATAATATACACCTATATCTGGATAATTAGTATAAAAAATCAATACATCCAAACCCATAATTATATAATTTATACAGAACTACATCATTCCCAGTACAAATTAATTGCAAATAGATGTTTTAAATATTATTTCTCTGTGTCACTACAAATGTTTTCGTGTAAATATTACTGCATGTTACAGAAGAAAAAGACCCCTTTACACTGGGCATCTGAAGGAGGACATATCAATACTGTTACTACTTTACTTGCTCATGGTGGAGATGTTGAAGCACAGGATGAGGTAATTTAATTTACATTCATGACTTCTGGTATTTGACTTTTGATATAATCTATTCAATAACCAATCAAAGAATTATTGCTTTGTCTGTTTTAAAGCACAGAAGTAATAATTATAATATATTAGTATAATGTTATAAATCATCATTTTAACTTACATCAGTTTCTATCCAGAGGCATATATGCACACAGGCACATCCCATGTATGCAAATTACATGAGTATTAATTTTTGCAAGAGTAAATTAGAGGGGTGACTGATTGCATGTGCAACCATGAAAGCAATATAGGATGTTGAACTGCATGACCAAAGGGGAATTGAGTGTGTACAGAAAGAGCGCAGAGCTAGATGATACAAATACAAATTAACAAATTGGTACAAATGACTAAACGTTTCATGAATAATTAAATATTTAGTATATCAAAATCCCTATGTACAGGGCCACATCATTCTCAATTATTGCAGCACAATCAATAGTAGATAGATGTGTTATAAATAATTGTGTCACTATGCATGTTTTTTTTAATTTAAATATTACTACATGCTGCAGAAGAAACAGACCCCTTTACACTGGGCATCTGAAGGAGGACATATTGGTACTGTTACTACTTTACTTGCTCATCGTGGAGATGTTGAAGCACAAGATGAGGTAAATGAATATCATTTAATTACGTTCATGACTTTTGATATTTGATCTTTGATATAATCTGTTCAGTAATCAAGACCCTTCCCATAGGGTTGGAATTGGTTACTCATGTAATTTGCATGCATGGGATGTGCCTGTTGGAACTGGTTATATGAGACTTAAAATATTTGTGTTTACTTATATATTGGAAGTGATATCAAGATGACAACTGTTAGTGGATAAAACAGTTATAGAATGAAACGTCTTTTCTGCCATTTTTTACTTTTTATTTAGTTTCAGATCTATTGAACAGGTTCCTAGTATTTGTAGCTATTGTTGTGATTATTATAGTAATACATTTAAACCTGTTTGCAATAATCCTCTCCCTATGTAGTGATAAGGAATGTTAATTACAAGGCAACTCAAACATTGCAAATAATAAATAAAATATTAATCAACTTTGTTATGTACTGTGTAATTTATTATTTGAATGTTCTATCTCATACTTGTTATACCCACAGGATAAGTGGACCCCATTACATTTTGCTTCTCGAGATGGTCATTCTCAAATAGTTACACTGTTATTATCAGGAGGCGGAAATGTTAATGCAAAGATAAATGTAAGTAACTTGAACATTATCTCATTTATTTCGCAATTAGAAATTAAAAAAAACAGCTTTTCATATACATCTACTGCAAATAATTATTACCCTTATTATTTACACAAATGTCATGTACATTATACATGTATTTTGTGTGAGTACTGTTCATTGTAAATGCATTATATAGTCATTGACTATAATTTATTTGTCCAGTGAACAGGTGAAGTTTTAATAAAACAATGGGACTAATAGAATATTATTATGATAACTGCTTTACTTCCCTATGCAGAATCAACGATCTGCCTTACATCTTGCATCTTTAAATGGTCACACTGATATTATGAATGTATTAATATTACATGGAGCAGATATCCTTGCAAAAGATAATGTAAGTAAATGTTAAGAAATGTTTTATGTTCAGTGAATGGGAAATAAGATTAATATCTCATAGTAATTAGTGTATAATTATACGTAAATAAATGCGTGTGCAACTATTACTTTTCTGGGCCTCTGCAAATGGTGTTAAAACAAGATGGGAATTTACTTGGGGTATTTGTTGTCTTAAACTGTTTGAAACTTTCCATACATCATTACCAAACTTATGACTACCTATCTACCACATTTAAACCACTGTACTACTCCACGAATGCGGATTGAGAGCAGACAGACTGGATGGGGGAAAAAGCCAATGCCCAACTTTCTCAAAATGTTTTTGCTTATCCTTGTTTGCTTGCTAGGAATAATAAGCTTTCACTTACACTGTAGCTCTACATTTGATAACAAATCCCAGACTAAACTGAATAACTTCTGCAACATGTGTCATGCACAGGCATCTAATTAATGTCAGGTCTTTATTACCTGACTTCTAAACGAGGCAGGTGCTTATTCAGGAGAAGCGAGGATATATTGCTTAAACTCATTTTAAAAAAATCATATCTACTGACTCATTTTTTTTTAATTTATGGATACTTTATAAGTGAATTAGTTGTTCTTGCCATGACGGTTATAAGAACTGTACTAATAACTGTATTACTTGTATTACTTGTATTATCAGAGAGTACGGTAGTACTCTCTATGTAGGGATGGCACGGAAAAAAAATGGCCGCCTATACATTTCAATTGCAAGTGATGAGCTGAAATCTCTGCTAAAATTATAGAACAAGTCTTAATACACACATATTTTTTGATATCTAGTGTTCTTATGACTAACAACATCTTCTAGACAGCTGGAGATCATCTTTAAGGTAGAGAACCGGCAGGTAGCAAAACTGGCAAAATGTTCATCATATTATACTTATTATTTTCCAGACAAATCATTTTTTTGTTTGTTGAACTATCACAATGATTCTATCACCATTCCAATCGCATTCGTTGTAAAATTCTGATGTACAAGTATCGAGATGATATCTTCAGATGCTATGAAAGAAGACAGTCTCAACGACGGCGAAGATTTGATCTCAAATTGGACGCCATTTTTATAAAAGGAATTTAATTACGCACGCGCGTTTGTGTACTGGGAACATGGAAGCTAAAAAGGTAGAAGTCGAGGTAGAAGCATAGTGATAACATTTGTGACCAAATACATTTTTATAATAATGAATATAATAATTATTAATATTAAAGCCATTGTATAATAATATTGTATACTATGATAAGCATTGGAATACTGAACGGTTGACACAGTGACTGACACTACTTCTTGTAGGATGGCAGACAGTGCTGTATGGGAAATAGAGAATATACATCATCTGTAAATGAAAGAGAATGATAATACAAAAGACTGACTTTTATTGATGAGCAAATTTTAATGCATTAATGATTGTATGCTTTTATAATGGTATAATTATTGTGTTTCTGCAATCTACAAAAACATATTCATACTTTTCAGAAAAAAACACAATGGAAACAAGAATAATAAAAAACATTTTCAATAAAAATGAAAGAAGATGTAGGGATGTCAAAACCCAAAAAGCATGCAAACAAGGTTGGGAAGCTAACATAAGACCCAAATTCACTTCCATATAACCCTACATAAGTACAGCTCTTTGTATTTTGTTTTATAGCAGTGTAAGTACTTATGTAGGGTTATATGGAAGTGAATTTGGGTCCTATGTTAGCTTCCCAACCTTGTTTGCATGCTTTTTGGGTTTTGACATCCCTACATCTTCTTTCATTTTTATTGAAAATGTTTTTTATTATTCTTGTATAATTATAATAGCTGTACTGGTTGTATTAGTTGTATTAGTTATATAGGTTGTAATAGTTGATTGCTTGTATGTGACCATTACACTAATTGTATTGGCTATGATGACTGACATTGATTGTATTAATTAGTTGTACACATAGGCTAGGAAAGGCATAGTTACAACTCAGCCAGTGTCTAGTTCATTCCTTTGACTTGAAATGAATACTCCTCCTGCATTTCATCCTTGCTTGATTGCTCCACCTACAGTAGGTTAAATGGGGTGTGCCAATACGTGAAATCACAATGTCATATATTTTACCACTGGAGTTAGTTAAAACATCTAACTGATATCCATTGGATGTTAAATATGTAATAACCTCTGTCCTGACAATGTTGTTACTACTACTTCTTATTCTCCTGTGCAAGAGTCAGGCTCTGCCTGACTACAGGGGGCCAATGTATCGCAAACAGCTCAGTTTATTAAGCTAATTAATCACACCCCTCGTGAATAATTTAGTAGTTATATAACATTTTCGTGCCTCTTCGTGTGGCTGATGAATAGGGGAAACACTCCACCTATGTACACACCTATAAAATAATTTAAACTATGTAATGAAACAATACATTAAGTTATGTAGTTGCCTACTAGTTGGACATTTTTTCATGGCTTTATTGCTCATAGTCTACTGGTTTAGTAATTATACTACTTTAATAGTTTTGCTAGTTAACAACCACGATTAGTATGTTTGTTATAATCATCATGATAATTATTGTTGTATAACATCCACACAGTATGGAAAGTCACCATTGGATCTGGCATGTCAAGAGAATAAACAAGAAGTAATTGAAATACTTGAAACACAACAACAGAAACTGGAAGGACAGACAGAGTAACCACGAAATATGTAGCATTAATAATAATTAGTTACATGATAATTTTTTTCTTACTAAAATATTATTTTAAGTACAACCAGTATTTGTCTTTTCACTTGAATTTGAAGGAAGAAAAAGAATAATGATCTAATTACATTTGCTCTCACTATTTAGCTGTTTTATACACTGAACTATACACGAGACAACCTCTGATTGGGTTGAATTTGAGGATAATGTTGAATCTCTCTATTCAAGGGCGGATCCTGAAAAAGAAAGTTGTGTGGGCTGAAATGAAAGTGAGCCAGCATAAGCGCGATATTTTTCGTTCATTAATTTTCATGAGGGGTGTGGTCATTTCAAGCAATCAACACGTAGAGGAGCGGAGATGAGACCTTACGGAATCTATACCCCCCTATAACCCCATACTAGATCCGCAGGGTTTCATGATCATAGATATCTCCTGTTTGATGTCACTCACCATATTTAATTAGTTGTAAAAAATTTTCGCCGGACTCGCTTCGCTCGACCAATTTCTCCTATTCAGCCCCAGCATTTTCAGATGTATTCCGCCGCTCTGCTCACTTCACAACCTTGTGCAAAATGCAGGAGATAATGTGTATCATTGGGGTGAGAGGGGCTATGCCCCCCTCAAGTGAAATAAGATCAGTAGGCTATTTGAACATTGCAGTACTTGATTATAATTTATATACATTTATACTAACAATCATTATAATTTGATTGCACTATGGTAAAACTGCATAAAGTGGTGAATGAAATGTTTCCTTCTGTAAAATGCATTTATCTCAGTTTTAATGGATCAATGCTTGTGAAGTGAACCTCAAAATACAATCTAATTAATATTCAAGTTTTACTGAAATTATTATCTCCACAGAACTCATTGGTTGATTTTTGTTTATTAGTAAAAGCCCATGGTATTTTACTATATAGTCTTGTGTAGGCAAACCTAACCCTCTGCTATGTGACAGGAATGGTCTGGTAGAATAACTAATGCTTTTGTCAAGCAGCAAAACACCACTAATGAAATCCATAAACCACACAATTGTTTAGGTAACCACGTGTTTGTTTAGATGTAAGAAAATATGGATCCGTCTCTATGTATAATAAATTCTCTGAAGATCATGGAATAACTAAACTAAAAGATAAGCAAGAAGAAGCATTTTTTGGGTAGGAAAAGATGTTTTTGCATCGCTATCTCCTCGGTATGGGAAGTCATTCATATAGCATAGTATACCAACTTCAAACGTTTGTGTATAGTTATAAACCATTATAATTGTGCATGTAGGACAAAGTGGAAGTATTGTTGTCTATGTTACCCCCTTTCTTCACTCACGATGGATCAGGAAAAAAAATTATCTCACATCGTATTTTATCAGAATTTATCAGAGAGTCACGCAAGATGTAGAAACAATAGACTGTGTACTTTGTGGTTGTATAAAGTTAGCTCTCATCGCACCAGAAACCATAATCTGTAACCCTCGTTATCGCAACATGCTGCTTTCAAAGCAATATTAAGAGAAACTGGTAGCCCTGGTAATAGATGAAGTTCATTGTGGGAAAACATGGTAAGCATAACCCCATGCAGGTATACAAGGTAATTAGTGTTTTTATGATTCTACAATTTGCAAGGGATATGAATTTCGTACTGCCTTCACTCATCTGGAAGAACTTAGAAGAGTTATTCCGTCTAATGTAGAAGTGATGGCACTTACATCCACTGCCACAGAATCTACTTTCTGCTGTTATGGAATGTCTTTTATTGGTAGGGCTTTCACCTCAATGCACAAAAATTAAAATATTATTGTTGAGGCACTCAAGAGTAACTTAATGATGTCATATAATAATGCTGCATAAATCATAGCATTATTATATCTGACATTATGAATTAAAATATCTTAAAACAATGATATTCTGCCGTAAATATAGCCACGTAGCTGATATAATTATATTGCAAGCTAATTTAGGGGAAGACTTCACATTTCCACCAGGATCTCCTGACTTTCATGAGTTTCGATTGATTGATATATTCACGTGCACTTGAGCATGTACATCTGAGATAAAAGAGATGATTTACAAGTTTTTTCCTATCGTCAAAGGTAAATTGAGAGTAATTATTGCTACACAACTGCCTTTGGAATGGGTAGTGTAACAATGATCATGCTTAGATCCTTTTATGAAGAAGATATATATATTTATTGGATTGATCTCCACCTTTAAATCTCAATTTCAATTGTGCTAAAAATAGGGTGTACTACTTGATTCAATTTTTGTGCTTTGAATGTTGAAGGATAAGCGATTCAGTACAATTTTTAATTGTCTGTACAAATGTTCCATGTGTAAGTCTGATGGTATGTTTTGCCCAACCCTCTATATATAAAGGAATAGTCTGCTGGACTGACCAGAGTCAGAACAAACCTAATATAAAGGAAGTGTCTGGTGGACTGACCATAAACAGACTCAATCTACAATGTACTATAAGGAAGGGTCTGGTGCAGAATTTTCGATACATTTTGAATCATGAGCCAAATTGGCTTAACAATGCATGGTTAGTGTGTGTGCCATTGGTAATATATACATTTTGAGCCAATTAACAAACCTATATATATATATATATATATATATATATATATATATGTATATGTGTGTGTGTGTATTTGCAAACCTATAGTGTGCCAACTGGGTTATTCTTTCAGATAAAAGATAACGATACTGCAGTAGTAGAAGTATGGCTACCTTAGTGTAATTTTTTCTGTACAACAGTAACGATTAATAACTTCTATATTAAAAGCACTCTTTCCCCATCACCATAAAATTATTATTGATCAAATGAAACAATGTTTGTATGAATAATTCATATGTTTGTTTTAAATAGATAATTGTGAGTAACGTTTCCCTCATTAGTCAAGTGTTTGCTTATAATTCGCTCACCAATAGTCATTATTAACAGAGAATGGAATACAAAAAAAACAAAGGTAATGAGCCTAGCCCTGTGATATTGGTTGCTAAGACATTGCATGTTGATATGTGATTAATGATTATTACAATAAATGATATAATTATTTTGTTTAGTATCACTATTATGTTCAGTGTAGTATTACCTTATTTTCAGATATACTAGAATACTAGAGGTACTGGTCTCAGGGATACCACAGTAGCTATGGCTGAGCACAATAATATGTAATACTCGAGAATAATAGTTGTTATGATGCTTAAAGTATACTACACACACTACACTACACTCCTCTGTCATCAAGGAATCCAGTGCCTCAGATGGTGAGAGTGTCCGCTGGATATCTGATGTTTTAGGGTTCAATTCCTAAGCAGTTAGTAGTTGAATACTAGATTTTTTTAATTTTTACTTCATTGTTTACTATCTGAAAAAAATGTATATAGTTTTCTCATGACTAAAATCATGTCTGTGTGTATCATTTCAGTTATGTATGTTTATACATATTGTGCATTCTGTATGATAATTATGTTCATTTTTTTAACTGATAACGTAAATTAATTCTTGCGTCTACAGAGTTCACCAGTTCAAGCTATCTGTCTCTTCATTCTTCTTTCCTTTTGATCTGTTACTGATACTTATTGAAACCAACTACTACACTGAGTGGTGTTAAAGGATGGAGATTTGCTCTTCAACAAAATATAACATACCTAAAGGATCTATTTCATATTGTAACTTGGATAATTTCAGCAGTTCTTCTCATATTTCTACTTGTCCCTTTCATTTCATTATTGTTTTTGTCACAACTTTTAAGGCGTAAGTTCAACTTCACTCGTATTCAACCATTATTTGATGCATTCCAGTTGTGTTATGATGACAAGTATCACTGGTACTCGGCAGTATATCTACTATCCTGGATAATCTTAAATATCAACATACCTTACTATGTGATGCCTTACTTATTGCTGTCAGTGCATTACATTTTACAATACATCCTTACGAGTATCAATGGCTGAATATTGTTGATACACTCTTACTAGTTGATCTAAACCTGTTTGCTTTCTTGACATCGGTCGATTCAACAATTAGTATACATGAAGAGACAGTTCGTATTAGTTACATATTGGTAGTACTACCTCTGACATATATTACATTAGGTGGAGTGCGAATCATTAGTGTGATTATTATAAAATGGTGCAAATGTAATGTGTTTACTGGTAATGAAGAAGACATTCATATTGGAGTATGTTCAACAGGTTGCGGAGCGTCCTGTTTGTAGGAGAGAATCCTGATATTTGATGATAATTAAAGAACAAAACTGTTTTTTTCTCTTAAAGGTAATGTCTGTTTTTGCTAGTGATTTTGTTAAGTGATGTTTTAGTTTGTCATGTAACATGTATATATATTTACATAATTGTAATTCTTTGAAATAAATATTTTCTTCATTAATTAACTGTAGACCTATAATGAGGTTTATGCGACTTCCCAGTCTAAGTAGACAAGCATTCCATGACAGTTTCAATTACACCGAAGATTAGAAGAATTGACATAGTTTAATTTTTGATCTAGATCTCCTCTATCTATTTAAGCTCATTATCTCAGAAGCAGTATATGTTTTGGAAATCCAAAAAAATCATTGACAACAATGAACAAAGATAAAACCCCACTAAAATTCAAAATAGAATACTTATGTTATTCACTATGTCATTGTTTATTTGGAGTAGATAAAGATTATCAACTCCAATAGAATACAAATTAACTAGTAACTGTATACAAATTACAAATTCTTTTTTGTGTATGTCAAATTTCAATCCATTTCTTCCTTATTGAGTTACAGTATAATCATGTATTAACTTTATGATATTAAACTATACACTATAGTATGTATTAAGTTAGAGTTACAGTATGATCATGTATTAACCTTATGACATTAAACTACACAGTCGGTAGTGGCTGAGGGTTTGGCTGGTTTGGGTCCATAATTCCTCGACTTTTAGAACTTCCACTTTTACTTTGTCTTTTTGTGCAGTGCATGCTTAGAGTTGAAGTGGAAAAAACATTATTAATGAAGTTATATAGCCACCAGCTGAAGTTGAAGTGCTCACATATGAGCTAAGGAAACACACCTTGCTACCTCTAGTTTGAAACTACTTACAATTTAGTTCATAAACATATTACTATGCATGATAGATACTTACATTGCATTGGTATTACTGATATAATCATAATTATAAATTTCCTTAAAACTAATTATTGAAACCAGTTCCTATTTTATTCAATTCCCTTCATTCTATGTAAATACATAATTTATTACGTCATATTTGTATGTACAAATATTCAATTACTTTCTGTGTCAAATGCTAATGATATGTATTCGATTTTAACACACCTAGTGGATGTTATGACTTATGAGCATATAACATTCATGGGAAAAGTGGTTGAGGGTGATTGAAACCTAAGACCATTTTCACAATGGTGTTATAAGCTCATAACACATGCTAGGCTTTGATAAATAATAATAAATAATAGTAAATAATATCATTCTGTTGAAGTGTTGACAAAATGTAATACCTTTTGGAGTCTATGAAGACATTAGCTCCCATGGCAATGGAGTCTAATGTTTGACGTGGTCTAAACTTCACAGGATGTATAGTGCAATGTCAACAATTGTGATCAGTCAGGTTTATTAAAGTTACAAAGTGGCACTGGAATGGGTGTTTATAGATTTATAGCTCCATCACCCAATGGTACATCAAACCTAATTATAGAGTTTAAGAGTGTGTAGTTACACAAATATATATATATATACATATATATATATATAATTATATATATATATATATATATATATGTGTATAGTGCTACTAGCTAAATGTACGTACATATCATAATAATTGTATTATGTCATCATAAATTATTTGTATTTGATTTAATTATTCACATTTTTCTTTATCATAATGTTTACAGTTTGAGATTAATTCTTGTGTTGTGACACACCCCTTCTTCTGGCCACGATATCCATTATCCCAGCCCTCCCATGAGTACTGATAACAACAATGATAAACATAATCAGGTGAATGGCTCATAAGGAATCGTCTTTCAAGATCGTATTGAAAGGCACCACCTCCTACAACAACAAGATAATCAGCAAAAAAAAAGAAGACTTTTCCACTGATGCTGTGAATGCAGTGCTGTAATAACCATGTAAACGTTTAGTGTTATATCTACTTGGCTCAATATTATACTTCAGAAATGATTTAGTAGACCACATAAAACCAGGACATTCATTATCATAAGTACTTGTTCCCTCTTGGCCAATGTCAGATAGATATATTATGTCAGCACGGTGTGTATTAGCTAACTGAGTAGCTTTTAGATATACTTGTTCTATGCACCAGTCAAACAGATTGTAACCATAGCAATTTGTATCAGGTAGAAGAAATCCCGTCTTTTCTCCAAGCCTTTCAGCTCTAATATGGACCCCAATAACATTGCTTTTGTTAGTAATACTTTTAAAGATTGCAGAAGCATTTCTGAGAACACCTCTGCTGTGAAGAAATAAAGCCAGCTGTTTTCTTGATATTGGTACAGTTTCCATTTTCATTCTACGAAACCCAAATCCAGTCCATGACAAAAAGAATATGGAAATGTTAGACCATTCTAGATGCCAACTGGAAATGATAGTACAAACATCATAGTCATACCATGCATCAACAGAATAACAACCAACCATATTGGAAGGAGATACATTGTGCTTCTTAGCAGCTAAGTTCAGTAGCTCCAATGCATCCTCTGCAAGAGCAGTAGGTCCAAGGAGAACTGCACAACTCACAGAGGGAGCAGTTTTAAAGCCTTGTAAAATTTCTTCTCTATTGGAACCAACTTCCCATTCTGAATATCTAACATTAAAAATATAATTTCTATGTGAGAATTTGTTAAAAATTCTATCAAACTAGCCATTGGTGGAAGTCCATGGTTACACAATGCAGCCTCCATGCTTTCTTTATAATAGTTTCAATATTTCGATCTTTAATGCAAATCAAACTTTGCTTGTAAGGGCACCACAGCTCAAGTATATACAACTGTGAACTCCTTTCTCCCAATAATGGCTCCACAACTCGTGCTTCTAAGGCCCTTGCTAGATATATACTATCAATAGTATTATAGATAGCTTGGTGTAGTTGTTCCCATATATGGTAAAGGAAAACATAGCGATGAGGTTTGATATGTTTTTGTGTTGTTATATATATTACATTGATTTGATTTTTGTATGAAGTTTTCGATTTTTGGTAAATCAAGTGTCTTTGGTTCTGAAATGTCCTAAAAACTTTAAAATTTAATACTAAAAGACTGCTGTAACATTGTGTGGTGAGCCTAAACTAGTGATAGTGGTCAGCAATATATTACGATAATTTGCAATGATATGCAGCTAAATAGAACATGCAGTATTACTTATGTGGTTAAATAGAACATGCAATATTACTTATGTGGCTAAATAGAACATGCAATACTACTTATGTGGTTAAATAGAACATGCAATATTACTTATGTGGCTAAATAGAACATGCAATATTACTTATGAATATGTGGCTAAATAGAGCATGCAATACTACTTATGTGGTTAAATAGAACATGCAATATTACTTATGTGGCTAAATAGAACATGCAATATTATTTTTGTGGATAAATAGAACATGCAATATTACTTATGTGGTTAAATAGAACATGTGGTATCATTTACAACATATATTTAATATACATTATATATAGATTCCAACACCAACTCCGTAATATGGGGCTTGCTCAGGCTTGCCTCAATTATATTATAGTATTGTTATATAATTATTGTTATAAATACCAGTTCATCTGGATTTAGACAATCCAGATGAACTAGCATTGAGTTGTAACATTCTAGTTGGCTGATGGTCACAATCGTCACATGATGAGGCGTTAATTTATATTAGGAATAATTCATTTTATTTACTACTTATAATTATTCTATAGTTCACCATGATTACATAATTTAGACAAACATGTAATCGTGGTGAAATATAGAATAATTATAAGTAGTAAATAAAATGGATTATTCCTAATATAAATTAACACCTCATCATGTGACGATTGTGACTATCAGCCAACTAGAATGTTACAACTCAATGCTATTAATTAATAACAAAACATAATTATAAGTTAATATAATAACTGAAATGCATAATTATATGAAATTAAAGAGACACGCATGTATAGAAAACATCTGGACCACATGGGACCCAAGCCAGATCCTCTGAACACTACAATAGTCAGATCTATTATCTGAGCTGTTAGAGTCATGCTTATATCATTTAATGTACATCAAAGCATACTGTAAGCAGGGCACATAGTCCACAGATGAGACTTATGTCTAGGACGCAGGACCTTCTGAACACTATAATAGTCAGAGCTACAAGAGTCATGCACATTAATGCTTATTTTGACATACTGCCCAGCACTAATCTCATTACGAATTAAATATCTTGATGAACCTGCGATAAGTACATATGTATATCAGACTATGGTCACTCTAGCTATCAGAAATACTGGTATAAAATAGAGCTTCAATCTAGATCCTTTCTTTGGTTGTGAAGTGTGCAGATATTTTGTTTTTTTGCCCGAAACTAGAAAATACAGTTATCATTGAATGTATGTGTAAGTTCAGCACTAGTGGATATATAATTATAATTGATATAGCTATTATAATTATATACATACACGATATATAATAATATCATGTATGTATATAATTATAACTATATCAGTGTTTTCCCCAGGATAAGTATTAAGGGTGAAGGAGTGCATTAGTGGTACATGATGTTATGTCAATGGTGTTCAATCAGTGTTATAAAATGTTCCAGCATAAATTTTAAAATTAAATGATGGAGGAACACCATGCCACCACCATTTGCAGGAAATACTATATATATATATATGTTAGCATTTGTGTATGCATGAAAATGCGTGTGTCATTCGTATGCATATGTATGCATATACTAGCAGATGTACATTATATATATATTTAACATTTGGGGAATTGGATATACAACAAGCTAAGCTGAGTTCTCCGGTTACAATACATAACCGGAAAAAGAGGTTGGTAATATCGCAAGTGCCACTCCCCTATGTCGTTGACTATTACATGTATGTACACCAGCAAAACATGTTTTAGAGTACCCCTAGCCACTTTAGCATCACTAGGATGAGGGTACCGTGCTTGGACCAGCAGTGTCAGTACCCCTAGCAAATTAGCATCACTATGATGAGGGTACAATGCTGCTAAACTCAGAGGTAGCATGACCCCACTCAGTCACTCCCCCTAGCCATGTCCAATAAATGGAAGCATTAGGCATCCCCAGCAAGCCCACACCCACATTTAGATAGGGGAGTGTATGTCGGCACCAGACATCCTCCAGTAGTGCATTTAAGCACTACACTCTCCAATCAGGATGTACACCCATAGATATACCTATACTAATTTGTTTACCGCTGAGACCCACTCAACCCAACAACTAGTATGTGAGGTAGACTTACAGCTCAACGTGCAAGTAAATAATACTTGCAACTTGAAATGTTTTAAATTGTGTACATCAAACATGAACATAAACATAGGACATTCCTGAAAACAAAAGGTTAGTATCCTTATTATAATTGTGTCTGGGACCAGTGGACTATATTTGTGTTAGTCGTGAGCAGATCCTAAGCGATATTTATGTGTGCATACTCACCGCTGCCACCCGGTAAGTACTGATGGAATGAACACGTGACACTCTCTCGGGGTTCTAATGTATGTGGCATAGGCCGCTGATTTCCACCTGCCTAGTGTCTTAATGAGGGAGTCACTCAAGCCAACTCCTGCAGCCTTCGTAGCTGCCCCGATCCTGAAGCTGTGGCCAGTGTACTAAGAGGTGTCAACCACTGCCGGACTGCTGCGACAAAGTGAGTACAGGACAGTGGTGTGCCGTCCCTAAATATAAACAGCGGGCCAGGGGTTGCTTGCCAAATGGCCAAGTATGCCAACACTAAAGTCACTGGACACAGCACGTCCCCAGTTCTGCCCAGGTACAAGGTGACCCCAGCCCCAAAATGGTCTGTTTGCTCTGTCGGAGATGTAACGCCAAACATTTGGGTTCACATGCGAGTCCACCCGGATATCAGTGGGAGACAGCATGGTAGGAGAATAAGCTCCAAACATGGGCAAGTGAACTCTCCACATCGCAGGAACCCAAAGAAGGCCAGACAACACGCTGCCCATAACATCACCCTGTCGTGGTCCATGGGATCCAGTGACCACACTCTGTGAATGATGCGTAGGATATATGGGGTGATGGAATGGGCAGGTAAGCCTCTCCTTATACCCTTGAGGACATATTCCAAACGGGGGACTGATGACAAAGAAGGGTCAGGAAGGCCATAGGAAAATTGCAGAAACTGGATTGCACTCAAATATACCCGAATAGATTGGTAAGATAGGGAACTACATGCCAAGTATGCTACGAACCAACATAGGGTCCCTTCCTGCAAGGAAGGGGTTGGAGGTTGAACTGAGTACAGAAATTTAGGTAGCAGCATTGACCTGACCTATATGCAGTGATGGTTGCTGATGAGATGCCTCGAGTAAAGAACGTTGAAATAACCCTATCCAGGCCTGAGAGCCCCAATTGGGTGTCTGTTTTACCAGCAGGTCCACCAGTGACTGTGGGATCCTGGTCTGGGGGTTCTGTGGGAGAAGACAGGACAAATGAGGTAAGTTATTGCGGGAAATTACGTCTGCTGCAGTATTGAGAACGCCCGGTACATGTTCGACCGAGTGCTGAAAGTTAAAATGGGCCAAGTAAAAAAAGAAGCACCTCATGAGGTGCAGTACTGATGGGTCCCTGCCGGAGCGCCTCCTCAAAATGTCTACCACTGCCATATTTTCTGAAAGAAAACGGACGTGCAAACCCCACCAAGAGTGGCCCCACTGAGCAACTGACAGCACCACTGGTACCAGCTCCTTGACAGAAATGTCAATTATGCTCCACTCTGGGGGCCACTGCAGTTATAACCACCCCATCCCCTGGACCAGAGCCCCACAACCCCATGATCCAGATGCGTCTGAATATACATGGACTGAGGGAGATGGCAGTGGGAGCAGTGATGTACCATTCCAATCCTGTAGGAAGCACTTCCACCACTGTAGGTCGCCTCTGTCCAAAGCATTCAAGTGAATGAAATGATGTGCGGCATTGACTGTGGTCAGTAGTGTAAAAAACTCTCGTAAGAATGTCCTGCCTGGCCTAACAACTGTAGCTGCATGTGATAGATGGCCGATGAGGGATTCTAAGTCTTTCTTAGTGCAAGACCTTCTAGGGAGCCACCTATTCAGCAGTGCCTGTAGCCGACTGAGTTTATCCGCGAGCAGCCTCAACTCATATGCCTGTGTATCGATCAAGATACCGAGGAATGTCACGCAAGTTGCTGGGCCCTCAGTTTTATGAGTGGCCACTGGGATGCCCAGGTGTTGAAAGACATTGGTGACCAGTGAGAGTGTTACAGTTGCCTCAGATGTGGCGGGGGCCCCCAAAAATAAAAAGTCATCAAGGTAGTGGAGTTGGTAGCAGACCCCTTGGCAATGGAACACCCATGCATTGCATCAGCAATAGCAGAGCATAGCTTGGGCGCAGACCAGAGGCCGAACGGTAGGGCCCGATCGATATACGTCCTGCCTAGCCATGAAATTCCTAGCAGAGATTGATCATGGGGATGCATTCAATAAGCATCTTTCAAGTCCAACTGTGTGGAGCGTCCTAACTGTAGAATGTGCTCGACCGCATCATCTGCTGATGCATAAGCCAAAGAGCACAGTTCTGGTGGGATGCCATCGTTGACACTGTTGCCATGGGGAAATGACAGGTCTATAATTATCCTCCACCGGTCGACTTGGTGTGACTTGGGCACAAGGCCAAGTGAGCTCACGTGAATGAGTGAGGTGAGAGGATCAGCTATTGGGCCCACCAGTCGTCCAGCTGACACCTCTGTGGCAATGTGGTTCTCAACAACAGATGGGTTTGCAAGGGAAGATGGGTGGTTGCGTGAGGCTGACTGCAATCGTGTAGATGAGCGGTCGAATCCAATGTGGAAGCCATTGGATAGACCTGTACAGATGTAGGATGCAAATGTCTGATTAGGGTGGGATAACAGGTACAATATCAGTAAGTCCACATTGATGGGAGTAGGGCAACGGGGCCAGAACAATGAAGGGATAGGGGCCTGATTTGCAGCCAATTGCAGGAGGTCCTGCATGTACCTGTAGCGGCCTGCCACAATATTCATGTGAGACCAGGAACACTGTACCAACACTGTTAGAGGACCTGGGAAACAAACAGAAAGGAAGAGTTCATCCATGTTGGTACAATGTACAAGCACGACCTACCCAGTATTATCGTTGGGGCTCTCGCACGGCCGTGATTTTGGTGTGCCCATTTAATTTATCTCCCATGAAAACCCTAACAGTAGTAAAGCATTCCATGGACTTCCCTGACAGACTTACAGTTAACAACTGATATGGTAAATAGAAAACAAAAGGGAACAAAACCTGATATAACCGACCGAAGACATAATGGAATAAGTAACAATAACTGACAAGAGGCATCATCAACAAAAATTACGATAAACTATGGAAACACAAAAAAAAAACAACAAAAAAAAACGACAATTTATCTACGAATAACATCGTAAGGTCATCACAATAAACTGCAATGTGGGTCTATGGCTGGGCACCTGAATCTCCAGGCTTAGGAACAACTGCTTAGGCTTCCTCCCTGCAGGCTTATATGGCGACCTCTCAGGGATCCGGATATCCAGAGGGAGTCCCTATGCCAGAGTTGGCAGGTGGCACATATGTGTTTGTAGGTGCATGTTCCAGGTTAGACACATGCCCCTTTGTTCCAGGACACACAAATGTACTGCAGTGACTCAGTTCTTCGGGGTGGACGGGACTGGCACAGTCTGACTGGTCCAGCCCCGGATGGTTGTGGCGGTGATGTGGGTGGCTGGAGTGATTGCAAGGCACACTGACTCGAAGTGTGATCCGACCCAGTGCAGAGAGTGCAGAATGACACTGTCCCAGACCTCTGACCAAGGATGGTTGATGAGTGGAGGCCAGGGTGGAGAGTATTCCAGGGAAGAGAAGGGTTGATAGCCACCTGCTGCCGAAAGACATGATCGTAGTCGAGCCACCCATTGCCACTGTCTTGCAGAGATTCCTGGATGAGGAGCCGGTATAGGTCAGTTGGTCGCGGGTATCCTGATCAGTTGTCCTGATGGCTGTATAGGCCAAAAAACAATGCAGCCAAGAAGACAATGAGGTAATGTCTCGCAGGTGGGGTTTAGGCCCCCCCGAAAATGACTGGAAGGGGTCCTGAACAGAATCCAGCTGTTGTAGGAGTGCGATGTTGTCTCCCAGGAGGTCCCACATTTCAACAAATTGTCCCGCCTGAATGCGCCTGGGTTGGAGCTAACAATGGTAGTCTTGCTGGGAACCTGTTGAAGGATGAAATGGGGGGCAAGTGATCCATGGGGATAAGAGCCGGGGCTCCAGAGGACCAGGTTGATACCAGCGAAGAGATGGCCGAATTGGGAGGTGCGGTGCTAGTTAGCAGTGGTACAGAATATAATGCTGTGGGTGATGGTAGGCTACCAAGGCCATAGTATGTGGTAGTGTGAAGGCCTGCAATAAAGGAAAAGCAACACAACAGATGTTGAGACTCCAAGATGATGGAAGGAGAGCGACTCTATATGGTTGGCCTAAGGCTAGATGTAGGGACATAGGCAACGTCAACAAAAACACAAATCTAGGGAATTTGTAGATGTAATGCTTTTGTCAACTGGAGACACTGTTGGGAGCCCCCCAGCCCACCTACAATTAACTCAATGGAGGATGATGTTACCTGTTCATGTAGCGAGGGTTGAGATGCTCCCTGATCTTGGGCTGAGGGTTGGAGTTCCCAAGAGTCCAGCTCCTGGCGGACCTCCGATCTAATGGCGGCGAGGAACTGATCGAGGGACAACGATGACAGAGAGAACGTCCCTGCTGGGTTAGATAACTCGGTTGTTGGGGTCTCAGATGTGGTTGGCATTGGAGGGCTGTTGAGCAATGCCACCCGAGGTGACCTGCGGGTGACTGAAGTCCTTGGGCCTCTGCCTCATGACTTTCTCACAGTCTTTGGCATGCTTTAGAAAGGGAAAACTGGTGAATGGAGAGAGTAGACTTGATAATCTTTACTCGTACGAGGCAATTGCTTGTTCCTGTGCGTATGCGTGCATGCGGCCGAAGGAGCGGCCCCTCCCCCAACTGTTAACTATCTTTCAACCTGCTGTCTAAACATCATATAACATACGTATATAATTATATAATTATAATAGCTATATGTGTGTATATTAGTATCTGTGTATGTGTATTATTGTCTTACCATTATCAGGAGGCCAGATGTTATCAGTTGAAACAGCAATGCCTGAAAATGATATACATGTATGTATTATGCACTACAATATAGTGTTAGTTTATTATGACAATAATGACCACTTTTAGTTATAGTTGTAGCATGATGGCAAATTTTAGTTATAGTTGATCAACTAAACTAATAATTATTAGGCTTAGGCTTACTAAAGGGTTTTAGTTTTAGCTAAAAGTGCCCATTTTGCATTTTAGGTAGTTACAATAGACTGGTATTTTAGTTAAAACTAGAAGTCACAATACCTTACTAATAGGGGTTTTAGTTATAGTCATGGTTAACTAAAACAACACTACTACAAACTAAAGGTCATTCATGTTCCCCTGGATATCAGACAAATGTTTATAAAATTAGTTTGGAATGACCAATAATCTTTATACCTGCACCATTTTCATATAATAATTATACTTCCCATTCTTTTTTGTGTACGTAACATTTCTTTATTATTGAGGTACAGTAGTAACCTTATAACATTAAACTATACACTAGTACTGCATTACATATAAAGTCATCACATCCTCGTTTTGAGGTCATTGTGAATGTGAATAGATTTTACAAATGATACTTACCTATGTCTACTAACATATCATTAGGTATTCTTAGAAGTTTAGGATCATCTTGCATCTTCAAGACATTACAAAAATTGATGAGTACATCAGGATTATTGAACACTCTCAGAGATGTTAGAACTTCATTGACTAGTATACTGGCTTGTTTATAATTATCATGAATCGATACATCTAATACTATATTTTTAACAGAAACAGATATTAGATCAACCACTAAGAGATCATTTGCTAGTTTATCAAGAACGGTTATGGCATCAAGTAATTCTGTAGATCGTGACTTGAGTGGTGAGACGGTACTTGAAATATTTAACATGATCACAAAGAGATTCAATATTAATACAACATGACTGTCATTCTGTTACTTTATAAATCTTATACGTTGGATATTTGAATAGTTAAAATATCTTATCATTGCAATTGAATATCACAGCTACAGTATGTCAACATAATGTCACAACCTCAGTTCAATTGTCAGTATAGTATAGTAATTACTGTCTCACTACTGTGGTGTTCAATTCTTGCCAATTACTGTCAAAACTGCTGTTGAACTATACTGTAGTGTGGAAATGAAACTTCATCAATTCATTATGATGCTTACTTGCTGTCTTGCTGAGCTCATACACACGCAAGCCCCTCCCAGATTACTACAAAATTAATAACCACAGAAAGAGAGTATAGTCTCATTGTCTCGTTGAAAAAATAACTACATAACATGAAGAATACATTCAAGAATTGATTAACAACATATGTCCTAGTGTTGTTTTAGTAGGACAATACTGACCACTTTTAGTTATAGTGCGTATGTAGCTATATCTAGTTTCTTGCAATTTAGTTACAGTTATTGTTAGTTAACTAAAATAATACTAGGCCGTAATGTCATATAATACAATGAATTTCTGTTTTATCAGTATTATATAAATTATGTATCAGAACACTGATGAGTCAATTACCAATGAAGTGTCAGATCTGTGCCGAGTGGGTGCTTCTTCTTGGCTTTACATCATATATTCAAGGATTGTATGCTGTTTAATAGTAGTTGGATTGTGGTTTTTAGTGTTACTATTTATAGTAAAGTAAATCTCATGCACAAACTGCCGATAAATTTCTTTCATTTCCACTCTATAGCTAAGGTGATAGCTATAGGAACTAGGGTTGAGCAATAATAATTATTTCATATACATTGCAATATTACTGCATTGCAATAGTCGTATCCCTTGATTTTAGTCTGCCAATATTACTGCAATAGCAAAATATTGTCTTACTACAATTAAAATAATAATAGTTTAATATTATGCAGTTGACAATTACTATAATTTAATATTAAGCTGCATACTCTCATCTCGTTCTTTGTTGTCAATGACAAAAAAAAATTCTAGATTTGCTAAACCAATATTGTTTATGAGATAATCAACTGAAGGAGATATAGGTACATTGAAAACTACACTATGCTGAATCTTCTCATCATTAGTGTCATTGAACTTGTCTTGGCATGATTAAAAGATAGTCTACTTGCCAAAAGTTTGCCAATTATAATAAACACAGTATTGCATTCCCAAGCATAGGAGAACAGTATTTAAGTGAGATTTCAATCTTATTTTGTGATGTTTTTGTGAAATGTATATCTTATTGTTGTTATACATGTATGCATGCACTGCAAAAATAGACAGAACAGAATTTATTCGTTATAGTACAGTTGCAAGAATTATAATTTAATTGGTCATACAATTTGTTGTTATGACTGCATGATAAATGAAAGATACTTGTACTATAATTAATTATCATGTCCAAAATATCTCGTATTAGATGCACAAAGAAGGTTTGCAAACATAAAATAAAATGTTATTCTGCTTCTTTGTATATCTAATAGACAGTATAAGGATAACTGAAATTGAAATTATTGAATTATAATTACATGTATGTCGTCATACTATCATAACAACCTACATGACCAATTAAATTACAAATTGCACTATTCCTTGTCTACTAATACAGTTAATAATTATCAATAAAAATGTACAATAATTACATGCATATTATGTGTTACGAACTAAAATATACATTAATATATTAATATTATATCATTACATACATAATACACAACATAGTTTATTCTAATTTCATTGTATTTGGGATGTGCTCTGACACTAGTCTTTCCATATAAATACAGTGAGCTAAGTCACTCTCTTATAGTTTGTTTCTGGTCTTGTATACAGTGCTATGATATAAGTCTTGAGTTGATTGGCTCCAATTTTCACTCTTCGTGCATTGTGGTATTCACATGCATAATGTCACTACTAATTCTCAATCAAAAGGTTTTGTATCTCGTATTGTTGATCACTTTACTGTATGGATTAACATCAGCTAATCGAAATATCACTATATATGTTCAAGAACATGGGATTGACCAATCAGAATGCATGGAAAGAAACGAATCTATTCCATGTCATACATTGTCCTATATCTTGAATGAGATCAATAATACAAATAATGACATCTTTAATGGAACAAATATTTCAGTGTTTGTGTATTTAACATACTCTCAAGAAATAACTAATTTGTCACGTATAAAGTTACTAGTTAACTTGTATCTTATTGGATTTGATAATCCCATCCTTGACTTCAGGGGAAGTCGTTATGTATTTCGTCTTCTAGGTGGAGGTTGTTTATACGCCAAAAACATTACTTTTTACGACATTTGGGTGTCATTTTACTTTCTTGCAACAGTGAGTTTTAATAAGTGCATATTCACAAGTGGAGCTAGCACTCTAGCTAACACTGAAGGATTGTATATAGAGAACGTTTACAATCTTACTATAAGCAACTGTTTATTTCATAACAATGATCAATCATCACTTATAGTGATTAATAGTGCATTGAATGTGGAAATATCTGGATGTGAATTCTATCAAAACGAAGGTCAACATCATCTTATATTCACCTATTTGATTTTTATTTTTGACATCGATAATTGCAGTATTTATGACAATGATATAAAAGACGCAATATTTCTTTTGGAAAGTAAGAATTCTGAGTCAATGTTTAATATCACTAATTGTCTCTAATAACACATCTGGTGAGAAAATATTGGAAATTGTGAGTGATAGATTATACATGTCAAATATAAATCTTATAAGTAACAAGATTAAAAGGATAGACTATAGCATCATGCAAATAAAATCATTACTTCTCTCTTCCGGACGGTATAATATTATGAACATAAGTAATATTAATTTTATTAACAACACTGGAACAGGACTTAAGCTGAAAGAGGCGACAGTGTATTTCAACAATATAACATTTTATAACAACACTGGAGTTTATGGAGGAGGAATGTCATTGTATCACACATGTATCTATCTCACTGGACCTCTAATATTTGAAAGAAATACAGCTCTTTTTGGTGGAGCCATTTATATTGCAACAACTGAGATATTGCTCATTACATATTGTACTACATTTAAACAAATAACATTTTCCAGTAATTTTGCAGGTAATTTTGGAGCTGATGTTTTTATTGAAGATGGATTTTTAGTTAGCTATATAATTTATTCTACCTTGCCATGTATTAATGACACTAGACCAAATTATGTAAGGGGAGACCATATCACTTCTGGTCCAAACGATATTACCATAAATCCACAAAAGAATTCCACAATTACTCTGTTTCCTGGACAGAAATTGACATATTCGGCTAAAGTTACTGATTATTTTGGTAACTTGACATCTTGTTTAGTAAATATTATCTTAGAATGTGGAAATAATTTTTGTAAACATGTGCAATTAACTGGCGGTGCACAATCATTGCTTTCAACCAGTAACTACACAACTAATCTATATTTGTCATCTAATGTTGAACATCATGATTATTCAATAAATCTTCAGTTCTTATGCTTGGATACAAATGCTGAAGCATATGCAAATGTGAATCTAACAAATTGTCCTTTGGGATATGTTTTTCAAACGCCTCAAAAATCTCAACCAATCCAAGGGACATGTGAATGTGTGAATATAGCTGGTGGTGATGTACAGTGTGATTTCGTGTTGGGTGTAGCATGTATTAGACATGGTTACTGGTTAGGTAAAATTAATGCAGATGATGTACGGGAGGACACTCTCAATGACACAGCTCCGTGTCCGTATCCATATTGTAAGACTGACTTACCACCTTGTCCTATCAGTAAATTATCTCAGACTCACACCAAACTTCCTGTTGCTCAAGATGAACAATGTAATGGATTATATGGCGGATTGTTGTGTAGAGGTTGTAGAGAAGATGCTGTGTTTAGTTTTGAAGCTGTTAATTGTATTCCATCATCAAATTGTCAACCATGGCAACCTTATGTTACCTTAGTACTTGTGGTTGTATTTCAACTTGCTCTGGGATTTGGGATTGTAATAGTACTAAAAGCAAGCTTTAAGACAGGTATTGGACATTTATATGGACCTCTATTCTTCATTGCTGTACTCAGACTCATACCTTTTGGATACTACAAACAATATGTTCAACTGGAATTAACTGCTTCCATATTTCAATCCATTCTTTTGCTTAATTTAGAGGTTTTTGGTAAAGTTCCATGGTGTTTCTTCTCCAATATTAATCCACTAATCAACTACTCCCTCCATTTTCTTGGTCCATTTATAATTGCAGTTGTACTATTATCAACAGTATTACTAGCTCGATATTATTCAAGACAATTCCTGTCTCTACAGAGTTCACCAGTTCAAGCTATCTGTCTACTCATTCTTCTCTCCTTTTGGTCTATTTCTGATACATGTATTCAGCTATTGAAACCAACTACTACACTGAATGGAGTTAAAGGATGGAGAGTTGCCCTTCAACCAAATATACAATACCTCAAAGATCCATATCATATAATCACTTGGATAATTTCAACAGTTCTTCTCATATTTCTACTTGTCCCTTTCATTTTATTGTTGTTTTTGTCCCTACTTTTAAGACGTAAGTTCAACCTCTCTCGTATTCAACCATTACTTGATGCATTCCAGTCGTGTTTTCATGATACGTGTCGCTGGTACTCGGGAGTATATCTACTATCCTGGATAGCCTTAAATGTCAACATGCCTTACTATGTGACAGATATTATTCTTATTTCTGTCAGTACATTACATTTCATGATACATCCTTACAAGTATCGATGGCTGAATATTGTTGATACACTCTTACTAGTCGATCTAATCATGCTTGTTTTCTTGACATCGATCAATTCACCAAATGGTATACATAAAGAGACAGCTCCTATTATTTACATATTGGTAGTGCTACCTCTGACATACATTACAACTGGTGGAGTGTGGATCATTAGTGTGATTATAATAAAATGGTGCAAATGTAAAGTGTTTACAGCTAAGAAAACTACCAAAGAATTGGTACATTTATTAGAAGATGAGGAAGAAGAGGAGGTAGTGGACAGTGGAGATAGAGACATTCATATTGGAGTAAGTTCAACAGTTGTGGAGCGTCCTGTTTGTAGGAGAGAATCCCTTATATTTGATGATAATTAAAGAATAATTAATGTTTTTTTTCTTAAATTAATATCTGTTTTCGCAAGTGATTGTGTTAATTATACATTAATGTTTAGTGATGTTTTAGTTTGTCATGTAACATGTAGTACATTTATATTTAGCCAAATATGTCCATGTACTTTAGTTTACATAATAATACTTGTATATTTCATGTAGCCAATGCTAATTCGTTTAAATGAATATTTTCTGGTTGCTGTGTTGTCCTGCTAATTGTATAATTTATGTTATCTAATTTACAGAAACATCAAAATAAAATTGAAATCTGACTTAATATACTGTTCTTATTACAAATATATTTGTTATCATGTTATGCTAAGAATTCTATTGTTGCAGTGCATGCATACAACAATAAGATATACATATCCTGTTACTCACATAAATAATAGTTACACAATTTGAGTTGGAGCCTTGATGGAGCAAAGTAGTTAATCAAGCTTTAGCGCTGTGTTTTATCAAAAGCACTTTCTGTTGATATTGCAGTAAGACATTATTATACATTGCAAATAGTACAACGAGACAAAAGACCGGCAACACCAGTAATAGCAACTCTTTATTTGCTACAACTCACAATTTACTCATTAATAGTTTTGCTGGAAGCACAGTGTAATCTTTAGAGTTTATTAAGCATAAGCACTAAGCATGTGTTTGACAAGATGCATGCTTGAAGCACTTTCCAGGAAATCAAAAATACTGGACTGCATCTCTTATTGATTAACAAATTAAATCATTATAATTCTAAACATTTAAGTAGTAAGCCAGCTAACAGAAGCACTATTGTCGAGTTCCTGGAAAGTGCTTCAACATGATTCTTGTCAAGTAGTGCTTAGTGCTTATGCTTAATAAACTCTAAAGATTACATCTGTGCTTTCAAGCAACTTTAATTTTTAAGTACTTCAGATTAATGATTACCAATCACTAAATTGTGAGTTGTAGCAAGTGAACAGCTGGTATTACTAGTGAATTTTGTGTTTAGTCACTGTGCAAAGTATAATAATGTCTGACTTGAATAGTGCTTGAGCTGGTGATTAAACATAACACTAAAGCTTGTGTATAAGCCTTTGATAAAGGGCGCTGCTCCATTGAGTTTCCAACTCAAACTGTTATTTACGAACGTAACAGGATTACATATATCTTGTTGTTGTTATACACGTATCAAAATCTGACATAACAAAATTTATTGGTTATAGCACAGTTGCAAGGATGGAAATTATAATTTAATTGGTCATACAAGTTTTTGTTTTGACTGCATGACAAATAAAATTTACTGTAATTAATTATCACATCCAATATCTCATATTAGATGCACAAATAAGGTTTAGAAACATTAAATATAATGTTATTCTCCTTCTTTGTATATCTAATAAACAGTTTAAGGATAATTGAAATTCCAATTATTGAATTATATTTACATCATGCAGTCATAACAACCTACATGACCAATTAAAATGCTATATTTACACTATTCCTTGCAACTGTACTAACCAATAAATTATTTATTTTAATCATTTTATTTTTGTAGTGTGGTTGCTGTATTTATCAAGGACTATTTCACTGTTGCAAAGTATATAGAACACATGTACATCAGTGGGAGGGGCTGGCTACTATTCTCAGATGTGAGACACAAACCTCACATATATATATGTCTATAGGATATCTGTTTTTGTACTATTATTAAGAATAATGAAAATATTTTCAATAAAAGTGAAAGAAAATGTAGGTATGTTGAAACTAAAATCATATGCAGAGTAGGTACTATATAGCACAGGAGGTTAACATTGGACCCAAATTAATCTAAACAAACCACTCCTATATAATCCTATATACTCCTATATAATTATATGAAGGTATCTAGATCACTCTAAAAAAGAAAAAGGAAAAAAGACAAAGAGCTGTACTTTTATATGGTTAGTACAGTTGCAAGAATGCAAATTTTAATTTAATTGGTCATACAGGTTGTTATGACTGCATGATAAAAGATACTAGTACTATAATCAACTATCACGTCCAATATTATGTATTAGATGCACAAAGAAGGTTTGGAAACATGAAATAAAATGTTATTCTGCTTCTTTGTAAATCTAATAGACAGTATAAGGATAATTGAAATTATTATAATTACATGTATGTCACCATGTAGTCATAACAACTTACATGACCAATTAAATTATGATTTCCACTAGTCCTTGCAACTGTACTAACCAACAAATTACTTATTTCAACAATTTTAGTTTTGCAGTGTGGTTGTTCTTATAAAGGACTATTTGACTGTTGCACAGTAGAAAAATTAGTGGGAGGGGCTGGCTACATAAAAGGTTTCTCACGAACCTCAGAAACTTCAGCAACATTCAAGTAAGACATTATTATTACGTGAGTTATTACATCGACAGCAGGAGGGGTGTGGGCTTTGCCCGCATACTTGGCTTATACAGACCCTAGTGAAGCTCCTTTATAAATATTATATATTGTGTGTGTGTGTGTGTGTGTGTGTTTGATATAAAATCAATGTGTGGTTGGATGCACCAGAGGTGGCTTAGTACACTTGGGTTGATACCAACCAAAAACTAAGAGTGCTGTCTATTGCTCACAACACGGAAGCTGACTTTTCCCCACAGAGAAGTATATTTCTCTCCCGAGGCTACCATGAGTATTGGGCTTCTTAAGTTTAATGCTTTTTTCCAACAGCTTTAGGGGCTGTGGGACAACCTCCAGTGCTGTCACATGAGCAGGTTTATTTGTGCTTGTAAATATTTTCATAAATAGTATTTAACAATCTTAACTTTTAACATATTCACATATGCTTTGATGCTTTGGTGTTACTAGACTCTTGACAGGGATAGTCTGGCCTTGGGAACCAGAAGTGGGGGTTAAAGACATCTTGGTGGGATCCCAACCCTCCCCTCTCTATCCGTATCTGCTTATATAGAGTCCTGTTCACCAATGCACCAGTAAATACATGTAATAATAACTTACTTACAAAACCCTGAAGTCAAACAATGGCCTATTCCTACTGGATTACAAAAGATCCTACTCCTTTGAAAACTTTACCTACCATGTGCTTATACACATGTGCTCTCCTAATTAATCTTAGGTGGGCGTTTCTATTAATAATTAAAATTATTGCAAGGGTATTACTATTACAGATGCTGTTGTGTGTGTGTGTGTGTGTGTGTGTGTGTGTGTGTGTGTGTGTGTGTGTGTGTTTAGAAAAAATGAGACAGCTAGTGTTTACCAGATCCTCAAGCCGTACATCTGAACGAACAGGCGGCCCTACGGGGACTGACTTCCAACTGAATGACAGACCTCTCTCTGTCAGGAGGTAACTTCTCCTCTGAAGCTTCAGTGGTACGAGTATCTGACACTTACTTCACCTCATTCACATCTTATAAAGCTGAAGTGCTAAGCTTAAAAATCTAGACAGGCATAATAGGTGTCTCTTCAGCTCTAGTGCTTTTGTTTTTTATTTTCATGTTTTATTCGACTCATCTCGATGGTCTGTTGTTATTATTTTAGCATGCAGGTTTACAGAGTCTATATGCTTTGTTGATTATAGCAAAATCTGGTATAGATTAGCAATTAGCTAATTAACATAGATATTTAACAATCTTAACTTTTAACATATTCATACATGCTTTGATGCTTTGGCGCTACTAGACTCCTGACAGGGATAGTCTGGCCTTGGGAACCAGAAGTGGGGGTTAAAGACTCTTTGGTGGGATCCCAACCCTCCCCTCTCTATCCGTATCTGGAAATGCTTATAGAGTCCTATCCACCAATGCACCAGTAAATACATGTAATAATAACTTACTTACAAAACCCTGAGGTCAATCAATGGCCTATTCCTACTGGATTACAAAAGATCCTACTCCCTTGAAAACTTTACCTACCATGTGCTTATACACATGTGCTCTCCTAATTAATCTTAGGTGGGCGTTTTTAATTAATAATTAAAATTATTGCTTAGGTGGGCGTTTTAATTAATAATTATTGCAAAGCTATTACTATTACAGATGCTGTGTGTGTGTGTGTGTGTGTGTGTGTGTGTGTGTGTGTGTGTGTGTGTGTGTGTGTGTGTGTGTGTGTGTGTGTGTGTGTGTGTGTGTGTGTGTGTGTGTGTGTGTGTGTGTGTGTGTGTGTGTGTGTGTGTGTGCTATTCTTCTAAGGTTGTAGCTGTATTAGAAGATAAGCTCTTTCGTTACTATCCATACAATAGTTGTTTAGTAGTATTAAGGAAAAGTTTCCCCGCAGGCTTTGCCTTTGCACTACTGATTGTCTGTATAAGCCTATGCTCGTCTTGTTTCTTGAAACTATCAATGAATGAATTTCATATCAGTGGCTTTCTTGAAACATCTTCGACATACATAAGTAAGTTAGAATCCTAATCTGAAAGGTATACACACAATAAACCTTACCAAGTCAAACTAAAAATGTGGACATTAATTTGGAGTCAATTGCCTTGCTACAGAATGACAATGACCTCTTGGATTGAAGCATATATCTGTCTTTGATGAAGCAAATCCCTTTGTTGACCAATGATTGTAGCCAGGTTTTGAGTACAAAATAACGCAGTCTATATGCAGCTTCCTTAGGTTAGTAAATTGCATAGATTCTTGGCGTATAATTTATTATAATACTGAGTATAAATGCAGTGTTAAATGATTAAAGATTAACATCATTTTAAGGCATCAATTATAATTATATTATTCATTATAATTATATTAACCATGTGGACATGCAGTTTGATTAATTATTGCTTCCTATCACTGTTTCTCACAGTTTGTAAACTTCAAAATCAAATATCAAAACATATTGATACTAGTACACAAATGAAGCACATTATTAAGGAAACCTAAAAAAAACAGGCTGAAACCGAAAAAGAACAAACTGAAATAATACATACTGAAATAATACATACTATATAGCCGGAAATTTCAAGGCATGAAAATTATTACATTTAATTTCAAAACATTTTGAATTTCAGGAATTGCAATGTTTGCAAATGACAGTAATGTGTGTAGGCATGTGATGTGACATTTCACAACCATAATTCGTGAATTTAAACCTCAAACATTCTCACTTTATGGCTTTTCCATATTTACCGATGAGAGTTGACTTGATGCTGTGCCCAGCCATCAGAGGAAGAGCTAATAATATTATCATGTTATTTTTATTCTGCAAATAAGCTCCGTTAATGTTGTGTAAGTATGTAAACTATGTATGTATGTGTATATATTGTATATAAATATGTATGTATATGTATGTATGTATGTATGTATGTTTGTATGTATGTATGTATGTATGTATAATTATGTATAATCTAAGCTGAGTTCTATCACTGGAACATAACCCAACAACTCACCATCTCCTTCTCCCGCCAAATATTTCATAAATATATGAATATATTCATGATGCAGTGCTGAACATATTGCTTCCAAACTATATATAATCAAAATTTCAATACACAGATTCTCAAAATTTGGTTGTTTTATGTGTTAGAATTCCTAAAGTGCACAAACCACAAATCCTATAACGTCCCATTGTATCCTTTTGAAGTCTCCAACTTATGAGCTTTCCAAACATTTTCTCTCTCTCTTAATAGGTCATTCATCATCAGCAGTTTGCAATTCAAGTGAGTTCGCAAGTTCATTGTACAATTACTCGTATCATTTGATGTGGTAACTTTGTTTACCAATATATAAACAAACATTGCAGTAAAAATAGCTCATAGACATTTCGAAAATGATGACACACTTGACGAAAAAAACTGGAATGGATGTGGAAGAGATAATGTCATTACTACAGTTTATGCCTGAATACCACTTACTTTACCTTCAAAGGAGATCCACTATAGACAATGTTTAGGAACTTCCATTGTTTCTCTGGTTTCAATGACAGTGGCTAACCTATATAGTCATGGAAGAAATAGAAGAGGACGCATTATCTACGCTCATTCCCGAGGCCCCAATTCTGTAAGAGGTATCTTGATGACAATGCACTGTTCTTAAGAAGGAAGAAGTCGATAGATTCCATGAGCATCTTAATGGAGTGATTTCACACATCTAATCACAGCTGTGATGGAGGAAAATAACTTACTACATTTCTGGACATTCTATTACTACGTCAGGAAGATGGATCAATAAAAACATCTGTTTTCCGGAAACCTACCCATACTGACAAGTATTTGGATTTCAATTCTCATCATCTTCTCTCACATAAATCATCAGTGGTTCAAACACTATACCACTACTCTCATACCCTTGCTTCAACCACTGCATTACAATCCAAGGAAGATAAGCATATACACAATGCACTCAAAGGCAATGGATATCCAAGACACTTTATTCATAGGATTGCGAATCAAGTTCGAAGATAATTACTTAATGTTACAACAGAACAGTCTAACCAAAATGCAATTCAAAAGACTAAACAAACTGCTGTCATAACTGTATATAAATAGAATTTGAATGTTGCCATATTTAGCTAATCTAGTGGTTTCATATCTACAAAACACGCAGAATTTATACTATAGTGTTCAAATATAATTATATCATCAATATAGTTATTAACATTCATTATTAGTAATACAGAAGTTAGCTCCAAATTCATAAATAGCTCTTTTTTTCGTTTGGCTTGCACAATTTCGCTTATACAGTTTTTGACTGATAATAAAATGATCATAATTATATTTTTTCAGTCTTTATTATTACAACAAAAATAATACCATACATGATTTGTGATGCTTATTATTCAGTATGCATGAAGACAACAGTACAAATCTAATCTGCAAGTGATCCACAGAAAAGAGTATGTTTCATCAACACGAGTAAAGAAATCCAGCCATGCTGCAACAAACTCGTCATGGCCCACCATGGCTAGTGTCAATTGCCTTAAAAGAAACTTGAGTCGGTGAGCTATCTAAATCCTGCATAATTTTGAAATAAACACGAAATTCTTGAGAAGACCATCAACATCAATTTGTTGCCCACTAATTAAAATTGAAAATCAATTGATAGCCTTCAGTAGATATTTTTTTAGCCTTTTCCTTGTATGTCAGACATATTGACAACCAAACTAGATACAAAATTGGTCACAGCTCAGACTCCTATAATCATTCAATAGTCACGTCCCAAGCTGCCTACACACTCTGACAATTTGCTTTACATTGGAGACAGAACTTTGGTCCTAGCTGCAATCAAATTTTGACATCACGGATTCTAAATATTAATAAAGAATATGGAAGTTTCAAATCCAAGATTTGACTACACTGTTTCAATGACCATGGGTATTTCTCAGGCATACTGCTCATACTATACGTAAGGGTTTCATAATCTAACTTCTCACTATGAGAATTAAGGCAGTTCATGAATTTGCAGAGGTCGTAATGTGTTTGTTGTCTTAGCCTCAAGAAAAAAAAGCCTCTCTGCTTTGCAACTATTTATTCCATTGATGGTTGACTATATATATTATAGAGACTGTACGAATGATGGGTTATGGGCTGGAAACTCGATTGCTCCTGTAGTTAGCCTGCTTGCACTAATCATGAAAGTTGTGAAGTTCAATAGACGTGGTATGAGATTTACTTATGTTGGTGAATATCAGGTAGATGGATTCAAATGAAGAAGTGTTTCAAAGCTGGAGAATATCAACTTACAGTTTTCTTACTCATGCATAATAATAAGTACTCATAAAGTAAATAGTAATGTCACCAAATGAAGTATTTTACAATAATGATAAGTCGAAGTGTAGCAGATGCCCTCTCACTCAGTAAGGTTTGGGCGTCTGGGGATGAGGCACTATAGTATGATATTCTGAAGAGTAGACACAGTTATACAGTTGCAAGGATGCAGATTATAATTTAATTGATCATACAGGTTGTTATGACTGCGTGATAACACAATTATAACATTGCACTTAATTTCATTATCAGTCTAATAGAAGCAGAATAAATATTGTAAGTGGTAGTATAGACATCTTTGAGTTATCAACAAAGGTGACTAGATTGGCAAAAATTAGAGGCATGGAACATTGGCATACTGAAGACAAACTTGGAGTAGGACTGATGATGAGATCTTCATCTTCTACTTCACACCGCAAAAAAATAGTTAAATAACTATTTTAGTGGTTAGTACAGTTGCAAGGATTTAACAATTAGTTGGTTGTTCAGAATACATACATCTTATACCACAGATACTTTGTACTAATTATATTCAATTATAGTTGAATCGTTATATTCAGTGCCGTCTAGTGTCTACTCATATTTCACATCAAAGATTTATTCTAAAGTAAACATAATTGTATCTGGCCATCAAAAAGGTTTGTAAATGCACAAACGCATAATTTATTTATTACTTTCCAATACTTAGTACACATTAAGTCGTAGTAGTAACATACATGTGGGTTTACAAACTAAATGGTTAATTTTTTGTAGTGCAACATCTACAAGGACTTCTTTTTCCTCCATTTACATTATAAATTTTAAAAATGATTTTATTATGAGAAAATTTTAATTTTGTATTTGAAATGTTGGTCATGCAGGCCAAGCCTGACTGCATGGACGGATGGACTTCTACGCCTATATGTCATTATAGGTAATTCATAACCATTACATATATACAACTTCTATAGTGGTTTCAAAACCTATACAATTTATTTATTGTCCACTATAAAGCTCAAGCATATATCATCTATATGAAGAAATAAGTTCACTACTCATAAAGAAGTAAGCCCACAGTTCATTAGGAGATCTTCACTTAGTTTGCTTTGCGCAATTCAATTACGTAGTTTTTGAACTATATTGTATCTTTTATATTACAAACACTAATAATAATTATATACATGATTATTACTTTTATTAAATACAGCACTAGCAGTACTAGTATAAACCTAATCCACAAGTGGTCCATAGAAAAGAGTACCACCAGATGTTTCATCAACACCAGTAAAGAAATCCACCCCTGCTGCAACAAACTCATCTCGGCTAATGAGCCCATCATGGTTAGTGTCAATAGCATCAAAAGAAGCTTGAGTTGCTGATTCATCTGTTTGCATGATTTTGAAATAAACACCAAACTCCTGAGGAGAAATAATTCCATCACCATTTGTGTCTACTACATCAAACCACTGACTAAATAAAGTTTCTCCTTTACTTTTTCTCTGTTCTTCAGGCATCTCGATTATTCCTTTCAGGTACTGTTCAGGTGTTACTTTCACTCCTTCCTTAATACCAATACTAATACAGATGTCTTGCATAGCTTTGCGAATTCGTTGCTCGTCCTCTCCACTTAATTTTCCATATTCGATGAAACGCTTTGTAATCTCTTGGAGGTCTTCGACAGATAGATAGCCAGTTTTATTAACATCCAATTTCACAAATGTTGTTTTCATTTTGCGAGCAAAGAAAGCCTTTTGCTTGTCTGTCAGAGACATCTTGGCTAGATAGAATAGCAGTGGAAATTAACTCTGACGACACCGTCTGGGAGTGGTTTCCGTATTCTCTAGCAGCCCTTACGTGTGTAGACTAGGTACAGTCGATTGCAGTTGCGTTTGAACATTGCGGTTTGCGTGCACGCAATCCGCAATGTTCAAACGCAACTCCAATCGACTGTACACTGAACACAGTAGTATAGCGTTTAGAACTCTCAGAGGTTGACATAACAGGGGCTGTGGAACGTGCTATATGATGTTGTGGTTGCTCTGTAGTATCATCCAGTCAATTCAGATACAGATATCATAGGCAACTTAAACTGCCTATACTTATATTGTACATATGTGTTCACTACTTTTTCTAGTATATTTCATAAATTTTTAGCACTGCTATTTTTGTTGGAAAATGAAACTCACAAACTACTAGAAAAGATGGAAAAATATTATTCTGACTGTTGTATCAATCTTTTCCTAAAGTAAAATAGTACTAATTTTTACAACTTGGTCTGTAAAGTATCTGTATCTGCCCTATACTATATACTTGCCTATACCTATATGTAACCAGGCAACTATATACATTTACCTCTACCAGTATAGGTACAACAGTTGAACACTAATATATAACTTTGTAAGATGTAGCCTGCATCATTTTGCTGGTAAAGCAGTATGCTAGGAGGAAGGGCATAGTAATCATTGGCTATTCTATAAAATTTCATGGTAACCCTGCTATTGTATATAAACCGTGTTACAAGAATACTACATTTTACCATTGATTTTAACTTTATGTTCAGAATATCCAATAAATTCATTAGCAATGTCCTTTAGATTTAATTCAACTGTACTGTCATGTAATATCATAACCTTTGTTATGTTATGGTAGCTACTTGATAAATAATTCTGTCATTAGCACTCTCAAATGAATAATTAGTGGCTGGCATAACAAAGACAAGATTATAGTAACTTCAGATAATAATGATCTCTGAGATAATGAAATATATCAAACTGCTTAGCAAATGTTATAACTCTAAATTGACATGTTACAAAAAGACCATTCCTTAAACTGATAAGGAGTGGGGGGTGGGTGATCTATGGCTCACAGACCCTATTGCATTCACATTCAATAATTATATTCATGGTCCATGATTAGAAAACATTGTTGGTCCCGTGACAGAATGTGATATCTTAACAAGGGGTATAGTTCATTATTATCCTTTTTCCTCTCTCTAGTGGATAATGGCTACTGGTGAGTTAATTATAAAAATCAGACAAATAAGGATAGCATATATTTGTATCTGTTGAAAATACAGATACAATTATTGTTATAGTCACAAAGATGTGTATTGATAATATTATTTGTCAAATAGGAATCATGCATTTTACCTGTTATGTTAATAAAATCATGTATCATAACATGTTTATTATCTAGGTGGCTATGAGTTAATAAAGATCACTTCCCACTCCACTATAGTTATAAAAGATAGTATATATTCCTGGGGAGGATACCAGAAGAATCTCCCTATGGTACATGACAATGAAGATAAGAGACAGATCACATCATCTGTCAATATATTCCATTTACCTACATTTCAATGGGAAAGGAAACTCACTACTGGAAATCCACCTTCTGGAGTGATGTCCTACGCTTGTACTAACCTAGAAAACGGGGTGTTATACTTTGGAGGAAGCTGTAAAGGTGGTGACTGTTTTCATAATAACTTGTATGAACTAAAATCTCTTACTAATACATGGGAAGAGATTGTCAGTATTACTCCTGGGAAGGAACCAATGAGAAAACATGGCTGTGGAATGATATCTTACAGTACAAATGGAGAAAATAATTTTCTACTTTTTGGAGGGTGTGGACCAATACCAACTACTAAACAAGCTCAGTCTCAATATATTCCTCTTCCTGACTATCCACATCTTTGCTACACAAATGAAGCACAGATTATGTGTGTTTCCTCTTCACCAGGTATTACATGAGTGACATTATGTATTATATCATAATGATATCATGCATTAACTTCAGGTCAGTGGAAAATACCTGTCATAACAGGTAATCGTCCACCTCCATGTGCATATTTCACTCTCAATGCACTTCCAGGTAATAGAGGTGTAATCTTTGGAGGAAGTACTTCCGATGAGACTTGTAAACATCGCGTTAATGATCTTTTTTTAGTCACTTGTTTTCAAGATACAATAGTGAGTTGTTAAGTATATTATTATTATTGCAGTACTAATAATGAGTGTACATTATTATAATTACATTATTATGACTTTAATTACCCTGGCTGTGAACCACAGAAGAGAGGGTGTGGTAATCACCATTTCTGAAAATCTAGAAGCAGTTGGTAATTGGAATGATCTATTTGCAATTGACAGTGAACAATAATTATACTGTACTATACTATACTGAGATATGGTGCTGACATTTAGTGTCATTAACCGATTTGCTACAGGGACACATTGCTATTCAATGAAAACCATGCCCCTTGTATGTAACTAATTAGTGATAAATATTTTGACGTATTTGTGCTTTTATTTTTCAGTACAGTACAGTACAGTACAGTACTGTACTGTACTGTACTTTACTATACTGCACTGTACTCTACTACACTATAAACAACATGTAAACTGCACCTGTTGTTATAAATTTTATTAAATTGTTCTTCATAATAATTCTTAATTTTTATGGCCACTAGGGTCATCCCTATGATTGCTTTCCCATGGGTTCGATGTATGTTTATATATATATATATATTCTTGTGTCACTTATGCGAGTATGTGTTGTATACGTAGTTAGGGAAGTTGCTTCATTCCGGGATGAAGCAACTTCCCTGTCAATTAATGGGCGTTGCGCATAACCGAACGCACACTCAAGCTTTATAGAAAGAAAGCTGCTTGTAGCTTACATAGAAACTGGAACTAATAGATAGCTATTATACCTAAAATGAAATTCTAAAGTTCTACATGGTCTTTGATAATCAAACAAATAGGCTGTTATGTTTCAGGCATGATGAAGTCAGCCATGATTACTGAATGGTGGACACCACAAAGCAATCATAGGGATACTGTTTTCCATATGTATCTTGCTTTTGATAACAACCACTATTATAGCAATACTCTTTTTCATTATGCACACACACACACACACACACACACTCAGTGCATGTAAATTCAATATATATATTTTTAACATGCTGTATTACTAATACTATAGGATTTTCAGAAAGTAGTAAAACCATGTGATTCTACAGTAAACTGGCCTGAAGGGAGAAGTTCTCATGCCAGTGCTATAATTAATACTATATCATCAAATGAAAAAGTGATGTCTCATTTAATTGTAATAGGAGGGCTAGATTATAATAGAGACCCAATCAGTGACTGCTGGATTATAGATTTATCTATGTTAATCTGGTATCAGGTAATGTTCATCACATGACACATGTAATACATTGTTATAACTATGGGATATATCCCTCCTGTAAGAGACCTATTATATATGACATCACATATGACAGTGAAGCTGAAGAAGTGCAGTGGGTGAACCCCACGTACTTTTGATGCTTCATGAAAGCACTGTGCTTTCCAGATAAATATAACAGGTCTTACATCACTGGCAGGAGGGATGTATTTAACTTATAACATATACTTATCCTATTCTTACCAACCAGATCATAAGTATATTCAAACTTTTTATTCACTATTTTTTGCCATTAATATAAGAAGATATTCATTAATTTTAAAATTGTCTCATGAATCTTTCTATATCTCTATCCTCTCCATTATCGGTAGGAGGAGAGTCTAAGATAGCATCTTGTAGGTAACAAGTGAAGCTCTCCAGTCTTTATGTCTTTATTCACATGGCTAGACAACACACTATAAATATGAACTGGTTATTTGGTTACAGGAGTTTCAATCTGGAATAAATGTTTTGCTTCTGAGGTATACGCATTCAATTAAAGTTATTTGTTGACAAATTCTATGACTTTGTATTTATAATAACAAATAAACTTTTTTTTAAACATTTGTGTGCATATAGATATATTATATTATATCCGTATACACAAATGTTTTTTTTTATTTGTTATTTGCTGTTATAAGTACAAAGTCATGGAATTTGTCAACAAATAACTTTGTTCCTCCACAGATAATAATTATTTATACCTCAGAAACATATTATCAATACTGCATTGAAACTACTGTAACCAAATGAAAGTTAAAATAACTGGTTCATTTTTATAGTGCATGGTTGTTGCTTAGCAATGTTTGCTGCATAAGAGTGTCAATTGATTTGATTGTATTATTGCACATGCATATTGAAATATTAGACTCATTATATCCCTTGATTCTGTCATCTGATTAGTCTGAACAGGGTAATACATTTAGTCATAAAATATTAATGTAAAGTTACAGAAAATAATTATGTTAACAGTACGCTTCATTTAATTATACTCTATATAATAAGAATGTGATCTTTATTAATCATATTTTAAATTTAATTACCTCTTCAGATAAATCTGCCTAAATCAGTCACTAAGAGATTTGACCACTCTATGAGTACTTATTACATCTCTAAATCGTGTGTCTGGATTATAGTGACTGGAGGTTCCAAAGAATACAATCGATCTAATAATACTGATCTTCCAATAACAGGTTGTGATGTCATAGTAATCATTGAACTAGGTATGATTATCATATCATGTGATGTATTGTTGTATACACAATAATACATCACATGATGTCACTAATGACACTAATGACACTAATGAATTTAATTTACAACAATGCATAATTAATTAACTATATCTGAATTTTCATAACTATTATCTGGTGTGTGTAATTTATGTAGGTATGGAAAACATGTACCTCTCAACTAATTTTGACATTCAAAGTGAAGTATATGACATACAATAATGAAGCTGTATATTTTTATATACAAGATAATAATCTAATAGTTTTACATGTAGATTCACTGATAGTTTCAAGTACTGATATGAAATGTAATATTACTTCAAAGTTTGTGTGCATACATATTGTAGCATCAGTTAATTACATTCCTTAGACCTGGACTACTAGTAATTAGTTATTATAAGAATGGTTAGTTATCAGTGTCTGTGGTTTGTATGTAGTTATTATACATAGTAGGTATATAAACATGTATACATGTACTGTGTATATGTAAATGTGTTATATGAACATTACACTGTAAAGATGAACCAGTTATTTTAACCCTTATTCGGTTACAGGAGTTTCAATGTGTATTGATAATGAATATCATGCGTATAAATTATTGTAAATTCTCATCAATAATTATTATCTGTGGAAAACAAAGTTATTTGTTGACAATTTCCACAACTTTGTACTTATAATAACTAATAAATTTTTTTAAACATTTGTGTATACCGTATAGCGGGTATTTTTCGTGGTGTAAAACTTTCGTGGTTTTCGTGGTTGTGAAAGAATCCACGAATACAAAAATTTAGCCACTAACAGTATACCACGCCCATTAATCGTAGCGCTCACGCATTATCATGGCTTTATATCTGTACTTCAAGAAAAAGAACTTACCCGATCCCAATGGCCCTTTAGCACAATCTGTTCCTTCGAGTTCGATTGAAGCTGCAAACTCGAATATTCGATCTGTTATAGAGTCTCGATCTGATACGCCGCCTCGAAAAGAGGCTATGATCGGTAAGAGAGCTGCTGAACATGGCGTGGTTGCTGCTGTCCGGTACTACATGTACATCAAACAATTTCCAAATTTAAAGGAGAATACTGTGAGGGACTGGAGAAATGCGTACAGGATTGAGAGAGTGTGCACATGCATAATGTGGGGGCGTGGTCAACGAGGCCATGCATATAACACAAAATTTTTACCACGAATGACCAGAATTGTGCAAATCCACGAAAGTTTTACCCCACGAAAATTACCCGCTATATGGTATATATTCTATATATAACATATATATCTATATACGCAAATGTTTTAATTTGTTATCTGTTATTTGTTATTATAAGTACAAAGTTGTGGAATTTGTCAACAAATAAGTTTGTTCCCCACCGATAATTGAATGAGAATTTACAATAATTTATACCTCACAAGCTATTATCAATATAGCATTGAGACTCCTGTAACCAAATAAGGGTTAAAATAACCAGTTCATTTTTACAGTGTAGTATTTACATAATTAACCCTTTGCATGTGTATGCGCAATGCGGCAGGGTTACAATACTTGGTTTGTGTGCGTTTCTGTGTGTCTGTCTGTTACAACAGTTGCAACCTCACCACTATGCTAAATCTTGAGATTCAGATACCAACAAGATTCAAACGATGCACTCCAGCTTATTGACTCGTGGATTTTTTTTAAATGTTTCGCTCGAGAGATATAGCTACAAATGCGATCAATAATTACAATTGACTACTGGTAGTAAAATATGACTGTGGAAACACAACTTATCTTGTTTGAAGGCTATCACTGTCGAATCACAGCTTGAAATCAAGTAGAATTGAAGTAGTGGTTGCTACAACATTGAAATTATCGAAATTACGTAGGACTCGTATGGAGTGTAAATTTTATATACTATATGACACACATATACATGCACATATATAATTATCATAATAATTATTATAGTCAAGTCAGTATTGTCTCTGCAATTATTGTTCCTGTTTCCCCATCACAATTGTGGTGAGGGTTCCAGACTGTGAGTGCATTTATTTTTAGTTGTGTTAGTTGTAACTGGATCATTTGTGGTTATAACTGTATATAATTTGTTGTGAGAGCTGTAACTAAAGTTGTAATTATTATTTATGCCTCTGACCAAAAAGGCATGAAATATATTTGTTATGTCACGCTTACTCGTGCAATATCAGGCACGACATAAAATGACATATATATATATATATATATATATATATATATAATATATATATAATATTATACATGACATCCCAATTTATGAAAGTATATGGCATGTAGGTAATTGACTCCATAACGACTGATGATTGATGATGTGTATTCTCATTGTTTAATTAATTACCTAAACCACAGATGACAAGTATACTTCTCGTAACAAATGAATAGCTTTTTTATTAAACACTTCTCTCTCTACTTTTTACACATGAGTATATACTACATTTGGTGTGAGATAATGCACATATCGAAGATAAACAGCTACCCAGTCCAAAATTATAAGCGATGAAAACCACTAATGCTGAGGATTGTCACTGCCTACTACACTTTCAAACCTGTACTACTTTCCTTCATCCAGCGAAGCATGATTTTGGTTTGTATCGCTTTGTTAGAAGCTCTTCTCTCCAATGTGTTTGTTATGAAAGAGACTAAAGAGGTAGACTAAACATTCAAGCACTCAACTTGCTCTCTTCCTGTTAATGGCAAAGCATAAATTTTACATCAAAGGCTTTCTTAACAACTCTTCTTTCCAGCAAAGTAAGTGAGAATCTTGCATTTTATAGAATATGAGAGCTATAGAGCTGAGAAAATTCGCAAATAAAAGTGCACTCCCTCCACCTAATTAATTTATCAATGTAAAAAAACATGCCCAGTTAATTATATGGCTTGAAGGGTTAATTGCTTTGGGAGTTGTATGTTCATGTACCTTGTTTCAAGGGTTTGTCTTGTTCAGTTTACATAAGATGAATACTTAATCAGTTTTCAGGAAAGGATTGAGCTCATGTGTGTCCTATAAATAGTTAAACTGGACTAAAGGTTTTAGTTTACCATACATGGTATAATAAGATATCTCACAGCTAGATGACTTATAATTTACCCTTATGAAATTGGTATTTGGCTGCATTCCTAATGGAGAAACATAATTATACTTAAAATCCAACTTTATGATATGTATACATATTGACACACAAAACAAAGCCTCGGAATGTACACATTGTAATTATAAATTATACGTATTTTATAACCACTTCATTATATTTATCTATAGTGTATATTAATGATGTGTGGACTGTGGGAGATGTGTGGAACTCTCAAAACATACCTAAATCTAAACAAAGGATTAGTAGATTTCTGTCAAATCTGTTTGGAAAATTAGATCGAAGTTCTCAGGTAGAAATCAGCATCCTGTCTCAACAACTTACTGAATCCCTACAAGCCAGAAAAGAGACAGAGAAAACCCTTCAAGATGTTATAGAGAGTCACCAACAAGAAATACTGCATTCTAATACTAGACATCAGGAGACACAATTTTGGCTACAATCCCAGCTACAGGGGACACAAGTCCAGTTACAACATTCACAGCAGAATTTTCAAAATTGTCAATGGGAAATACAGGTATTTGTAAATGACGTTTAATTTATACCATGTAACCTTTATAACAGGACATAATACTTTCATAACAGCTAATTTACATTCTATAATTATGCCTTTAAAGTCAAAGCAACAATCGAAATATTATAGTGATGATTGCAGTAAAAACATTGTGGATTTTTATGATATTAACAACTATTACAATACTCACTTTCATTACACACACACGCACATGCACACACACACACATACACGTACACACACACATACTATTACGGCAGGATCTCAACAGACAAGTTCAGGAATATAACCAGACTATACTTCAAACTCAACAAGATCTCCATCATCTTTATGAAACTACACAAAGGAAAGAAGACGCCATTCGAGAACAACAAGAAGAAATTCATCGCCTTCGATCACAAATGGAGAATCCTCATTGGGTACTTCAGAGGAATGAAATAGAAATGACAAATGAGATACTAGGGAAAGGAGGATGGGGTGAAGTGAAGGTTGCTATATTCAGAGGTACTAAAGCAGCAGCAAAGTGTCTTCATGAAGTGATTATCGCAGAACACAATCTTCATCTATTTTCCAGAGAGATGGATATTGCCTCTCGTGTACGTCATCCTAACCTACTTCAATTTATTGGAGCCACTAGAGTTGGTAATCCTATTATACTAACTGAATTGATGCCTACCAGTCTTCGTAAAGAGCTTGAAAAGGGACCACTGACACGTCTTCAGATTCTCACAATCGGTCGTGATGTCTCTGCAGCACTCAACTATCTTCACCTCTGGAAACCACTACCAATTCTTCATCGTGATGTCAGCAGTGCAAATGTCCTTCTGGAACCATCAGTTAACAGAAGATGGAAGGGAAAACTGTGCGATTATGGGTCTGCCAATTTCCTTCATCAAGTGAGTACCGTAGCTCCTGGTAGTCTAGTATATTCTGCTCCTGAAGCCATCTCTCCTCATCTCCATTCCCCTGCAATGGACGTCTATAGTTTTGGTATTTTACTACTAGAAATGGCTACCTGTCGTCTACCATCTACTATTTCTTTCGAAAGGGAGGAACAAATTTGTGAAGTTCAGTATCCATATATCAAATCATTAGTAGAGCGTTGTACAAGTCATGATCAACAGTTTCGTCCCAAAATAGGAAAAGTACTGGAAGACATAAATGCAATATAATACCTATGTCTATTTTTGTGTGTGTATGTTTTAATATTGCTTTTTTGGATGTATGCATGTAGTCCACTAGATTATTTGTATTTTAACAAATTATTGAATTTATAATTACAATTATCGTGATGAAATTCTTGTAACAATTGTGGAATCTGAATTTAATTAGAGTGCACAAAGCTATTCAGAAGGCTCTACAAAACAAGTGGGTGGTGTAAATTATTATTACACTAGGAAAACAAAGAGTTGTGAGGATTCTCCCATACCATTATATAATTTACTGTAGATAGCATGGTGTGTTGCAGTATACAGCCACAGAATCTGATCTCTCTTTGTATTGGGAGGCAGTTGAGTTACTTTGTTTAATTATTATATTGCAAATGATAAATTCTAAACTCTATGATAAATAATAGTACTGGTCACTCAACTACATAGACATTTCCGGTTCCTTCCATTACTCTATTATAGCTGATATCTATTGGTAGTTTTTTTTAGTTCCAATATTTTCTTGGAACCATAGGTAATGGACAATGTAAAGCTACACTGTCTGATTATATATGTCTTCCAATTTACTGCATAAATAAATTCTAATTCTTTATCTTCTGCTTATGCTGTTCCTGAATGTCATTCTCGAAACCATGCTTCATGCAGCAATGCATTTGTTTAGTTCTGTTGTTTGTTTTAAAAATAGCTAGTCATGATCTCCCATCTAGAAACCTACTAGAGAGTGGCAGAGTGGAGCATATTCAATCGCCCTTTATGAAATTATTGGTAGAGAGAGCATTAATTGTATAGTTGCTGATCCACAGTCTTGTCCAACAACTGAAAAACTACAATGCATAAATATGAGCAGTTGAAAATTCTAAAGGCTTATATAACAAACATGCAGTGTATGTGTTGTGTGAAACGTACAACAAATTTATAGTGGTTAACATTACACAAGACTGTTCTACAATACATAAAAGTGGTACATTGAGGTGCAATTGTGCATAGGTGTAGAAACCAGGAGGCACAGTGGGCACGTGACCCCAAATATTTGCAAACATTGTACAGATATTGCAGGTAATCTTCCCATTCCTTTTTATGTTTACTTATGTTGTGATCAAACACATGGGATGAAGGTAAAAAGTCTCTAACATTCTGTCCACTGATTGATCATATTCTATGAACCATTGACATTCCAAGTCTGTTAAAGTAAGATTTGTATACATTAATCAGAGGAAGACATCTCAGAATTTTATTTGTTCTCAATATTTTCCTTGATTCCTTATTACTAGAAAAGAAAATCGTTCACCAAATTGTTGCTAAGTTGTTTTAATTTTCTACAAAATGGATGGAGATACTGTCCTATAAAGTGGTAAATCCAGTCCAATGCTGACGTAGCTGCGGAAAATCTCGAAACAAGAGACCGTTGTCAGGTAGCTTACGTTAAATGCTGCCACACCTACAAGTTAGTGCCATTACTTTAACTTTCTCTTGAAGCATTGTCAATGCTTAACATTGTAATGAATAGCTAATTTTTAGTAAGCAGTTGATTAAGCTCCTCTACATCATAGTCATCTTGTGTTGTAGTATCTTGAATACAATGTTCCCATCATAGATGCAACGATTATATATTGCCTACAGTTTAATTATTCAAGGCATTATTCCAAATATGGTTTGATTCTTAGTCAGATTTTGGTTTTTCTATGTTTGCAATTTTCACATGCTTCCAAATCATCATGTCATCTTGTAAGGTAGGTAGAAAATCATACACTTGAACAAATGAATCAAAGCCGTTGTAAAATACTTGTTGCAATTGAAAATATAATCTATAATATGAAAAGCATACTAAGCTTCTGTTTGCACTGTTTGTCATACGTTTCCCAATGAAGATCAGCAGAGTACATAGCTTTCTCATAGTCTGGCATTACAGCCCATGGCCACAATGTAAATTGTGTACTATTGTGCATCACTCTTTATTGTGACGAGAAGATTGTGAAGTATTTCTATTTTTATAGTTTTGTGCAAAGTTAATAGAGCTTATGAATGAAGTCATTAATTTTGCATAGTAGTTCTCAAAAAGTTTTTAAATAGGTATTTACTATCTAAGCTACTGGATATTAAATTAGCATACCAATCCTAACTCTCAACACTTACATTGTGCTAATTATAGTCAATTTGTAGAAGCACTATAGTTTTAGGGTGCTGTCTACTCATATTTTATGACAACAAAAATTTAGTGTAAATATACTCCATAGATGAGGATTGTCCATACATGTCCCACTTGGACTACTTCATATAGGAAAGTAGTCCTCCTTAAAGTGCATTGAATCCAAATACCATATACTAAATACAGATTGAGGGTGCCTGTGAAAGTGCTAGCTACTCTCTTTGAATATACCATTGTATGGATGTAATGTTTAAAATATTTACATGTGTTCCTGTATTATAACTAAACATCTCCATTTTAACGATGTCACATATATGTGACCATTTGACCCCTACGAATTTGGAAGTGCATTCCTAGTGCTACAAAGCACTTAAAATGTTTGTACTTGATATCAGGGATAAACACATGGAAATGGACGAAAATGTTGATGGTTTTCTAGCTACCCTTTGCTATCCATAAATATAGAGTACCCCCTTGCAATCTACATAATGTGAGGATTCGGTGACCCACCCACACAATCTGGTGAGTAGTTGAGACATTTTTTTGCTGTAAAACCTGATGTCATGGATGTATATAGCTGGTCCCATCATGTATTTTGTTAGCTGCAGTTGCAGTCAAAAGCATAATACCACTGCTTTTGAATTACTCATATGAAGCACTTGGAGACTTTCGAGTCTCTGTTAGCAATTACTAGAAGTAGTACTCCATGTCGGGAAAGGAGCTAAGTTTGAGGTGAACAGTGGCCAAGATATCTGCAACAGAGAAGAATTTTGGAAAAGAAAGCCAGTCCTCTATAATAAAGGGTTAATGAATAAACAAATTTCTTCTTGTCTCCGAGTGTGATCACTATATTTGTACGCTTGATGACAGGAACATTTACATTTAAATTAATTATATATAATGTATATATAATGTATATTCTTTATATCTAGATGTCATTAGTGGGAAATTATATAGTCAGTGTTTTAGTTACTAATTGTAGTGCATTATTGGTCATTTTCTAAACAAAGGAAAGATCATGTAGTGTCTTATATCCAGACAACATGAGACATGCTCGATACTTAACACAGCCAGCTGACTGTTTTTGCCGCCACAGGTAATCTTTCCAACTAGTCCTCCCACAAACTAACATGCCATGAAGTTGTTATTGCTGTATTCTTAGGAATACCCTGTTTTTGCAACAAGGTCATATCTTCATCCTTTGAGTGATGCATACCTCGAATTAGGGTGGAGCTGAAGTCATAATTATTTACTTTTCAGTTCTTTGAGAGCAAAACTTGTCAAATTCAGTATCTATTTCAAGCATTTGTTGAGAAAGATGGTGTCCCTTCGAATGAAATGCATTGCTGTAGCAAGATAGAATTGCGTTATACACCTCGGTATCTTCTCTATTAGATTTATCAAACCTCGTGCCTTTGGCCCTTGGTTTGATAAATCTAGTAGAGACCTTTACCTGGGTGTATAACCTATACATATACAATGTATATATAATATTTATTCTTTGTATTTAGACAACATTGGTGGGAAATTAGTTAGTATTTTAGATACTAACTGTAGTGACCATTTTCTAAAAAATATAAGATCATGTAGTGATATCAAACCGGAAAACCACACGAACAAGATCAGGATGGTACCTTGCCAACAAAATTAAAATATCCACTTCCATATAACCATACATAAGTATAGCTAGATTACAAAAGGAAAACCCAAAGAAAATATATATACGTTTTTTAAGGAAGTGTCTACTTTAATTTTGTTGCTAAGGTGCTATCCCGATCATTTTAGTACTCTTTTTCGGTTTTGATATCCCTACAGGTTCTTTCTTTTTTTCTGAAAATGTTTTTATTATTCTTTATATGATAAATGTTAAATTATGTGGATAAAAAAAATGGATGTTATCGAGTGCAAGCTGTGGAAATTTCCCTCTCAAACAAGAGCAGAGAGAAGTTGCGGATATGTTTCAAAGGGTAAAGATGTGTTTGCATGTCTCCCAACTTGGTTTGGGAAGTGCCTGTTACAAAATTCTTCTGAAGGCTTTTGATTTGTTGTATCCTCTCTATCAGCACTGATGAGTGATCAGGTTACTACTTTCAACTCAAAAGGAGTGAGTTCTGCTTTTGTCAACTCATAGACTGAGTCAAGAGCTAATTAGACAAAGGGATTTCCACTTGGTATTCATTAGTCCTGAATGCCTGTTACTAAACAGAATATGGAGTGATATGCTGCTCCATGATGTATACAGAATGCATTTAATGGCTTAGTTATTGATAAAGCCACCTGCGTAAAAATATGGTTAGCAAATTGTTAAGTATAATCTATAAACTATATTAGTAGCCATTCATTTGCATACCGGTACTTTTATATAATTATATATATATATATATATATATATCTATATATATATATATAATCATAGGGGTGACAGGTTTTGAGAATCTTTTGCCAGTGAAGTGCGTAGCATTGTACCACATACTTTGACTGCCACTGCTATGCAAAGTCTACGAGCGTCTGTTGAACAAATACTAGGAATAAAACAATCCAAACCATTATCCCCAAGCAGATAGGACTAATCTGTTCTTTTGTGTCAAAGTAATTGATTATTTTAAGGATACATTTATGCCAATAGTTGAATGTCTTTGACATTAATATTACAGAAGGAAATTAATAATTTTCTGCCACAAACATGACCATTGTCTAATGTTGTATTCAATTTTCTCATTTTGCCTTGAAAAGAACTTCACTGAACCACCTGGTATGCCCACACAATCACCCCAGTTTAGGTTAGTCGATTTATTCACTAGCGGAACTCATGAGTCTATTAAAACAGAAAACTTTTTATAGTGCAATTCACAATGAATTTCCAAAAATGCAATCAAGCGTAACTGAAAAACTACTACTGATATATACAGGAATATCATCTCTGCAAATTATTATCTCCACCATAGCATTTTGAAGGGGGGTAGATTGCTCTGTTGTGAGAGAAATAATTCATTTTGTTCAACCACAAACAGTAGAAGAGTATGTACAGCACATTGGACAAGCTAGTGGTGAACAATGGAAAGTCTGTAATTGTGTGTTTATTTCATGGAAAAGTACTAATGTACCACTTGATCCTCACCTATTAAATTATTGTAAATGCTGCGATACGTTTAGAAGGGTTTTCTTGTTCCAAGATTTTGATAGAATAATCCTACTAACATTGGTTGTAACTATTGTGACATTTGTGCTAAGTTATATATGTGTATTATGTTCAGAATGTAAGAAATAAAAAATGCATAATTGGTATAATTATAGAAGTTTATCTGTTCAAAATCCTTATTTAATCATTCTCAACCTCTTTAACATCCATTCATCAAATTTTTTCTTATTCAGATTTCTCATTTCATTAGTTATAAAATTAGTACTTTATCTGTGTCTTTTCAAAACTTAAAACTTTGTGTTAAATAATTATTAGCATTTTCTTGTCGAAAGTACGCAAAAGATGTCCAATACACTTTTCAACCATAACAATATCTTTATTGGTTTTTGATCCCAATCACTTGTTGGCAGTTTTAGGGTACTTTGTTTAAATGCTCTAAGTCGAGATCACAGGTTTATGTTCTATCCAGGAAGTCCACAGTAATTCACTCATCAGGACCATAAAAATTGTTTTTTTCTGTCATTCAGATAAGAAAAAAGTAAGAGCTTCAGTAGCGTAATTCTTTCTTTGAAGCTTTAAAGAAGGACATAATATACCTCCCAGCACCTTAAGATATGAAGACCATCATCCTCCCTGATGGCATCACAATATTCCATATACAGCAAGCCTAAAAACTAAGGATTTCTTGACTGTATGCAAAAAAAAGGTCCTTTGTTATCCTGGAAGAGCCAAAGGTGACTTCCAAGTCATTAAAGGCTTTAACAATTTCTGTAGATAACCAATGGAATTTGTCATATCTAGCCTCATCAATTCACAATTAAAAATCATTTTCCAAACAGTTTTGTGTTCCTTGAGTGGATACATCTGATAAGTAAGATATTTGTAGATATTGCATTGCAGCACAAAAAATGTAACAAAAAAATCTTCACATGTTGAAATCAAATTTTGGGTTGACAGTGATGTGGTGACAATTAATTACAATCCTCAACTGATACAGTATTACCATAAGTAAGGTTTGTTTGGTGTGCCAATCTTCAGGAATCGGCAAACATTGGTCAAGTCGTTGCTCAGTTAGAGAGGAGTTCTTTCTTTGTCCTTCAGCTTGATCAACTGTCAGCTAATCTCTCGCCAAAAAGTATTTAATAATATACAGTACCATTCATGTCAAAGGTTTCTCCTGATTCTGATGTAATAGAAGTAGTTTGCAGCCTTCCTGGAACATGCTTGTGAAGGGATTTCATGGAAATCATGTCCTCTAGCTTGGTCTCATTCAGCATCTGAACACAGAGAGGACTGTTAGTAACACAAATATAATTCATTATCTTTTGTATTCTTTACCACATACTGTGAAATATTGTTGACACAGTGTTGATTAATGTTTGGATCATTTTTTCAGAATATGTATGCTAGATATGACAAGGAACAATTCCATTGAAAGTATCACAAAAGTACTTCATGTTTGCAATTAGTATTCTTTCAACAAGAACTGCCTTGTTCAGTAAAGCCACATTATCAACTGTGCAAGGAAGCAGTTCTTTTATATTAACCTTCTCCAAATTCATCTGCTACAATATAAAATGTAATTTTTCCTATGCAAAGCATATATGAAACTAATTTCTATGTGCTTATATACTGATACTATAGAGGTGACTTGTCAGAAAAAGATGAATAGTAGTATATCCTGTTCTTGGCATATAGCAATGGAATGAAACCCATGAAGAGATTCGGTACCTTTGTCACTTCACTAATACCAAGGTTTGATGTGCTTGTATACATTATCTCCCACTATCTTATAAGTAGCTATGGTTTCATAGCTTGCAGTAGATGAAGATATACCATACTGAAATGATTGTTGAGGCCTTCTGTGATAGTAGAGAAAGGTGTTGAATTGATGGAAAAGTGTGTATAATCAGTTGTTCACACTGATATCGATCCAGTAATGGAAGATGTTGTTACATCTTCTCCATTCAAATTGTCAATGCAATTTTCATCTACTGGCTCTCCGAATAACTGATCAATGCTATCTAAGTCGGGAACTGATTGTGGTTCCTATACCAAAAAATTAAAAAGCAATGTATATAGGCTGCTTATAAACAGAGAGATTGTTAAAATATTATAGATATAAAATATCACTGGATGACAGATTTACCTGTTTGATGTATGTCCACCATAAACTGTGATTGATGTTATCTTCTGGAAACCAACATGAGGCCGGTGGTACTTTGCTAACAATGACAGAATAAATGCATTATATACGTGATTGCTATGTAAGATTTTTTTTCTTGTTGAAAAATAAAGTTAAAACGAAACAGTGCATGGGAGCATTGGTGTGAGCATCGGATAGTAAACTCTACCAAGAGAAGGAAATAGGATCTACGAATCCTGCATTTATATATAATTATAGTGACATTGTAAGAGAACATAATTTTTTCATTTCCATCTGGAACATGAAGTCACAGCTGGTTTTGTCTCTCTATGTTAACTTTTTTAATTAATGCAAACTTTAACTATTAAAGTGCCTGGGTATGAGGCTATACAAAATGGTATATGAACAATTCTATACTAGTGATATCACGTTTAATTAATTAAATAAGGGAAATCCAAAATTAGGAAGTGTTATAGGCATGCATTAATAAGAGCCCACACAAACAGCTATCATGACACAAATAATATTATAAAGTTGACCATAAACTTGTTTAAGTATGTTGTAAGAAGAATTTGTTTTGTATAAACTCTGCAATTCTATATATCTATGAAATATATACATGTGTATAATATAATTGTCTGTGATATTATGCATGTATAAACAAACTCCCACCTAGGTCTGTTAATTTATCCATATAATGTTGCTCTAGTCGCTGGTTTAAAGGAAAAAAACGTACTTGTGTACAGCAAAAACTAATTTGTTAAATAACCAATTTATTGTTTGTTGCAAGGAATAGCATAAATTTCATTGTAACTTGTCATACAGGTTGTTGTGGCTGCATGCATATTATGTTACTGACATTATGTCCACCAGAATGAATTAAATTATGCTTCCAAACCCTTTTGTTGGCAAAACAATCCCTTTAAATGGTAAATTAAGTTACTTCATGGTATGAAATGAGTATATACATGCAGCACCATAACATTATACTGCTTCAACTAATTGAATACAAAGTAGCTGCTATATATGGCAATAAGAATGTGTGAATCAATAACAGTCTGAATTATTAAATCCTTGCAATGTGCTAACCAATAAGTTAATTATTTTGTTCTTCCATTGTGAGCATTTTGATATTGACCATGATGAAAGGATTGATGATGGGCGACTGTTGTAGTTAATTATTTTGCTTATTTTTATATTTTGAACAATCACATCGAAGGAAATAACTACATAACTCTGAATCTATTATAAGCGTTTATTAGAATGAAATGTTGTAAAATGTATTCATGGCCATAACACTTCCTAATTTCTTGATCTCCCTAATTGAATGATATTGACAGCTGACATAACGGTAAGACGGTAATAGACCTTTTCAGTTTTCCCTTTCATTGACGGTATAGCAAACATTTTTATTGTGAACTCTAGAGTATGTAATTAATGTATATTAAACATGACTGTCACATCACATCTGGTGTATAACTATTCATCTGTCGTCTTGTATTGCTGTCAATATCTGGGAATACAAGCATTCACTCGTGTATACCGGATAGTTTTATAAAATTAATTGAAATACTAGACTTATAGTAATACCAAACACAAGTTGTAACAATTCAAAACTGTGTAATATAAAAAAAATCAGAGCTACACAAGGGCAGATGTAAGGGCTAGAACCAATGCGTGCTCCCCCAATAAATATCACACAGACATAAAAATACTTTATACCAAACCCACATGGTATATAGTGTGAAAAATTATACATGGCTAAAAGACTGGCTGGAATTGCTTCCAGACTTTAACAAAAAGGGCATTCCTTTAGAAGTAGTCTTAATTATTAATTACTTTCTCTTACGAAATGGCCATACATATTGAAAGCCTTAAAGAGTTTCAATGTTATTTTCATAATGCATTGAAATTCTCAAAGTTTTTTATTCTCCTGGTATTTTGTTTGAAGAGTCACCACCGCCTCTTTTTTCAGTAGACAAGCGAGCAGTGAAAGGGCACATTATTATAGTGCATCTTATTTAGACCTCCTTAGAAATCTACTCTAGATACATATACACTTTAAACAAAATTTCATCAAGTACAAAAATAAACAATTTCGTTGCAATATATATATATGTGTCCCAGTTTGGGAAAACCACACTTGTGGTGCATAGCAAATGCTTACCTCCAAACACTCGCTACTCTGCAATTATATACAGTAAACAAACTAAATTTGGTATCTAGGAGGAGCATTAACTGGTCTTCCAGGACACCAAATGTCATTCACTTCTTGTGGAAAATGGCTGAATAGCTAGTACTTGAAAGTAGGTGCTTATTCAAAATAATTATTATTATGCACCACAAATGCAGTTTTCCAAAATTGGGTCACATATATATATATAATTATATTATGTATACATAATTATATTATAGCAAATTAACTAGCTACTTTGAGTCATCATCATTAGCTAATGATAATAATAGCAATAACAATAATAATGCAGTTGCTGGTGATTTTGCTCCTTGTTGAGCTTTTATACCAATCTGAACAGCTGTGCTTATACTGTACCCGCATAAGTCATTTTCGGATGCACCACAGTCTGTCATACTGATAACATTACAAACACTTAATTAATTCAGAAGTATGGATACTTACAACTGAGTTGAAGAGAGTCCAAAAAAAATTTTCCACCACACCCTCGACGAATTAAAATACGTTTTGGCGCGTTTTAGAAGGTGTTGTCACAGTTAATAATTGTTATTAAACTTCCGCATATTTTAGCTCCATGTAAACGCATTCCATACTGTGAAGGCTGTGACAATTTTGTATCTAGTCAACATGTCTCTGACAGACAAGCAAAAGGCTTTCTTTGCTCGCAAAATGAAAACAGCATTTGTGAAATTGGATGTTAATAAAACTGGGTATCTTTCTATTGAAGACTACCAAGAGCTTACAAAGCGCTTCATCGAATATGGAAAATTGAGCAAAGAGGATGAGCAAAGAATTCAAAAAGCTATGGAAGATGTCTGTATTAGTATTGGCATGAGTGAAGGAGTAAAATTAACACCTGAACAGTACTTGTCAGGAATAATCGAGATGCCTGTAGAAGAGAGGAAAATTATGGCAAAATCTTTATTAAGTCAATGGTTCGATGTAGTGGACACAAATGGTGATGGAGTTATTTCTCCCCAGGAGTTTGGTGTTTATTTCAAAATTATGGGTATAGATGAATCAGCAACTCAAGCTTCTTTCGATTTAATTGACGCTAACCATGATGAGATCATTAGCCGAGATGAGTTTGTTGCAGCAGGGGAGGATTTCTTTATTGGTGTTGAGGAAACATCTGGTGGTACTCTTTTCTATGGACCACTTGTGGATTAGCTTTATAATAGTTTTCATGATAATCACAATATTAATTATGTGTGTAACTATTATCACTGTTCTTACTATTAAAGATTATAATAGATTTAATTATATATATATCAAACCTACTTAAAAGAAACTGCACAAACAACAACTGTATACGTATAGTAACTTTCTATTTTTATATGAATTATAGATGCTTAAACACTATATTTTATAGTATACAATGAATGATTTGTGCATGTTTTGAGACTACTAGATTAAATGAAGTCGAGTGATGCATTTGATATTAATGTTATTATCAGTACTTTTAGCTATAAAGTTGTCAAAATTTTGTTCATAATTGTGAATAGTAGTGTATAATAATTTATCATAACAATAAATATAATTTGTTTATTCAATCAGTGACTATATATAGGGCTACTGTATTAGAAAACTGAAAAAAAAGCGTTACGTAAATACTTTCAATCTGATGTGAGAACATCAACTGGCTTTGTGATACTTCAGCAAGCCAAGCTAGGGAAAATAATAAGAAATCATTTTATATATCAATAGAAGTATTAGTTTAGGCGTCTTACTCATTAATACATTGAAGATCTTAAATGCATAACTTTACATAGTGACTGCCTGGTGCGCAACTGAAGCTGAAGCATTCAGTACCACTTGTGCAGTATACATAGAGGATTGTGAAGTGTTGATGGTTGTCAGGTTGTCATAGCTCAGTGGTGAGAGAGAGCAATGGTGGATGAAGTCAATGGCCATAGGTTTGATTCCCAGTGACTACCAGCGTTTTTCACTTTCCTCTTCCAGTCTTATTGATTAGAATTTATCATTTATACAGATTAATAATTTAATATAATGTTTGGAATGAGTACTATGCTATATGTAGAATACATAACACTATAAGTATCCATGGATCATGAAATTAATATAATTACAGTAGACTGGATTATGTATTTTAATTAACAAGTGTACAATATCTTTCTAGGAGGATTGTATTATGTATACGTGCCCACAATTTCCCCAGCTAGTAAGTTAATCAGTCATGAATAGTAATCACACTGCAAATAGAATTGTATTACATTTGAAAGGATATACAAATTACAATCCAATTGTCATAGAGGTTGTTATGACTACATGATAATTTGTACCAATTATAATCATGTCTTATATTTCATATTAGACGCTACAAGGATTTAATTAAAATGTTTCTTCTGCTTCTTTGTACATCTATTAGACAGTATAAGGAAATGAAACTGCAATTATTTGATTATAATTACTACAAGTACATTTATATCACCAGGTGATCAACACAATCAATTAAATTACAATTCCTTGCAAATGCACTAACCAATAAACTAGTTATTTTAACAATTTTATTTTTGCAGTGTAATAAATGAGCTGAATCAGTCACACAGATCCAGCATTGGTCCATTAATTAATAGTATGGGAAGCTATTTATGGCTTCAGAACACTGAATTCCATAGCTGTGTGATATATATAATATTGAAAGTGCATTCTCACATTCACTAACTGATAGAACACAGAAGCCAAACACATAATTACGATGCTGTATGAAATTGGTTTAAACAATAAATTCATTTTTAAAGTGGTATATATAAAGTTGACATTACATAATGCAGGAGCAAAGCATTGTTTACTGGCTACATGAGTGCATATATGTTTTGACATGTTAACATATGTTCCCCCACCAACTCATTAATCATACATACTACTAATATATAGATGATAGTACCATTATATTACATATAAAGTCATCACATCATAATTTTGAGGTCATGGTGAATGTAAACAGACTTTAGTATATTTAACTATGACTTTAACTAAATTATGGAATCAGAGTCTATGTAGGGATGATGCTAACATGTCAAAAGCCTGTGAGGGTGGGTCAGTGGGGGTAATTCCACCCTCCACCCCTCTAAAATTTGTTTGTGAACCATTCATTGATCATTGTACTGCACATATGTAACCCCTGCAAAGTTATTCTCCCTGCCAATAATATGCTCCTAGAAATTCCAAGATTAGCTGGCCCAGCCGGTCCGGCAGTGTATGCCGGTGGATCAAATAGTAATACATTTCAGGGGCTATCAAAGTAGTTGTAGCATAAACACAAATTTATTTCAAGTGAAATTTGCTGGAACAATTGTCGTTCTGTTTTGTTTCTTGACCTGGTTAACTAATACTTTCAGCCACTACACTAACAACCTGCTTATAATGGGGCGCCATTTGTATAGTAAATAGCCACGCCCATTAAGATGATATGGATATCAAATTTTATAATTGTCGCTAAAAATTGATGTGTATACTATGCACTAAGCTTACAACAATATGTAACGAAATGAGAAAATTGTAAACTGAAAAAGATAATATGTCTGTCCATGCACAAAATTAGTACTGAGTATATCTATAACTGTGGTTGTTTCTGTACTATTATGTTTGTTGAGCAGAGTCTGACAAAAAAATATAGTTATCATAATTTGCTGATACTTCATGTAATGATGTTTAGAGCGGAGCTTTAAACAAGGTTAATGCTCAGGTGATGCGCATGCGCAGTATTAATTAATTATTGAGTTATCTCATGCTTGTGACTGGGTTTAGGGTAACTCTGCTTTGCGATGGATTCACAGGATAATTTAGCCCAGCAAAGTGAACAGGAGGGTTCACAGTTTAGCTCACATGTTGAGCAAGGACCGACTATGCCGACTAGTCTGTCCCAACAGCAGGTAATTACTACCTTCAGGGACCTGATCCATTCTGAAGTCACCGCTGCTGTTAGAGGCGCGGTAAGCCAGCTATCAGCTCTATCCCAGTCCCAGCCATTGGGGGATCTGCCCTTACCGGTAGTCACTACGAGTCAAGGTGAGTAAGGTGTTATATTTTGGACCCGCGGTCCCACCATTTTTTTTTTGTTTGTTTGTTTTGGTCGCACGTCCCCGCTGTGGACTAACCGCCCACACTCCTCATAATAATTAATAGTTAATTAGCCCGTAATTGGCTTCTCATGGCAAGCATATCCTTACCCCTCTGCTTGGGTAGACAAAATCTATTGTGTTTCACCCACATTCTCACTGGTCACAAATTCAGTGTTCATTCCACATGTTCTTGCTGGTCAGCGTGACCTGCTATGATGCATTCCATCTACAGGTTGGACCCGCGGTCCCGCGTGAACCACTTCCACACCTGAACATCACAGTCAATATGAATTCACAGTAGGACCCTTGGTCCTGCCATAATTCCATTCAGTGTTAGTCGGGCCCCGCTGGGTCTACCTATATGCAACTATATTAGGCAAATTACAAGGTGTGCCCACATTGGTGCTTCCCCTTGCTCACTGAGTGCAACACAGTCCCAGAATGGTGTTTTAAACCAGTTCATAAAGTAAGCCCACAGTCCATATCACGGCTTGGCAGTCACAGTGTTTATACATCAATGGGGGAAGGTGACCTCCATCAACTGCTGGGTTGAACAAAGGTTGTATTTTTCTTGATCATACCCCCCTTTTACACACCCTCCTACCTTCCCCTCCCATAGATTTCCAGCTTGGTTCTATGCCTCCCCCCTCAGCTATTACCTCAGTGGCCCTATCAGGTACTTCTCTCTGTCAGCCCAGTCCCTCAGTGTCCCAGCACAGTATCATGACTTCACTGGCTTCCCCTTCCCAAACCTCGTCTGCTTGCCCTCTCAGTCAGGACCAATTGGTGGTTGACACCCCGCTAGTAGTGTCATCTGCCCTACCTCCAGTCCCAGGGAAGCTGGTAAGAAAAGTTCAGTCGGGCATGTTTGTGGACATGAAGGAGATCTTGAGTGACAATGTCTCTTTACTCCAGAGACTAGGAGAGATTTCTTCTGGTCAGCTACCACAAAATCCACCCTTGTCTGTCAAGCTCCGAGAGGTCCCGGATATCCTGACTTGGGTTTACTGTTTCCTCGAATATATATCAATAAGGTCACAGGATAAGTTCACTCGTGACCTGGTGACCTATGCCAGAGTCATAGTCCACCTGGCTCAACGTCACGGTGGCAAGGGATGGTTGGACTATGATAAAATTTTTCGTCTCCAGGCAGCTGCCAACCCCTCTGTGTCATGGGGTGAGATTAACCCATCTCTGATGGCAGCTACAGTACTGGTAGCAAGTTCAGGGGGCACAATGTGTGTCCTCTGCCACCAGTCGGACCACCAGACAAATGAGTGTGCCCTACAGGCCTTGGAGGATCACTCCCAGCAGCCTCCTGGCCCAGTTCGTTACAGGCAGAGGCTCAGACCCTCACCTCTGGATGACATATGCCGGCGATTTAGTAAGGGTATGTGTAAAGCGGGAGGGGAATGCAAGTATCGACACACTTGCTCCCACTGCTTTAAAGGGGCGCATCCTGCCCTTCTATGCCCTGAGAAGTCAGGGAAGGTAATGCATGCACAAGCGCTCACCCCCTTGTTTTGATGTGAGCTTGATATACTACCTGGCAGAAGTCCTGATACAGGTGGGTTGGCCTGGTGCCTGTGTGCCTACAAAATGCTAGTTCATGTCCAATATATCTCCGGACAGTTATGTTGTGTTGGACCGATACTTATAATCTCACTATCATTACACTGTTGTATATTTTATGGTCTCTTGTTGATTTCATTACTTGGTATATATATATATATTATGATGAAAAAAAAAAAAAAAAATAATAATAATAATAATAATATGTCAAGCCACTCGCCCCCCCCTTCTTGCATGTAACCCCAGACCTTAGTCTGATTATGGCACACCCATCCCCCCCTATCCCTATCTCCTCACATAGGTCAATCCACTACCCCTTCAACCCAAGGAGCCCCCCATGTGTGGCAGAGATGTGGAATCCTCTGTGGCCGTTACCAATATATAGAAGATCTCATTGCTTTGGAGAGTAGGGGTATGACAAGCCCCAGCAACACCTTCTCATTCCCCGTGTCACACCCACTTAATAGTGGCTGCTGGGAGCCGTTCTTAGCAATCCACCCGGACCAGCAATTTGCAGCATACCTGAGAAGGGGCTTGTCACACGAATTCCACATCGGATTTCAACGGGACACAAGACTGAATTCAACAAGTAGGAACCACAGGTCAGTGCTCCATAACCCAGTAGTGGTGCATTCGCATGTTAGTGAGGAGGTGAAAGCAGATAGACTCAAGGGTCCGTTTGCACTGACTGAGGCAGTAGCAGTTCACATCAGCCCAATTGGTATTGTCCCGAAAACACAACCAGGGAAGTGGCGTTTAATTGTGGACTTGTCTCACCCTCAAGGGGGAAGCGTCAATGATGGTATTGACCCATCAGTATGCTCATTGAAGTATGCCTCAGTAGATGAGGCTGTGGAGGTTATAAGAAGATGGGGTCCAGGCACACTCTTAGCCAAGTTGGACTTGAAGGCTGCCTACCGTATGGTCCCAGTCCACCCCACAGATCATCACCTCTTAGGTATCATTTGGAATGAGGCAGTGTATGTTGACACAGCACTGCCTTTTGGTCTTCGCTCTGCACCGAAGATTTTCACAGCTGTAGCAGATGGTTTGGCATGGGCTATGGTGTGCAATGGTGTCAGGGAGCTGCTCCATTACTTGGATGATTTTTTAGTGTTTGGCACAGCGGGTGCACAAGAGGCAAACCTCGCCTTTACATGTGCATTGGAAACCTGCCGTCGCCTGGGTTTCCAGGTGGCCCCTGAGAAGGTGGAGGGTCCATCCACTTGCCTCACATTTCTAGGCATCGAGATTGACACCGTGGCTTATGAAGTTCGACTGCCTAGTAGTAAGCTGTCCCGTCTACAGCTGCAGTCACTATTAGGTTACCTAAACCATGCAGCAACAGTTGTGAGGCCAGGTAGAATGTTTACACGCAATTTGATTGAGGCAATCAGGAGGACAGATCACCCCCATCACTTTGTCAGACTGAATACCCAGTGCCGGGGAGACTTACTTTGGTGGCATGAATTTGCCAACCAATGGAATGGGGTATCGTATATGCCGGCATTAGTGTCTTCAGTGTCTGTCACATCTGATGCGTCTGGCTCCTGGGGTTGTGGTGCCTACACACAGTTGGGAGAATGGTTTCAACTAGAATGGCCTGATGAGTGGCTGAATGTCAACATTGCAGCCAAAGAGATGGTTTCTATCGCAGTAGCAGCAGCTCTCTGGGGGATATCCTGGAGGGGTCAACACGTCCTGTTTCGGTCAGATAATGAAGCCGTGGTGTGGTCAATCAATAAGAACACTGCTAGAGACCCTTCATTGTTGCATGTCCTTCGATGCTTTTTCTTCCTGGCAGCTACATTTGCTTTTACATACAAAGGGGTCCATATCCCTGGGAAATTAAATGACGCGGCGGATGCCCTATCCAGAAACAGGCCTCATCAATTTTTATCTTTCCTCCCACAGGCAGACCCCAAGGCAACACCTGTCCCAGAGGCCCTCCACTCCTTGCTTCTGGGTCAGGAGAGGACGTGGACATCCCAAGCCTGGAGACAGCGCTTCAGGGATACCTTGTACAAGGTTTGTCAGGGTCAACCCAAAGGTCGTATGACTCAGCCAAACGCAATTGCAAGTACCTCAAGTTTTGCAACATGTTTACCTTTGAACCCCTGCCCCTCAAAGAGGTAATAATATGTTTTTATGTTACCTGGCTTGCTAAACAGAGCCTAAAGTATTCCTCCATCCGAGGTTACTTGTCAGCACTTAGACACTTACAGATAATGGAGGGTCACCACGATCCCTGCATGGATAGTCGATTCCCACGGCTGCGGTATGTACCAAATGGAATAAGGCGTTCTACTGGAAACCAACCAGTCCACATTCGTTTGCCGATCACACCAGAAATTCTGTTCAAATTGAAACAGGTTTGGTCTAATTGCTCTGCTGACCCAGACATTATAATCATGTGTGCAGCATGCTGCTTGGGTTTTTTTGCATTTCTTCGTTGTGGAGAATTCACTTCAACAAAGGAAGGCCATTCACCCCCACTTCAGGTAGATGGTGTCCGTGTAGATGATCACCACAAACCCACATGCATCAGTTTGTTTTTGAGCAAGAGTAAGACCGACCCATATGGCAAAGGGATCACCTTGTTTGTGGGAACGACTGGGTCACTTTTATGCCCTGTAGCAGCGGTACTTGCTTATCTGGCAATCCGTCCTAGTACTCCTGGCCCATTATTCCTACTCTCCAGTGGGGTACCCCTCACGAGGGAGACCTTTGTCTCTAGGCTGAAGCAGGGGCTTTCATCTGCAGGAATCGATTCCAGTGGTTACAATGGTCACAGCTTCAGGATAGGTGCTGCAACAACAGCAGCAAGGGTGGGTATACCAGACTCTACCATAAAGATTCTAGGCAGGTGGGAATCATCTGCATACTGCCTATACATCCGAACTCCTAGACAACAGCTTACAGGCATATCGTCGAACCTAGTGTCTGTACTGCGACCAAAGGGATTAATTGTATAGTATATCTCTGCATTCATTGTTTTCGGTCTTTTATGTACATTATAGCATCATACTAATGATGCCTTCTTTATATATCTATTATGTTCAGGGTTTGACAGTTATATCAATGTTTACCACCACCATTATTCAATGTTTTCATATACTATATATTGTCTTGGGGGGGAGTTTTCTAATACTCCCTTGGGCAGCAAGGACTCCGCCCTTAGCTAAACTCCGCCCCCACAGTCTAATCCAACTAGCAAAGGGGTGGGGTCAAGCAATGGTAGTCTTCAACAGAAATGTAGCCAGTTTTATTCACATCCAGTTTCTGAAATCTTGTTTTCATTTTGTAACGGAAGGAAGCCTTTTGCTTATCCGTCAGATAGTCAAAACGCCAAAACTGAGCTACGTAACGATGATGGCGATGATAAGGGCCACTTCCTCGTTACACTTCCCCTCAATGTTAAATTCCTTCATAGAAATTGTGACAAACAATCAATATCCCAGCTTTACCGCCGATGCGAAGGGGCGGTGCCTCTAGGTAGTCTCCACCTTTCAATAGTCTAATGCGAATATACATGCCACTGTGCGCAAAAATGGTTCGTTTCAGTACTATATATGCTATCACCAGATCTTTTTTTATGAGCTAATTCATTAGCTGTCTAATTCATTAGCTGTCTCATGAAGACAAGGCATTGCACATGTATTGTGGTATTCTAACTGACGCAGATCGTGTATGGAGTGTTGTTGCAAAACTCCTCTAGCTACATAATATTTGCATTATAGTTACAAGGAGCTAGGGGGATGGGTGGTTATTAGGCAAGGGTGGCATCAGGCCCCCAGCTCAGGGATGTGGCAAGAGGCCATAGGGCATGGTAGCATGCCCCCACATGATCTTTGAATGTACCCCAACAGTCTACTCCATTTTTACTTTGCAGTATCCTCCCCTGTGGAATAATTTATTTTGTCAAGAATAAGACAATGGCAAATAAAAATACCAGTAATTAACATTCCACAAGAACAATTGCTATATATAGGGGTGAGGATATTATGCTTCATTACATCCTCACCCTTAGCTATATACACAGCATTCGTTCTTGTGGAATGTTAATTTTTGGTGTTTTGCGGGCTGGACATAGTCAAATGCTACATGTGGTGGTGGTATCCTTGCAGCTAATGCAGAAATTTCATCAGTGCAAATGTCACTTGACTCTGTCACACCAATAATTCCAATGTATAATTATTTCTATGAGTTGTGTGAGTATGCCAGAATTTAATTCACTAAAGCAACACTGCATGTAGATGTTGAATTCACCTTTCTAGTCATACAATTTAATTCAGTGATAGCCTAAATAGGTGAAAATTTTTCACTGGCAAAAATTGAAGGCAGTTTGGTGTTATATCTGGATAGTGCATACACTGTACCCCAAACTATCCAACCACATCAGTCATGAAACATGTATTTCTATTAATTTGAATTCACTAAAAAGATATAATATTCGGGGTGTGGTCAGCCCCATTTCTCAGCAGGAGACAAAGGACTACCCCTCCAAAAAATTTTCACTTGCAATTAAAATATATAGGTGAACTTTTGCGATCTCGTTTGGAGTTTATATACCAACGCTTAGTCAACGCTCTTGTGGGTTTCACTTGTAATGAGATTCATATAGTACTTCCTGTGTTGGTAGACGTGCTGGTCGCAGGTCAAACTGGCCACGCAGACATGCTTCCTAGATTTTTCAATTTTAAACTCCTGCGGTAGTATCTAGCTATATATAATGATCGGTCATCAGTTTTGTAGCAAACAATTCAAGCAAGGTTGTGTAATTACAATTCAGTTTATTTTTTTAATTTTCTTTCACCGGGGTCACCAAATTAACTTCATGATCTTACTGTCTGCTATACTAAAAGACTAGCTAATACCTACTGTCTGTCAATGCAGTTTGGAAGTCCAACTCAGACTGTAACAGTGCAAGAGAAATCTTGAATTTTCAGAATGACAGAATTGCCCCATCTTAGTGATGGACAATGGCGTAATTAGCTTCATAGTGTGTGATTATTGTGGCAGTAATCACCAGTGCCTAAAATAATTATATAGCCACACATGCTATAATATATATAAGTGTATATGTATGCCATAATTGTTTATCATCAAACAAGTTGCCATAGTCTTGAAAGTTTTGAGGCTAACATTGTGGTTCAATTGATCTCATTTGATACTCTAAACAGGTGCAAAACTAACATCGCAACTCAGTGCACGTGATAATTAATAATTATCCACATTTTTCACTAAAGGTTCTTGTGTGAGCGAAATTGAAATACACTACTTGAAATGACAAAACACATACTCATTATAGTGGGACAGGAAGAATCTTGAATTTTCAGAATGACAGAATTGCCCCATCTTAGTGATGGACAATGGCGTAATTAGCTTCATAGTGCCCCCATGAATGAATTATTGGGACATTGTATGTATTTCATGTCAAACGAAAATCAAAACCTTATCCATGCTGGAAGAGCTTTGGCTCTATCAGTTTAAGCCGAAAAAATATTTTTGAGACTAAGAAAATTGTTTTGGATTCATGCACACATATGGTCATTTTGTAGGACACAGAAGTTACAACATGATCTAAACAATGTTGGGCAGTTTCTTGATGCCGGTAACCATTTTGCTACTATAATAAGAAACACTAGCTTCTATAAATAAATCACACCCAAACCTAACATAATTTTATGATATAATGGTGACATAATCCAGTTACATGAAGAAACACCCCAATGTTGTCACTGTGTACATCACACATAGTTCGTTACTCAAGAAAAGTTGAGAGCTTCCAGTACAGAATCAGATATCTATATTAGACATTCATGAATAATCAATAACAAAAGTAGACTGTTAAACATTAAATGTACATGATATACTGTGTATCAGTGTTCAGTTTACACTATGTTGAGGAGTATGGTATTCATGCATTCACACAACCAAATTTTCAAAAAAAGACATTTCCGTAAAAAAAAAACATTTTGAACAAACGCTTACCTTCAATCGCTGGCCATTCTATACACGCATCACAGACACTTGTTATCCAGGAAGAGTGGATATTTAATTTAGAGTGGTGTCTGGATTCTAACTTGCATTTAGTGCTGTTTACACAACATATATAATACTTAATTCTGTCTCAGTGTATAGCCTATATACATATATTATACACTGCTAAATTAACTCATTAAAATAACGGGATAGTATAGTTACAAGGAGGCTAAACATGAATTTCAATTTGTCATAGATGATGATGTGGCTACTACATGCATAATGTTACTACAGCATCAAGTAGTACACTACATAAACGTTTCTTGCAGGTATCCAAACCTCTTTGATTCCCATATACAATTACATGTACTTTAGTAGTAAATTCACAATAACATGTACTTTAGTAGTAAATTCACACGTATACTACATTGTAAATTGTGATATATAATACTGTTTTGAATATAACTAGTACATAGTATATAGCTATGGCATATAAGATGTATGTATCCTGAACAGCAAACTAATTGTCGAATCCTTATAACTCTACTAAACAATATATTAGCTATTTTAACCCTTTGTTTTTACAAGAGATGAAAGGTCATCCGAGAAGTGGGACAGGGTTGATCAATACACAGTATGTGGGTGTGGCAGTATAGAATTGGAATTATGGCAAATGTTAAACTAGCATTGGTATTTATTATCAATATTCATGTATTACTCAATGCCAGAAAATTTCAGACATGGTATATCAGGTGTCAACAATTATAAATTGGTACATTGTTTCATTAGTGTCCATTGATATAAATATACATCACATTATAACCCAAAAAATAATACACAATTTAAATAATTTCCAGATGATAAATAATTCATAATAAATAACTATTATTATTGACCTATGATTATAGCTATAATTATACATGAACTTTGATTAATATTCTAGTAATTAACTATTAATCTCACATATTAGGTAATAACCAGTTTAGTACACGCACTGAAACTTCAAATCCTAGGAAGCAAGCCTATAGGAATAAATAGTAGTATTATAAATGAAGGGATAAGAGCCAGATTGGTCTAACTGAAAATCAACTACTGGATATTATCTATATTATAAACAAGATATATAGAGAAATAAGTATCTCTATGATTGCTTTGTGGTGTCCAACATTCAGTAATCATGGCTGACTTTATCATGCTTGAAACAAAACAGCCGATTACAGTTATTATGTTCATTATCTACTCTCCTTATCTTTTAAAGGATCTTGTATAGAACTTTAGGAATATAATCAGGTAGAATAACTAGCTATCAGTTCCAGTTTCTACGTAGGCTACAAGCAGTGCGCATTCTATTATGCATCACACACATTAATTGACCGAGCCCCCAGAATGATACAACTTCCTTAGCTACGTATACAATGCATACTCGCATAAGTGACACAAGAATATATATAATATATATATATATAGTTCGAACCCATGGGAAAACATTCATAGGAATGGCCCTACGGGCCAAAAAAAAGGTTAAAATTTGGGTGTATTCAACTATCAATATTTTTGATTTCTACAATTTTCTCTATTCTTGAAACACATTTTTGGTGTTAACCTGGATATCAGTGCTTGCCCCAGAAGGTATCTAGGCAATCTAAGAGACCTCAGCAGGACAAGGTTTCACTTGTCCCTTTATAATTATCTGTTGTTAGTGGTGGATCCAGGGGGTTTCTTGGTTTTCGTGGAAACCTTCTTTCAAACGAGGTGCATGTACTAATATTCAACCAATATCCAATGGAATATCATTGCACGCCTATTATACAGTACTTACTGCATTAGCTGGAAATGCTCTAATCATTGCAGGACCAAATCCCTTAGCAAATGCTGATATACCTTCTGTGCGCATCTAATGAAGGAATGAAAATTATTAAAATAACACATATAATTAATGTAGTGCAGTACTGTACATATCACTAGTGTGAATACTACAAGTATATGGGGAAATATAGTACAAGTGGTCATACAGCACAAGGCCCCACCAACAGTGCTACTTTTCAGTTATAGCATGAGCAAAACTAGCATCATACATGTTGTAGTACTATAATACATAATACAATGTACAAGCTTTCAGGGTGTCTGTCATACAAGATTGTTTTGTAGGAGGGAGGGAACAATTGATCATGCAAGGCATACCATTCACTCCTTCCCTTTGGGGTGCCAAAGGGTATGCATCCCCATTTACAAATTAAAAAAAAAACCATATACTATTAGATAACTAAAATACCATTATATCTTAGTAACTATCAGAAAATGTTAATTTGATTATGTACATGTAAAATATTGGGGGCTTTCCCTGGTCCATAAACTAGAGCTAGTATTACACATAATTAGTTCATTGTAACGAGCTTTGAGTAAACCAGGTTAAGTTTACATATCAAAATATAATTTTGAATTACAAGTGAAAATAGGTAGTTACGGGTAGTATATTGGTGATCAACATTTTACATGTATTACATAAAAAGCCCTACCTTTTTATTAATACCTTCTGTGAGTAATGGAAACATCTACATGTAAGTGCTTTACTAGCTTCTGCTAATGCAAATTTATGGAATTCAATTTCAGTAGAGAAACAGTATAAAGATGATGCAAGAGTCTTTAACAAGTAAGTATAATATGTTGTTGAGTTTCAGACATGAGGAAGTCATAATTTAAAACTTTGAAGGAGTACTTCAGTTTCTGTGCACTTAGACTGCAGTTACACTTACTTCTTCAGGCTCTAGTTTTTGAGTACACAGAAAGGTGGACACTAGTGCCATCAGCAATCATTGATACATATATAGTCATTGCAAAGTAATTATTAGGATACTTTTTTCCCAAAACGGAAGATTAATGACTTCAACAGTTTACTTGCTTGTTATGGCTTTGTCTTTATCTCAATTGGGATGAACATGTATGCTATACCATTCTAGTTATCGCTCTATTCAGGTAAAACAACAAAATAATGATCTCAATCAATCCATAAGCTAGAGGCGGTCACAAATACACACATATAATTAATAAATGAAACTGACTAGCTCTTTGTAGACATCTCTGATTCCATTATATTTACCATCGGGAGCTATTTGAAATCTAGACTTCAAAACATCAGGTCCTATAGCAATTATCCAATTATTAACTCCAGCCATACCACCAGCAAATAGAATAGGAATAGGACTTAACTGATCTCGACTACATAAGAGAGAGAGAAAGAGAGGGAGGGAGAGAGAGGGAAGGAGGGAGGGAGATATGGATGAATGGTTGTATGAAATTGACAGAATGCTAGGATGGAGGGTTTTTTCTTTAGAAAGGGGGAGGGGGGGGGGGGGGGGATCTTCACAACACCCCCTTCAGATTAGTATAATGTACATAAATTATATAGAATACACACACAGGAAATGAACTAATACATGTATAGTTGGTGTTAATGTTGCAATATGGGGAGAAAGAAAATAAATAAGATAAGATTAATGTGTAAATGTAGGTATAAGTATGGGTATACATGTAGGTATAGGTTAGTGTTGTACCTATACTAGTATAGTACTATAGGTAAATGTATAGGTGCCTATACTCAAGGTATACATGTAAGTAAATACAGATACTTTATATACCAAGGTTTATAAACTTTACTTTACTAGATTGATATAACACTCAGCATATCATACCTTTTATTTGCTGGTGTTAGTGTTCTTAGTAGACCTTCATATGTACCAAAATATGCACCTGATCCAGGAATGTCTGTAGAGAGAGATGGAAAGAAACAAAGAATACTAAACAACTTTTAATTATGGCAAATCTGAAAAAAAGTGATGTTGATCATCTCAAAGTATATGGAATTTGCAACAGAATGTTATCTACAGGTGAAGAAGGATATGCTAAGGGTTGTTCATGTTCACCATGACCTCAGAAAAGTTTTTATAACTTTAGTTTGGAAAGACTAACAATCATTTTAACTTCACCATCATGTACATGTATTAACCTTATGACATTAAACTATACACTACAATACATATAAAACCATCACATCATAATTTTGAGGTCATCATAAACGTGAACAGACTTTAGTTAGTGTTATGCCTTTTGCCTATACTTCAGATATACCTATACTTATACTTGTGTTTATTTACATGTATATGTTCATGTGCATCTACTTCTTACCACTGCTCTGTTAACTCACAAACTACTAGAAAAGATGGAAATAACTCAACAAATAATATGCTGAGTGTTATATCAATCTAGTAAAGTAAAGTTTATAAACCTTGGTATATAAAGTATCTGTATTTACTTACATGTATACCTTGAGTATAGGCACCTATACATTTACCTATAGTACTATACTAGTATAGGTACAACACTAACCTATACCTACATGTATACCCATACTTATACCTACATTTACACATGTATATTTACCTATACTTTGAGTTTAGGCACCTATACATTTACCTACATGTATACTAGTATAGGTACAACACTAACCTATACCTACATGTACATGTATACCCAATACCTATACCCAATACCTATACCTATATTTACATTTACCTATGCCTTGGGTATAGGCATACCTATACCTATATTTACATTTACCTATGCCTTGGGTATAGGCATACCTATACCTATATTTACATTTACCTATGCCTTGGGTATAGGCATCCATACATGTACCTACATGTACATGTATACTAGTATAGGTACAACACTGAGGCAGGTTATTCACTAAAGTACATGTACATAGTGTACATGTACCAGATAAATGTTATACGTGTGGTCACGTGGTATGGTAAACAGGGTAGAGAGTGACATACTGCATGTAATCACACACATACATATAGGCACTACCCTAACCATCCATCTAAGCCTCCCTGGTGAGGGTTAATAATAGCGTAGTTATTCTTAACACACCTCTAAGAAAGGTAGACATTGTTCCTCTATATAGACATGCACTACCCTAACCCTCCATCTCAGCTTCCCTGGTGAGGGTTAATAATAGCGTAGTTATTCTTAACATACCTCTAAGAAAGGTAGCCATTGTTCCTCTATATAAACTTCGAATTCCTCCTTCACGAAGTAGTTTCTTAGCACAATCAATAGATCCAGTATACTTAGCCTCACTTTTCTGTGACTGCTGAATCTAATAATTATACATACATGTACATGTATATACATGGACATGTGATTAAAAATATAATTATATAGTAATATCCATAGAGGTAGATGTACAGTAGGTACTGTACATGTATATGTATACATGTATATACGTGTACACATATTTTTTATGCCCATGTATTGCTTTTCCACATGTTCAAACAATATTATATTATAATAATCTATTGATTTTTCTCCATATTACATGTACATGTAAATGTATGTGTACATGTATGTACATGTACACTGTACATGTATGTACATGTACACTGTACATGTTTGCATCACGTACAAATGGCATGTAGTTAAGGAGGTTGTTTCATTCCGAAGCAAATACAGGGATATGTTTTCTCAATATATCTTGTTTTGAAGGGTATCATGCTTTCTTATAATGTGACTATTGCATATGTACATGTATATATATACATGTATTGTGGGTTCATGTGACAGTATGGAGGATTACACATTCTAATGTTTGCACATGTGGATTCAAAATTCCAATAAAATGGCAGTGGATAGTGTAAAGTGCAGAACAATCTGTAAAAACAAACATGAAGACTTCTTGTATAAACCTCATATAATATAATAATATGCCAATTTTATTTTATTATTATTATCGCATATGCAGTTAAGGAGGTTGTGTCATTACAGAGGCCTCAGTCAATTAATGAGCACATACTGATTTGTTTCTATGTTACTTGTTTACTGTTTGTGCTCATGCAGGAACAAATACATTCACTCAAAATAGTACTAAAATGGTGGTGTATAAGTCTCTTTCTCTGTTTTACAGATTATTCTGCACTCCATAAGCCTAAAAAGTTTTAGGCTTGTAGAGTGCAGAATAATCTGTAAATACACAAAGACATTCTTATAAACATCTATTGCAGTTCATTATAGCAAAAGGGTGAGGTAATACTATATTTTACTAACAGGTCATGTATTTTTGAAGAAATTATCTATATAGAACAGATATTCGAAAATGTTTCATATCTAATAATGAATAACTAATTACACATACATGTACTTTTCTTTGTCATTATAAGTTTCTTACCTGAAGAAGACATTTTACTCTCTCTCCTGGAGTCATTATAAATGTAGTGAATACACCTGCAACCATACCAGCATTACAATGCTGAAGTATACTGTGTGTGTGTGTGTGTGTGTGTGTGTGTGTGTGTGTGTGTGTGTGTGTGTGTGTGTGTGTGTGTGTGTGTGTAAAGTACAGTAAACATGACTACATGTACATGTACATGTGTATATATTATTTTACTGTAGATGTACAGTGATACTCACATACATGTCATGTACATGTACTATGTGTGACATGTCGAAGTATAAAACTTGCAGTCATGTGACTTTTACAATTGGGAAAAAAGTTTGAAGGTTCAAAAATTCATTCATTTAATTGGTATATAATTGAAGTAAAATTTCTCCCTCTTCTGCTCTGTCATGTCCAGTATATTTTTATGTGCACATATACAGTGTAATATCTAAAAATTGTAATTACGCATGTTTCAGAAAAGTTAAGGCTGTGCTACATGTACTTGCTGCTTTTGTCTCATTTCTCCGTCCAGCAATTCTAAATCCAAGCAAGAACAGCAACAGGAACAAAAGGTAATACTGGAAGGTTTCTACAGCCAATCAAGGTGAGAGTAACAGTGACAAAAGCCTGTGTGAACCTTCATTCATTTTTGCTGACAAAGCTTCAAATACTGTTTACCAACCATCATTACAGCACAAATTCATAGCATGTGATTTGAATGTTTAAATTCATAGTAAGACATTGTTTTTCATTTGATAATTAAAGTATAGTGAATTAATATTTTTTAACATCCCCTTCACACGTACATATTATACAATGTACATGAAATTAATGTGCCTATATAGCATGCTAGCAATAGGCATAGACAAACACACACAACAAACAAATAGGCACTCACAATGGCTTCATTAAGCACAGCCACAAAGGGCCTAGAAAACATTAGAGCAGCCACCAACCACAATGGCTTAGAAAAGTATTAATCAGCCACCATGGCTTAGAAAATAAGCAGCCACAAAGGCTTAGAAAAGTAAAAATGGAACACCAAATGTACATGTATTTGTACATGCATGTACATATACACTTGTACATGTACATATGCACTGTACATTGTATGTGTGCGTGTATTATACATATTTAAATACATACTTGCGTATATGTACGTATGCATTTGTGTACATATGCTCAGAGAAAAGTGAATGATAATAATAATAATAATAATTAACCATTTAGGGTCAAAAATGCATATTTGTGCCAATTACCACACGTACAATGTATAAACAATAGTTAGTACAGTGAATATATATGTACATGTAAGAATGTTTGTATTAAACTATAATTACTGCAATATATCAGGTGTATTGTTTAAGGCTTTCTTCCTGTTGTCAACACAACATCACATTCCATTTAGAATAAGGTTCAGTGATATTGAAAATTACGTTTTGCAATTATTGCCTAAAGGTGACTTGCAAATATTCCAACAATTCATTGATATTGTCTATGGTTCCTCATGTAACAAACACAACAACTTCTTGAAGATTGTTGTATCAAAATTATTCATATTATTTCTCGCTTACATGTATATGCGACAGCTATTAGCAGTTTTAGATTCTTACCGAATCTTTGTGCTGGTTTGTAACTTGAGCGTGCTTTCATTACATATCACAAACAATAATTGATCATTATTTTGATTATCTATTCTCCTTACTGTTTGTGTAGAACTTTAGAAATTTTATTTCAAGCTGAACAGCTAGTTTCTACACTAACTGTCTGAGCCCTACACAACTTCCTTGACTACGTATACAACACATACATGTACATGTAGTTGCATATGTAACACAAGTTGGTTGTATATATATATGCACATGTATACATATATAATATATGTATATATTATATATATATATACATATAATTATATATATATATATATATATATATGTACATATTATATATAATTTATATTTACAGTATATAAATTAATATATATAAAATAATTATTATATACATTAAACCCCATGGAATACAATGATAGGGATGGCCCTGTGCACCATAACAAAAATTATCATTTTAATACTCACGTCAAATGATCTGTTGGTTTATTTTGTTGCATTTTCTTTCCAATACCATATCCAAAGAAACATACAGCAAACATTGGTGTGACCCCCAATAGGGGGGCTAACATGCCTCGATACAATCCACGAAAACCCTACAGGCAATTATACATGAAGTGAACAATAACTGACATTATCATACTCAAGATTATACAAGTATTACATGTACACGTGTACATGTCCAATGTATATCAAATCTATATGAACATGTACATGCGATGTACGCATAGTATAAGTACATATGTACATATAAAATACACATGTATGTACATGTAACATGTATATATATATACATGTATAACTACTGTAGTGTAGTGTCGTGTAGTGTAGTGTAGTGTACTATACTGTAGTGTAGTGTAGTGTGATGTACTGTAGTGTAGTGCAGTGTAGTATAGTGTAGTGTCGTGTAGTGTAGTGTAGTGTACTATACTGTAGTGTAGTATAGTGTAGTGTGGTGTACTATAGTGTAGTGTAGTATAGTGTAGTGCAGTGTAGTATAGTGTAGTGTAGTGTAGTGTAGTGTAGTGTAGTGTAGTGCAGTGCAGTGTAATGTAGTGTACTGTACTATAGCATATTGTACTTTACTGTATTTACTGTGCTGTACGTGTAGTACTATAGTGCACTATACAGTAATGTAGTGTGGTGTAGTGTAGCATAGTGTCATGCACTGCATTGCACTCACTGTACTGTACTGTACTGTACTGTACTGTAGTGCACTATACTGTAATTGGTATAATGTACAATGTAGTATACTATATTGTAAAGTAAAAGTGTTATCAATAGTAACTCTTTTATAGACACATGGACAGTGTTGTTTGAATAGATTTATAAATGTATTTTAAAATAGACTTACTTCATTACGTACAGTCCTTGCAGCACAGTCAAATGTTCCTTTGAACAGTGGAGGATCTCCAGGTTTAGGTGTGGGTTGAGTTTGAAGACGAACCTAGAAATTATAATTATAATAATAATAGTATTAATAATAATAATAATAATAATAATAATAATAATAATGTCACAGCAAGAATAGCCCTATCACTGAACGGATACAAGAGTCTCAGAAGGAATGACAAGTGTATTACAATTATTGTTGCTATTTCTACAGAAAATCATAAGTAGACAAAATGTTTAAATAATACAATATTGTTAAATGCTATTACAAGAGAAAGCACACAAGATTAATTTAGTAAACTTATTATCACACAGATATCCAGAAAATGTTACTCGTTTGCTACATGTACAGTGTCGCATCTTTGGACTTATGGCAATGCTGTATTCAACTCACAATACACATGTATTTTCTAGTATCTGTACTATAATAAGTATAATTATAGTTTAATACATTAATTATACTAATAGCCATTACATTAATTATAATCATATTATTAAATTTTACATGTACAAGTGTATTTAGTAATTGGATAATTTTGATATCAAGTAGTTTAAGAATAAGAATGAGTACGATATCGAATACTTAGTAACATCTGAATGGTTTGAATTTGACAATTGGTACAGTAACAGTCTCATTCCCAGACTCACCACAGGAAAAGAAAGTCTGGTGAATCGTCTTAACACTTTTTGTCCCTAGTAAGGAATGTTCTGCAAGTAAATACTTGCCTTACTAGGGACAAAAAGTGTCAAGTTATTTAATGATATTCATAAAGTTAAGTGTGTACAAATGTACACACTTAACTTTATGAATATCATTAAATAACTTGTGGAAAAAATGGAGCAAGGAAGCCTGTGTGCTTGCTTATATAAAGAGTAGACACTTCTAACAGACAAATAGAATATACATGTAACTCATAGTTTAATCCAGCAGAAAACATGTGTTTATAAAATTGCCAGACTGTGATCTTGGCAAGATGGCCAGATTGTGATCTTGGCAACATTTTGTGAAGAATTATAAGTTCAGTTATTACTCAATTGCACTGTATGTTGTAGATTGTTTTCGATTATTGTATATCCATTTACATGCAATAATTGCATACCAACACCTGTGTCACATTCCTTACTGGAGTGTAATTTGCCAGACTCTCATTTTCTTTAGCAAGTCTGGCAATGAGACTAGTGTATTAATATCATGTCATTAAAATCAAAAAAAAATATACTTTCAACAAACTTTGAAATAAAACTGCAAGTGTCACATGGGGTCAACTGATATATGGTACCTCATTAAGCTTCATAGGACACCCCCCTTGATGTAAGGGTCTCTTATCAGTAGGGTTTAATCTGTGTCAAATTAAACTGTTGCTACACCCAATCCCATATATTCCAGTTCATCCACGATATGTAATGGGGTGTGTCATTGTTGTGACAACTCTGAATGGAATAAATCAATTCTACAACTAGTAATCGATACCAGCCACTAATTTGAATTGGAATTGCCCATTACTACAAAATTATTATCATTTCAACTACACACTACACTACAGAGCAGTCATTCCATGTAGCATAATTACATGTATGACACAGATATTAATTATCATTGCTATAACATAATTACAACACCTTTATTGTATCCAGTGGATGCCCAACTATCACTACACAAGCACCCCCAACTCCACCTGCTATGAAATTCTTAAAGGATGAAGGCTCTTTGACATCAGTATTTTCAGCCATGACTCCACTCTAATGGGTGGAGATTAGTTTTTACCACATGGAAATTGGCAAATTCAATTAGTCACAAAGACAGGCTTTACAAAGGGAACAAGGATATTAAAGCTGCAAGCTAATCCTCTAAATATGAATGAGAATAGATTTTCTATCTCATCACAAGAAGAATCTACAGGATTCATGGAAGACCGACCACCATCGCGAATATCCAGAGCGAGTACAACGAGCAGTAGGACTACTATTACAAGAGAAGACGTGTCTTTGATGAGCGGTGATGAACTCGATGTTTTATGTCAAGAAATCTTCTCTCTGTGTGATACTAATGGTGACGGCTTTATTACACAAGAAGTGAGACCAATTGTATAGTGTAAAAGTATACACTAATAATGTGTTTGTGTGTATTGTGTAATATAAGAAAGGATTAGATTCATGTTTGAACTACAATGAACTCGAGGGAGCTGTTTACTTTATAAAAGAGCATAGTCTGTATCAATAGACTTTGTGGACCCAGAAAGAGCTCATATAGTACACAGTGTGTCACATCCATTGTTTTCAGTGGCAAATAGTATAAAACAGCAGTGATTATTATTATAGTGAGATACATAACTTGCTGCATTCTCCCTTCTACAAGGAGATTGTTTATGACACAATTCAAATTAACAATTTTTTAAACGGAGCCAAGCAACATGTTGGATGAACATGACTGCAGCTCCAGTTGGAAAAGGGAGTAGAACCAAACATTCCTTAGCCACTCATGTTAGAAAATATCTTGAAGTGCTAGAATGTGAAATATTGTAATGATATATGAATGTCTTCTATTGACATGTCTTTCATTAAAATAGAGTTGTCTTTAAGATAAGTTCAGTATTGTCTATTTATCTATGTGTTTAGTTTATGTATACTACTATTATTAGTTGTGTTAGTGATGTCTGTAATATTTTAACCTCTCAAAGACAGTCTCTTCCTGTTTACTACGTGTTGCGGTGTTAGCATTAAATCATAGCCTATTAAAATACCAATCATGGACATGAATAGGTATTATATATTATAATGAATTGGATAGCACTGTGATATAAGTATTGTATAACACAGTGTCATAAAGTCCAATTCTTAATGTTGTTTGTTTATTTAATATTAATTATAAGGATGTGCAATATTTCACTATTTATATTATTAATGTGGTGTCTATTTGCAATGATATAATACCAATAGGAAATTACCAGTATCTCTCATCTCTAGACTATAAGTACATGTACATGTATATTACATGTGTACTTAGTACAATAATAGTTTTACTAAAACTCTTTCACCATAGTTAACCTAATATATTTTTATACTATACATGTAACTAAGTAAAAGTTTGAGAAGCAAACTCATGGGTACAGTACATGTGTAGTATATTTAAGTTATGATAGAGTCACATGATAGTTTCATTATATCATGTGACTTGTGATAGTTACTTACAGTAGGTAGTCACATGATTGTTTCATTATATTTTGTGACTCGTGATGGTTAGAGTATGCTTACAAGTAGTACAGTATACTCTACAAGATTAATTGTACATGCGCTATCACCTTGTAATACAACCAGGGTTTTATAGAGGAGTGGGAGAGGATAGAATCAACCATGCATAGCAAACTGGGATCTACTGTATGTAGGATTAATTTAGGTGTTTTTGCAGGCCCACAAGAGTGATTGTAGCTGAGATGTTGCATGTTAAAAATAAATTTCGTCCTAAATGTTTTGGGAAAAATAATTTATTATTATTAATAATTTTTACGCTGTATTTATGATTATTTATGGATATTATTGCATTATACATGTAACTGCATGTACATGTATTGTGAACCTGTCATGATTACATGTACATGTACATTGTATATTAAATTGAAACTAAAGTTGTAAATATGTTTATTATAATTATCATACAAACATTAAAACCACAAAATATAAACAATCTATAGATACAAACTTTGTTATACTGGTACAGCTGTATGTATATACATGTATATATCACCCTCACAATGATGTGGATATATAATAATTGTTTTGTGTCTATATATATATATATATTACTGGAAAACTAATTTACATGTACATGTAAGAATATTGACGTTTCTAACAACCACATGACAGATTTCATTAATATGAATTGGTAATCATATTAACATTATGTTTCAACATCAAGGCATTCTTCAGCTGATAATGATTGTGTCACGCACCTCACACAGGATTCATATCAATGAAAAACAGTGCTTATCCAAAGATAATGTTTATGAATTAACATTATGATTGAAGCACTTTCATGGCGCTTCAGCTCGTACTCAAAGCACTTCTACAAGTTTACAGCTTCATGCACTTGATTGTGTACTTGATATAATGCTCAAATATTTTTTAAAGTACATGTACTTCCCCCTGTGTCTGAATGACAATGACTATATATCACTATCCATTCTCTTTCTCTCTTCCTCAAGAACATCCATTAGCTGATTTGATATGTACATGTATTTATCTTCGTATAATATAGATACATCATTACCCTCGCCACGTAGCATAGGCGGAAGGGTACGGTAATCGTTTTGTCTGTGTGTCTGTTAGCACTTTTTCTGGAAAAAATTAATAAAGACATTGACATTTCAAATGGGGTACTGGTAGACTTCAAATTATACAAGGAAAAAAATAACGTAGGAAATTTTCTAAAACTTTTTGGTTCTAAAGTTATGACAATTTTTATAACTCACAGTTACCGTTTCATGACTTTGGTCAAATAGATGAAATGAGGGCAATAACGAGAGTAAATATGGACACACAAACACAAGTGATCCTGTTTCATGGCTGTCGCTAGCTAAGAAACACTTCAAACCACCAAAACAATCGAGGTAATGGTTGCTACTACACCACCATCGATGAAAGCTACCTAGCTCCACCTACAAGTACGTGCACGTACGTGCATGCTTGCAAAGCGTCAAGTACTTATCACGTGGTAGAAGTGATTTCACTTTCACACTGAGACATTAGAAGTAGAACTGAGAACTTCTTCATTGTTTTTCGAAGGAAAACAGAGAATTAGATGTAAGATATATATACAAATTATGCATTTCTTTCATTGATATTCTTATTTTGTCTTTTAAGATATAAAGTTATAACAATTTTAATTAATGCCCATAAATATTTATCAAATTTATATTCATATTCCATGTAACAAAAGTATTGTTTGTTTCATACACAAACTTTATTATATTTAGGAATAAAATGTAGTGCTTTGTATTACTTTGCCATGTAGGCGAGGGTCCCGTCCCGACGGCGCTCATTACATTATTAAGTATTGTATGTGGTGTCCTCTTATCTCAGTACCAAACCACAAAATATATCTTATCTTTGTGGTAAGATAACTCACTGCTGGATAATATTTTGCCATTGTAATTATATTGGCAGACCAAAATCTTGGGATATGATTATTGCAATGTGCACACCTACACATGTACACATAATTGTGTAGTCTACATGTATTTTATGATGTATTTAAACACTGTATTGTGTATTCATGTGTAGTAGTATATAAGTGTATTGATATACTGTTTTTCATCAACAATTTAAATATACAATTTTTTTGACTTTAGTAACTTTCTCAGTTCGATCACTTATAAAGTTTAACAGATCTAGCTTCACAACAAACATGAAATTTCTATAGCAACATCACACAATCAGGGGTATGGAAATAGTGAGCCATTGTTGCTACTGATGTCTCCTAAATAAAATGTCTTTGATAAGCTCATTAGGCACTCTATTTGACCAAAGCATTTCTTAATGATTACTGCATACATCTAGTTCTCTCTTTGGGCCAGATGGCACAATTAATTATGATTCTGATGTCACTATCATCATTAGATAGTGTTGAGTATATGTACATGTATGTACATGTATATATATATACTGGGTAAACATGTTAGTTAGAATCTGACCACCACTGTAGACAGTACACAACCAAAATTGGACAGGTTTCATATCAGCAGTTAGTTAGTGTTGATGCAATATTTACATACACACCTGATGATATACATGTACATGTATGTGTTTATATATATACAATAGTAATTAGATTATCCTTAATTAAACACACTGTACATGTAGCAGTGAATGTGATAATTATTATACAAGTTCCTTTTCTGTAGTAAACATTTGATGTCCTACAGCTGTATAATAGATTCACTTGTAAAATATACATATTGTATAATTTTTTTTATATGGCTTACTTATTTCCTGATAATTGTAAGGATTCATAATAATTAATATTGTATTTATATAATATATAATATATAGTTATATACATGTACATGTATAATAAGTGATTGTGTTGGGTGTGTAAATACTTCAATAAAATACTAATAATTATAATAATTTCATTTTTATTGTTTTTGTGTTGGTGTGGTTTAGTTATGATGATGACATTATCATCATATCCCAAGAGCAATCACTATTTACAATTGAACAACGTGTATCAGCTGTTTGTCCTGTTCCTCTTCTTCCTCCTCCTCATCACCTCCTTTCTTCTTCACCTCCTCCTCGTCATCATTATCTCCTTTCTCTCTCACCTCCTCCTCCTCCTCCTCCTCTTCCTTATCATCATCATTATCTCCTTTCTCTCTCACCTCCTCCTCTTCCTCCTCCTCATCATCATCATCATCATCATTATCTCCTTTCTCCCTCAACTCCTCCTCCTCATCATCATCATCACCTCCTTCCTTCCTCATCTCCTTCTCCTCCTCCACCTAATCCTCCTCCTCCTTCTTCTCCTCAGGAACTAATGATTCAGTGTGGTAATGATGATCCCGATATGTTAGAACAGCTCATGACTTCAATGGATACTAATTGTGATGGGAAGATATCATTTGAAGAGTTCCGTTCAGGAATCAATTCAGTTAGTGAACAGATCACAAGATTAGGATTACATTCTACACCAGAAACTAAAAACAAACAAGGTAGAGTGTGTGTGTGTGTGTGTGTGTGTGTGTGTGTGTGTGTGTGTGTGTGTGTGTGTGTGTGTGTGTGTGTGTGTGTGTGTGTGTGTGTGTGTGTGTGTGTGTGTGTTGGTGTGTGTGTTGGTGTGTATTTACGTGTTGGGTGGAAAGGGCAAGCTAGCTGAACCACTGAGGCAGGTAGTGCACAATTCCAACACCAACAGTGTAAAGTTTCTGTGATTCTCCTCTGAGTGTGTGTGTGTGTGTGTGTAGGTGTGTATTTACGTGTTGGGTGGAATGCCCAAACTCGTAAATGAATCAGAATAATGCCTCCGATCCTGGACGATGGATCTGCTCTAAGAGTCTGCTGACCCGAGTATCGCCTTCCTCAGATTTCAACAGCCAAGAATTTTTATTGGTCAAAATATTAGACTTAACAAATAAAACAGGCATAATACAGTGTAGCTCTCTCTTCAGCTCTAGTGCTTTTGTTTTATATTTTTATGTTTTTATCCAACTCATCTTTATGGCCTGTGTTTATTATTTTGAGCATGCAGGCTTACAGAGTCTATATACTTTTTTGATTATATTAAAATGTGATATAGATTAGCAATTACCTACTTAACATAAAGCAGTGTCATAAATAGTATTTAAACAATCTTAACTTTTAACACATTCACATATGCTTTGATACTTTGGTGTTACTAGACTCTTGACAGGGATAGTCTGGCCTTGGGAACCAGAAGTGGGGGTTAAAGACATCTTTGGTGGGATTCCAACCCTCCCCTCTCTATCCGTATCTGGAAATGCTTATAGAGTCCTGTTCACCAATACACCAGTAAATACATGTAATAATAACTTACTTACAAAACCCTGAAGTCAAACAATGGCCCATTACTACTGGATTACAAAAGATCCTACTCCCTTGAAAACTTTACCTACTACATGTATGTGCTTATACACATGTGCTCTCCTAATTAATCTTAGGTGGGCATTTTTAATTAATAATTAACAAGGCTATTACTATTACAGATGCTGTTGTGTTTGTGTGCGTGTGTGTGTGTGTGTGTGTGTGTGTGTGTGTGTGTGTGTGTGTGTGTGTGTGTGTGTGTGTGTGTGTGTGTGTGTGTGTGTGTGTGTGCATGCATGCGTCTGTGCGTGCATGTGTATTGTGTGTTTGTGAATGTGCTTTTCTGTAAGTCTATCTGTGTTTGTATGTGTGTTTATCTTCTCTTTCTCTCTCTCTTTCTCTCTCTCTCTCTCTCTCTCTCTCTCTCTCTCTCTCTCTCTCTCTCTCTCTCTCTCTCTTTCTCTCTCTCTTTCTCTTTCAGAAAAGAGTATTTATCATTCAGAAGATTCTTGTACTATATTTGAAAGTGAACCATCAACATGTGAAAAAGAGGAAGCATGGATGACAGCAATGGAAAGAATTGATCCTAATGGATTTATATCAAAGTACATATATATGTTTATAGCAATTACATTAATGTACATGTATATCTACATAGTATACATGTACATACATGTACATGTATACATGTATCTACGTAGTATACATTCAAGTATTAGTACGGTGGGGGTCAGTTTCCCTCACTCACCAAGTTACCAAATATTAGTGATGGGCAATGTCTATCAATAGTTAATCTATCATACTGTAATTTGATTCAGCAATTTTTGGAAAATCAATATTTTGCGCATTTGGCAAATTAAGTTCAATTAACATGTGATGGAAACTATATTTAGTATGAGTATGTGTTTCAGTACAACTCCAGCCTTTGCCAGGGGCCAAAAGCTGGGTCTAGTAATCTATGTGCAACATTAATATTGGAAGTTAATGAAAGCTATCGTGATAGTAAATCGAATCGTGATACTTTGTAATGGGATTCATGACAGACCTAATTCGCCCATCACTACCAAATACATGTATGTGCACCTTTTTTAAATATCATCAGCTGGAAGCTGGAATATAGTGCAGTATAGTATACACAGTACAGTATATACACATGTAGTACAATACTGCTTATACAACTATACTGTACTATATTATGCTGTGTTGTGCTCGACTGTAGTTTACTACGTGTACATGTACATCTACATGTACACATGTACATGTACTTGTATGCTGTATTGTACTGTACTGTGCTATACTGTAATGTACTGTGCTGTATTGTACTGTACTGTACTTTACTGTACTTTACTGTACTCTACTGTACTGTACTGCACTGCACTGTATTATACTATACCATACTGTACTATCCTGTACTTTACTGTACTATACTGCACTGCACTGTATTATACTATACTATACTGTGCTATAGATGTAATTGAATATCATTTCTATTATTTGCTGGTTCAGCTTTTTTATTCATGGCTAGACTAAACTCAGCATTCCTAATAAATACATGTAATATATAATAATCGTATGACTGTCACCTGATGTACATATACATATACTTGTAGATAATTACTACTAAATGTTAGCAACATAACAGTTCAGAAGTGGAATGATTATATGAACAAAAACTAATTATTTTATGTTTTAGAACTACATGTAGAACAGTACATCAGAGTATACAGTACATGTTCACATGTACTGTAAGTACTTATCCATTTTATACATTTCATCCATCCTTCAATTCTACCTGCTCATCAATTTCATTCTATAGTAATGAAGAGTTACGTGGTGTTTGGATAGATCTCTTAACACAAGACTCCGTATTATTAGAAAGATTTGAGGGATTTCTCAGTAATGTAGTGGAAGAGTTAGATAAAAGTCATTCTAATGTTGAACAGATTGAAAAGAGAATGAAACAGTATGTGTCATTAAATCTGTCTATCTATCTGTCTGTCTGTCTGTTTGTTTGTTTCTCTGTTTGTGTCTGTACATGCACATATTAGTGTACTGTACATGTGTGTATGTATGTGTGTATTTGTAGGTAAAGGATTTCTTACGTATTTCATTTATAATTAGGACCTATTGAAAGTTAGAACGTTTTAATAAAATTTGTTATTGTAAAAATTTATTATGCTAGTCCAGGAGTAGTCATCCTACATGTACTACATGTATAAGACTTGTGTTTGTGTGTGTCTGTGTACATGTACATGTATGTACACTGTACAGTATACTACACTACATGTACTGTACACCTCAGTGCAGTATACACAATGTAGTACAGTATAGTACAAGTACAATACAGTACAGTACAGTACAGTACAGTACAGTACAGTACAGTACAGTACAGTACTGTACAGTACAGTACAGTACAGTAAAGTACAATACAATACAGTAAAGTAGTGCAGTACAGTATAGTACATAACAGTACAGTACAATACAGTACAGTACAGTACAGTACAGTACAGTACAGTGCAGTATACAACACATGTAGTACAATACAGTACAGTACAGTACAGTACAGTGCAGTGCAGTACAGTACAGTATAGTACATAACAGTACAGTACAATACAGTACAGTACAGTACAGTACAGTGCAGTGCAGTACAGTACAGTATAGTACATAACAGTACAGTACAATACAGTACAGTACAGTACAGTACAGTACAGTACAGTGCAGTATACAACACATGTAGTACAATACAGTTCAGTACAGTGCAGTACAGTGCAGTGCAGTACAGTGCAGTATAGTACATAACAGTACAGTACAATACAGTACAGTACAGTACAGTACAGTACAGTACAGTACAGTGTAGTATACAACACATGTAGTAACAATACAGTTCAGTACAGTGCAGTGCAGTACAGTACAGTATAGTACATAACAGTACAGTACAATACAGTACAGTACAGTGCAGTATACAACACATGTAGTACAATACAGTTCAGTACAGTTCAGTACAGTGTAGTACATAACAGTACAGTACAGCACAGTGCAGTAGAGTACAATACAGTACAGTACAGTACAATACAGTAAAGTACAATACATGATGTTATCAGAGATGTAGAAGAAAGAAAGAAAGAAAGAAAGAAAGACACTTGAGGCAATGGAAAAATGAAAAATCTTGAGGCAATGGAAAAATGAAAAATGAGAGTTGCCTCAGGTGGGATTCGAACACACGAAACTCTGTATTCCAGACAGATGCTTTACCAACTGAGCTACCAAGGCAGCTCAGCTGGCAGGGTCCGAATCAAACATCTCATACGCCAGTGAGAACAGGCTAACTTAATACATGTACATGTAGTTGCACAATTTTATGTAATAATATTGTTTTAATGTAGAGTTCTCAGTAATCATTCTCGTGAAGTATATGAAATGGATGGAATATTAGATAAACACTTACAAGAAGCGTATGTTAAACAACAAATGAAAGTAAGTCATTTGCTAATAGTTACATTGTGTGTAATGTCTGTGAACATACACTGTATTAGCATGATGATTTAATTTTGACATTAAAGTATACACACAGGTACAAGTAGTCATCACTTGTCAAATAAGGCCATATCCTTCCCTATGATTGGTTTCCAATTAATACACGAGGACTTATACATGTACTTTAATGTCAAACTTAACATACTGAAGTGGCGATATGGTATTGCACGTGTATCTACAAAACAACGTAACCATTTTCCCAATTTTACTACATACATGTACATGTATTGTTGAGATACAGCACCTGATTTATTTAGTTTAAGTTTACATACTATGATGGGAGCTACATGTACACTTTAATAAAGGGATAGTCAGCTGATGTTCTATAGTACATGTAGTACGTACTATAGAACATGTGTACTACTTTGTACTGTATTCATATTAATGTGTGAATTCCCTTTACACTTGTATGTAATAGCGTAGTACTAAGGTTTAATACTGTGTAGTGCGTTCACTAAGTACATTGTACATGTACACTATAGTTACAGTGATAGTACATGTGTATACATGTATGTAAAAAATAATAATGTCAGGTACTGTATTTAAATTGTCAAAGAAGAATGGCTCAGGTAGGGCTGCCGCGATATAACGATATATCGTATATCGCGACATAGCTGTGCACGATATATCATACGCGAAATTTATTTATATTGATACAAAAGGGTGTGGCAATTAATTTGTGTAGTCACGCCCATGCAAGTTTAACACGTGAAAGATGGCAGAGTGTAGTGAGGTCGTACATCAGGAAGAAGATTTATATACTCACCCTCGAGCTAAGAGTAAAGCGTGGATTCACACTTCGGTTTCAAGAAAGACTCCATGGGAAAGCTTGTCAAAGATAAAGTTTTTTGTAGGATTTGTCGATCGCGTACTCTGAAAACACTTCTAACCAGACCTACCATCTTCAAAAACAACATCTTTTAGCTTTCAAGGAAGTAGAGAAAGAAAGGAAACACTCCAAAGACGATGAAAAGCAAGCTAAGCAACTAGAATCTTATTCAATGTGGCATAAAAACAATATAGTACATAACATATATTTTAATGTTTATGTCATGACATATGTCATATCGTGACATAAACTGCCATGCCATGACATATGACATGGAAAATTTCCATATCGTGGCAGCACTAAATGGCTGTTTAAATTATATCTGCTTTTCCTTATCCAGTGGAGTTCAGCCACAACTTCACAGGCTAGTGTGATAGTGTGTTGAGTCAGCCGCAAGCACGCTATGAGTGCTCACTTCCAACTCGACACGAGCATACTGTTCTATTGCACGCGCACAAATGCTACAGCTAATTAAAAAAAGGCGACTTGGGAGATAATTATTACTGTTAATATGCCAATAGAGTGGTTGTATTAAAGACTTGGGGTACTCTGTGAAAGAAGTGAGACATTTTCAGATTGAGGTGCTGTAATCTCACACATTAGTCTGCTGTCTTTCTCTTGTTTGTTTCTGGACAAATGTGTACCTTTGTGGATGGTTCTACAGAAAAATGTTTCACCTAATTATTTATTCATGATGGGCATGTAGATACTGTGATATCGTCAGGAACATCGCCAAGAAATCCTGTTACACTTGTACATGCAACTGTTAAAACTATCATTGGTGGTCCTGCAGTGTTTTAGCTAACAATAAAATTTGAGTAGTCAAATTGACTACCAATGTCATCTTAAAGGAGTCAATGAAATTATTTTCAAAAGTGAATACTATAACAACATTAACAAAGAAAAAACTTAATGATATAAAAAAATGTAATAAGTAGAACAATATATATTAAAATACGATGTTGTCTTGAACATTTGTATTTGTCCAAAGCACGAGAGAAATCAAATTGACCAATAGGTGGTCCTTCGTATACTTGGCATTCTCTCCCACATACAAATGGGTTATACTATCACATCCCTGAAGCTTAGTGAGTTCATTTAGAGAGGTATATTTCAAAGAAGCCAAGTCTTCTTTTGCCAGCCAGTAAATATTTCTCAAGGCTGCCATGACACCTTCTTCATTAATGGTGGTCGATCTCGATAGAGCAGCTGTTACAGTAGCTCCTGAAGTTTTGGAAAGGTAAGCCTCGGTAGCTGCAGAGTGATCTCGACTTCTACTATGCTTCTTTATGTCAGAGATTCTAAAATTCTTACAACCTGAAGTGTAGGTGTTGTCCTTGTTCGACTGCTCACAATACTTACAGTACATGCGATGTAGATCTTCGTCGTACGACTCGTACCTCAGCCAGACAAATTTCTCCAACCATGAACGGCTGAAGGCTCGTTTGTATACCTTCTGACTTGGTGGATATACTGACTTGTCACTTTCTTCGTCACTTTCAGTCTCAAAAGTCTTTTTTGGCTCCAAGTCAAAGCCCGACGCTGACTCAAAATAACTGTATAAAGTCGCCATTTTCAAACTCTAGCACATGTCAATTACCTAATGCGCATGCGCAAAACCACATGTCACATTGAAAACTGTCGTCAATAGAGGTGAGGTAAGTCTCACAACAGTCGACAAAGATATAAAAAAAGAAGTCAAATGACGAAGTGACGAATAGCTAGCTAAAACACTGTGGTCCTGATATCCAACTGCATCTCCTGTTCATCAGTTTCATCACTATGCTGCTGCCTTTGTTGCTTAGAAGCAGAAGAATCTAACTGATTCACATCTAAACAGTCAAAAACAGTCCGCTGTCTGCCTTTACTTTACTTCTGAAAGGCCATCTCAAATAAACAGTGTCAATTACACAGAATATTATTGTTATTAATTTCAATTAGATTCGAATATAATTCTGATGCCCGGGCCCAGGCCCACCAGGCCCGGGTGTAGCTACGCCACTGTTACCAACAACAACCTTCAACACAGTAATGTTATTCAGTGTTCTGCCCATACTGGTCGGCACTAGTCGGGGAATAACTACCTCTCAGATGAATTAACCATCTCTTACATAAATGTAATACCTGAGCACTTTCTTACCTGACTTTTCTTTATGTATGGAGAACTCGAATGACATCTGTCCTTCCTTAGTCTTTGGTTTGGTTGATAAATAGAAGCTATAAGACGTCTTTTATCCTGACACTTTAGTGACGACCACGTGTTGTTTTTCATATTAACTATCGGATGATCTTGTTTCTCTTCCAAGAGCAGTGTTCTGCCTGTACTGGTCAGCACTGGTTAACCACCTCTGAGATATTACATACATGTATATACGTACATAGGCTACCTAGACAGAATTAAGTGTATACTGGGTAAACAGCACTAAATGCAATGTAGAGTCCAACCACCACTCTAAATATCCTGGGCAAACACTGCAAGAGCATTCCAAAGACTGATAGTATCCGAGTACAAATCACCACCTACATTGTATATTGTACATTTAGTTTCTTCACTGGGCTGTACAAATCATCACCTACATTGTATATTGTACATTTAGTTTCTTCACTGGGCTGTACAAATCATCACCTACATTGTATATTGTACATTTAGTTTCTTCACTGGGCTGTACAAATCATCACCTACATTGTATATTGTACATTTAGTTTCTTCACTGGGCTGTACAAATCATCACCTACATTGTATATTGTACATTTAGTTTCTTCACTGGGCTGTAAGGGATCGATTTGTCTGAGTGCATTTTCTGGCATTTAAACAAGGGACATCCTCTTGCACTTTGTCAATACTGGATGAAATTAGGGCTGCAACAGATACCTTGATAACAAATGGCAATATCTGTGTACTTAAACAGATGTATATCGGGATATCCTACAGTGCTGCTGATTAACAATAAGTCCAGCTGTGGAAAATACTCTCTCATCAAGCACTGATGTACACACATGTAGTGCTGTGCAATTTACACATGTATATTGTAAGCCAGTGTACATGTAGGTAGGGTAACGATCTGAGTTTTTCCTCAGAAGAAACTGGTTTCTCTTGAAGGAACCCGTTTACAGCCTCATCTCTGGTATAATCTGTTAACTCTTCACCTTCTCCTAAAAGAAAGGAAGGTCTGTCTCATTTTTCTACTTTGGTGGGGCTCGATCTCACTATTGTTGGCCTCTTCTACATGTACATGTATGTTCTCCTCATCTTTCTCTTTAAGCTCCTCACACTTGTTCTTGATAACAGCACATGCAGTGGAACTCTAGCCTTGTACTTAGAAAACTAATTGATGTAACAAGACATGCAGCTAACTACTGAAGTTTCTTGATAATTGTAGTACTCTCTGGAATAAAACGACCCTTCAGATCATTTCTAACAGCGACCTTGAATTTCCGAACTGCTGGTAGATCTTCGCCATTTACTACTAGATGTTTTGTTATCAAAGAGACACTGACACAATCTCAGCTTCACAGAGGGTTGTCATAGCTACATGTACTTGAAGAGGTTTAAAGGATGTTGTCATCTGTACATTGATCTTCTTTGGGGTGGAGGCTTCTATAGATGTAGTTTAATTCTGTAACTTATATTATATCTAACATAAAGCAAACAGAATTCCATCTGGTGCTAATGTCTTGTGCATGTTAGACAATGTTCCTTAATATTCCACTGTTTCTGCTTTTATTTAATTGCTTTAGTAGCAAACACACTATGTTTGGAATATGGCCTACAACCTTCCTGCAAACAGCAGTTAGTCTACTGACTTCCCTAACTTCCAAACCTTTGTTGACTGCTATTTGTATGGTACGGGCAACACATAGTGAACTCTCTCACATATACAATGCTGCATATTATACCAGAAAGTGAAAGTTGACTGGTCTCAAACAAGGTAGACGAAGGAAAACATCATTAGCATACCGAAGCTCTGTTTTTCAATATAGCCAATATTCCATCAGGAACAAGAGGTTTTCAATACTTTTGCCTTATACTCCATAAATAATGAATTGTGAACTTAGCATTTTGATTTACATCCTTCCAGTGATGCAGCATTGTCTACCTGTTGTTTCATAGTTCAGTAAATTGAAACATCGCATGTCGCTCAAAGTGGTGGCTGCTCCATAAAATTTAATCTCAATACAGTTTTGTCTAGTAACATATCAACTCACAAGATTTGGGGGTAGATTTATCAAATGATATTTTAAGGACAGACAGAGTTCTTCTATAAAATGAAATCACAATACATGTATATACCTTTTTTACCTAGCAACAATCAACTCACAGTGATTTGGCGATCAGGCTTTCCTCATTTGGCTCAACTCAAACTAGCTCCACACACCCATTTTGCACTTTAGCTTTTCTCAAAACTACCATTATCAACAATATCTCAAGACACGTGTTTTTTTGTGTTCATATGTAACGCGCTGTAGTCAATATTATCATGTTCACAATATGCTGTTTTCCAGTACTGCATCGACAATATACTGTAACTAAATATCATAATATGTCAGTTCATATATTTATATATTTTTATTTATATTGAGATACTGCCCAGCCACTTGTTGTGCATATCGGATACAACTTAGACATATACACATATGGTTGTACAGATTTGGACTTCGTCTATACCCACATACACACCGATATGCATACTGTTGTACATGTACTAATGACTCTCTGCATAGTAAACATTTCCTGCAGGCCTGGCATGGCTGTAGCTAGATACATGTATGCTGTTTCTTGCAACTTGTGCATATGAATTAATGGCCTTGCATATGTTTAAAAAGCAATCGTATCTCCTATTATTCTTTGTTTCCATTACTGTTAGTTCTTTGTAACAAGTGGTGTTTGCATGATTGTTATATCTCTGGTCTTTTGTATCAATTACAACTGGAGCTGTTTCTTCCCAATATAGTATTTAGCTTCATTCTGTTGTACATAGTTGTGATGGGACAGATGAGAGTTTTATTACTGTGGAAGAGTGGAACGAAAATAAAAGACATCCACAAATGATGTTTCTTCTGATTATAATACTATTATAGTGTTTACTGTTTAGTATTGCCTTTGGTTTTGTTTCTGTAAGTGGTGCTTGCATGATTGTTATATCTCTGGTCTTTTGTATTGATCACTACTCGAGCTGTTTCTTACCTTCATTCTGTTGTACGTAGTTTTGATGGGACAGATGAGTATTGACAGAGAGTTTCATTATGGTGGAAGGAAGAGTGGAACGAAAATAAAAGATATCCGCAGATGATGTTTCTCCTGTTTATAATGTAATATTATTATAGTGTTTACTGTTTAGTGACTATATCTAGAACACAGTGACACACATTACTAAATGGATCTGTTTTGGCATCATGAGATCAATGTGTTTAGTGACTATATTTAGATAATGGTGACACACATTACTAAATGGATCTGTTTTGGTAACATGAGATCAATGTGTTTAGTGACTATATCTAGATCACGGTGACACACATTACTAAATGGATCTGTTTTAGTATCATGAGATTAGTGTTCTAGAACACAGTGACACACATTACTAAATGGATCTGTTTTGGTAACATGAGATTAATGTGTTTAGTGACTATATCTAGATCACGGTGACACACATTACTAAATGGATCTGTTTTAGTATCATGAGATTAGTGTTCTAGAACACAGTGACACACATTACTAAATGGATCTGTTTTAGTATCATGAGATTAGTGTTCTAGAACACAGTGACACACATTACTAAATGGATCTGTTTTGGTAACATGAGATCAATGTGTTTAGTGACTATATCTAGAACACAGTGACACACATTACTAAATGGATCAGTCTCAGTATCATGAGATTAACAATATTTTTAGTGTTTAGTGACTATATCTAGAACACAGTGACACACATTACTAAGTGGATCAGTCTCAGTATCATGAGATTAACAATATTTTTAGTGTTTAGTGACTATATCTAGAACACAGTGACACACATTACTAAGTGGATCAGTCTCAGTATCATGAGATTAACAATATTTTTAGTGTTTAGTGACTATATCTAGAACACAGTGACACACATTACTAAGTGGATCAGTCTCAGTATCATGAGATTAACAATATTTTTAGTGTTTAGTGACTATATCTAGAACACAGTGACACACATTACTAAATGGATCTGTTTTGGTATCATGAGATTAGTGTTCTAGAATGCAATGACACAATAATTAAATAGATCAGTCTCGGTATCATGAGATACACAAAACAAGTTTAACTAAAATAAAATTATACTAAGTTAGTATTGTTCTGATTTGACTGATGTTAATAACCCACAATTCCTGCAATGGTTTCTTCTCAACCATTTGAATAACGATTACACTCTCAATTCCGACACGCTCAAGGAGAAGCCTTGTTGCTAAATATACTATTGATATTTATGCTATTATTACAACAACAAAAATAATACGTACAACAAACCTGTTCTTCGGTAAAAGCAGTATACGCTTTACATTTTAGACTGCAACTGCTACATGTACCTGCTCCTAGCTCAATAACTTTTGCTACAGCTTCATTTGCCGCTGTAGTTGCCAATTCACCAATCCCTGTTTCAGATGCAGTTGGGAGTAAAGTAGTAGGTTTAAAATACTGTCTGAGGCCAGCCATTGGTGTTCTAAGTTTTGTCTTTACAAGTGTGAATTTCTTTACACAGTTGATAATCATGTGCTCATTAGGGGCATGGCTTAACGAAGTTATACGAGTATAAGCAAATTTTAATTATGTGCTTGTTTTAAATACATTGTACGATTTTGATTTCTCTCGCATATTTGCATAAATAATTATAACTCTCGCATAAATAACCCGTTATATGATATGCATTCTTAACAAAATGGGAGAAGCATCTTGTAATGTCTCACTGATTTCTTTGAAGTTTGTCAGCATCAGCTGATATTAATGAGGCTTATTTAAAACATTGGTTAAGTAAGTGGTTCCTTTCAATGTATTGTTGTCATGAGATACAAAAAGATGACCAAAATCAGTTCTTAACCTTCAATATGTAAAGAAAAAAATGTTTGCTGTCATGTACAAATGTTTTGATATTCTCTTTGACCCTTCTTTATAGTAGATGTCTGTATTAGCAGAAGGCAATTCCCTAGCTTATCAAGTGAAAATAGTCTATGCCTGCTGTATACATTTCTACACACCATAAATAACCTACAGGCACATTTTGTAGTGTTTCTGTCTTGTATCTTGTTGGTGAAATTTCATGAGTGAGTTTGAAATGCCGGAGGCCTATTATCAGTAGGTTTTGTAAAATGCAATCTTCAAATAAAGCGTTATGTTTCGAAAAACAACAGACACCGCCCCCTCCCCTTAAAACAATACACACAACACAATTAACTCGCTATGAACAACTGAATGCTTTTTTCTTGACTGTTTCTGATGGCAAATTTACAAAGAAACTTATTTATTTATACTAAAAAGCAACGCACAGGTAATAAATATTCAATGTCGTCCATTTCTAGATCAACAGCAGGAAGAGGTTGACGGTTTAAAATTCCTATTACCAATTTTATATGCTATTTCTTTCTCCACCTGTTGTTGAATATCAATTAGATGTACCCGCCACTTTAAGATAAACTCTTTGAAAGCAGTGATTTCCACTTCGGTGAGCTTTTTTTGCATTTGCAAATGGTATTGCAGTATCTGAACAAGGGAAAAATGAAAGTTTATAGTGGGCTTGCACCTATTATTAATATGACGTGTTGAAAACAAAATGCTACAACTAAATCTTGGATAATATTATTAATAAGGGAAGTGTAAATAGGAGCCTGAAATAATAAATTGCACTGCTTTGTCATATATTCATAATTTTGGTTGGTGATGTTCAAATAGTTTTTTTTTTGTTTGAGATGCGCAGAAACCGAACACGTCAGAGTTTTTGATATGTGTTGAAGCATGGGCCAAATTGGCTCAACAATAGTTAGTGTGTTCCATTGTGAATACATCTTGAGCCAATTAACAAACAGTTAATGCTGTTAGCGACAATATAGTCATAATTAACTGCACCATCTGGCCCAAAGAGAGAACTGTACAGTACCAAATAAGATGCTCTTTGGACCAATGATGGGCCATATAAGCTTATCAAAAACTCCAGTTTACATGTAGAGTGTAGATGTCCTCAATTAGTCACTTTGCTCTTTCAATCTCACCCTTCCCCTCCTTTACTCTTCTCACATTCATCTCCCTACCTCCATTCCTCTTTTTCCTTATCTTCTTTCATCCCTCTCACACTCATCCTCTCTTTCTCTCTTACTCATTTTCTTTTCTTATAGTCACAGGAAGCATCAAATCGTTTAAATCACCAGTATAGGGATCTGTTAGCTGAGAGAGATGAATTAATAGCTAATCTTGCTAAGAATGAAGAAACTCTAAAGACTGCTTTACAAGAGAAATCACAAACTGAACAAGAATTAAGAAAAGAAAGACTAAAATTACTAAATGTAAATACAATAAATATTATATATATACATTATATATATTTATAATGAATTAAATGCATACAGCTGTAAATGTCTGTTATCTATTAGTGTGTTTATAGTTAACTATAACTAAAACCCCTTTTAGTAAGGCATTGTGAATTTCAGTTAACTAAATTGTAAGTCTTGTGTATTAGCTATAACTACATGTTGTGTAACTCAGACTAAAACCCTTTTAGTAAGCCTAGTATTACTTTATATAACTTTAACTAAACTTTTGAGATACATTGAACTGTTGTACTATAACTATTACTAAAAGTGGTCATTATTGTCATACTTAAACAACACTGTTTATTCCTTACTGGTTCATACAGATCATCATCCGACATGTGTATACATGTATGTACATGTACATGTACATGTATCGTATAGTAATATACGTGTAGATACATAATTATTATCACATTTCTGGGATAGCATGCCCCACACCCCACAAGTAGCAGCGTACATGTACTTCTCACTGATGTAATCGTCTCTGAAAACAATCATAGGTATATGTTAACTCAAGGCTTGTTACTTCTCTCTCCCCTCTCAGCTCAATGAATCTCTGCAAGATCAATTATCAGACTCGTACAAGCAATTAGAATCTTCTCAGAAACAAATTAAGAGATTGTCTTGTAATTTTGGAGATTGGACACTACCTGAGGAGATGACATCAGGTGAATTATCTCTTCCCCTTTCGGAATCACTTCCTATTAGTTCAAGAGGGTAAGTTCAGTTAATTAAAGATTGTGCAATTATTACTGTATTGATATTTATGATTTTGTCAGATAATTGCTCTAAAAAATTAATAATTTGCTTGCACTACAATATACTGTATTACCTCACCTTTGTGCTGTAATCAACTACAATAGATGTTTATACAAGCAGCATTGGTCTATTTACGAATTTGTCTGCTCTCTAAAAGCCAAAAAAGTTGGTAATACGGAGAAAGACTCTTATCAACGGGCATTTTATTGCAATTTCGATTTATGTGTTTGGTTTCTGCGCATGCATAAACATTAAACAAGTACCCGGAATACAACGAAACAGATAAGATGTTCAGTTCTTGGATAATTATCCGGATAATCGAATACACTGTATCTGTTCCAACCCTGATAATAATCATATGACTGTCACCTGATGTACATGTACTTTTAGATAATTACTAGTACATTGGGAGTAACATAACAGTTCAGAAGTAGAATGATTATATGAATTACTTATACAATGTACTTACATTGTATACACATGTAAACTCTATAATTATTTTCATAATTATCTTCATAATTATTATACATTTATAGTGACTCATTGTCTCCTCAACACATGCCGATATTATCTCCCCCTATCAACCAGTCTCTACCCCTATCTTCATTCCCATTCACTCCGCCTAGTCTAGCCACAGAAGTAGAAGAAGCAATGAAACAAACAGACACACCCTCAAGATCAGTCACTCCAAGAGACACACCCACTCCCACTGACGAACACGAAAGAGAAACTTTATTAAAACAAACTAATGAACATGAAGAGGTGGGCATGGTCATACCAGGTTCACATAAAAATAATTCTTATATTCCTGTATCTAGTGGAAACTCTAGTGAAGGTACATGTACAATGTATGTGTGTGTGTATATGTGTCGATGTACATGTATGAGTGTGTATGTATACATGTATGTGTCTGTGTGTGTGTCTATGTGTGTGTCTATGTCTACATGTGTGTCTGTGTCGTGTCTGTGTACGTACATGTATGTGTGTGTGTGTGTCTGTGCGTGTGACTCTGTGTGTGTGTCTGTGTCAGTGTGTCTGTGTACGTGTCTGTGTGTGTGTGTGAGTCTCTGTGTGTGTGTTGTCTGTGTCAGTGTGTTTGTGTGTGTATGTGTCAGTGTGTATATGTATGTGTCTATGTGTATGTGTGTGTCTGTCTGTGTGTTTCTGTCTGTGTCGGTGTGTCTGCATGTGTATATGTGTTTATGTCTGTGTGTCTGTGTCTGTGTGTGTCTGTGTCAGTGTGTGTGTGAGAGATAAAGAAAAGGGAAATTATAGTTTGTTTATAATTGTACATGTACATGTACGCAGAACGAATACGAAACGTTAACTTTTTTATGTCCTCTACTGTACATTACCCAGCTTCATTGAATATAAATAATATTTATTATCACAGGATTAACAGAACAAACTAATACAAGTAGACCCGAATCTCCAATATTAAACAACTCGACACCCAAGAGTACATGTATCTCTGACCATAATCACCAACACTATAATCATAACAGTCATCCATCAAGTACTCCAGTAAATCTAACATGGGAATCACCTTTTACCGTGTCCACTATATTACCTCCTCGAAGAGATGAAATGCCCAAATCATTAGCTAGTTTTGCTACTCCTTCAAGAGTGTTTAAGGTGCATATATAGAAATAGTATATTGTACATTGTACCTCACATTATTAAATTTATATTTATATCATTACTGTACTTCCATTGAGTACAGTGTACATGTATATGTACGTACATGTATGTACATGTACATGTACTTTGCAATTGAAGTACACTGTACTTCAAATGTACTACACAGTATTACACCTTAATTGCTATCACATACAAATTTAAAGGGAGGTCACACATTACAGTACAAAGTACAGTGCTTATCATACGAAAGTTAACAGCTGCAGACATGTGCATCTCGAGTCACTCAAGAGTGCATTTCGAGTCTAGTTGGACACATATGCGAGTATGTGTAAGCACGAGTGTGTTTGAGTACATGTGCCTGTGTTAACTTGCATCTGATCTAGGCTGTAGTACTATCATCTTATTAAAATGTAGCTCAAGTCAAGTAAACAGGTAGTCAGATACTATACATGTACTGTAACTATTAGTGATGTATAAATGAATATTGTTCAATACAGTAGTAATATACATGTACATATACATGTACATGTACATGTACATGTAGAAGTGTACATGCAGTAATGTAAACCACTTCGCTTGTAATGGTACTGTAATGAGTCCACTGTGCTGTCACTGCTGTAATACATGTACATGTAGTTCATCAAGTCTATATTATAGCACAGTGCACTGCAGTTCATTACCATAAAAAGTGAAGTACATGTACTTTACTTCATGTACAATGTACATGTACATGTACTAGTACAACAGTACACACAATAAAGTAACAACATTAATTACTATATACTGTACATGTACATTCTACTGTACATGTATATAGACTACTCCTTCATATCTTGTGCTAGTAATGACAAATATGTTATACATGTACATTGTACATTATAACTACATTGTGTGTAATTCCTTAGTTTTCTGAGTAGATATGCAGTGTATACTATTAATTATATTACCTATGGATGAGTAATTTCCCAAACTGCACGTGTAAATCTCTGTGCATACTGTATGCTCATTCACTTTTTACAAATGCTATGTATTTCTAACCAGTGCAGTACACTGTAGTATTTATAGTACAGTAGCCCTCAATAAAAAGTTCCCGTAGAGTAAACGTACTACTTAAGTACTACACTACTGTACGTTGCGTAGTACTGAGAGTATATTGTGTGTAATACGACTGTCTGATGAGCGCACTACGATCCGTACTACGTTGCCGTGTGTACTAATTAATTATTAACCCTCTCCCGTCTAATTGAAACAGGCGTTTTTGTTGTTAATAATAATTATAGTTTAATTTTTTTTCAGCTCATATTTTATAACACTGAAAGTCTAACTTACTTTGCTGGAAAAAAACAGTTGTTAACAGATTAGCGTCCAAAGACGCATAAATGCGACAGTAAATTAATGCAACATAAAATCCGCCGTCGCATAAATGCGACGGTTGTGACACGCCCTCTTTAAACGGCTGTAACTCGATAAACAAAATAAGTATGAAGCTACAATTTTTTCTACAGAAGCCTTGATCAATACTTAACAGGTTTCATGTACTGAGAAACGGTAGTTTACGTAGGAAAAAACGGAGAAAATCCACGTGAAACATTATTGTTATTTTTATTGATTGTAATAGTAATAACAGTAAAGTAAGCAGTATAATATTATAATAAATATTCCTGATGGCTTCTGGAAATAGAAGGTTTTCTGTGCATGAGGTCCTAGACATTCTGGATGATTCAGCTGATGGTGAGTGCACTATAGATGATGAACCTGTGATGGAAGGAAGTGACGATGAGTTTGATGATATTTTATTTGAAGAAGATTATGATGTACTACAACAGTCACCTGACAGTTTTATAGACACAGAAGAAAGACATACACCATCCCCCCCACCACTCGGCCCAACGTTTACAATAACAGAATCTCCATTAGATGTACATGTATTCTCTCATTTTTTCACTGATGAGTTGATTGATGAGATTGTGAAACAGTCTAATTTGTATGCCAGTCATGTAATGGGTAAGGAGAAATATAATGAGTGGGATAAAATTACAGTATCTGATTTGAAGGCTTACTTTGGTTTTTACATCTTGATGGGCATCAACCATTTACCGTCAATACATGATTACTGGCGAGTAGATCCATTTGTTCGTTTCAGTCCTACAGCAGACCGAATAACTCGTAATCGCTTCAAAGAAATTACTCGGTATCTCCATTTTGTGGACAACACACAGCTACAAAAACGAGGAGAGCCAAACTACGACCGTTTAGGAAAGATACGTCCAATAATGTTGATTTTAAAACAGAAGTTTTTGTCAAACTATGAACCGAATTGCCAACAGGCAATAGATGAAGCTATGATTCCATTCCAAGGTAGATCAGCAATAAAACAGTATTTACCAATGAAGCCGATAAAATGTGGCTTGAAGGTCTGGGTTAGGGCTGACAGTCATCATGGCTACTTTAGTGAGTTTTCTGTTTATGAAGGCCAGTCTGAATCTGCTGCTTCATCACAGGATGGCTTGGGAATGAGGGTTGTCAAAAGCCTTACCAGACATCTTGTAGGCAAATTCCACCATATTTATTTTGACAAACTTCTTCTCTTCACCGAAACTATTACACGATTTACTACAAGATGGCATCTATGCATGTGGTACAGTTCGAGTCAACCGTCGTGGCTGGCCTAATGAATTGAAAAACAAAACAAAGAAATATATAAGAGATTACTTAAAATTAGAAAAAAGGTAAACAATGTACAAACTTCATGCTAAACAATTAAATTTTTTACTTACAGGGGAGATGCTGCCTTCCGTCAACAAGGACCAGTACATGCTGTAATGTGGTTAGATAATCAACCAGTAACAGCTATATCCTCTAATTGTCAGCCAGAAACAGGTACAATAACACGCAAACAAAGAGATGGTTCTCGAATAGAACTGCAGTGTCCATCAGCAATTATCTCATACAGCAAATACATGGGTGGGGTTGACAGAGGTGACCAACTACGTCAATATTATCACGTACGGTTCAAAAGTCATAAACTGTATAAATATGTTTTCTGGTTTTTATTTGATGTTTCCATTACCAACTCATATGTTCTCTTTCACCACTATTCTCCTCAAACAACCAGAATCTGTGATACTAAAACCTTTCGTCTACAACTTGCCAAGAGCCTTATCGGAGACTATAACAGCAGAAAAACTCGAGGCCGCCCTTCAACATCAGCAGATCGAAATCCGGTATCCACCACTCTAAAACACTTCCCTATAAAACACAAGACCAAGAGCAAGAAGGGTTCTAGCAGATGTTGGTACTGCAGTCATCATATCACACCCTCTACAAGAAGAGAAACCTTCTGGTACTGCTTTGATTGTGAAAAGCATCTCTGTCATACTGGAGAAAGAGAATCAGACTGCTTCCTGAAATACCACAAAGAACAAGGAATGATATCCTAGCTTTCATATAATAATATATTTATCAGTCTTTACTATTATATTCTTGCAATTCTAACATGTTTTATTACAGTAATAGATACTTGTCTACAAACACTAACCTTCTTCCACTAGCCCTTGCTCGAGTAAGTTGTGTTTGGTATCGTTCGATTCAGCATAAAGAGGTGTGTACAATGATGCAATGTTTGCAATACTAAAGTATTACAGGAAGCCAGATATAACCCGTTTTATAAACAGTATGAAATTTTTGACTTCCTGATGATTTAATTTGGCTATTACGGTCAAAAATTTACAAAATTAATTTGGACGCTAATCTGTTAAGAAAGCCAATGATGTCAAATTTATGCTTCACTATCAGCAGGAAGAGACCAAGGCGAGCGCTTGAAAGTATAGTAGTCACACGGGCAACGCCCACTTCTTTGTTAGCGAGTACAACTTCTGCATTTTAAACAACAGTTACTTTTAATCTGCTTAGCTAGACAGAACACCTTCTAAGAAAGCCATAGATACCAAAAAGATGCTTCGTTAGCTGTAGGAAAGCAGCAAGACGAGTGTTTGAATGTGTAGTAGTTAATGGCGACGCCCATACTTAGCATCTTTACCTCTTTTGTTTGGCCTGTAACTCGACTGCTTTAAACAAAGTAAATGTCTCCTTCGTAGTGTGTGCATCTCAGTTTCCAATGAGTATGGTATCTATAATGCGAATCTGCAACATTCTATAATAATTATAATTAAAACGTGAAAGGGTTAATAATTAATCTACGTTACGTACCGTACCATCAACCTAAGTACGGAGCATTATACGCAGCGTATATCAGGCATACTACGTTTACTTTACGGGAACTTTTTATTGACGGGTACTGTACATGTACATTATAGTACAGTACACTGTAGTACTAGTACATGTACAGTACAGTGCAGTACACTGTAGTACAATGTATTTATAGTACATATACATGTACATACATTAAAGTACAGTACAGTGCAATATGCTGTAGTATTTATAGTACATGTACTTGTACATTATAGTACAGTACACTGTAGTACAGTACATGTACAGTACAGTGCAGTACACTGTAGTTAGTACAGTACATACATGTATAAAAAGAAACTTGCATTTCATTCGAGTGTTCACGCGCGACACACTAACTCGCATGCAAATATCATCAATAACTCGTACATTATTTGCGCAATAATCAATTAAACTATAAGCTATACTAAACTCCAGCTATACGCAAGAATTTAGTGGTGTTTAAATAAACTTGTGGTAGGCGGGTTGTACAATAAGTACTGTATGTGGAATATTAATTACATGTAAGTTAAAATTTGAATAAGACCAATTGTAATTAGTAAAGAAACATACATGTAGATTAATGAAGATTGTAAAAATAAACAAAAGGAATAAGAGCTACAAATGTATGTAGAAGTAAGAACATGTAAATCAACATTCTCCCATTCATCTCAGTTGTTGTCATTTGCCACCTCCAATTTCATCATCTACACAGTATGAAGCTTTCGAGGTGTTTTTCTACATGCTTCATCGATACTGATACGAATTTCCTTCATCAAGAGAGTCCGATTATCTGTAGACTTTAGCCTGTATTCTGTAAGGCATGCTATCTTTATTGTCTTCAGTTTAGATGGGTCCAATAGATTTTTATCCCTTACTCCTCTGCAGTTACTTGTTTTTCTTTCCTCTTCATTGAAAAGAGTTAAAGCTAACCTCCCAGCTACAGTAGATTCTTCCTGCTTCTACATCCAATCATACATCTTCGTAATAAAGTTTGGTCAATCTTGAAAGGCTGTACATTATCCTGTGTTGTGGGAAGTAATGGAGCTGGTTGACCAGAAGACAATGGAGTAACTGGTGGGACAGAAGTTGAAATAACAGGGTGAGAAGGAGTAGGATAGTAGGATGGAGTCTGATGGAATGTTAGTACATCTTTATCTATCTGATGCATTTGTAACAAGGTCGTAACTCCTACATCTTTATCTATCTGATGCATTTGTAACAAGGTTGTCACTCCTCTCTTAATAAATGAAACCTCTTCACTAAGATGAGCAATTTCCTATAAAATGTATGTATAAATAAGTTTGATGTTCTTCTTGCCTCTCTGCACGAATAGTACTTGGAGGAGATCCTAAAGATATGATGAATGTATCATCACTATGTTTGGCTTGTTTGGATACCTACATTTTAATAATAATTATTATAATAAATGATTATAATAGTGAACTATTGTAAATTATTATTAAATAATATATATATATATAATTATATATATATATATATATATATATATGTGTATTATATAGCATGGTTCAGAGGTCTATATGCGAAATATAAACCTGGTGGCGAGGGATATATCAATCAAAACTCCCGAGCCGCCAGGTTTATATTTTGCATATTGACCGATGAACCATGCTATATAAAATATATTTCATACAAACATTTATTTACCTGTGAGCTAAAGAGTCCATTTTTGACACACCTACTTTCATGCTTTCATGAGCATGCGCATGGCATTAAAAAATATAAACCTGTTTTGAGGGTTATATATAAAATATAAACTTTGTGCGTTAATTAGAATATAGGAAAAATGCATGTACATGTAATTCGAGGCACAGAAATATAGTCATGCATATGATATATATATACATGTACATATACCATAGTTAACAGAAACATCAAAGAGCCGACAGGGCCCCAACCACAGGGCAGTTATACAACCGCAGGGAAGTTATACAACCACATCAAAGTTCGTTCACGAGTACAGCAGGGATATATGTCATATATCATCCCTGGTATGACGTCACGCACATGCGCAGTCACCGAAAGTCTACAGAGAATGAAGGCTATGAAGCGTGTTCGACAAGTAAACACACAAAAGAAGCTCTCTTTGTCTCTTAAAAAAAAAAAAGAACCAATAGATGGGCGTTTCTCCCAGGAACTATTCGCCCCATATCGCTGAAAGTGTAAGGTGTGTTAGTCTGTTACTCATGTCCATTGTCCTGTTCTTCTTTGATGTTTCTGTTAGCTATAGGATATATTATATGTATATATATGTATATATATATATATACATGTATATATACATGTGTGTATAATATAATAATTATTATTATAGTATTATAAATTATAATATTAACAGCTCACTGTTTTGGTGGTTTTTACCCTTGTAGAGCCTTTCTTTTTAGCTGTTTTCCCACTCTGTTCACTTTCTTCTGTCTTTTCTACAACTGCTGTCCAAATCTTCACCTTACTATTCTTTTTGGTCGTGAATTTTACTGTAACTGCTTGCCCAGCTGTTAGAATACCTTCTTCCTGAACGAACCTCCTCTCTACAAGATCTGTTTTATGTTTGTACCTCCCTTCGTTGGTCCACCTCAGAAGAACTACACCTTTTCTGTACATTTCTTAGCTGAATACTACTGCTTTACATGACGCTTTTATAACATCTCCCAAGTCTTTGAAGTTACTTCACTCGCGTTCTTCATCAAAGACACGCTGTTACCTACATGTATTCCGGGGACAAGTGATCTTCATCAATGACGCTCCATGTTCACTAGCTGCTTACACCTGGGACAAGCCTTCTCTAGTTACTAAGCTATCTACTGCTGTCTAATATAATTCTATAACCCCACCCTTTCGTTATCTAGTTTCTAGTTAATTACCATAATTATTATTTATAGTTTAATGATATTAATTTTTAATAGTGCAATTTTTATACAATACACAAATACATGTACACACATTAATTTAACTTATTCTATTTAACAATTATAATCCAGATGCAGCTCCCTCTTTTTGTATCACAACTGGCATGACTGGTTGAATATGATCAATGTATCGTGTACAGACTGCAGGTGTCATCTTTTTCCAAAATTCTTTGTTACCTGCTACAAGTTCTTCCTGGTTACTCTGTTTCACTCTATCACATAAATACGTCTTCATTGAGCCCCAAACATTCTCGATCGGATTCAGATCAGGACTTTCGGATGGGCTGACCCACCAGTTCATACCTTTCTCAGCAAAGAATTGTCTAGCGTAGTTGGAGGTGTGTTTGGGGTCATTGTCCTGGAAGAACCTGTGGTTATTCGTGTAGCATTCAGCAATTAATGGAAGAAGACTGTTCCAGAATCGTTGTATATCTGGTAGCAATAAGCTTTCCAGTAAACATTACTATCCTTGTAGCCCCTTTTGGATATTCCCGCCCACACATACACCTTCAATGGATGTTTAGGCTTCGGTTTTGATTTCCGTGGTTCACCTTTTTTGTGGTAGCACTGTCTACTATGCCGTTCTATATTAGGACTGGACTCATCGGAAAATATGACGTTATCAAACTGCTCCTTATCCTCTACTCTGGCTTTAGTCCATTCTAACCTTTTTTCCATATTAACGCCTCAAATCACTTGGCAATCACTAGTTGTTGTCAAATCATCATTTTCTTCCATCATCTTGTCAATAAATTCAACTTGTTCTTGTGAAAGTAGCATTGGTCTTCCAGTTTTTGGACAATCTTCAAGTGATCCTGTTGCTAAATATCGCTCAATAATGAAAATTATGACATGTTAGAACTTCAATAATTATTGCTATGAGTGATACTTGACTGGTAGTTTCAGTTCCTTCTTCAGAAAATATAGCTTGGATTTTAAAAGAGGAAGCAGTCCTTCCAGAAGACTTGAAGATAACCTTGATTCTATCTCTCTCATAAGTCGTAAGAGGCATCTTTTTTGATTGAATACTACGAGATGCCTTTGCCCAACGCTCTTATAATCAAGCAATGACGTTCCAAGTTCACTACTCCTGGAATAACCACGTCTTCAAGTTCACTACTCCTGGGATAATCACGTCTTCAAGTTTACTACTCCTGGGATAATCACATCTTCAAGTTTACTACTCCTGGGATAATCACGTCTTCAAGTTCACAACTCTTGCCCTTCAGCTCACTTATTATTATTATTAATTTTATTATATATAATTATTATTTTTGTTTTTCATTAGTTTTAATAACATACAGTTAAAATAAATAATTATACAAAATGAAGTCAATAATATTCACTTGATCCTGTTGATAGATATCAATGTTAGTAGACAGTTTGCCCTGTTGTAATGATATAATTACAGTATTATAATCTATATTATATATCTACATCATGTACTATGCTAGCTTAGCTACATGTAACCTGGCAGTTTGAGTTCTTGAAGCTGAAGCAATTCTGGTGTTCTCGAATGTTTCTCTTGCACAAGCAATTCTCGAACACGCGCAAATATGAAGCGTCATTAATTGTTACATTCATGTTTTTTTACCTTTCGCTCGTGCAAATTTAATTCGCGTACACGCAAGTTTCTTTTGATAAGTACTGTACATGCACATTATAGTACATTACAGTACACTGTAATACATGTATTACAATACAGTACTGTAAACTATAGCATAGTACATTACAGTACAGTATAGTACAGTACAGTACAGTACAGTACAGTAAGGTACAATGCAGTATTTGCATATACGTTGTACAATGTACATGTACAATGATTAATTTCACAAATATACATGTAACAAATTAATTTATGGTGCATTGTATGTAACACTAATATTGGTAGTTATAAATATCTATTTATACATGTAGGTTGTTATAGTTGGTGATAGTGGAGTTGGTAAGACTTGTCTTATACATCGTCTATCAAGTGGAGTATTTACTAATCCACATAGTACATTGGGATTAGATTATACTACTTCAGTAGTTAGTGTAGGAGATGAGAAAGTCATATTTCAACTATGGGATACTGCTGGACAAGAAAGGTATGTATTATATCTGTTAGTGTTGTTTTAGTTTGATTATACTTATTCTCAAACTTTTAGTTTAGTTATACATGTACACATCTACATATAAAGCAAAATTAGGCTTACTAAAAGGGTTTTAGTTATAATTATTACAATGGACTTGTGTAATTTAATTATTTAAAAGTCACAATGCCTTACTATAAAAGGTGTTTTAGTTCTATTTATAGTTAACTAAAACAACATGTATGTACATGTACATGTAGATTGTGTATACACAGTACTGTACATGTCACCCAATCCGGAAGCCTTTCTCGGATGGTATCCTAAAGCCGATGAAACATACTCGGATCACATAAATTTTGTAGGAGGGACTCACATACATGTAGGTAGTGTTAAATTTGGTATCCGGTTCTTGAAGGAAACGTACTCGAATCCCGAACCAGAGAAATGTTTCCAGACCGGCTGTACATGTATTAGTCTCATACCAGCCACACCCATCACTTCATTGGCTGACTCATCATGTCATGTGATTATTCACCACATTCATTAATTGTTTGCTGCTATCAAGTAATGCTATACTTACTGATATACCATAGGCCCTTTTCTGAATTGATCACATCTTTCTCGTACACAAAACATTCACCCTGTGCCAAATTACAGGTAGTATAGATATACATGTACATATACTTTCATACATTGTAGCTAAGCTTTGCTACATACTGTATACATGTAATAAATATAATTTTAAAAGATCTGTGTACCAATAGAGGAATACAAATTTAGATGCATACACCAAAAGGAATTATGTCAGTATCTCGACTGATTTAACTTGCATGACGCTTTTCATGTGGTGGATGCAATGCAGCTGGGACGAGAAGGCCAATATACATGTATATAATCAATAAAAATTAAATTACCATGTGGTAGAGTAATTAGTTACTCAGTAGTATCATGTACATGTATAGTAGTCCAACAGTAGTTTTGACAGTAATTGGTGCACGTGTTAATTGAACACTACAGTAGTGAGACAGTAATTACTATACTATACTATACTGCAGATAGTAGAACTAAAATGCACATTACTGTTACTTCTCCTTCTCCTTCTCCTCCTTCTCCTCCTCCTCCTCCTCCTCCTCCTCCTCCTCCTCCTCCTCCTTCTCCTCCTCCTCCTCCTCCTCCTCCTCCTTCCCCTCTCATTCCAGATTTCAGTCTACTACTGCTGTATATTTTAAACGTGCTGATGCATTTATTATAGTTTATGATGTAACTAATAAACTTAGTTTTAAGAGTATTAAATCGTGGATTAGTCTTATTAAGGTAAAATGATATTACAAAATACCATACATGTACATTGTACATGCAAAAGAAAACTTAGAAAAGCACATTTCATATTTTATTCAGCCATTGTGTTTTGATGTTTTTTTTTTACGGGAAGCCTGGTATCTATATGTAGGAAGACCAATAATTACTACCGCATTTAGTTTTTCGATTTGTGAACTAATTTTAGTAAAATAATATTTCCAAACACTTAACTTCAATCACTCACCATTCCACTTTTATGTACTGGATGTCAAGGAAAGTTAGTATCATGGAAGAACTATTATTAATATTTGTGTACATCGAGTTTCATTGACTTGCCTTATGAAATGACGGAATGGCGAGTAAAAGCAAGCGTATGATCAAAATTATTTTTACAGAATGTGTACTGGTACTTTTCAAAAATGTGACATGTTTAATTATATCAAATATTTCTTTTTCAAAAGGCAACACTTCGTAATGAGCTTCCTGTTTTAATGATAATGGGGAATAAAAGTGATAAAGAAAATGAACGGAAAGTCACTAAAGAAGAGGGAAGACTGTTGGCTTTGGTAAGTTATAAAAGATATACAAAATTTAAAACACATGGGTTGTAAATATTTTGTATGTATACCTCTAAACCATCGTGACTGATCCTAAATTTTACATACACGTACACTGTATATATACATGTTACACAGGGCTGCATACAGGATTTAGAACCAGGGGGACCAACTTATAAATCCGAGTTGCATGGGGGGTCAAGTGGAAATTCGTGTGAAATGCTAGGTGCAATTGCCTACTTATGGTAATCAATCGATCTCAGTTCTTCTTGAGCAATTTGGCACAGACAAGCCTGGTGTGACAATAGACGGAGAGGAAACTGTTAAATCAGCTCTAATATCATCAGAAGGTGAAAGTGAGTGGAAACTTTTTCAAGCTTTGTTAGCACAGAAACAACAAGATGATATACCTGCTCAGACCAAAGAACTACTCACAATTGAGATGTTGATTGCCATGTTTCCCAACTTAAGCAAGCTTGCTTCTATTGCTGTAACAATCCCTGTTTCAACGGCTTCTGTTGAGAGAAGCTTTTCACATATGAAACTGATTAAAACTCGATTGAGAAATTCTCTTTGCGAAGGTCGTCTCTCACAGCTGATGAGAATAGCAACTGAATCACCAGAAAAACTTACAGAGAGTGAGCTAGAAGAAGTAGTTAAAATATGGAATAGAAAACCACGAAGAGTAACTGTTTAAATAAAGTGAACTGAGTGTTATACATGTAGATAGCTATTTCTGTATATTTGTTCTGTGTATGCTGCATATAAAATTAGGTTTTAATGTGCTGAGATAATTTTTAAAGTAAATAAAATTAACTTCCAGGGAGAGCCAGGGGGGACCAACACCATCTCAGGGGGGGCCAAGGCCCCCCTTCGCCCCACACCCCGCTTAAATGCACCCCTGACGTATACTGTATGTATACATGTGCATTGGTTAAAATTCCAATGTTCATAAGGAATTTGGTAATAGACAGACACAAAAAGATTATAGTAATTGTCAACTTCACCTACACAGGCGAGGAGTAATAACACTTGTATATTGAATAGTACATATACATGAATATCAGTACAGTACAGCACTTTATCATATGCCCCACAATATACAGTATAGTACAGTACCACCTAATTCTCTCATTACTGCATGTACATGTATACTGTATAGGCATTATTTTGATATGTACATGTACTTGTAGCCACCCACTACTGGTATGTGCATGTACTTGTAACCACCCACTACTGGGTATGTGTACATGTATGTGTAGCTGGTATGTACAAGTACATGTATGGACATATACACATATAACCACTACTTGGTATGTACATGTACTTGTAGCCACTGTTTTGATATGTACATGTAATTGTACCACCCTCTATATTGGTATGTACATGTACAGTGTAATAGTGTTGTTTTAGTATGACAATAATGATTTCTTTTAGTTATTATTATTATAGTATATTTAGTTTCTCAAAATGTCGTTATAGTTTAACTATAAGGGCCAATCTGTTAGTTAGTATAATTACATGTTAGTTATACATGTAGTAGACCTAGTTAACTAAAAGTCACAATGCCTTACTAAAAAGGGTTTTAGTTATAGTTATAGACATATAGTTAACTAAGACAACACTACTTGGATATGTGCATATTCCTGTAGCCACTTTATTTAATATTTCTAAACCTACAGGAGCTCCAAGCATTATTTTCAGAAGCTAGTGCACTATCAGGAGATAATGTAATACAATCTCATACCACACTGGCATCACTTCTCCTTGAGAGAGAAAATCAAGATATGGAAGCAATTAAAAGATCCGCACTTCGACTAGACAAAGTTCAACAACAGAAGAAGTGTAAATGTTAATTATAGTGTGCTGGATACATGTATATAATTATAATATATTTAACAACAAGGATAATTGTATATGTGTTGTGTGTATTGATTACATCTCAATTATTTTGTAATTACTTGTCATTTCAGTGCTAAGATATGATTTCTGACTTTCTGTGTTGTGTTATATTTAGTTTTGTATATTTTCTGTAAGCTATAATTATTATCATAATTATTTTGAAGTAACTTTTGGCTGCTTGACACAGCACAGTATGGTATGATGTTGTAATATTACGATATGGTGGATTTATAGTACTGGCTAGTACAGTATAGTAAGTGTAGTATACTACTGTAAGGTATAGTATAATATGTAATACAGTACAGTGAGTGATGTGTAGTAATACTTATTACAATATGGTGGACATATAGTACTGGCTAGTACAGTACAGTATGTATAGTACACTACAGTAAGGTATAGAATAGTATAGTATAATATATTATACAGTACAGTGAGGTACATACTGTGTAGTGCAGTAAGGTACAGTACAGTAACGAATAGTTCAATAAGGTAATAGTAGAGTATACAGTAACGTATAGTAGACTTTACAGCACAATAAGGTATAGTAATACTATACCTTATTGTGCTGTAGAGTCTTACTGTACTATACTATAATAGTATAGTACAATAATTAAGGTACAGTACTGTAAGATATAGTACAATATACAGTACAGTAAGGTATAGATAGTATGGTACAGTAAGATGTATTATAGTACATGTATATACAGTAAAGTAGGGGATAGTATACTATATCATAGTATAGTATTAGAGTACAGTACAGTAAGGTACACAATGTATATAGTAAAATACAGTAAGGTATAGTATAGTACAGTAATGTGTTTCTATATATCATTGAGAAACTGCTCATTTTTAACAATTCTTTGAAAAGTATTTCATTTCCTTCATTCAAGCTTCCTGATTATGATGCATGCTGTAGTAGATACAAATATAATATATATTTATGCATGTTGCCAATTTACTCACTTGCAGAGATGTTTGTTTTGTATCATTGGGGAAAGTACAGTATATATAGTATAGTACAGTACAGTAAGGTATGTATATCTTATACTATACTATGTCACAGAAATTCATGTCATTTGCACATTCCTGGCTCTTTCAACATAATTTTGTTTACTATGCAGAGTTCAACTGGTGGGTAATGATACGTACATGTACTTGTACTACTTAATATGTACATGTACTTGTAGTCACTACTTTACATGTACATGTACACGGCCACTGTTTTGATATGTACATGTACTTTTCGCCACCCACTACATGGTATGTACACTACTTTGTATGTGCATATGTTATCTGAAAGAAAGAAAGAAAGAAAGAAAGAAAGAAAGACAAACACCTGAGACAATGGAAAAATGAAAAATGAGAGTTGCCTCAGGTGGGATTCGAACCCACGACACTCTGTATTCCAGACACATGCTCTACCAACTGAGCTACCCAGGCAGCTCAGCTGGCAGGGTTCGAATACTAGGCTTTTAGGTGAAGGCCGGGGTAATGAAACCACCAAAGACACCAACACCAAACCTTAGTATATACATATGTTATCTGAAAGAAAGAAAGAAAGACAATGTACATGTAGCCACACTACTTTGTATGTACATGTACGTGTATAGCCACTATTTGGTAATATGTACATATTCTTGTAGCTACTTTATTTATTAAATCTAAACCTACAGCAGCTCTAAGCATTATTTTCAGAAGCTAGTGCACTATCAGGAGATAATGTAATACAATGCTTCTCCTTGAGAGAGAAAATCAAGATATGGAAGCAATTAAAAGATCAACACTTCAACTAGACAAAGTTCAACAACAGAAGAAGTGTAAATGTTAATTATATAGTACAGTAAGGTATAGTATAGTATGGTACAGTAAGGCATTTGTGTATTTTATAATTACATGTACACTTTATATGCGTGTATACATACTATCTAATTGTAACTAAAACTAACCCGTTCATTAACCCTAATGTTTCTATTCTACAAATAACACTAACCTAAAAATAGATCATCATACGGTATGTGTTAGCGTAATTATTTATATCAACCTCAAAAAGTCACTTTCATATTAGTTTATATTTTGGGTAATTGTATCTATAATTAATTTTAAATATGCAATTTGAAAGATTGAATTTCCTTTTGTGGTGTTTCTTCAAGTGGTCATCACATTATAATTATCATAAAATTATTCTAGGTATATCATTGTTGAGATGTATTTTCATGCAACACCAGCAGGATTACATCATCATTATACATTATACATTTCATTACATTGTTAGGGTTAGGTGTAGTTTTATATTCATAGAAGTGAATGTGTTTCTATTATAGTAATATTAATGTCAAGAAAGTAACATTCCCTTACATCATTTTTAATTTTTTTATTTTTGGAAAGAATTTCATTTCCTTCAGTTAAGCTTCCTGATTATCATGCAAACATAGTAGATTCAATTACAAATATGTACATGTATGTTGAAAATTCACTCATGCAAAGAGATGTTTGTCATTGGGGATATATATGTCACAGAATTCATGCTGTTTACACATTCCCAGAATATATATTATGTATTTCCTTTTTCAACATAACTAGTTTTAAATTACTATTCATAGTTCAGTAAGAATATAAACATGTACATGAATCATATGAAATGATGTGTCATACAACTGGGAATGGTTGATGGGAGTGACTACACCACATATACACAACAAGTGTAAGTAAGACCATAGTCCCACTATGCCACACTGCCTCCTTAAAAAAAAGAATAGCCATTAAACTGGGACTTGTTGATGGCAGTGACTAAACCACATATACACATACGGTTTACATAATTAGCTATTAATTATTCACATATAAGCTTATATTATGTGTGTACTCTCTTTTACACATTCCTAGTTGTATTTCCTGCTTTAACACTGACCTATAGCCGACTGCTGAAGTTGTATAGCAATATTAATTAGAATATGTTTTTAAATGTTATGACTCAGTGAACACCTTAAATACCATGACTCATCAAAATTATCTATGAATATGGTTTATATTATTGTTATACACCTTACTGTTGATAACTACTGTATATAGGTTATACAGCCAAGGGATGCTAAATAGCATGAACGTCAACAAATGTGACCGAATTTGCGAAAATCAGGCTTATGGGATAAAATTTGAAAATTGACTTTTTGTATTACCTGAATAGAGTATTCATTTAGCTCTAGAATGATATATGATACATCCCAATCATGCAAAAGACAAAGCTACAACGGGGGATTAAACCGTTGTAGTCACAAATCCTTCATTTTGAGCAAAACGCAATTAAATCAATTATTTAATCATAGAACGTAATGACTAAAAACTTTTTTAGGAGTGGCTAGCGAAGCACAGAGATGTCTCCAAACTTCTATGAAGGTATGAGTGAATAGGTAAGATCTTAATGAAGCTTTTTAGGTAGTAAAACAGTGATCACCCAAGTAAGCCATAACTGTCTATTTTCACTCGTATCTCAATATTAATAATTATCCCATAAGCCTGATTTTCGCAAATTCAGTCACAAATATATAGTAGTATACGTTACATAATAAAGCTTCATTATGTGCATAAGGAATAACCATGTTTATTGAGTCTATGATTACATTTTCATGACAACCATATTTTAGTAAACATACAGTTGCAATATTATGATTATTGTAGTATTATTAGTAATAATAATTATGTCATTGGCTATGGGAAACTACCTAAAGAATTATCCCCCAGAATAATTGCTTGGATTTAAAGGCTCACTATTAGTTTTGGTCACTTTGTACAGGGAAAAAACTAAATTTGGTATCAAGGAAGAGCAACTATTGTTTCTCTTACATATCAAGTTTAGTCTGCTGTACATGCAAAATTACCACAATTATAGTGAGTATTAAAATCTAAGCATTAATTTTGGTCAAAATTATAGGGCTGGGTTTTCAATAGCTGCAAGTGTACTAATGGATGTGGCTTGTTACATTGCAGCTTTAGTATTCCAAGCATATAATTTCCTTATTGACAGAAATGCAATTCAGTATTAATTAATGATTTGTGACTGAATTTGCGAAAATCAGGCTTATGGGATAATTATTAATATTGAGATACGAGTGAAAATAGACAGTTATGGCTTACTTGGGTGATCACTGTTTTACTACCTAAAAAGCTTCATTAAGATCTTACCTATTCACTCATACCTTCATAGAAGTTTGGAGACATCTCTGTGCTTCGCTAGCCACTCCTTAAAAAAGTTTTTAGTCATTACGTTCTATGATTAAATAATTGATTTAATTGCGTTTTGCTCAAAATGAAGGATTTGTGACTACAACGGTTTAATCCCCCGTTGTAGCTTTGTCTTTTGCATGATTGGGATGTATCATATATCATTCTAGAGCTAAATGAATACTCTATTCAGGTAATACAAAAAGTCAATTTTCAAATTTTATCCCATAAGCCTGATTTTCGCAAATTCGGTCACATTTAATGAAAAATGTATACTATTAATTGCTTAAAAACATCCTAAATGCATGACCACTTTTGAGTCATTCATTACTCTCTGACATCATCGTTGTTTCGCTATGTGTGCATTGGTATGTAATATAGTAGTATACTATATAACATAGTATAAGTATAGTAATACTACTCCAGCAGGTGCCAAAATATGGGAAAAATGTGAAGCCCAACATAAACAGTGGATTATATAAAGTTGCCTTGCTGATTTTCATAGTAGAGTTGTTATTTCATTTGTTACATGATGATGACATCCACTGCTATACCAATTAAACCTACTAGAATATCTAGACATCGAATCAGTGGTAGTTTGGAAACTTTGGAGGACAGCATAATCCCTGAAGATGATTCCCACCATCATAGTGAAGAGGAGCTATCTTCTGATCAATCTGATGATGAAGATTCAACAATCAAACTTCTACTGACTAAGATCTATGTTGATCCTTTGCAAGATGTGCTTGAGAAACTTGATTCTGAGGCTGGGTATATATTGCAAAGTGGGAAAATTACAGTAACAGGACAGCCTGGAAGTAAGCATTATAACACACCGTTTGTGTAGTTATTGTAATTTGTATGCATGCTCCACTGTATGCATGTATGTTAGTGTTGGTTTTAGTTAACTATAACTAAAACACATTTTAGTAAGGCATTTAGACCTACTAGACTACCTAAAATGGAAAATTGGCCATTAATTGGTGTTGTTTTTCATAATCAAAACTAAAAGCTATTTTAGTTCATCTAAAATGATAATTGATACTATAACTAATTGTATTTTATTTAAGCTAGCTCATTAATTATCAAAACTATACTTGAGTGAGTTTAATAATTACCACAACTAAAGCATGAAGGTAGTTTCATTGCCAAACCAAAACTGATAGTATTTAATTCCTGGTCTCAGCCTACACATAATTACAAATGTCTTTTTGGTCTTTGAATGACTAAACTAAATATATTGTGCTCTTTGTTAGTTAATAATTACTAAAACTAAATACAAAGTGGAATATTTTTTTCTAATAATAAAAATAAGTAAATGCCACTTTCATAATTAAACTAAAAAATAATTCAGTTGGTTCGATGGTGAACCAAAACAACACTACCAATAATGTTAATTAACTGAAACTAAAACCTCAGTTTTGTACAGTAGAGTTAATAACTATTATTTTAGCTAATTAAACTATAACTAAACATTTCAGAAACCAAGCATAATTATAAACTATAATTAGACAGACAGACGAAGAGAACTGATCGCTTAAATCCTTATGCAGCATACTGCACTGTGTAATTAAACAAGCTAAGGTGTAGTCAAATTTTTCAAAGTGTGGGTTGGAGTGGGAGGAGAGAATCTCAGTATACCAAGCTTTCATAAAATGTTTATTAAATTTTGTTCCTAAAATTTACCCTGTACAAGTACAAATCAAAGAAATAATAGTTGATTATTAATTATTATTATTACAGTAGCCCTGTAATGAAAGGTAATACTCCAAACCTTAACTTTTTGGCTTGCTCACATACATATTTTGCATGCAAACACAGTAATTATGCATACATAACTCACTCAGTCTTGTTTTAGTGTGGTAATAGTGACCACTTTTAGCATGGGCTGGAGTGCTTCAGCTCCCTGATGTTGTTTACCCAGTAAATGTACAAGTATTACTCATCCCCAAAATATTCAGTCCCCCACTCACTATTAACATTCCCTAAGTAATTGCTATAATTATACCAGAATGTCATGCATGCCCTCACATGTACCTATAACAACAATACTCTATTCTGTATGTATGCACAAGTGTCTTGCAGAAAAGCTAAGAAATCATTATAGAGCTGTTCTGGAGCCTTGTTATAGGTTTCACCTTCTGTTTTTTGAATTAGAGGGGCACATCTCCCTACCCCACTCTCACCCTGGCGGCTGCTTATTCGGCCTCACTGGCTTGTCCCCCACTGAGTACTGCTATCCCACCACATTAACTGGCCCAAAACTGAAATTCTTGATGAACCCTGTATTATACAAAGATTGTTGGTTAAAATACAATCTGTTCCCCAAGATTTTGACAGTGCCCCAGACCTCTCCCCCCTCAAAATTAATTTCATTGCTTCATACACATCTGTATAGTGTGACCAATTGTATTTTAGAAATAATGAAGGTTTTATCCCCACAATATATAATAAAGTGTCCATTATTGCTTATGTATTAGAAAATTATTGTAATTGTGATTTAGTTAACTTAAACAACACTACAGTGACACTATAAATATAATGTGCTGATATTACTATGTCTATTACTATGTGTATTACCATGTGGTTAACACTGCTATGCAAACATTGCCAAAGATCAAAATTTTCAATGGCAACTATTCAAGCACACAATTTAATAGTGATTGCATTTTTTTGTAGATATGGAGCTCATACAACCTTTGTTATTCAGTCTCCAAGCGACAGAGTCTGAATTACCCCTACTGCTCCCTGATCTCATGAAAAATCCGTTTTTCCTTCCGACTACCACTCTTAATTTAGATGTTGCGTCTAAAAATGTGTTGTCAGAGGGTCATATTCAAATTGGTGTTTCAATTGATAAACTAATTTCTCATTTGTTATCTACACATTGCTGCAAGTCCCCTGGTTCAAAGCAAGCCGAAGCATTGATTGAAACTGCTTTCAAAACTCTGTATTCTCCTCCCTCATCTATGCAGAGGTTCCAACAAGCCAGCAAAAATCCTCCACCTCTAGTACCAGTTGGGTATAGTATGGAGGCTCCTGTGTCAAAATCTCCACTAAGGCGAATAAAGTCAGAGCGGAAACCAAGTTACGCAGGTATTGTTGTAAATCGTCAAAAGGGTGTCTCTCGATCCATTGACCTAATTGATTCACCAATAATGAATCAAGAGCCTTCCTCTTGGCACGTACATCTTCCTCGACCGAAAGACATCCTTATTGCAAGTTATGGAGAAAACAAGTATCCATTACTTCTGTGGAACTCAGATCTCAAGATAAATTTTCAAATAGGATCTGATGTCAGTACTATGTCTACAGCTCCAGTGCTTCTCGATTCTAATCAGCCTTCTTTGAGACTGCATATTCTCAATAACAGAGATGTGAAGGTAGCATTCTCCATTCGAGCATATCGCCAGTCATTGATGTTTCGTTCTCATGTTATATATCCAAAAGAGGGCTTGCATATCTTGGAACCACACCAAGAATTTTGGAAGGAAGCCGATATTGTGGGAAGCAAGGTGCAGCATGATGAACATTTTATTATTGATCTGATGGTGTGTACTCTAGATGATGAACCTTCATGGAATATTCAGCGTCGCTATGGAATTTTGAAATTCTCAAACAAGTATGAATAAGTTTTATTTTTAAAATAGTTAGCTATTATAAGGGCATATGACATGGTAACAAAACTCAATCCTGTTGTTTATGCATAAAAATAGTGTTGTCCTTCCAGTCCCTAAAATAACCTTTTTATTACTAGCCATACAATATCATCTTAAACATAAACATATTCACATTCTAGGCCATGTATGTGTATGCATTATTTGTACATGTCAGTCAGTCCGTCGGTGTTACTAGCTTACTATGAATTAATACTTAGTTCAGATATTAGCCAATCCAAAGATTTAATACTAGATAGATCTATAGATAGATAAATATATAGATAGATAGATAGTTAAATATTGATAGAGAGATAGATAGATAGAGATATGTAAAAATAGCTAGAGATAAATTGGAGACAGACAGAAAAAATAGGTAACCAAAATAATTTAATACTAGTTTTTTGGCTTGTTACTGTAAGCACGAAACGTAGGCAGAAAGGTATGGTAATCATATTGTGTGTGTGTGTGTGTGCTTGCAAATATTTTTGGAAGCACTGCATCCTTCAGAAACCTGTTTTGAGAGGTTATTTTGTATTTCAGCATTTTATGGGCAAGCAAATCACAATGCTTCTCAGCCCTTTTTTTTGATATTACAGAATATAATTATTCTTACTGTTCTTATTATTACAGAACAGGTTTTACTGTTTCCTAAATCTATCTAATACAGCATTCATGATCAATATCGATTGGTGAGAAGAGTATCTGGTAAAGACATTTTGCATCCTGGTTTACTAAATCATAGCAACAAAGTATGTACCCAATTTAACATTATTTGTTTTGTTAATATTTTAATTACGAGACGTAATTTTTGAAAAGGAAACTAGCCAGCAAAATAAAATGCTTACCTTATTGCTCACCATTCCACCATTTTACTGTATACAAAACTCCATTGACTTCCTGGTAAATGATGAGCAATGCAGAGAAGTGTCCCTTTTTGAAAATTAGATAACATAATTATGAGACAAGTGTGTATAATTATATTCCACATGTGACATAGATCTTGTTCATGTATAATCATTAATTTTTGCCCCCTCTTATTTTTGTCTACTGTCTAGCTATCTAAAATTCATTCATGTTCACCATGACCTCAAATAAATGTTCATAACTTTAGTTTAAAATGACTTTTACCTGCACCATTTTCATATAATCATCCTTCCTGTTCCTTTTCGTGAATGTGAAATTTCAATCAATAAATTCCTTACTGGAACACATACAAGCACATGTAGATACACAGTAATATACATGTACATACATGTACTGGGATGTATAAATGTACATTATGTGCTTAGAGTATGTGACTCTATAGATTTAAATACAATAATTCAAGCATCTCATGTAAAGTATGAATGATACTATAATTATTTAGCTCAAGACCACAGGCTTAGTTTGAGCAATATGCACCTGGATTCATATACTTCCTGCAATGCATCTCTGTACTCTTCAATACTTGAGCTTTGTAAATGCAATATGGTAAAAGTGATGTGTTGAATTATAAGATTGCGCACTGAGTATTAGTGCGAAATGTAATTATAATGCATGTAGATATTATAGCTATTGGAACAGTAATTATAATTATATATTTCTATTACAGGAATTGGCTAATATACTGACTCAAGTAATGCTACATGGTTTGCAATCTGTTGTTAAAAACAAGCTTGATGAAGCCGAGATAATATTTACACAAGCTCTCTATCTTCCCATGTTTCAAAGAGTACCATTGAAAACATTTGCTTATATATGTCTGGCAGTGGTTGCTGATAAGCGAAAGAAAAGAGATAACGAGTAAGTGATGATGTGTTTGTATAACCTTTGAGATGTATATCATTCCTAGTGGGCGTTGTGGGCATAACACTTGGCCACTTTTTCCAAGTGTGTCATCAGCCCATAACACACACTAGGCAGGTTGATAACAATGCCTGGGGGTTTGTACTTCGGTGTCAACAGCTATAATCAATGAGGTATTTATATGTTACATGTTTATAACTCCCACAGTACATCAATTGTAACCATGGAGATATACCATAGGCATAGTTTAACCATGAGTACAGTATTGCATGCAATGTCAATTATGTAGCAATGCTGTATTGGCCTATAGCATTATTACAATGTATATTCTTGGAATTAATTCAAGGTTTTGATTTCTGCAATTTTCACTACAGGAGGTTTTCTGATCTCCATCAAATGAAATATGGTAACATGACAGAATCTTGGTACATAGAATTGCCATAAGACATGGCATATTTCTCAAGAAAGCATACTGGGTCTTTGTGTTTTCTTAAGTATATCCTACAAAATTTCTGTCATTTTTCCTTGCAAGTTCCCCTTGACGCAGATCATTTTTTGTGGTGTTTTGTGTGCTTTTGAAACTCAACTTGAGTGTGTTGTCATGTTAGCATGTGTTATACTGTTAGACCACTCTGAACACCTTCATTATCTCATATTGAACTACCATTTATACAGGAATATGTTGTCTCAAGTTATCAAATTAGTGAATAGTTTTGATGAGTTAATTGATACTTGTGAAGGTCGTGATATGTTAATGCCAAAATTGATTATGCTTAATAAACAACTCAGACACGAACTTAATCCTGCAAAAATCATCAATGATACTAAAGGAATTAGTAAGTTATATATACGTAGCTGTGATGGTGTATAGGCTGTATTGTATGTTAGCCAGCACAGTATCATGCTAATATAATTTATAATATAATTATTTTGAAAGCTGTATGTTGCACATTATTATCAATGTATAATTATGTGCAGTTCAATTAATATGTAATATCATGCTGCATATGTGTATGAAGTAGTATGGTGAAACACTATAGTATATAGTACAGTGGAACTTCCCTATTCCAAACACCATTGTGACAACGTAAACTGTCCTGAATAAAACAATTATCCTAATTTCAATTTATCTTAAAAAATCACAATTCGGGATGTTATTAGTGTCCTCATTATAGGGGTGTCACAATTAAGGAAGTTTGGAATAAGGAGGTTCCACTTCAATTTTTTGATTTTGATAGTAGGTTACTATGTACAAGAGCCATCTTCTGTCACTCATGCAGTATAATATAAAGGATAGTGAAGTGCTGATAGTTGAGCACTAGTGGCTGGCCCTGGGTTGGATTCTCAGTGACTCTCAGCATTTTTCAATTTCCTCTTTCAGCCTTATTAATCAGGATTTATATAGTGTTTACCATCTTCTGTCATGAAATCACTAACCTCAGATTGTTAGCTTCTGCATTCTCAATGCTTCCATAATTATTTATTGAATCACATATTTATAACATTACAACCACTGAACTGATATTATACTTCCTTGAACAAAGATGCACTATCCCATGATTGGGCTCAGAAGCATAGTGGGTTAATACAAAATTAACTAATGGAAATCGCCCATAGTGCATAAAAATCCATTAAAAATACCAACTTCTATTGTTTGTCTTGAAATTAACATCTTTGAAATGTTTGAAAACTTTCTTGCGATTCACTTTATCTAAAATAGAATACAGCTAGTAACCATGGTAACATATTCTAAATTATGTTTGTAAATATTTTGAGAGTGCTTTCAAGTATATACAACTCTCCTTATATGGTATGTAAATGGGCAGTAGTATTAACCAACTGCATAAGTGTATTACTGTTTTGTGTGTTAAACCACTATATGCCTTTAAATAATGATTCCACATATATAGTTATCATAATCATAATTATAAAACATTTTCTTAAATTCTACAGCTAAACAATCATCCAGAAGTGAAGTAACTAAATGCATTACAGATCAACCAGAAACTCTGGACTGTCAGGCTATAAGTCTCATTATACCCGAGGGTACATTACCTGTTCAAACGAATGTTACGTTGAGTCACATGAGCAACAGCGAGTTGCATCAGCTTATGCAATCGTCACCTTGGGCAAGCATGGTAAGGGTCGTTGCTTGTTTTCGAATTGATTGTAACCCAAATATTGAGACATTCTCTAAACCATTTGTTGCGAATATCCTTCTTCCTGACGATGATCCTATTCCATCTCCTCCTTTTCGCTTGTTGCAAAGCAACTATAGAAGTGTTTGGGTTGATGTTACAGATGAACCATCAGGTAGTATAACTATCGCAAATGGAAAGATGACTGTTAAAACTCACTCAACTGGGTGGCTGATTGTTGCCGCTGTCACACTTGATATGATACAGATATCAGAAATGGCTGTTAAATCTGTATTCTCAGTAGAACCAATAGCTCTTCAAGTGAATGTCTGCTATAACATGTTTTCAGGGTCTGCTCAAATTTCTGTTTTCATTTCACCAGTTACTAAAGAAGGCTGGTCTGTCACTTCCAAATCTTTTCCTCCGAAAGGTCACAAGAGGATATCATTTCCTCGCACCTTTAGAGCTCAGAAAGGTCAAAAGCTTCGTCTTGAACTTCAAGGAAAGCTGGAAGCAGAGAGCAATGGTGATTTGATATCTGAGTGTACCGTAGACAACTGTTTCGAAATAATAATAGAAAAGACTGTTCGCTTGACATCAGAATCAAAATCATTACATGGAAAACTTATTATCAGTGAATTTTGTAACCAACACTACAAGTGGGAAAGTATTCAAGAAATTCTCATTTCTTCTTCTTCAACCTCCTATGCTAACTCGTATTAAAAGATGAACTCCACAATATATAATTATATCACTATTTTATGGTAATACATAGTTATTAAAAACACACACAAGCATAGTTACTGTTGTTACCATCTCCTTTTTAATAATTTTCTTCATTTTAAAGTTGTTTTGAGAGTACTTTATTTGCTTGTTTCAGTACTGTTGTAGTGTATTACTGTGTATGTTTTTTTAATAATTACATCAAAATTATTAATAATATCATCAATTTTTAGTCTGTACTAGGCAACAGGCACTATCTCAGTATGTAGGTTGTGACTAATCAATCATGACTGGCAGGATTGAATCTTCACTTAATTAATATAAATTGCTGGTTCAATGAATATACAATTATATTGGAATTGATATGATTACAACAAGGAACCCAAAATGACACACACGTCAAAGGAAGCACAAATGATGCTGGCTTGGCTGGGTATAGGGATGTGTGATGCATACATACAACTAAAAAATATATGTAAAAATGTATTGCTGTCTAAAATATCATATATACAGTATCACAATTCACGGTATTTGAAATAAAAATTGAAATGCTTATAAAATGTAAATAAAAGTCCGGTTTGATTGTAGTTCTGAATGCATTGATTGTAGTTGTGATCAAATAATAAAAGAAATAATCAAAGTTATGCACACGGTATTATTGCTTTTTAAATATACTATTAAGCAAATTTTAAAAAAAGATGTTATTTCTATAATTATATGTATTGCATATTAATCGAGGTGGGTATATCTAAGTGATTTAACCCTAGACCCTATCATGGTTCCCATGGATTGATGATCTGACAATTAAAAATAAAACTTGAGATTCAAAACTACTAGGTTAGCCATAGTGTGTATAATTATAGTGAGTCATCCACACTCCCACAGGTACAAATATGTTTACTGTACAGTGGTATAATTTTGTGTGGGTGTGGCTCGTAATTGAACACCCACGCACATTTATTTTTTGAAACTGGGCGTTGACGTTCTATCATGGCAGATCAGAAGAAGCGGCCCATAGCGAGGGCTATATACAAATTCGAGGGACAGAGTGATCACGAATTAAGCTTTTCTCCAGGTGAAGCTATCTTACTGTTAAAAAGAGTTGATGAGAACTGGCTGGAGGGAGAACTAGATGGTCAAATCGGTATATTTCCATCTAATAGAGTTCGTATTGAACTTGGTAGTCCATCACTGTCACAAGAGAGTGCTTTGGCTAGATCAGGCCGCCCTTGTGGTGTTGTTCTCCATGATTTCCCTGGAGACATGGATGGTGATCTACCTTTGCAGCAAGGCCAGATAGTGGAACTCATGGGTACAGTTTCTGCTGGATGGATGAGAGGTAGGGCAGATGGAAAGATTGGTATCTTTCCTGCGTCATTTATCGAAGTCCTCCAACCTTTAAAAACTTCACATAGACCTACCCCACGCCCTCGTAGGTTCAAAAACACTTCAGTACCTCAACCAAGAAAACGACATTCTCTTCCAGTGATTACTCAAACCGATGACTTGATATGCAATGGAAGAGAGGAGATCACTAGTGACCAAGACTTGAACACAGGAGAAGAATCAGTGAGTATAAATAATTGTTAATGTTTGTAATTTACAAAGTATCTAATCGTTAGGATTATTTCTATAGTGTACGACTTCCCATGTAATGTAACTATGGTGTCTTTCAATCATACCATTCCTGATAGTAATTGGGAATGCAAATTAATTTGATATAGTTATAAGTGCATAGCATTAATGCTTTCAATATTGTATAATATATAGCCCTAATGTTTCATGTTTTGACTATTTCGCAATAAAATTTGCATGTTCACCAAAATGCTCACAGTCATATGGCAGACGTGACTATTATTTCGCAGTCTGTCAGCTTTCACGAAAAATGTGAAATTTATACCCCGCGAAAATTTAATACTTTCTCAGTGTATTTAGTTTAATACATGTACAGTACAGTATAGCTGTGTACTCAGTGTAGTATAACTTACACAATGAAAAACGGTCAATAATGCGTCTTTTAGTTAGTTAAAAGTCTAGGGCTGGGAATCGGCTGAGATTCTGAAATCAATTATCACTAACTTCAAGTGGATTGATAATCGATTAAAATCAGCGGAAGTAATTAAGCCAATTAAGTCAATTCATACAGGAAACTCCTCCCATTTGATAATCAAAAAGGCTTCCTGTCACTTACATATTGTATATTATTTGCCGTCACATGTTTGAAAAGTATGTCTTCTGAATAATTAGCATAATCGATATCGCATACTTATAATCGATAATCAGAAGGATTTTCGATATCAATTGATTAATCGATTAATCGTCCCAGCCCTAGTTAAAACTATTATAGTAAGCTGAACTATAACAATCATTACAGATACATGTACATTAGTGTTGTTTTAGTTAACTATAAAACCCTTTTTAGTAAGGCATTTTGTCTTTTAATTAATGAAACGATAACTAAATTACAGGTGTAACTAACTACAAGTAAAATGAAAATTGACTAATAATGGGAACTTTTACATTTTTTTAGTTAGTTAAGTAACACTAAAACCGTTTTAGTAACCCTAATTAATATTAGGCTTACTACAACGGTTTTCATTAACCACACATACTTTAACTATATCTAAAAGTAGTCATATTTATCAAACTAAAACAACGCTATTCTTAATACAAAATATTATATTAGTTAAATAAATAGTACATTACATGAGCATTTCAGTGTATCATATGTTTACAATACTATACTGTACTATACTTCACTGTACTGTGGTGTTATTGTACTGCATAATACTTCATTGTACTGTGCTGTTATTGTACTGCCCTATACTTCACTGTACTGTGCTGTTATTGTACTGCACTATACTTCACTGTACTGTGCTGTTATTGTACTGCACTATACTTCACTGTACTGTGCTGTTATTGTACTGTGCTATACTTCACTGTACTGTGCTGTTATTGTACTGCACTATACTTCACTGTACTGTGGTGTTATTGTACTACGCTATACTTCACTGTACTGTTGTGTTATTTTACTGCACTATACTTCACTGTACTGTGGTGTTATTGTACTACGCTATACTTCACTGTACTGTGCTGTTATTGTACTGCACTATATACTTCACTGTACTGTGGTGTTATGGTACTGCACTATATACTTCACTGTACTGTGCTGTTATTGTACTGCACTATATACTTCACTGTACTGTGCTGTTATTGTACTGCACTATACTTCACTGTACTGTGGTGTTATTGTACTGCCCTATACTTCACTGTACTGTGCTGTTATTGTACTGCCCTATACTTCACTGTACTGTGGTGTTATTGTACTGCCCTATACTTCACTGTACTGTGGTGTTATTGTACTGCACTATATACTTCACTGTACTGTGCTGTTATTGTACTGCACTATACTTCACTATAGGTATTGTACTACCAGTACATGTTGTTTTATAAATATTAAATAATCTTCTTTTCCTGTTTGGGGAATTTTTATTGCTTGCTAATGTAATTAGTAAATACCGTATTCATTAATTATGTTTAGTAAGGATGCTGGAAGTAAACTTAATATCATCACATTTACCATATCCTCAGGAAAAAATATATTTACAATGTATATTCAGCTTTTCCTATCACCCCTACCTCATAAGGCCACTTTCCTAGGTATTTGTGATCAATGATGTTTTCGAGATTTAACACTTTTTAAGATAAAAAAGAAATGTGTATAGCTAAAAGCTCAATATCATTGAACAATATCATTGAACTTTGATATCCTAGAATGGTGTTTTTGATAAGCTCATATGGCACACCAAAGAGCTTCTTATTTGGCACTTCACAGTTCTTTTATTGGGCCAGTGAAGCAGATAATTATGATTATATTATCAGTAACAACAATTGTTAATCATTAATTGGCTCAAAATGTATTACAAATGACACACACACAAACCATTGTTGAGCCAATTTGGCCCATGCTTCAAAACATATCAAACTCTGTCCTAGAAGTATATTCATATAATCAGGTATTGCATTTATATACCAAATTTCATTGGGTTTCTGTACAAGACATTAGGCCTTGACGATAGTATGATTATTGTTATCGTCAGTGTTACTATCATGACAATGATAGCTAAACCTACTATCGTGATAGTGGACATGTGGTTACAAGCATATGCTTTTGATATCGTCTTGTCTCAACATGTCATGACAAAGAGTTGGAAGTTTTTCTGTTGGAGAGCTCTGAGAGTGTTCTATAGTAGTACATGTACTTTGTTTCTCTGCAACAAATGGAAAATACTCACATTATGTATCCAAATTTTATTTTCACTCTCGCAATTTTAATGTAAGCAAATAATGAAAAAATAATGAAATTTGATATGTAAAGTACACGCAATACCTGATTATATGAATATACTTCTAGGACAGAGTTTGATATGTTTTGAAGCATGGGCCACTAGATTCGAATGGTTTCACTGTAAGGCTTTATTGTTAACCTTGATTTTAAAGACATTGTTGATCATGATATTATGGGAAAGCCAAATATTCATAATTATGGGTGAATAAGTTAAAAGTAACAAAATTTCAAATTGTATTTTTTTACGTGTATGGACTTTAGACATCATCAGCTTCATGGTGGCATATTGGTTTTGTAATGTCACTTACCATTGCTAAGTTAAGCTGCTGAAATTTCAAACGCTGTAGATTTGAGAAAACAGTCCAGAGTTTTTGATACGTTTTGAAACATGGGCCAAATAGGCTCAACAATGGTAGGTGTGTGCGCCATTGGGAATACATCTTGAGCCAATTAACTAAGAGTTAATGCTGTTAGTGACAACATATCATAATTAACTGCGCCACTGGCCCAAAGAGATAACTGTGTAGTGCCAAATAAGAAGTTGTTTGGGCCAATGGTGTGCCATATAAGCTTATCAAAAACACTAGAAAACACCCATTTTAGTAAGAGCAAACTATTGATTACAATGAAAATGGCCTAATTTAAATGCTCGTCCTGGACTAACTAGACCAATCTGTGATTTAAGACTTGCACAACAGCTAGTCCAGATGTTATACTGCTTAAAAAATGAACTATAATCATTGTAGTATTTGAATTTTGTGCTGTACTGGAAAAACATTTTGTTACATGTACATGTACATATACTTTTCGCTTGCTTAGTCACATAAATTAGTTGTTTCCTTAAAGCTGAGTGGTATCAGAAAAATAATAATAATAATTATGTAAACAGTGAAGTAAAATGTTGTTGATTATTAACCATAAATATTGTTTTTAAATCATCTTTTACATTCAAAATCACATTCACAAAATACTTGTATTTCTCTTTAGTTAAATGATAGTATTCCTGATGCTAAGCCTGGTCTATCACATTATGCTAGTGTATCAAGTTTGGAGAGGCATATATCAGGGATTCAATCTTCTCTAGATGCAGAAGAGAAGATGATGAAAAGTGCAAAGAGTTTATTGAAGGTGAATGAGGGAGAGGGCAAGGTTGAGTTAGGAGGGGTAGAAGTTGATTGAGGGATGGAAAAGGGTGAGTGAGGGGCTAGTGTGAGTGAAGGAGGGATAGAAGGTGAGTAAAGGAGAGTGATAGAGGGTGAGGGAGGAAAGGATAGAAAGTACATGTAAGTGAGAGAGGGGGTGAGTGTGAGGGTGAGGGTGAATGAGTGAGGAAGGGGAGAGGGTGTGTAAGGAGTGGGAGAGAGTGAGTGAGGAAACTAGGGGGAGAGGGTGAATATGGGAGGGATAGAGGGTGTGTAAGGTGTGGTAGAGAGTGAGTGAGGAAGCTAAGGGGAGAGGGGGGAGTAAGGGAAAGATAGAGGGTGTGTAAGGAGTGGGAGAGAGTGAGTGAAGGAGGGTGAGTGTGAGGGGGATTTGTCAATTTCCACAAATACTGTCACATTTTATAACATTTGAGATTTAGTTAATTCAGTTAATGCAGCATGTAATTTCATACAATATAATTATGTAATGTAAGATAAGATGGGAAAATTCCTTCAGAATGTAATTCCAAGAATTCAAGATTTCTCTGGCTCTATGACAGCCTATTCATGGTGGCATTTACTAACAACAGGTGCTAGTTGTTATTATAACAGGCAGTAAATTCTTTCATGCAGTGTAGTTTTGCCTTGTGGTGCTTCCGTGTACCCTACATTAAATTGGAACAGAAATGCCCATCTGAGCTTACCCACATGATCTTATTTGTCTTAGGTTTGTCAGAGCGAAGAGAAGAAAGTGAAATTATCACAAACATTAGCCAGTCATCAACAGAATGTTGATAATTACAGGAGACAATTAATTGATGCAGAAGGTATTACATTCATCCATTCATTTGCCATTAATTAATTCATTCATTCATTTGTCCATTGATTCATTCATTCATTCATTTGTCCATTGATTCATTCATTCATTCATTTGTCCATTCATTTGTCCATTGATTCATTCATCCATTCATTTGGCCATTGATTCATTCATTTGTTGTAGGCCTGTGTGATAATAAAATAGCCTATATCTAGATAAATTGGGTTATTTTATCTAGATAAACAGTAATTAATATCTCGACAATTGTTTTTAATTATAATAAAATAATAAATTAAGGATATAAATAACACAATTAGTAATAATAATAACATGAGATAAGTACAGTAGATGCCAAAAAAAAGTTTTTGTAGTCAAAGTTTAATTGCCAAACAAACTTACATGATGACACTTTCTGGAAGTAAATACACAACTTTTGGCTTTCTTTGTGGTCTTCACACATACTCAAACTCGACTCCTCCACAATGCTTAGAAAGTCACATATTGTATGTGTAATAATTATGTTGGGACAATAGTTATTGAAATTATTATTTTATTCATGAAACAGCTATTATGTTTCACGATAGTATCTTCATGATTATAACACAGGCCTAATTCATTCATCATGTTCTATTCATCAGCAGACTACATGTGTATAATATAATGTGAACCTAATTTGTGAATAGGGACACTTTGCCACAAATTGATTTCGATCAAATACTTACATGTACCTTTAGTCATTCATAATTCCGCCATTTTGTATTGGAAGCAGTGTTTTTCATAAGCTCATATGGCGCACCATTGGTTCAAAGAGCTTCTTATTTGGCACTGCACAGTTCTCGCTTCGGGCCAGTGGTGCAGTTAATTATGATTATATTGTCACTAACAGCATTAACTCTTAGTTAATTGGCTCAAGATGTATTCTCAATGATGCACATACTAACCATTTTTGAGCCAATTTGGCCCAAGTTTCAAAACCTATCAAAAACTCTGATGGGAAGTCTGCTATCCATAAAGACCTGTTATTAACCTTCTTAAATACAAAATTTCATTGACTTCCTGTAAAAAATGGCAGAACGATACGTGAGGTTATTTTGTGGGTAAGTGTCTCTTTTGGGTCACATATAAATGTATTGATTTATCCATTATATAAACTATGGCTTGTTAATGTATATGCTAGATATACATATACCACCTGCTTGTGTTGAGAGGTTCATATTACTATACTTACTTAAATGAGCCAACGGGATATTATAATGATAATGAAAGCACTAATGTTTATCTATTTTTGGTGGGAGAGAGGGAGATTTTTTAAAATTAACCCTTAGAGGACTGATGTCACATATATGTGACATTTCACCCCTATGTGGTTCGCCGTCTGTTCCTAGCTACACGAAGCTGTCCAAATGGTTGTAATTGGCATCAGGCACAAGCTGATGAACGTGGCTAAAAAAGTTGATGGTTTTTCAGCCGCCCTTTGGCCTAAATAACAATTATGGGGGGGATTTTAAAGGGGGGGTGTCCCCCCATTAATGCGGGGGTTCTAAGTGGGTGCAGCCCCCTCGCTGCTGATGAATTTTGCATTTTTTGACCCCGCCCATGTGCTCTGGTGAGTACCTGAGGCATTTTCCTTGCTCTGAAACCTGAAATCGTGGGTGTAGCTGGTGCCAACATGCAGTGGGGTCATTTTGTTAGCCCCAGTTCCAGTCAATAGAGGGAGAGCACTGCATTTGATCCTACGAAGCCCTTGGGGACTTTTGATTCCCGGTAAGCAAGTTGGTGGAAGTGGTACTCCGTGTCGGAAAAGGAGCCAAGTTTGGGGTAGAGAAAGTGAACAGTGGCCACATTATATGCAATAGAGTCGCCAGTGTTGAAAATGGGAAGAATTTTGAAAAACAGGCTCAGTCTTCTAAGGGTTAAAGAAAATTAAATTATTATTTTATACATGTACTTTGTACATGACTACATGTACATGTACAGTGTGCTTCATTTCATTACATTCAATTTTGTTCTCTTTTTAAAATAGCACATTAAGGTACATGTAATAATATGTTTGCCTGTCTTTATCTCTTTACTCTTTTGCTTTTCAGATCAGAGAGATAGCGTGATGTCATTACAGATCAAATCCACACCAGTCACTCCTCCATCACCCATTTCTCCTGTTGCTCCTCTTTCAAAAGAAGTTCAGAGGCAAAAGGTTAGAGAGGAACTTTACAACACAGAAAGAGATTATCATCGTGAACTTTCTGCACTTTGTTCTAAAGTACTCCCAGCATTTAAACAGGTACATGTGTGTGTTTGTGTGTGTATGTCTGTGCATATGCATCTCTGTCTCTGTGTCTATGTATGTGTCTGTACATGTATCTGTGTGTCTAAGTGTCTGTGTGTTTTTGTTTGTGCATGTGTGTGTGCTTGTGCATGTGTTTATGCGTCTTTGTGTGTGTATCTATGTGTCTCTGTGTCTGTACGTGTGTCTGTGTGTTTGTGTATGTGTCTCTGTGTCTGTGTCTGTGTCTGTATGTGTATCTGTGTGTGTGTGTGTTTGTGCATGCGTGTGTATGTGTGTCTGTGTGTGTAGGTTTATCAAAGCAGGAAGCATTATGCCATCATAATAGGATGTAGAATATGTGAACTTTGTAGTCAAAATACTTATACCGAAGGTCAAAAGGTCACATAGTTGCATAGATTTAAAATGGTTTTACACACAAAAAGGTTCAGAATCTGACAGTTCTAGTCAAAATGAAGAGATGTCATTATCTGTAGATTACAATATGTTATGAAGAGGAAGCATAATTGAAATAAAACTTGAATTGCATAATAGACTGTAATAAAGCATTGTATTCTGGTATGTAAATATGATTATATTGTCACAAACAGTATTAACCCTTAGTTAATTGGCTCAAGATGTATTCTCAATGGCGCACACACTAACCATTTTTGAACCAATTTGGCCCAAGCTTCAAAACCTATCAAAAACTCTGGTATGTATGTATATGTATGTATGTAGTACTATGTACATGTATGTATGTACTTGTATGTCTACCAATAACATCTTTTCTTATCCACTCATGTTTCTAGTGGAAGGTCGTTAAATGGCGAATGCTGTTTAGTAATATTGAGCAAGTCACTGAACTATCTGGAAACATAACAACCTCTCTTGATGGAATACAAACAGAGGATGAAGGAGGTGGGAATAAAGTGGGGGTTGTCTTTCGAGAATTTGCTTCAAAAATAAAGGAAGTTTATGGAACTTATTGTCGTAATCATGACAGTGCTTCACAATTATTAGAAAAGGTCAGCCTATGTCATTTAGACCTGTACAGTAAAATATACACTATCTGTACAGTGCAGTACAGTACAGTACAGTATACAGTACAGTACAGTATACAGTACAGTATACAGTACAGTACAGTACAGTGCAGTATAATACAGTACAGTAGAGTAGAGTACAGTACCAGTGGCGGGTCTAAAAATTTAAGAAGGAGGTTTCTAAAAATAATAGCACGTGAAATTTTTACCTCATTAATTATTCATGATGGGTGTGGTCAACGATTTCACTTTCTCTTTCGTAGCCTGATGTCATATCGAGACAGTTAGGAAAGGTACGCTATAAGTTAATAACTTAGCACTAGCTATCATGATTTATTATACTACATGTAAATGTTTGATGATACACAAACATCAGATTCACAACCAGACCGTAGATATAATATCTATGACCAGACTAAGTGTGAGAAGAAACCAGACTTCACTGTAGTCCTGACCACAACTGCTAATGGTAATCATCTGATTCAGATTTAGTTACATCAGACTTTTGCAGACTAGCAACATCATTACTGAAGTACACATGTAGTATAATTGTAGGTATATGGTTAGTTATCTACTTACATGTATCATCTTTACTGTCTTCTCTTAGAAGCAATGCTCCTACTACTGTTTGTTATTACAACATGCTGGTGGGCGTGGCACACGGACTTGATTTTACAAAAAAAAATTTTTTTTTTCCAAATTTTGAAATTTGAAAGGGGGTTTCCACACAAACCAAAGAAACCCCCCTGGATCTGCCACTGAGTACAGTACAGTACAGTACAGTATACAGTACAGTGCTGTGCAGTACATTACAGTACAGTACAGTACAGTATACAGTACATTACAGCACAGTATACAGTACAGTAGAGTACAGTAGAGTACAGTACAGCACAGTGTACAGTACAGTATAGTACAGTACAGTATACAGTACATTACAGCACAGTATACAGTACAGTAGAGTACAGTACAGCACAGTGTACAGTACAGTATAGTACAGTACAGTATACAGTACATTACAGCACAGTATACAGTACAGTAGAGTACAGTACAGCACAGTGTACAGTACAGTATAGTACAGTACAGTATACAGTACATTACAGCACAGTATACAGTACAGTAAAGTACAGTACAGCACAGTGTACAGTACAGTATAGTACAGTACAGTATACAGTACATTACAGCACAGTATACAGTACAGTAGAGTACAGTACAGCACAGTGTACAGTACAGTATAGTACAGTACAGTATATAGTACATTACAGCACAGTATACAGTACAGTAGAGTACAGTACAGCACAGTGTACAGTACAGTATAGTACAGTACAGTATACAGTACATTACAGCACAGTATACAGTACAGTAGAGTACAGTACAGCACAGTGTACAGTACAGTATAGTACAGTACAGTATACAGTACATTACAGCACAGTATACAGTACAGTAGAGTACAGTACAGCACAGTGTACAGTACAGTATAGTACAGTACAGTATACAGTACATTACAGCACAGTATACAGTACAGTAGAGTACAGTACAGCACAGTGTACAGTACAGTATAGTACAGTACAGTATACAGTACATTACAGCACAGTATACAGTACAGTAGAGTACAGTACAGCACAGTGTACAGTACAGTATAGTACAGTACAGTATACAGTACATTACAGCACAGTATACAGTACAGTAGAGTACAGTACAGCACAGTGTACAGTACAGTATAGTACAGTACAGTATACAGTACATTACAGCACAGTATACAGTACAGTAGAGTACAGTACAGCACAGTGTACAGTACAGTATAGTACAGTACAGTATACAGTACATTACAGCACAGTATACAGTACAGTAGAGTACAGTACAGCACAGTGTACAGTACAGTATAGTACAGTACAGTATACAGTACATTACAGCACAGTATACAGTACAGTAGAGTACAGTACAGCACAGTGTACAGTACAGTATAGTACAGTACAGTATACAGTACATTACAGCACAGTATACAGTACAGTAGAGTACAGTACAGCACAGTGTACAGTACAGTATAGTACAGTACAGTATACAGTACATTACAGCACAGTATACAGTACAGTAGAGTACAGTACAGCACAGTGTACAGTACAGTATAGTACAGTACAGTATACAGTACATTACAGCACAGTATACAGTACAGTAGAGTACAGTACAGCACAGTGTACAGTACAGTATAGTACAGTACAGTATACAGTACATTACAGCACAGTATACAGTACAGTAGAGTACAGTACAGCACAGTGTACAGTACAGTATAGTACAGTACAGTATACAGTACATTACAGCACAGTATACAGTACAGTAGAGTACAGTACAGCACAGTGTACAGTACAGTATAGTACAGTACAGTATACAGTACATTACAGCACAGTATACAGTACAGTAGAGTACAGTACAGCACAGTGTACAGTACAGTATAGTACAGTACAGTATACAGTACATTACAGCACAGTATACAGTACAGTAGAGTACAGTACAGCACAGTGTACAGTACAGTATAGTACAGTACAGTATACAGTACATTACAGCACAGTATACAGTACAGTACAGCACAGTGTACAGTACAGTATAGTACAGTACAGTATACAGTACATTACAGCACAGTATACAGTACAGTAGAGTACAGTACAGCACAGTGTACAGTACAGTATAGTACAGTACAGTATACAGTACATTACAGCACAGTATACAGTACAGTAGAGTACAGTACAGCACAGTGTACAGTACAGTATAGTACAGTACAGTATACAGTACATTACAGCACAGTATACAGTACAATAGAGTACAGTACAGCACAGTGTACAGTACAGTATAGTACAGTACAGTATACAGTACATTACAGCACAGTATACAGTACAGTAGAGTACAGTACAGCACAGTGTACAGTACAGTATAGTACAGTACAGTATACAGTACATTACAGCACAGTATACAGTACAGTAGAGTACAGTACAGCACAGTGTACAGCACAGTGTACAGTACAGTATAGTACAGTACAGTATACAGTAAGTAAGCAACAAAGAATAAAAATATTTGAAGTTATGTTACTTTTGACCCCTTTTCACTTGTTCAGTCACAAATGAATATTTGTCTTTCCCATGGCCACTAAACCACCCCTCCTCCACCCCTCAAATATTCATTTACATACATTTAATAATATTATCATCAACAATTAAACATTTTCACTTCTGCTTAGTCACAAATACTATGTGTTTGTTAGTTTATATCTTAAGTATCTTTCTGTGCACACACACTCACTCTCTCTCTTATAGTTATTAGAGGACAGCTCTAAAGCTACTGAAATTACTCGATTTATAGACAAAGGAAGGTAAGATTTTAATACATGTATTTCTTTTTCACCATCACACTTAATTACTATGTAGTGTAATTCTTAATCCTCATTCTTATTCCATTATCAATCTCATTATACATGTACATGTACGTATTATTGATCCACTCTCTTTCTATTCCTGATACATTCACATCCTCGTTCCTGATCCATTCTCCTGATCTATTCTCATCCTTTCACATCCTCACTCCTGATCCATTCTCCTTATCTATTCACATCCTTCACATCCTCATTCCTGATCCATTTTCCTGATCTGTTCTGATCCATTCACATCCTCATTCCTGATACATTTTCCTGATCTATTCTCATCTATTCACATCCTCATTCCTGATCCATTCTCATCCTTATTGCAGACCTGATATCCAGGCTTGGGACTTGCATACCTTATTAATAAAACCAGTTCAGAGAATAGTGAAATATCCTCTTCTACTTGGTAAGCTACTGGAGGCTACACCTGTTGATCATCCTGATCATAAACTTCTAATGTCTGCTGCTCATTCTGCATCTCAAGTTGCTCAAGATATCAATGAAATAAAGAGAAGAAAAGATTTACGTATGTTTATGTGATTATACAAACAGTACATGTTCTCAATGTCCACCAGAAACATCTATATAGACAAAACAATATTGCACCAGCAAGTTGTCGGGAAAAAAACCTTGTATACCTACATACATGTACCTACTTACATGTACCTACTATACATGTACATATACATACTTACCTACCATACATACATACACACACTTACATACTTACCTACCATACAAACATACACACACATACATACATACATACATACATGCATTTATGTACATGTACATACATGTACATACCTACATGTGCGTATCATACACATACATACGTACCTACATGTACCTACCATACACATACATACATACATATACATGTGCAAAAAACAATATTTGACCAGGAAGTTGTCTGGAAAAAAAGCAACTCTACTTACCTTGTACCTACATACATGTACCTACCTACATGTACCTACTATACATGTAGTTACATACATACTTACATACATGTACATAGTAACTTACATACATACATGTACTTACATACATACAAACTTACATGTACATACATACTTACATATAATGTACACACACACATACATGTATACTTACATGTACATACATACCTACTATACACACACACTTAATTGCATGCGCATACTTACATGTTCACAGGGTTTCATTTAGAAAATTTGTCGAGGGAGGGTGCACCCCACCCTCTCTAAATGAAACCCTGTGTGTACATACATGTATGTATGTACATAGTTACATACATACATACATACATACATACATACATGTACATAGTAACTTACATACATACATGTACTTACATACATACAAACTTACATGTACATACATACTTACATATAATGTACACACACACATACATGTATACTTACATGTACATACATACCTACTATACACACACACTTAATTGCATGCGCATGCTTACATGTTCACAGGGTTTCATTTAGAAAATTTGTCGAGGGAGGGTGCACCCCACCCTCTCTAAATGAAACCCTGTGTGTACATACATGTATGTATGTACATAGTTACATACATACATACATACATACATACATGTACATACATATATACATATATACCAGTGCATAAACAAAGGTGGTAATATTCGAAGGTTCGTTATAATGCCTTACCTTCGAAGGTAGTATCCATTCCACAAAGGTTCACAATTAACACGTGGTTAATTATTTGCTGCAATAATTATTTATAACTCTTAATTAATTATTACATTTGTCATGTGGAGATTGATAATGGCTGAGAGTGAAGAGACCATGGACGAGAGTGTGGACTTTCAAAACCAGAATGTACTGAATCTCATCTGCCATCTTCTGAATTAAGAGGTCTCCCATTAGATAAACACTTGTATAGGTACAAAGTTAACACATTCATAGTGTTACACCTTCATGAACCTTCTTGTTCTAGTTGGAACAAACCTTCGAAGGTGTAAAAATCACCTTCGTTTATGCCCTGCAGTATAGATGGACTTACTTACATACAGACATACATACATACATACATACATACATACATACATACGTACATACATACATTCTTACATTACATACATACATGTACTTACATACTTACATACGTACCTGCACTATACCCATTTATGGCTAATGAAATATGGATATATGGATATATAGTAACCCACTAGGCCATGACTGCTCTTGATTAATAATTAACCTTGCTGTGACATTTTGACTTTAAGAAGCCAATGGCTTATAGAAAAGTAGTTAATATGTACATGTACATGCATGTGTATACTGCTCTGTACTGTACTATACTATACTATACCATACTATACTATACTATACTGTACTGTACTATACTATACTATACTATACCATACTATACTATACTATACCAGACTGTACTATACTATACCAGACTGTACTATACTACACTATATTGTATTTCTATTCTTTTATCAGTGGAGCGATATACTGGCTCTGGAAGAGATGAGAGAAGACTGAATTTTGGTACTCTAAGGAAAAAGGTTCGACGATTAGAACAATCACTGACTCAAAAAACAGGATTAAGATCAGCAGTAAGATACTATTAATAAATAATAAAATTAATATTTTTGATATATCACGATACAGTTATGCTGTTCATATGTTTATAGCAATTAACACATAAAATGGTAGATTAAAATTTGTTTATCAAACACCTCACCAGTTAGCTTTTTTTTTCTTTTTTTTTGGAAGTCTTCTTTGGGTCTAAAAGATCACTGCCACCTTGTGCTCTACCAGTTGCCATTTCACTTTCTAAACCGAGCATGTCCATATCATCAAGACATGTCATATTGTGCAATTGTTATAATTTGAATTTCCAAGTTACAAAATACAGACTCAAATTCAACTGAACACATAACCTTCTTATATACCAACTCTGCATAGACATACAGTATGTGTCAATAAAAGGTCACCATACAATACTGTAATTACTTAGTAGTATAACAGTAGTTTTAACAGTAATTGGGATATTTGTCAATTGAACACCACAGTAGTGAGACAGTAATTACTATACTATACTGACAGTAGAAGTAAGGTAATTACTGTTACTGTATGGTGACATTTTATTGACATGTACTGTACAGCTACATAATACAATAGTGACTAACTACCAACCTAACTATGACAATGTACATGTATATAATTATATGTAGTCACATTGTCTTATCACTATACAATATATGTCTTATACAGTTATGACGACAATTATAGATCTTTGATAGAAGCAACTAAATTCTCGTATCTTATTGCATGTGTTTTAATTGATATATCGGAATATCGTGATGGTTCAGTATGACCTTTAGTTAATTAAAACTATAAATAAATTGCCAACTTTTAGTTAGTTAACTAAAATTAAAGCCCTTTTTGTAAGCCCATATATAACATACACATGTATGGTTCTATAACTAAACTAAACGTTTGAGAACCAGGCAAAATATAACTACATGTATATAACTAAACATGGTCGCTATTATCATACTTTAGCAGAATACTGTAATTTAGATATTTCATACATGCAGAGTAGTCTCAATGGAATTATCGTTTATTCCTCTTCAGACTATCGATCCTAAATATATTGATGAAGAAAGTAAAGTTTTAGCACTTGAAAATTGTGTGAGAACTCTTCAACTCAATGTGTTAGCATGGCAAGATGAAGTAGAGGTGTGTACATGTGCATCAGTACATGTGCATGTGGTCTGTGTGTGTGTTGGTGTGTGTTTATATGTCTGTTTGGGTGTTATGAAGTAGAGGTGTGTACATGAGTACATGTATACATGTACATGTATATGTGTGCATGTGATGTGTGTGTTGGTGAATTGCATGTTTATGTATGTCTGTTTGGGTGTTTGTATTTTTGTGTATTACGGCATCCCCGTGATTGTGACTTGGATGTGTTAATGTATATTAATTTAAAAGAAGAAACCAGATGCTATAGAAACTTTGAGCTTACTAACATTACACAGTTACAGTGCTTTTTATCCTGCACTCAGGCTCCATTATCAAAAGTAGGTGTGGTTTAGTAACACATGCTTGAAACATCAAAAATAATCTTTCTACAACCAAAGGTACCGAATATTGTAAGAGTTTACAATGATAATAATACATTCAAGTCAAATAACACATAATATGTCATGATGAAGCCACACTTCAAAGCTTCCGATGGCTGTGATTATAATCCTGATATAGCACTCATGATCTGGATTGTATACATGTACATGTACATGTATGTAGTTGAGGAAGTTAGTTGATACATTTTGAGGTATAGATGCTATAGAAACTGTAATTAGTACCGATTGTACCTGACAATTGTTATAAGATGTACATGTAGTTTATTAGCAATGACTACAAAGTCTACACAAAGCAATCATAGGAATACATGTTACTTCATATAAATGTGTATGTATCTTTTGTGTGTGTGTCTGTCTGTCTGTGTGACTGTGTCTGTGTGTCTGTCTGTGTGACTGTGTCTGTCTGTCTGTCTGTATGACTGTGTGTGTCTGTGTGTCTGTGTGTGTCTGTGTTTGTGACTGTGTCTGTGTTTGTGTCTGTGTGACTGTGTTTGACTGTGTCTGTGTGTCTGTCTGTGTGACTGTGTCTGTGTTTGTGACTGTGTCTATATGTCTGTCTGTGTGAATGTGTGTGTCTGTGTTTGTGACTGTGTTTATGTGTCTGTGTTTGTGTCTGTGTGACTGTCTGTGTGTGACTGTGTCTGTGTTTGGTCTGTTTGAAGAATCCATTATAATTTCCACTTTTTAGCATTTGTTCATAAATCGTGATATTCTAATGGAGACTATGTCATTATATTCCACTAATTCAAACCTCATTGTGAATGATGCTAACAAGAGATTACAACTCATGAAACAAAAATGGAGAGAACAGGTCAAAAATTAAATATGTTCACTAACTAGAAAATAGGAATATAGCACATTCCAGTTGCAACTGAAGGGCAAGTCACACATGTACATGTGTGTGGCATTTTTGGGAGTTATCTATGTAAATCTACATGTACATGTATGTACCTAATATCTTTCCTATTATACTCATGTACACATATACACATGTACATGCTTTACATTATCACAGAGTCAGGAGATTCGTGAATGTGTACTAGACCCCTTGGGAATGCTCCTGGAATTATTTCACGACCCTTTACTCCTAATGCACAAGAGAGGTGATAAACTATTAGATTATGATTCCTTACAACATAACTTAGAGAAAGCCAGTGAACCTGAAAAAATTGAAGTGTTAAGAGAACAGGTTACATTAGCTAAGAGGTATGTACATGTAAATGTCCAGTGCCTGTAAGTTTACACTGTAATAATATTAATATGTGAATTCCCTTTACGAGATACATTGCAATATAGTACTAAGGTGTAATACTGTGCAATACTGTGTAGTTCACTTGAAGTACAGGCAATGTTTGCTCTAGAGAGTGTTTAGGTGTCCCTGGACGCCTAAATTTGTTGATTTTATCACTGAAATGTGTTCAGCTCTTTAAAAAAATTATAAACTATTAGTAATAGTAACGGTTTCTAATTGTATGGTACCTATAAAATACAGTGAAAAATACAAACGTGATTACTCATGAATATTAATGAATGCCTAGTTTTCATACCCTAAAGCTAACCCTGAGTATAGGGATACTTAGTACTGTATGTTAATATGCAATTTTGAACAGAAAGAGGGCTTATTTCAAATGTTAGGCTTAACTAGAGTTTTGATAAGACCCAAAGAGTTTCTTATTTGGCACTGTATTGGTATATGCACAGATGTATAGAAATAGGGAGGTACTGTAACTCCCAGACATTTTGGCCTATTTTCACCACTCTTGTCCTGCATGTACCTCATATACTTTGTATACAGCTCAGTTTCAATATATCAGACATTCACTAGATTTGCCACACAATGTCCTGCATGACTACCTATTTCCACACCCTTGTTTACACATACATGTATTTTTCTCAGCGCTACCACACAGCTGTTATAAATTTTCCTTTTTTGCTCAATTAGAACTTATGAAGCACTCAATACTCAGTTGCTAGAGGAACTACCAATATTTTGTTCTCATGTTGCACAAGCTACCACACGTCTCTTAAAAACATATTTGTATCAACAATTATTATTCCATGAAGCAATGACGAGTTTACTTGAAATGGACTCCACACTTATATCAACCTCATTCATATTTAGTACACACACTGAAGCTCTGCAGAAAATCTGTCATAAGTTAAGTAAACTTTCAATAGTACCTGCTGCTTTGGCTGTTTCATTTGGAGTACGGCAGCAAAACACTCCTGAAAGTTCTAGTCCTCGGAAAATGACTAAAACTTTATCAACCCATGTATCTCCTAGTTCTTCTCCATCTAACATTAAAAATAAGAGGCTTTCGTTAGATGCTTCTCTCACTCTGTTGTCACAACCACAACAGAATGTAATCTATGAAGAGCTGCAATACCAGAAAGAGGTATAGTATAAACATATATTACATTATGTAGAACACAATTTGTGTACAATTTATAGTTAATATGATTGTATTCAGTTGCTTTGCCACTGGGAAGAAGAAAATGAAGTGGTGACTTTCTAGGCTTAGGACTCGATGTGTCACAAGGTCACATGCAAAATGTATGCAATGGTTTAGCTAATTGCACAAGTAGCATACAAACATGTACCAATATGATTGTGTAGTAGTCACATGACATCCAAGCCCATGTTTTGTTTCACTCATTTTAGTAATTGCAATAGACTTGGTAATTCACTTGTAGTTTACTTAACAATGTCTTCCTAAAAGGGGTTTTAGTTATAGTTATAGTTAACTAAAACAACACTAAATAAAATGTTCTGCGATTGGTATTTGTTCAGAGTCTACAAAATTCAACTTCGCTTTGCCACAAGTCAGTAAAAATAATTAATTTTTTGTGCAGCTCATAATAATGAGTATTAGCTAATTGAGCATGAACTTTTAAAATTTTCAATTATTATTGAAAACATGAAGAGGAAAAAATAGAACATATACATGTATATTGGGAAAACATATCCCTGTGATTATTTTGTGGTGTCCAACTCCAACATTCAGTAATCATTGCTGACTTTCTCATGCCTGAAACACAACATCCTATTACGTGTATATATAGTTATTATTTTGATTATCTACTCTTTATTTCAAGGATAACTAAAATATATATAATTATAATAGTATACATTCAACACCATGGAAAGCAATCATAGGGATGGCCTTGCAATTAAGCTGTAAAAATCTAGAAAGAAAGTGATGTTATTCGTTACTGATCATTATGTCATAAGTACATGTGTGTATGTAAGTTTAAACAATTCACTTTTGTAGATGTAATGTTTTGTTACAAGTGTTCAATATCTTCATTTTCTACTTGTTCCTTTGTGTGCAGCTACTATCAAAACCTCATGAATACGATCATGTACCAGTTGATGAAGACGAAGAAGACGAAAAAGATGAAGAACAGGAAATGGAAGTACCGGTTCCCATTGACAGCAAACCAAACACTTATGACACTGTACCACTTGAGCCTGTGTCTGTTTCAGAATCCCTTGATAGAATTCTATTAACCCCACCAACTTCACATCCTTCTACTCCTGTCAACCTCGATAACGAAGAAGAGAGTGAACGAACTGATGTAGCATCTCCATCGGAGGGAATGACATTATTTGTTATGTATGATTTTATTTCCGAAAACCCTTCAGAGCTGTCTGTTAAAGAAGGAGACTATGTGACTCTTATAAGTATGGGCGATGATGGTGGAAGTGGAGAATGGTGGCTTGTTGAAAAGCAAACAGAAGGAGATACAGAGAAGGGTTATATCCCTTATAATTATCTGTCATTTGATGACCCTAGTATAGAAACATGACAGCTACATGTATATAGTCCAAAACATCAACAATGTCATATAGGTGTATTATATATTCATGCTGTATTTTCACATTTTTAAAGCTTTTTTCTATCCCGCAACAACACTAATAACAGTGCTGTCTTTGTAATGTAGTCTCATAATATGTTATATATAGGCATGTTACTGAAGATTGTATTATAATTATTGTGCTAAGATAGTATAATAACTATTATGATTATTTTAATAGCCGAAGAAAGCAGTTATGAAGTTACGTATAATCAGTATCATACACATTTTATATAACGAAAAGGTTACAAGTATTGAATGATTAAACTATCACATGATTAGTGCCATGTTTCTGAGCTTTGTCTGGCATTGCAAAGTGGATGGCTATATATATAAATTATGTCAGATTAATAATTAGTAGTCTACAAAATGCTCTTCAAGGCTTGTTTCTAACCGTCTCAGTTATATATAGCCGGGGTGAACTGAATGATAAAGCAGCATATGACTACGTGTATATAGTGTGCATGCAGGTATGTAGTATGAGCCTGACCCAACCTAGGTACACTACAATTAGTTGGAGTATGCAGTTTGAATGGTCCAGTGGATTTTTTTCCCAACTTAACATTCAGATGGTATCATGTTCCACTGCCGCTGAACATTAATATTATCATAAGTATCATAACAATGTACATAATTATTCTACTGTATCTGGATTAAAGGTATTGCTTTTTCTTCAATAAATGAATATTTTTTGTAAGGAAATTTGAAATTTTATCAATCTCATGATCTGCCTACTGAATATCACTTCGTTCTCCGGCTGCATGAGGCAGGCGGCTCTAGTAGTGCTTGATCATTATGTGTGCGAGATACCTAGTTGCATGTGTACTAACTAGATTGGACATAAAACACTTTGTCCTAACAGACACAGTCATAAACAGTGACATACTGAAAGACAGACGCCCACGCCACATAATACATTTGTGTGGGCGTTTAACGGGGTGGGTTGTCACCATGGTGATTAAATTGTAAACAAAAAATGGCGCTTCCTAGAGTGTCTGTAAACCTTCCACGATATAATCCAAGTAAATCTACTTTAGCCTTTGGGGACAGAGCACTACCAAAAATTGTGAGATAATAAATAATTCTATTTGTAAGTTCTAATCACTTTGTATTCACATTATGCATTCAGCGTCGGGAACTTGGAAGCAGTGATGTCGATGTGATCAGACAAGCTCTTCTCCTCCTTTCTGATTTACTACACAAGCCAGAGAACATCACTTCAGCTTGTAGAGAAGGTACACTAGTATATTTACATCTAACTACATGTATACTAACCAAATAACTGAAATACAGAGACTGACAGTACTATAATTTATTTATATATATACATGTATATATATATATATATATATATATATATATATATATATATAATATAATATATATATATATATATATATATATATATACTAGTTAGTGTAGTGCTATATACGTGTAACTAGTATATATATATAATTATATATATATATATATATATAATATACCCCGATACGGCGAAACATCAAAGTAAACCACAGGTTTATATATCAGATATAGCACCCTGTGGTCAGATATAAAACCTGCCGTCGAAACAGACTACAAGACAACAACGCTTACCTTGTCCAAAGTGCCGACAAAAAGGTAGGAGAAGCATCAGACATCAACAAAGGTTTTGTCGTTCGTGAAATATATTGATTATAACACGCCTACTCGTGCTATATCAGATTTATAATCACCTCGCCCTCGAGCCTACGGCCCTCGTGCTCCGTGATTATAAATTTTATATAGCACTCGTAGGGTGTTATAACCTTTACTTGCATGATTACAATTATTATAAAGTCTGTCCACATTCACGATGACCTCAAAACTGTGATGTGTTAATTGATTGTACATGTACATGTACATGTATATGTACTATAGTGTATAGTTTAATGTCATAACGTTAATACATGATTATACTGTAACTCAATGAAGCTATGGATTGAAATTTTACATACACATAATTGTACATGTATGTATTATTATAATAAGCATCATGTCATGTAAGTTGAACGCAGAGTCACCTTCAACTATAAAGGCACCCTCTTCCCTATAACAGTAGTCACTACACATCAGTCAGTATGTAAACATCCGCTTAAAATGGTACAACATTATACATCATTTCGCAGGTCTTGTTGATAGTCTCTCTTTTCTTCTAACTCATGACGATCCTCCTGTGAGATACAGATCAGCTAATTGTCTACAGTTAATAGCAGGTAACTGACATTATATTATATGTACATGTAATTAATTAGCTTCATATCACCAAAATATCACAAACACACACATGATTCGCGCATAACACACACACAGACACGTACATACACATATATACTCATACACATGTACACACACACATACACTAACGCTAATGTACTCACCCACATTTGTAGTTACACACTCACGCATAACTCTGTATTAGCACAAACACACACATGTATACTCACACAAACGTACACAGATTTACACACACACACAAGGTCACACACACATACATTCATACTCATATACATGTGTACACACACACACATTTGTACTCACACACACTCACGCATAACACTGTATTAACACACACACACATGTATACTCACACAAACGTACACAGATTTACACACACACACATACACTTACATGTATACACTCATGTACACACACACACACACTTGTACTCACACACACACTCACACATAACACAGAAAATATAGTGAAACGGCACTGTAGTCTACATGTACATGTGTATATGTGTATAATAGTTTGTGTGGTTGGATTGTTGATTAATGACTAATATATGTGATGCAGTTACTACATATCAAGACCTTCAAAGCATAGTACACAAATACTTGTAATAAAATACCCAAACAAACACATGAAGACACTCTAGAAATGTGTTTCAGGAATTTGAAGCATTTATGAAATCAAAAATATTATCGACAATTTCCAGTTTTTTATTGTCCCACGTGCACTATGGTCTGCCTGCCAGACCATAGTGGGACAATAAAAAACTGGAAATTGTCGATAATATTACTCTGGGATAAAGTGGCCATTTTATAACTCCTGTATGTAATGATATTATATACTTTATAGAACATGCTATTGGTCGGCAAGCCTTTCTAAAGTTGTCTATTATTCCAGCTTTGGCAAAACTTGTAAGTTGTGATGTCATGCATTTACATGTATACACTATATACATGTATGATCATTGCTATTTGATAACCCATGCAGTAATATCTTGTGCTATGCATTACTCTAATGTGTGATTGGTACTTTGGTAGTGAGCTACATGTACATGTATGTGTCAATAAAAGGCACCATACAGTACAGTAATTACTCAGTAGTTTTATTTCCACACTACAGTAGTTCAACAGTAGTTTTGACAGTAATTGATGTATTTGTCAATTGAACACCACAGTAGTGAGACAGTAATTACTATACTACACTGACAGTAGAACTAAGGTAATTACTGTTACTGTATGGTGTGTATTTATCAATTGAACACTACAGTAGTGAGACAGTAATTACTATACTACACTGACAGTAGAACTAAGGTAATTACTGTTACTGTATGGTGTGTATTTATCAATTGAACACTACAGTAGTGAGACAGTAATTACTATACTACACTGACAGTAGAACTAAGGTAATTACTGTTACTGTATGGTGTGTATTTATCAATTGAACACTACAGTAGTGAGACAGTAATTACTATACTACACTGACAGTAGAACTAAGGTAATTACTGTTACTGTATGGTGTGTATTTATCAATTGGACACTACAGTAGTGAGACAGTAATTACTATACTACACTGACAGTAGAACTAAGGTAATTACTGTTACTGTATGGTGTGTATTTATCAATTGAACACTACAGTAGTGAGACAGTAATTACTATACTACACTGACAGTAGAACTAAGGTAATTACTGTTACTGTATGGTGTGTATTTATCAATTGAACACTACAGTAGTGAGACAGTAATTACTATACTACACTGACAGTAGAACTAAGGTAATTACTGTTACTGTATGGTGTGTATTTATCAATTGAACACTACAGTAGTGAGGCAGTAATTACTATACTACACTGACAGTAGAACTAAGGTAATTACTGTTTACTGTATATATGGTGACGTTTTATTGACATATACTGTACAAGTCTATTGTATATTTACAAGTATTAGTAATGTATATGTACATGAATATTCATGTGCCTAGCATGCTAGCAATAGGCGTAGACAAACACACACAACAAACAAATAAGCACCCACAATGACAAATAAAATTCGTTATGCACAGCCACGAGGGGCTTAGAAAATATTAGAGCAGCCACCATGGCTTAAAAAATAAGCACCTTAGAAAATGAGCAGCCACAATGGCTTACAAAATGTCACCTACATGTACCTACAGTACATTGTACATGTGACAGTGTACATATATTATGTGTTCCTGTACAGATACAGGTACATGTATGTTCAATGTGGGTGATTCAGCCTGAATGGAGTGCTATATGAGTTTTCATATAGCAGATTATGTACATCTATCATACTTTAAATGAGATTATGTACTTACTATACATGTATGGTCCTGTCATTTAGTTCACAGATACTGATGTTACTGTTCGTACTAATGCACATTTGGCTATTGAAATGTGTTCAAGAACACAGGAAGGTACATGTACATGTACATATATATACATGTACTTTCTAAATGATTTCATTGTACATACAATGTACATGTACATGTGTATACAGTACATGCACATACATGATGTTATCGGTGATGTAGAAAGAAAGAAAGAAAAACACCTGAGGCAATTGAAAAATGAAAATGAGAGTTGCCTCAGGTGGGATTCGAACCTACAACACTCTGTACTCCGGACAGATGCTCTATCAACTGAGCTACCAAGGCAGCTCAGCTGGCAGAGTCCGAATCAAACATCTCATACGCCTGTATGAACAGGCTAACTTGACACTAGGCATTAGGTGAAGGCCGGGGTAATGAAACCACCAAAGACACCAACACCAAAATTAAGCATATACACATGTACATGATGTTATCGGAGATGTAGAAAGAAAGAAAGAAAGAAAGAAAGACACATGTACATGTTAATTACTATAAGTACTAGTGTTGTTTTAGTTTACTACTTTTAGTTATAGTTTTAGCATGACTAGTTTCTCGAACCTTTAGGTAAGTTATAGTTTAATTAACTAAAATACATTTAATATTAGGCTTACTTAAAAGGCGTTAGCTTTAGTTACATGTATATATAAATGTAAAAGTGCCCATTATCATTTTAGTTAGTTATACAGTGAAGCCCCTCTCTCTGTTGAGGATACCCTGAAATGAGGACACCCCTTACAAATGTCCCAAACTGTGCTTTATAATATAAAATCACACCAGGAGATCCCTGTAATCAGGACACTTATTTTTGTTCCAAGGGTGTCCGGAATGAAGAGGTTTCTCTGTAGTTTAATAATACCTTAATTACTATAATTATACATATGTACAAGTATACATACATGTACATGTACATTCTAAATGAGAATAATGAAATTTGCATGACAACAAGAGAAAAGGGGACATGTCTGAGGATGTGAGATAACTAGCCGCTAGTCATTTTGACAAACAGGTACATGTACATGGTGTACTTCACCATTCTTTTCCTGCTCCCCATACGCACATACATGTACAATGTACATTGTATACAATTCAGTTTATCAGAAATTCACTACTTTTTTAGAGTCTTCGATGACTAGCGTTCATGCATTGCATTTGTGCAAATGCTCATTCTTTCTTTTCCTGTCTACTTGTTTGTCTGTCTCTGTCATTGTCTCTCTTTCTCTGTTTCTCACTGTCTAGCTATGTGTCTTCTCTTCTTATATGCATAGGTGTGGAGGGAGTATTATCTCATTCTCTTGTACCATCACTGATACAAAGATTACTATTAGAAGAAGAAACTTTTCTTAAAGTACAACATGTATATGTTACACATTTTACATGTACATGTACATGTACATGTACTTGTAATAGCACTAATTGTATGTGACTGGATCTGAAAATATACATGTACATTGTACATGTACATGTGTACATGTTATATATAATATCACGTGTACTGTGACTGTATTCATAACAGTGATACAGTAAAATGCATTGTACATTGCTTACACTACATGTATTTAATAGTTATGTCCAGACATGTAGCCTATCATGACAGCACTAATGTTTGTTATATGTAGTTCTGTAAAGAAGGCAATGAAATTCTATCTCTACAATGTAACAGTTGATTATCAAATTTCAGTACAAAATGTCTGAATATTAAGCTTTTGACTGCAAGTAGACCCAATGCCTTAATGGCAGTACTAACATGTATTATGTATATACTGTACATGTACTGTACATGTACATGTAGGTCCCTATTCTTCACTGGTGTTTACAAGTAGACCCAATGCCTTACTATGGCAGTACTAACATGTATTATGTACATATATATACATGTAGGTCCCTATTCTTGATACACTACACTGGTGTTTACAAGTAGACCCAATGCCTGGATTAAACTGTCAATCCATAGAGAAACTGCGCCCACTTCTCTCACATACAAGTAGTGAGGTACGATGGCGTGTAGCACGATGTCTTTTTGATCTAACTGTTCCACATGAGGGTAAAGTCACGTCTTGTGAGTGTGACGTGATAAGTGACCTTGTATGTCTTCTTACTGATAGTGACCCTTATGTGAGGACTCACTCAACATCAGCACTAATGAGGTTAGTAAAACTTTATCAGATATTAACACGTTTTTGAAACTGTGCGTGTACATCAATGTTTTTGATATGTTTTGAAGCATGGGCCAAATTGGGTCAACAATGGTTAGTGTGAGCCATTGGTAATACGCCTTGAGCCAATTAACAAATTAATGCTGTTAGTGACAATATAATCATAATTATCTGCGCCACTACCCCAAAGAGAGAACTGTGCAGTGCCAAATGTAAGAAGCTCTTTTTGCCAATGGTGTGTCGTACGAGCTTATCAAAAACACTGATGTACATGTACATATAATTATGTACTGAAGGTCATTCACTTCATCTTGACTTCAGAATAATGTTCATAGTTTTAGTTTGGAATGACCAATAACTTTTTTACCTTCACCGTTTTCATAATAATTTATTACCTTTATGCTTCCTGTTATATTTTGAATCCAATTTCAATCCATTGCTTCATTATTGAGTTACAGTCAGGCCTTCATATATCGAAGGGGGGAAATTTGAATTTGAAAGGGTTAGGTGGAGCGACACACGCCTCTCTCCCCCTAAATGAAATGCTGACATGATACATGTATTAACCTTATGACATTTATATGCTATATATTACATACATGTATGAACTTATGTCATTCTAATTTTGAGATCATGAACAGACTTTTGCACTACATGTATACAAGTACATGTATATGTATATAAATAATTAAATTTATATATTTATAACACGATGGAACCACACTTCAAAAGAAACTAGGTGGTATATAAACTGATATACTCCCTATGGTTGTTTTTTTCACTTTGATGTTTGATATACTCCTGCTTGTGGTTAAGACTTTCCATGATCAATAACCTATGAACCAGAATAAGCAAATTAAAGTCAAACTCTGAAACCAAAATGCAAACAATTACAGGAAAAAAACTAGTTGAGAAATCATGTGAAACAGGAATAACTGAGTCATAAACAGTCTTATCTAAATCTAAAATATCAATAAATGCAAACAAATAACCATTATTAAACAAAATAGTGATAAACAGTCATTCAATACAGTGCAAGTCATCTTCAATAACCAAATAAGATGATGTAATTGGCAGAAATTCTGGATAATAAGGTGTTGAAGGAGATGGAGGTTGGAATGGTAGATAGGTCGGCAAATATCCAGGAGGTGAGGCATTACCTGACAATCCTGATCGTAGATATGGAGGAATATTCCCTGCACTAAACTGTACAATTATTGTACTGAATACCAGGAAAGGGAGCTGTCGATGATGACTCTTGTTTGGGAATCAAGTGACAAGGATCAGGCTTGTTTTCTGACTTGGGTTCGTAATTATCATTTTCTCCAGAAAGTATCCTTGAAACAGTTAACTGGTGTTCTGAAACACTCGATAATCTTCCTTTCCCCTTTCTTGATAAGGACGGCTTGTGTTACTTCGATAGAACCTGATTAGAATCATCATTCTCTTTCTCGCTCGACATACATGTACATGTAGCAAATAGATATCTACAATGTGTGTGCAACACTACTAAGCCAGCACACAAGCGTAGTTCCATCATGGTGTAAATATATTATACCAACACCACTTGGTATATTATACCTTGCAGAGGTGGTATATCATGTACATATAATTATATATATATATATATATGTATATCAATTTACCTACAACATGTATAGTCTCGCCAGGCCAGCCCCTCACACGCTACGCGGGAAGAGGGTCTGGTCAAACTCGCATGTTGCATTTGTGTTTAACACGCCATAGTTTTTGTGGCGTGTTAAGCACAGGCAAAGTGTATAAAGTATGCATTAGTGTTGCAGTCAGCGGGTTTCTTAAGTGGGTGAAATTAATTAAAACTGCGGTGTTGACATACTTTATACACTTTGCTTGTGGTTAACACGCCACAAAAACTGTGGCGTGTTAAACACGAATGCAACATGCGAGTTTGACAAGACCCTCTTCCGCGTAGCGTGTGAGGGGCTGGCCTTGCGAGACTACAACATGTATCTGTTTCCATCTATGAATCACAATTAAACATTTCTATCCTATTAGCTGCCTATCATTCAAACACTCATTTTATTAATTATACATGTATAATTATATTTCAGTATTCTAGTAATCACGGATGGAAAATATGCACTATTGAAAACTGAAGGATTATCAAAACTGGTATTACTATTACACGACTCAACTTCTAATGTCAGACTTAATGCCACTAAGGTACATTGTGAAAAGGGGGTAATAATAAACAAACTATTCCCTATTATCCTGGTTTCACTAGCATCTGGAACCATTCCAAACCATTTTGGTTTTAGTACACCTACCCAGTGTTCTGCCCAGGATATTTAGAGTGGTGATTGGATTCTAACTTGCATTTAGTGCTGTTTATCCAGTACAATTATACTTAATTCTGTCTCAGTAGCCTATATACACAATGTATGTGTATTATCTGAAAGGTGGTTAATTCATCTGAGTGATGGTTTAGTCATCTGAGTGGTGGTTATTCCTGACCAATGCTGACTAGTGTGGGCAGAACAATGCCTACCTCAAGTGTAGCACTGGTTTAGTTCTAGTACAGTTTGGTTCTATTTACAATTCCAGAAGTTAGTATGAACATGGTATTATAAGAGAAACTGGTACATGTACTATATAAAGGTCATTCATGTTCACCATGACATCAGAAAAATGTTCATAACTTTAGTTTGGAATGACTAACATTCTTTTTACCTGAACCATTTTCATATAATAGTCTTTCCCGTTCTTTTTTTTGTGTATTTCAAATTCCAGCTTCATTATTGAGTTACAATATAATCATGTATTAACCTTATGACATTAAACTATACATTATATTATATATAAAGTCATCACATCATAATTTTGAAGACATTGTAAATTGGTACTATATAGTATGAAAGCTGCAAAAGGATGACCTTTGGATTCATTTTGATTAAAGCCTTACTATTACATGTAATTGCTATCCTGTATTCAGGAAGAACAATTGGTAATCAGCAATCACATACATGTATATTGCAAGGAAACTAACAAGTTCTGAATGGTATACCTATACTCCTTGTCATGAGTACCCAAACATCTTCAAGCATACAAATCATCATTATAACTCTTAAGAATACAATGCTTCCAAAGAGTGGGGCCATGGCAGTCCACCACCCTTTAGTCTTGCTCTCCACCTTTTCATTTAAAAGTTTATACTAGACAACATTGTTGGCCAGACGTCATCTACCACTGATGTACTAATCCAGCCTTAATTTTTATATACAACCAAATCATTTACAATCTACATGTAAATGCTGCATCCAAATAACAAGCAAAAATTGTGTTTATTATACATGTAGATTACTGCATATTCACACATTCTTTAATTAATAGTTTAATAGTATAATATTTTTGTTTGCAGTGTATTACTCTGCTAGCTGAAGCTCCTGAAGGTAAAAAAGAATTGATAGAATCCCTTGATAAGGTCAGATATGAAATAAATATAGGTTAGATACTGTATTCGAGGTTTTTACGTGCAATAGATGGAAACAGTTTAATTACTGAGGGGGGAGCCCGAAGTAATTAATGTTTCCAAGGTAGTTCTATTGTGCGTGGAAACCAAGAATACAGTCTCTAAGCAATTTAGATTTTAGTTATTATTTTGTTGGATAGAAGACATAACAAGAAAGCTTTGTGGTACTCTTTTTTAGCTGCAGAAAGACAGCAAGGTGATCGATAGCGCGAGTGTTGATAGAAAGCGCAGCTGGACGAGTGTTTGCCAAAGGTATTAGTCAGCGGTCAATGCCCACACTTTAGCAACTTTCTCTGTTGATTGCTTGTAAAAACCAACAGATGCAGCTTTAAAACAAACTTTGCTTCTGTTCGTTGTGTGAAATTTCTATAGCAACCCTGCAAGAGGTTTACTAAGTGATTATAGGTTTACTAATCAATTAAAAATAGGTTTACTATGGGATTTAGAAACCTGTAATTGACCAATCAGATTGCAGCATTTTAATGAGCTATAATCTAAATACATTTTGACTTTTCGACAATTAATTTCTTACATAATACATGTACATGTATGTGTTTCTATAATTGTGATTACATCTGTGAACATTTTTAAATGTTTCATATTATTTTGTAGGTCAAACACCTTCAATCGGATGTTAATCCCGTGATTAGCAAAGCAGCTGTAACAGCTTATAAAGTCATCACTTGGAAACCTTGAATAAAATCATCACTAGTACTGTATATTATTTTAATACCACACTGTCGTGATATTTTAGATTTCATAACACATGTTCTATAAAGATGATACAATTGATAATAATTATTGATTCCTTAGCTTCAATGTAGATTTGAGTTATTCTGATTCTGTAAAATAATAGATCGATAAAAATGGGTTTTTAAGAAGTCACAAAAATAATGATTATATTATATATAGGTGACAATGAGATGATTTGTTATCACACAAGCATGGAATTATGGTATTCTGTTGTTTGAAAGATGGGTCATAGTATAATTTATAATAGAACTTATATTAATTATAAATTTATTTACATGAAGTCACAACCCCAAAACACAGGGTAAGAAGAAACTGGAAATGGTCAATTTGCATTTATAAGTATAGTCTGATCTCATTTGATAGGAGTACTGACATTCTTAGGGTCATATCAGGATGTTTTTGTTCGGCTTACTCAAGCATGAAATTATTGTATTCTGAGGATTATACTATTTTGAATTCGAGATCGAATGCATAATCCGTATATAGTCTGGCTAGCCACACCCTCGAGATGCAGACGGCCGGAGGCCAGGCCGGCTTCATCTCGAGGGTGTGGCTAGCCAGACTCAAGGCCAGACTATTTAGACAACTGAAACATTCAACTGAGTTCAAAGGTTGGGGACCAAGGCAAGGCTTGATAGTTGCTACATCATGGTTATATTGCTCTGGCTAGCCCTGAAATCAACTGATTTATATTTTGGCATCAGCAGTTGGAATATCAATGACACTTACGATTAACGAATGCGTGGGCGACACTGGGCGTGTGTGTTGAAAGTATACGGAATTACACCTACAGCAGATTACTGATAGGTCTTTGGAGCGAGTTTTGAAGGATTTTATTCTCAAGAGGATTTTCTAACTTATCTTAAGTATGTTATTGTGTTTATTATATTCAACTGTTTCGTATTATATACTTGCAATAATAGGACAAAAATTAACGTACCATTTTCAGACCCAGCAAAAATTTTGTTACATGCATTAAGTTAACCTCATGAATATCATTAAAAACCTAGGCAGTTAGCCCACAATGACAGTAGAAAGCGTGGGAAATAAAAGGAGCATTCCCCGCCAGTTGGTGAGGAGTGTCACGTGCACTATCTGCTATTAAACAGGGGTACTGTACCCCATAAAATACCTATGTCCCCCTTTTGATTTCAAATTTAAAATGATAAGACACATAAAAAAATACACACATTCGCCTATTACCCATTGATTCCCATTTTCTAAAAGCATTAAGGCAGGCCCATTGTGGAACAGGCGGACCTTCAACATAAATTTGCATAAAATTAATTAATTAACTATGACATAAAAATTACTTTGTCCCTATTGCAAAATCCTAACAATAACCATGAGGAGGAGGATCGAGTAGTACTAGTGATAATGATGATTACTACTTTTGTTCAAATGTTAGCCCTAACAACAAGAAAGCCGATGGTTCACTGAGTAGCTTTATTTTAGCAGTTTACAAGAGTTGCTATTAAAGGGACAGGGTTATCTCTAGATTAGAGTTGTGTTGATTTAGTGCATGTATCTGCCTACCTGACTATATGTACGGTCATAATGAGGCCCACCATTAAAATGTGGTTTCTTGTATAGTTTTTAGGTAGAAGAGTGACTTACACATTCTCTTTAAACGTTGATAGTGATGAGCAGCAGATGAATAAAAGGAATCTTTTGTGTTTTTTACTCACTTTGTCATTTTTCTTGACAATGTTTTACTGTTACTACAGTGAGTTCAGATATGTTTGGTTTGTTATTAAATGTGATCACATTTGAGAAAACCACACTTGTTGCACATAACAAACACATCAAAATCTTGCTATTCGGCCATTTTGCAAAGAAAGTCAATGAAACATTGTATCACTTCTTAGATACCACATTTTGTTAGCTTCCTGTACAAAATGGCTGAATACCAAAAGTTTACAAATAAGTATTTTTATTCAAAGTTGTTATGTACAATGTACCACAAGTGTATTTATCTCAAATTGGGTCACATTTAATGTCTATTGTATTGATGGTTTAGTACCGACACATGCTGTTGTCTGGGTATTTAACATGATTTCATTTTATCTGTAACCATTACCAAGCCACATGTTATTTTAATAGTCAGCTGTTTTTAATACTATCACTAAGTTTTGTACCTATGTGTATTGAAAAAATACATATCCTGTATGAAGTATAGACCTGAGCCTATTATTCCCAAAACATTGCCTAATATTCTATTCTGAATTTCCCAAAATAGTATCCTATTATTCTTAATGAATTCACTGATTATTCTTTTAAAATTTCCAAAACTCACATACATGTACATTGCAAGTAGTGGATTCAATTGCACTCTATGCTTACTAGAGATTTCTAAAACATCTTAATCGACTCAATGACTATCTGTCTCAGAAGAACTGGAACTGCAAGATAAAGAAAAGCTGCTGTCACAATCGACCATTTTTCCACCTTTTGCCACTTGTAATTATTTTAACCCAACTATTCCTGAAATTATTCTTATTCTGGGAAGCTCCTATTATTCTTTTAATTATTCCGGAATAATAGGCGCAGGCCTAATGAAGTGATTAGTGCAAAAAAAGTTTTAACATATTCATATTTTAGCAATTATAGGAATACTTTTTCTCAATACTGTATATCGGGTGTTTTTGATGAGAAGATAATTCAGCAAAATCATAAAAACTTGTATATTGGCGACATTTCAACCACGTGTTACTATATCACACCTACTTTTAGCCAGAGTGCAGAATAAAAAGCACTGTGAGAGGATACCAGATTTACCAGACGATAGGGATACTGTTGTCAGAGAAACTCTACCTTGTGCAGCAGAGTCAAGTAGTAGTAGTGACAAGTTTGCAGTAGCTAAAATTTAACTGTACTTTAATTTGGTGAATTTTCCTAATTCGCCAAATTTGCCAAAATGTTTCCTTTGCCAATAAAACCTGCTATACAGTATATCTTTTTACTACAAATCCAATCAAATTGTGGGAGGTTATATTACTTTAATCATTAAATAAAATATTTCAACTACATTAGTAATTGCAAAACTGCATTTTATTAAAGATATTTACAGCATTTCCATAGTGTATTTACAAAAACAGTTGTTTTGTGGTTATAGTATTGTTTGAACTTTGAATGTCAAAGCAGAGGAAAGTTTTCCATTCTGTGTGCACTTCAAAAGAAATTAGTGATGTTAAGATCCTGATGAACATTCCCACTATTAACGCCATAAGCTGTAAATCAGTGGAATTTCCTCTTCAAGCAGCTACATGTGTAGTAATTACATGTGTACTAACTAAAATCCTTTTAGTAAGCCTAAATAGAGTAGTGAGCTCTATCTACAATTTAACATGCATCCATTAATTGACCAATCCTCCTACCCATATTGATGCAGCTAGCCTCCTAAACCAACATTGCAAAAATAACAATGTACACATTTTTGGTTAGTACTGTTGCAAGGATTTAACACTTAGTTGGTTGCACAGGATACATACATCTAACACCATAGCTACTAGTACTAATTATATATTAAAATACGTAAAAGATATATTTACAAATTATAATCAACTATCATGCCTAATATCTCATATTAGATGCACAAAGAAGGTTTGGAAACCTAAAACGATTTAATTTAAATATTTTTTTCTGCTTCCTTATACATCTAATAGACAACTACATGTAGGTGTTATATTTTAAGGTATTGGGATCGTTTATTGAATTCTCTTGAACTAACACAATAATTATTGATTATATATACACTCAAATTCTAAAACGTTCCTAAGATACTGTTAACAAGGGGGGTTGAGAAGGGGCATTTCGCTTTAACCAATTTTCACTCATGCAAGCTTGACATGAATTTGCTACAAGTTTGCAGCTGACTAAACACAAGCTGAATGTGAAATAAGGTAGCTACTATATGCTGAAGAGGGGCATGCTGTAAATGCTGTACATTAATATTAATTTCATGTATTTTAGCTCTAACCTACACCCCCCCCCCAGTATTTCTTGAAAAAAACCATGTGTGAACATGTGATGATAATACTAGAATATTCCTGCAGTAATCCTAAATAAGATGGTGATAATTAGTTAACACATACAGTAATTAAGAAACACCTGTACATTTTACACATCACTCTAAATACTCTAAATACATCACACTAGGATAATTAAATTATAATTACATTACAGTCATAACTACCTACACAACCAATTAATTTACAATTTACACTATTCCTTGCAACTGTACTAACCAATAAATTAGTTATTTTATAACAATTTTATTTTTGCAGTACATGTATACATCACATACATATAGTACTAGTAATATATAGAACATGACAACGATGGGTGTATCAGATAAACACAAAAATGATATTCATCTTGAAATGTTTCGTGGTTGTACATTCCATTGACAAGATATCGATTCATTTCAATCAAGGATCTTCAAAATAACTTGACAACAATGACTCTGTATAATTATTTGCTTTACAATATTCCTCTACAAATGTTTTTTCTAAAATTTCACTTGTGTTTGTACATGGTGGTTAAAGTGTATACATTTTAACCCATGATGGGAATGATACACCTTTCTATGTTATATACACCATGGTAGGTGCCTTTGATCTTATAACATCCCAGGATACAACATGTATGTCACACAAGAATAATATAAATTACGTTATATATATTGAACCTGTGGGAAAGCAATCATCGAGATGGCTCTGTGGGCTGTATAACAAGATGTTATTATAGAGGTATCCCTATGACTGCTTTGTGGTGTCCAGCATTCACTAATCATGGCTGACTTTATCATGCCTGGAACACAACAGCCTATTATAGTTATTATTTTGATTATCTACTCTCCTTACCTTTTAATGAACCTTGTACAACTTTAGGAATATAGCTACATAAGCTAGTAAAGCTACAAGCAGCTTTCTTTCTGCTGCTCTATAGAGCTGAAGCACACGTTCTATTATGCACCACGCATATTAATTGACTGAGTCCTTAACTACGTATACAACACATACTCGCATAAGTGACACCATATATACATAAACATACATCGAACCCGTGGGAAAGCAATCATTGGGATGGCCCCATGGACCATAAAAATTGTAGGTATGTCTTTTTGACTTTATCAAAGGAAGAGAGCGTAATAATTATAATTCTACACTATTCATTAGAGTCCAGTCAACATTTTACAAACCGTACAAACATGTAGGTGATGTGAAGCTGAACTTTGAAAATGTTGTCATGCATGCATGCATTGTAAAATATGATAGTGATTTAGTTACTATTCATGTAAACATTTTTATACCCTGCTATACAATACAGTTTAACAGTACCGTATAGCGGGATATTTTCGTGCGGTTCAATTTTCATGTTTTTCGTGATACAGAGCCATTCCACGAATATTTAAATCACGGAAATTTATTGTCATGGGTGGAGTTTGAGCAATATCGATTAAAAAAAAAAAAAACTTTGACTGACGAAAATTGAATATCGATCAAAACCAAAAAATTAGACCCCACGAAAATATCCTGTTATACGGTCCAATGCAGTATCTATTTCTATAGACTACATACAAGTAACCTGCAATTAATTATTACATTTTGATATTGTATAGCAGGTAATTTTCACCAGGGAAAATCTGCACCAAAGCAGCAATGGAAAATTTTTGTCACATTTATTTTCGCACAAGGGTGTGGCTCATGGTGAAATTAAATTCTAATTTTAACCCTACTGATACTCACATGGAGAAATAGTTTTCTCTTTGTGGCTACAATGTTTATCAAAGCATCTGGGAAACAACAGGAACCAAACAATTCTGTAGACTGATATGCTGTGGCAAAATTTTTACAGGTTAAATTTCACCACATGCACTGAAATAGTGAAATTGGTGAATTTTTTCTCCGGTGAAAATTACCCTCTTTACATTTATTTAAATGTATATTTTGTCATTTCGTAGCTTATCATTCCACTGAACAAGATTTCATGCCGATATATATACATTTAGAAGACAGGATAGGTTTGGGGGATAGGATTTACAATAGCCATTCGAATGATCAACTCAAACATGCTACATATGCTAAACCTAACAATACTACTATCAGTCTGTGTAGCTGGAATGATATAGTCCATTACAAAGTCAATACAATTCTTGTATTTGGCACTACAAGTTTTTTGGGTGCTAGTATATCTATATATCTTAAGGATAGTGGTTACAAAGTAATACCAATAGAAAACATGAATAGTATTCCTCATGAACCAATGGGATGGCAAAGATGGAACTATCTTAACAAGAAAGGGCTCTCGCCACAGAAAGTTTATGATGACAAAGACATTGTATCTTTATTGAAAGCTAACAAACCAGACGCCATTGTGTATATTCCTTCACTGATTTTTGATGGACAATATGAAGGAAACCTTCCATATAATTCTAAGCTAAATGCTTTATCTACCGCCCTGAAAGACTTTGTTAGATTGTTGGAGATTGTTCGTTTAAACTATATACATACTAAAATCATTTTTCCTACTCTTCCTGAAATATTGGACCATTCCATTCAGATAGCTTGGTTGAAAGCATTTCATTTGATAGTTTCTTCCTATGAGTATTTGCATAACATGAATGTAGCTTTTATCAGGATTGATGGAGTTTATGGTCCATGGCAAGGTCATGGAGAAAAGTACGATTTTCCAAGTTCAAGTATGTGTTATTACATTCATGATGTTTGTAAAGAGATTGTTGACATATTGAGGAGTTCATCCAGTTGTGTTGAAAGAACTTTCAATAAATGTGGATCATCAGATCAAGTAAGCAATGTTTCTCTTAGATTGAAACTCACATCTGATTGGGTAGCGGAATATAAGCTGTCACAGAGAATAAACCAGAATGTTATAATGAGTACATACTTTACTAGTGTTCAGAGTACACAATATCGTAAATGGTTTAGTAGCAATAAGTTTAGATTCATGGAGAAATGGTTTTCCAGTGCTGCAAAACTTGGAGTTCACCTCGTAATATTTCACGACAGTATTAGTGATCAGTTTCAAGAAAAACTTAAAGATTACTATTCAAATGTTGAATTTATTAAAGTTACTAGTTTTAGAGGTCACACACAAAATGATGTGCGATATTACTTGCAATATGACTATCTGGTCGAACATCCTGAAATTAACAGGGCAGTAGCCACAGATATGAGAGATGTTAGATTCCTAGCAAATCCTTTTGAGGTAATGACAGAAATTGGAGACTATTTATATACCGGAGTAGACAATTCTTTCCATTTAAGTGCATGGACTAATGGTGGCGTGAGTTCTCAAATGAGGAAATGTCACTCAAAAGATTTGGATATGAAGAAAGTTCAGCTTCAGCCATTTTACAATGCTGGTGTCACAGGAGGTAAAAGGCATTATATGCTAACATTTCTCTCTCGTATGATATGGTATTTAGACAGAGCCCCTCGTAAAGACAACTGCAATATGGCTACTGTTGCTGTAGTAACACACCAACATTTCATGGACGTGATATTTTCTGGGTATCCATTTCAGAGTGCATACAAAATAGGTATTGTTGGTCCTCAATTTGTAGCCATCAAACACAAAATTGCAGCTGGCAATAATATCTATGACAGTATTTTTTTATAGGACTTGATGTATATACAATTAAACATCTCACCAATGTGCAATTATTATTTTCATATGAATAGCAATTGTTATACATACATGGTATATTAAAATTTATAATAGAGAAGAGAAGGAGAATACTGAATGACATACAGCATTGAAATACTGTGTGTGGATTAATAGAATATTTCTGTGAACCATTTTAGTATACTTTGTAACATCACAAAGTACTGTCAACTTAGTAATAGTGATGTGCGATACCACTAAATAATAGTATTGTGTATCGCTACCAAAAATATCACGATACGATACAGTATCACGATATTTGAAATATTATTGAAACACTTATAAAATGTAAATAAATGTCTTATTTGGATGTATTTGTCAAGAAATGGTAAAAGAATCAATGAAAGTTATGTGCACTAGCTTTTTATAATTACTTTTAGGTATCAAATTAGACAAATTAGAAAAACCATGTTTACTAAACTGTCCATTCCAGTGTATCGATACACCCAAAAGCTAATATTGTATCACGATATTCAACGAAAATATCGATATTTCGATATATCAATACGTATCGCACATCACTACTTAGTAATTTCTCAATTAATCCAATAGCTCTACATCGTGATAAGTATAGGTCCCTTCAGGTTGGCAAGAACCGATTGAAGTAGATGGTTTGCTTATCCACCACAAGGAGTGTCAATGAAATTAACCTTAAATTATGACATTGCAATATTCTATTTGATGTCTGCCATTCTAAGATGTATGCCAACTCACAATGGGTGGTAGGTGTACAAGTCATTATTCAACATTAATATTTGGAGTCTTTAATAAGTGTATAATATTATAATGTTCAATACGTATACTTCATATGAATTTTTAAGTAAAAAATATTATTTATCAAGTGTTTTAGCTACTTTGTTGTGAGCATCACATGACCTGGCACATTTTCAGTCTCAGTTTTATTTGATGTTGGTATGTAAATTTATTATGATAATTGACAATCACAATTTCATGCCAGACATCACCAACAAACATCACAATCAAACTACCGGTTAACTATGCAGACATCTTTGTTCCATATGAAATATTAAGGGTAAATGTTTACAATACACACCAAAGTTTCTAATCATAAAATTAACACTTAAAATTATGTATTTTGTTAATAATATACCAGTCGCTCTGGAATGTGGCCCTGGTATTGGTATGCAATTATCACTGGTGTGAAAATAATAATTATTTCATTAATTAAATTATTAATAATATTCATTAATAATTTCATGCCCGCCTTCCAACTGCATCCGCCTCTACGATTGTTGATAAGGATTTCTGTACAAACTGTAAGTAGTGTTTACTCTATTGTTTTTGTTGTTTGGTAATGTATAGTCCTTTTCTTGTAAGGATACCGTGTTGGATTTGCGCCTTATTACTTATTTAATTAATCAACATGATAGCGGATAGCTAAGTATCTCCACATTGGTACTGCATGTATTAGCTACTGTTGCTCAGTAGGGATTGAATTGTTTTCTCTTGGAGGATCACTGAATCATTTGTATGATGACAAGTTAACAGCACCTGTACAAAGTACACACCTAGCTTGATCCTAGAGCTACAAACAGTCTCTACAGTGCTATTAAGTTACTCATGGAAAGATCTTGACTTACAGTGTTTCCTTGATACAATCACTGTTCATATCACATTAGTTAGAAAGCACATCACCTCGTGCACTTCCTTTGCTCAGTATAACTGACAGTGTAGTTTTTTTTTGTTTGGAAGAGTAAAGGAGAGAATGGCGCAAGCAATCATAGTACATAAACTATAAATGATGTCAGAGTAACATGCAGCTTCACTCTGTAAATGAATTTCTATCTATAATATTATAATTATAATTGTCCTTGTTACGTATGACTTTAAGGTAAAACTACACCCACAATTTGGCAAATGGATAAGTCGAGAATAGTCTGGTACCTGTTCACTAGTAATTATAATTATTATAATTTACACTTTTTAGGTAGAAGAGTACTAGTGACTTTAGCATTCTCTTTAAAGTTTGATAGTGATGAACAGCAGATGAATAAACGGAACAGTTTTCTCTTTTTACTCATTCTGTCATTCTTAATGACAATAATTTACTTTTACTATGGTGAGTTCAGATATGATTTTCATTATTTTTGTGACCAAATAATTTAAACAACGCCATATATTTGGTTAGTCAGGATACATACATCTAATGCCATAGCTACATTAATTTTACTTTGTACACATTATAATTATTTAATTCATTGAAGTACTGTAATTTGATTGTACTATTTACTCATTTCAATTTTCTATAATGTAAAATACATGTAATTGCATGAAACGGTTTGGAAGCCTACAAAGTACACAAATATAATTCTAGTGATACTTGGTGCACATTATGTAAATAACACACCTACAAGTGCTTTATCAGATTTATAATCGCCGAGCATAAGAGCTATAGACCTGAGGTTGAGGTGATTATAAATCTGATATAGCATGAGTAGGCATGCTAAAATTAATATATTCTGGAAGGACAAACCTTTGTAAATGTCTGTTTCTTCTCCTACCTTTCTGTCTTCACTTTGGAGAAGGTAAGTGACATGTACTTGTAATCTGTGTCAACAGCGGGTTTTATATCTGACCACTGGGTGCTATATCTTATTTATAAACCTGTCGTTTACTTTGATGTTTCGCTGTATCGGGATATATGTCATAGTAACATCGTGCATGTAGCCACAACATTCTCCATGACAATTGACAAACTAAATTTAAGCTCATGCTCTCTGGTTTTTACATTATTAATTTGTTTTCAGAAAAGCAGGATCACTCTATTATCTGTTGCTATTATCTGTAAAGGTAATTGGTTATTTTAACCTTCATTTTGTTACATGAGTTTCAATACCATATTATGCTCTTGAAGACTGTATAAATCAATTACTGTATATAAATCATATTTTCTTGTGTCCACTTGCGCGAGTGTGCGTTGTATACGTAGTTAAGGAAGTTGCGTCATTCCCGGGGGCTAGGTCAATTAATGGGCGTGACGCATAAAAGAACGCACGCTCGAGCTATACGGAAAAGCTGCCTGTAGCTAAGTAGCTTACGTAGAAACTGGAACTAGTAGCTAGCTATTCTGCCTGAAATATATTCCTAAAGTTCTACAAGGTCCTTTGAAAGGTCAGGAGAGTAGATAATCAAAATAATAACTATAATAAGCTGATGTGTTTTAGGCATGATAAAGTCAGCCATGATTACTGAATGCTGGACACCACAAAGCAGTCATAGGGATACTTTTGTCTTCACTTAAATTTGTAAAGCAATCATAGGGATGTTTTTTTTTCTCTATATACACTTGTTTTTCTTGCTAGCAAGTAATCTTTCTACCTTAATTACAATGTATAAAGTACAAGCCCATAATGATGTATGGTAACAAAAACAACACAACACAATGCATATAGTATGTAAATCCATTAGGTACAACAGATGTTATTTCTCATTATAAGTACAAATTCATGTACACATACTAGTTTCTCTGGAATGAACAAGTAACATCTGTTGGAATATAAGGCCACATAAACAAAATTCATTGTTTCTCATCCTCTTGTTTACACAATATTAATGCGGCGGGCGGGTATTTACTATTTATATTTTAACACTTTTTATAATTAAAAACACCACACAACCATACCAAGGTTTTAGAATTTTTATTCCTGACCTTATCTGAACGATTACCAGCACCATGTCAGATATATAGCCTCTTATATCAATCACCTTTCTCCTCCACTGCTCAGATACAGTCATTACGGTGTAGCTAGTGTCACGTGATGCTGTGGTAAGGATCACGTGACCCCCAATAATAATTGGTGTGGGCAGGGATGAGAAACAATGAATTTAGTTTATGTGGCCTAATAGAATTGGAATCATAATAATACAACACAGTTTATACCTACATAATTATAGTACTTTATCATATACATTATATTATGAGCTATTTTTGTTAGCATGCTATATATATTATGACATGCACTAGTCAATGGAGATCAAGATGTAATGAAACTAGTATGTACTTGAAAATATTACCTAAACGAAATCAGCATTGAGGAAAATAGAATTGCATTGAAACTCCTCTAACCAACTGAAGGTTAAAAGAACCTATATATAATGTACATTTTACGGTGCACTGCAAAAAATATCCACTATATTGGTTAATATAGTTGCATGGAATAGAATGAGTTTTAATATATTTTGTCAATCGTCATAGAGGATGTTGTTGCTACATGCATAATGTTACTACGACATAATGTGCACTAAGTACTGATTGGAAAGTATAAATTATGTGTTTGCGGTTCACAAAGATGGCCAGATACAAATACATGTACTTTAGTATAAATTATACTAAATCTAATATGAGTAGACAGCACCCTAAAATTATCTATAATTGAATATAATTAGTACAAAGTATCTGTGGTATAAGATGTATGTATTCTGAACAACCAACTAATTATTGTTAAATCCTTGCTAACCACTAAATTAGTTATTTGAACTATTTTGTTTTTGTAGTGTATGTTACTTCCAGAGAAATTAGTATGTGTATGAATTTGTACTATAATAAGAAATAATATCTGTTGTACCTAATGGATTTACATACTACATTCTGTATAGGTATGCCAGGACTATCTGGAACAGATAGATGTATTATTAAAATCACACTTTATGAACTTCAAAGAATAGTCCACTAAGAAAAATTAAATTAGTACAGTTGCAATGATGTTGTAAACCCTATTATAGGCAAAGTAAACACATGTAGGAGGGATATATCCAGTTTAAACCCTCTGGTGCTACACGCCTTCAGGCTTCATGCTTTATTATCCTGAGCATGAGGGATATAAATAATTTGTATCATTCAATCACTGTTTGGGGTCATAACCATAACAGCTGTATGATGTCAAGGACATTGATTAGCCACACTATCTAAACATTAAAGAAACCACAGGGATATAACGTGTTATAACTGAAACAGCCAATGACACAAGGACTTTTAAGATATAAAAAAGAGTGGAAAATAAAGAACTACATGAACTAATGACAGAACAATAGGAAGACAGAACTGTACAAAACTATGAAATAACATCCCTTTATATACATACATATTATAAGGTTTCCTATGATGTCATAGCTATCACATCAATTTAGTTTGTTGATGTGGCTACATACATGATGACTAGTACATATAATGTGCATCAATTATAAAAAGCTGACACTAGAATAGGTACATATGTGTATGCAGGTTTCCAATCTTTTGATAGCTAGATACAATTAATTTATTTTGTTATAAAGTTACTATTTATTGAAATATGAGTAAACTACATCCTAATAATGTAGTGCTTCAACTATTTGGTCAATGTAGTATTGGCATGTGTATCAACAATCTGAGTGACACTTACTGTCAAGCGGTATGAATGACATCTAGTTTTGCAGCTTATTCTTGGCTTCAGAAAAATTATTTATGTTTTATAATGAAACTCATATAATAGCTAATTACCTACTAAGTTTGTAAATTAATTAATATCCATCCAAACGTTTGTGTATACACTGCTATATAATACACTTTTACAGTATAATGCAGTGCATCTATATCTACACTACATATATGCACATGTGTAATATTATTTAGATAAATGGTATTTACATCATGAAATTAATATCATTTGCATATAACAGCTTATAATTCCACTGAACATAATGTTTTGCCAATATCCATACATTTGAATGATGGGACAGGTTTGGGAGACAAGATTTACAATAGTCATGCAGATGATCACATCAAATACACCCCACATGCTAAACCTAACAACATTTCTGAATTTGCTAATTTCAGTCTGTGTAGCTGGAATGATATAGTCCATTACAACATCAATACAATTCTTGTATTTGGCAGTACAAGTTTTTTGGGTGCTAGTATATCTATTTATCTTAAGGATAGTGGTTACAAAGTCCTCATGAACCAATGGGATGGCAAAGATGGAACTATCTTAACAAGAAAGGTCTCTCGCCACAGAAATTTTATGACGACAAAGACATTGTATCTTTATTGAAAGCTAACAAACTTGATGCCATTGTGTATATTCCTAGGTAATTGGTTAATTTAACCTTCATTTTGTTACATGAGTTTCAATATGATATTATGCTCTGGAAGACCAATTACTGATTTTTTTTTGCTAGCAAGTGATCTTTGGACCTTGACTAGTATATTTACAACAATATAACGTACAAGCCATAATGATGTATGGTAACAAAAAACAACACAATGCAACATATAGTATGTAGGTACAACAGATGTTATTTCTTATTATACTGTAAGTACAAATTTATCTACACGTACTAGTGTCTCTGGAATGAACAAGTAACATCTGTTGGAACATAATAGATAAAACACAGTTTATACCTACATAATTGTTATACACATTGTATTATAAGCTGTTTTTGTTAGTTTGCTATATTATGACATGTACTTTATATACTAGTCAATGGAGATCAAGATGTAACGAAACTAGTATATACTTGAAAATGTTACCTAAATGAAATCAGCATTGAGGAAAATAGAATTGTATTGAAACTCCTCTAACCAACTGAAGGTTAAAATAACCTATAATGTACATTTTACAGTACACCAATGACCAAATAGATATATGATTAAAATCACACTTTATGAACTTCAAGAATGATACACTTAGAAAATTAAATTGTTACAATAACCATTTTATTGGTTAGTACAGTTGCAATGATGTTGTAACCCTATTATAGGCAAAGTAAACACACGTAGGGATATATCCAGTTTAAACCCTCTGGTGCTACATGCCTTCAGGCCTCATGCTTTAAACTGGATGTTATCATGAGCAAGAGGGAAATAAATAATTTGCAATCACTGTTTGGGGTCATAACCATAACAGCTGTATGATGTCAAAGACATTGATTAGCCACACTATCTAAACGTTAAAGAAACCACAGGGATATAACGTGTTATAACTGAAACAGCTCTGATTTGTAGCACTACTGATTTCTTTGATGTGCATTGTAATAATGACACAAGGACTTTTAAGATATAAAAAAGAGTGGAAAATAAAGAACTACATGAACTAATGACAGAACAATAGGAAGACAGAACTATACAACAACTATGAAATAACTATGAAATAACTAATAAAACACGAATTCATATTATAAAGTTTCCTATGATGTCATAGTTACCACATCAATTTAGTTTGTCATACAAGCTGATGTGGCTACATACATGATGATACATGATGATACTATGACATATAATGTGCATCAATTATAAAAAGCACACTAGAATAGTTAAATTATGTGTTGTGCAGGTTTCCAAACTTTTGATAGGCAGACACAATTAATTAATTTTGTTATAAAGTTACTATTAATTTTATTGAAATATGAGTAGACTGCATCCTAATATTGTAGTGCTTCAACTATTTGGTCAATGTACTAATGGCATATGTATCAACAATCTGAACATCCATTTATGTTAAATCTTTGTAGCTGTACTAACCAATAAATTAGTTATTTTAACAATTTTGTTTTTGCAGTGATAAGTGCCACACTGTAAAAACCAAGTTGTTAAAATAACTCAGTTAGCACAGTTGCAACACTATAAAGAATTGTTTGTTCATTCGCTCAATTTGCTTGGTTTGTTATATATATACAATGTCATATGTCTATAAGTATTACAGAATAATGTGAACCAGAGCTGGGCGGTATACCGATATTCACGATATTATGTAAATATCACTACTTACTCTTTGCAAAATTTGCAATACCGTTATTGCATATGTTTAATCCCATATCGTGATATTCTGCAGGCTAAATATTGGCATTAAACATATGGAATATCGCCCAGCCCTGATATGAACCCCCTAAAGTATAGAGTTATGCTTAATAATGTGATAAATGCTGACTATACCATATTGTGGGGAATTTTGGAGGGAGACTGAAAATATTGACGAATTGATGGCATAAAATAGGTTTTGGTGAAATTAATTTTGGCGAATTGCTGCATTTAGCCTCACCCACATTTATGTTGAGAAGTAAGATGTCTCTTTAAGGGACCATCTACATCAGGAAGCTTGTCGTTTCTTTGGAAATATTTGTATAAGACCATCAAAGTCAGAAATCTATAAACATGCTTAATTCTTCCTCCGCCCACATACTACCACACCCTCTTGTAATGCCAAAATAAAAATTTGAAGGAAAAACGTTTGGTGAATAAAAAGTAAATCACCAAATATGCCAATTTCTAACTCCAAAATTACCTGCTATATGATAACTAGCTGCTTTGACAGTGACACTTATTACTGTCAAGCAGTATGAATGACATCTAGTTTGTTCTTGCAGCTTGTTCCACTTGACTTCATAAAAGTATTTATGTTTTATAATTATGAAAATGAAACTCATATATAATTAAATTGGTCAAAATAACACATCATTTTTTATAGTGTAGTAAAACAGTCAGTTCTTTGATCACTTTCTATGCAAAATTGTTTGTTTTAAAGGATATGTGTTATATATTTAACCAGTTAATCTAAAGTTTAAATCTTAATTTACAAGAAAACTGTTAAGTTAACCATGGTCTTATGTTTTGCCATTCCAGTTAGTCTCGTCCCCAGACCACCACGCCCTTCTAGATCCAGGCATCTTTTCCACTTAAAAGGACGTTCGTTGTGAAGAATGTACTTTTTGAGTGGTAAAGACGTTTGACGTTTGGACCAAGAATTTAAAGCAACTGTCCCACCCCGTCTTTCACCAGTAGGGCATGGCGGTCTGGAACAACACTAATTCCAGTTGTACAAGAAGCTAAGGATACTAAACCCTAAGTGAAAATGCTGTCCTGCATGCATGCATGGATACTATAATAGTTAATTACCTACTTAGTTTGTTTAATATCCATCCAAACGTTTGTGTATACCCTGCTATACAATACACTTTTACAGTATAATCCAGTGCATCTATACCTACACTACATATATGCACATGTGTAATATTATATAGATATTCTGGTATTTACATCATGATATAATTATCATTTTCTTATAACAGCTTATAATTCCACTGAACAAAAGTTTTTGCCTGTATATATACATTTGGAAGCCAAGATGGGTTTGGGGGACAGGATTTACAATAGTCATTCGAATGATCAACTCAAACATGCCACATATGCTAAACCTAACAATACTTCTGAATTTTCTACTATCAGTCTGTGTAGCTGGAATGATATAGTCCATTACAACATCAATACAATTCTTGTAATTGGTGCTACAAGTTTTTTGGGTGCTAGTATATCTATTTATCTTAAGGATAGTGGTTACAAAGTAATACCAATAGAAAACATGAATAGTATTCCTCATGAACCAATGGGATGGCAAAGATGGAACTATCTTGTCAAGAAAGGGCTCTTACCAGAGAAATTTTATGATGACAAAGACATTGTATCTTTATTGAAAGCTAACAAACCAGACGCCATTGTGTATATTCCTTCACTGATTTTTGATGGACAATATGAAGGAAACCTTCCATATAATTCTAAGCTAAATACTTTATCTACTGCCCTGAAAGACTTTGTTAGATTGTTGGAAATTGTTCGATTAAATTATATACATACTAAAATTATTTTTCCTACTCTTCCTGAAACATTTGGCTATTCCATTCAGACAGCTTGGTTGAAAGCATTTCATTTGTCAGTTTCTTCCTTTGAGTATTTGCATAACATGAATGTAGCTTTTATCAGAATTAATGGAGTTTATGGTCCGTGGCAAGGTCATGGAGCAAAGTACGATTTTCCAAGATCAAGTATGTGTTATTACATTCGTGATGTTTGTAAAGAGATTGTTGACATATTGAGGAGTTCATCCAGTTGTGTTGAAAGAACTTTCAATAAATGTGGATCATCAGATCAACTAAGCAATGTTTCTCTTAGATTGAAACTCACATCTGATTGGGTAGCAGAATATAAGCTGTCACAGAGAATAAACCAGAATGTTATAATGAGTACATACTTTACTAGCGTTCAGAGTACACAATATCGTATATTTTTTAGTAGTAATAAGTTTAGATTCATGGAGAAGTGGTTTTCCAGTGCTGCAAAACTTGGAGTTCACCTCGTAATATTTCACGACAGTATTAGTGATCAGTTTCAAGAAAAACTTAAAGATTACTATTCAAATGTTGAATTTATTAAAGTTACTAGTTTTAGAGGTCACACACAAAATGATGTACGATATTACTTGCAATATGACTATCTGGTTGAACATCCTGAAATTAACAGAGCAATAGCCACAGATATGAGAGATGTTAGATTCCTAGCAAATCCTTTTGAGGTAATGACAGAAATTGGAGACTATTTATATACCGGAGTAGACAATTCATTCCATTTAAGTGCATGGACTAATGGTGGTGTGAGTTCTCAAATGAGGAAATGTCACTCAAAAGATTTGGATATGAAGAAAGTTCAGCTTCAGCCATTTTACAATGCTGGTGTCATAGGAGGTAAAAGTCATTATATGCTAACATTTCTCTCTCGAATGATATGGTATTTAGACAGAGCCCCTCGTAAAGACAACTGCAATATGGCTACTGTTGCTGTAGTAACACACCAACATTTCATGGACGTGATATTTTCTGGCTATCCATTTCAGAGTGCATACAAAATAGGTATTGTTGGTCCTCAATTTGTAGCCATCAAACACAAAATTGCAGCTGGCAACAACTACTACGATAGTTTTTTTATATAGGACTTGGAAAGTACTAATTTGCAATTGTTATTTTCATGTAAATAAAATTAGTTATAATAATTATATTAAAAGTATGATTATCAAAACTACAAAAGAAATGGAGAGTGACAAACCACATATATAGCTACTGAATTACTGTGTTTAGAGTAATTGACAGGTATGTGACATATTTCTGTAAACTATTTCAGTATGCTTGCTAGCTTCATCACATTACAAAATAGGTATCATCATGTGTCTGTCACATTACTCAGTATTTCCATGTATGTCCAAGAGTGCCACGTTCTGTCTTATTATGGCCCGTAGGGCCATCCCTATGATTGTTTTCCACGGGGTTTAATGTATATAAAATTATAATTATATATATGTTTGTGTCACTTGCGCGACTATGCGTTGTATACGTAGTTAAGGAAGTTGCGTCATTCCCGGGGGGGCTCGGTCAATTAATGGGCGTGGCGCGTAAACGAACGCGCGATCACACCAGCAGAAAGAAAGCTGTTGAGCTTACGTAGAAACTGGAACTAATAGCTAGCTATTCTGCCTGAAATATATTCCTAAAGTTCTACAAGGTCCTTTGAAAGGTCAGGAGAGTAGATAATCAAAATAATAACTATAATAAGCTGTTGTCTTTCTTGCTTGATAAAGTCAGCCATGATTACTGAATTCTGCACACCACAAAGCAGTCATATCTTCACTTAAATTTGTAAAGCAATCATAGGGATGTTTTTTTCTCTATATACACTTGTTAAAATAGTATATTCATAATAAAAATAAATATAAATTGAGATTACTTAATCTCCTACTGTAACGTAATATGATCATTTATGATAGGCCCATATTCATAGTTTTGGCGCCCTTCCAGCATTTCCAATATTATTAATGGATCCACTCCCATAATGCTTTCAGTTTTTTGGGACCTATGGAGTTTCATATAACCAGTTGCATGGTGTTAGATTCACTAGAAATTTTGAGTAGAGGTCCCAAATTTAGGGTTTCCAATTCACAACAATATTACTTGTTGGATATCAGATTAAAAATTGATAATAACCAACCAGAGGAAAGTGACCATAAATCATTTTCATCTATAACTTTATACTAATTATTTACTTTTTTATTATTTTTTTGTATTACTGTATTGTAAAAGAAAGATTAACAATTCTACCCAGCTTTGATTTGAATAATAAGTATATTATTACATTAAATGGTAAACAAGATGTACAGTATTTACAATAAATCAGCACCACATGAGTCAGAGTGTTGTAAGGGGTTTATTAATGACTCTAAAATTTGATTGCCTTCTGTTGACAGTGAACAAGAGATTGAAGGAACAACAACTCCTTCTGATGGGCAGACCTTCCAAATTAATGGAGGTGGAACATGAAGCGGGGAAAGTCTGGTGATTCTGAACAGGTTTTTGTGTCCTCTGTCGGAATGTCAGCAGAACCAATGTGATTGCAACAACGTGAAATATCATATATATGACATATTCACAATATCAAAGTCACAAGATGTCTAGTAGATTTAAATTAGAAAAAAAGGGAAAACTGCTATTCTTCTGAGAACTGGATACAGTCTGTTGAAACCTTTGCAGTTAATGAGTTACTTTGCGGCAGGGATATATTCATCAGACTGCCTATACTGGCAGTAGTATAAATACTGCTGGAGAAATTTACAATTCATGAAAACTTTATATAATACATTACTAGCCTCACCGTTAAGTCTCCTTTGTACTGAAGTCTTTGAGACAAACAACAAAATGCTCAGCCATAGCTAGAATGTAATTATCATATGGCCATCGAGACTAGGTCTATCCTTGTGTTCTGACCCACAGTGTAATTATAGAAAGGTGGAAATGTCCCCAGACACCTTGAAACTTGCAAAAAAAAAAAAAACAATGGGCAGGATACTGCATACAACAAGATTTTTTGTGATGATTTGTGACAAATACATTCTTTTAAACCTGTATGGAAATTTACAGATAAAAACGTACTTTCAATTAATAGGGTTATACTCATTTTAAGTTTAATATTAGATATAACTTTCCATGCCCATTAATTATAAAATTTTAAACATAAAAAATGGCAGATTAGAACAGAATAAATGAAATAATGAAATAAGTATATAGGTGTACTTATAGATGCACTTGTAGTTATTAATAATATGCTAATAGATATGTAGTAATGCTATGTGGTTTATGGGAACCAGTGTACTGATATTAGTTTGTACATGATCTAAATGAGCCAGATTTCATCATACACTGTACTGTATTTATCCTACAGATATATGATTAGATGGCTGGCTCGCCGATGATGACAATATAGCATTGTCTTTGCCCACGAAAGAGGAATTGGAGCTTATGTGAGGTTAGATGGTAATAAATAAATAGATATAATATGTTTATACTTACATTTGTATGTAGGTTTGAAGTGGTTAGTTGATAATGTACAATCCCAATCTTGTTTCTGTGCTTTTTTGGTATTGAAATCACTACAAACCCCTTTTTTATGTTTTTTTTTAAAGAGGGTTTGCATAGATGTGTAGAAGAGCAACAATAATAATTAATGAACATAATATAATAATAATAATAAAAATAATAATAATAACTAGAGAATGCTAGCATGAATGCTAATCATTGTGGGGTGAGCCTGAGGAGGTGCTTAAAGGGGAAAGTATTGTTTAACCTTACTTCTCTTTCGAGATCCCTCTCCATATTTTCGCGATCGTGGGCTCTTTGAGCTGTCAGTCTCTCTTCTCTTACACACTCACGCTTCTCTTTCCTCTTTCGTTTCTGCAGCTCGTTTAGCTCTGTCCCTTTCTCTTCTCCTTAATCTGTCTTCATCCATCGATCAAACACGTGGTTTTCAAAATGATTAAAAGTATTTACTAATAAAAAGATTTTTGCGGAATACGGAACTACATTCGAATAAAAAGATTTTTACGAATTATGTACGCAAACATACATACATATAATACAAACTTTCCAGCTAACTGATAAGTGTGGGGCTCGCTCAGGCTCGCCCCAAGAATAAAGTCATAGATAATAAATGAATGCACTAAAGTGCAGAACCCTCGCACAGTAAATTGCTTAATGCATAGGAGGCTGGTTTGACTGAGTGCCATGTATCATGATACCAACAGTTATTACACTTTGTCAGGTTTTTACACATATTTTGACGTGTACACAGACTTACAAATCGAACGTTGTACAAAACAGCCAATGGCAGCTTGCCACTGTTCGATAGAAATCATAGTTCACAACAGAATAAAGGTTAATCAAAAGAGATACAAACACACTCCACAACAACTCTCTAACACGTGGAGCAAATAGAACACAAGCACGCATGCGCACGCTGACATCCACGTGACTCAGACCTCAATATGGCATTTACAATATCGATTACTGACGGAAATATATGGAAGACTTATCTCAAGAATGGTAAGGTATTTCAACAAATCGCTCATATTACGAGACAATCATAACCAACAAGTTTGAAAATCTACCTTTAAAATCTGCACGAGTGAGTATCCATGAAGTTTGGGTAGAGACACACACACTCACTCACTCACTCACAAACCGACTACTATAACCCTCCGCCTACGCGCTCGGGTAAATAAATAAATAATGTACATCCAAAATAGTTTTAATTATGTAGTTAACTAATAAATAGGAAAGTGATATATTTTCATTTGTCAGTTAACAATTTGGCAGCCCCATGCCATCATCAAAACCACAAGTACTACCCCACTTTATCCTTGATCCCCGTAAACATAATCCTGTTGCTCTAAACGTAGAGAATAAAATTGTTGCTCTGACCCAATTTATCACCTGACTGTAAGACTTATTCCATTTATAAGACAAAGTCTCAGCTATTCTTTTTAACACTACTCTTGCTTTATATCCATCTACTGACAATACAAATGGTGAAAAACACCCTCTCCTCCCTTCAACAGCCTCTAAATATTTATGTTTCTTATCTTCTTCAGCTGATTTTAATTACAGAATTAACAGGACGATGGCAATATGACGGTGCATCAGTGTCTAGGACACGAACGTCTAACAATGCCTCTGTCTGCAGTTGCCATAGCCCACAAATCCCTAAATCAGCTATCAAAGCAGTTTCATCATTCTCCGGATCTGCATCACGAACAACCGGCTCTTTTATTACTTCTCTAAATGCAAGAGCTGCTATATCCCCCAATGAATCTTGGATCTCGTTATGGTCGTTGGATCACCAACCCACCACGTCTACAACTTAAGGCATGTTCCAAACTTGTTGCCTCACCACATCCATCACAATTAGATGGAATCCTCAACAATTTTTTATCTGTATCGTAATGCCAGTGCATCTCTGAATTCCACAGGTGATAGATCAAAATTAAACTTAGCTAAAGGAAGAACGTTCAGCCAGTTTGAACATTTACCATCTACAATCCTCCTTACAGCTCGAACTCTACCTTCGTCAAATTTCCTAACTAATCACTCCAAACAAACTTTATCTAACTGATGTTGTTTACTACAACCTTCATTACTAGTGCTTTGAAAGTGTTGATTGTGATCAGCCACTGAGAAGGGCAAACAATCTTTCCTTGATTTTAGTATTAAATCAGATGCCATCCTTCCTTGGTAGTTGAAATGTATTCGTAGCCCTCTTCACTGGATCATCAAGCCCTAAACCTGCTAGTCTTGCAGGTAATGTGAATAAGTCAAACTCAATATCTGATACGGTGCTGCCAAATATACTTGGGAAGAATTTTTCTTTTATAATATCGCTCAAAGGTGAAAATAAAATCGAACAATTTGGAATAACCCTTTGAAGAAATCTCCATTCACACTGGATGGATTTCACTAAGGCAGCAAATGCAGCCTGTGGTTGACTTTCTGCTGCTTTTGACAGACTTGCCACACATTGCACCCATTTTTCAATTTTCTGCTTGACATATAATTCACACTCATCATCTTCACCAATAAACCTGTGACCACTAACAACCAACATCACTAAACATTCTCTCAGCTTCAACCTTAAACTTTCTATCAATGATTAACACTGACTTAGATGGTTGAGGAAAATAACCAAAACTCGGTCCTTTCTCAAGCAATTTTGAAAACCATTCTTTCAATTGATCTAAAGAGGCCACACATGCCGAGTCATCAGCATACCATGATTGAGTCCATCTATTTTTATTAGATAACTAGTCGAATAAGTGGTAGCACTGCCAACGCATGAAGCACATAGATATTGGATCACCCTGGGTAACTCCTTCCTTGGTAAACAATGGCTCAGTACTTCCATGAACCCAAAGTGATGAAAAACCTTATTGTTAATTAATTTTATATGATCCTTATGAAGAATTATATAGTTTATTCATTACAACTTGACACTAATTCCCATAATCCACAAAGTGTACTTTAGCTGTGTTTGCACTCCACACACCACATGCCCTTCTCCGACCAACTCCATACACCACACACTCTTGTCCAATAAACAATGAGGAAATTGAAGGCACAGGTCTAGTGGAGCTAACTATATTCTCCAGCTGCTCATCTGCCTCATTTAATTGTTGTACATATGCTTAATGATTGTCCATATATGCAGCCAATACAAGTTACCAGAACTTGAACTCCTTCTCTTCAGGCCAAACATCTGGACTATATGATATTCTAGAAATATAGCCACTCTCTACACTTTTTCGTTAGTTCATTTCAGAATGGTAGTTTCCATGGTAGCCGGTTGTTCAATCTCGGTAGGGATATAGGAAACACAATGATTGTTAGTTTTGGAAAAACTTTCAATAATTGGTGATGCGAACACTAGTGGAGATACGAGAGGAGAATTCACTTTGGAAGTATCTTTTGGAGTAGGAGAAGGAGGTGTACGACTTCTAGGGATACTTGTGATACGTTTAAAGGATTGAGGGGGAGGTACTGAAAGGGGTAGCATTGCGCGTACTTACTGTGCTACTCCTGGTGTGTCTCTCTATATTCTAAAACTTATCAACCTGTTTATTAGATAATTCATCTTCTATTGTTAGTAATTTCGTGTTGTTTCAAGACAGTAGCTACAGTATATCAATCACTTGATTCTCATGTTGAAAAGATGGATTTACCATACAGTCTTTGAGGGCTTGAGGATAAACTCTTTACTAACAGTATTACTTTTTTGTCTAATACAAAATTAGAAAAGGCTAAACAAAGATTATAATTCCATTCTTTATCTTCATTTACACCATTTAAAGAACATGGCAGAGCAAGAGCTGAATACATTCTTGGCTTCTTTTAACTTGACTCAGACAACACTAGTTACACTACTGTACAAAATCAATCACTGTTATATAGTAAACCACTAAATGTTCTGGAATATTCTAAAACATGTGCACAGATAAAATTTGTAGAGACTCGAGTCATGATCAACATTTAAAGTACGTGCCATATTTCCAGCCATGTGGTAGTGATTTAGCAATGAAGTCCACAGAAAAAAAAACAGACACTCTCTTTCCGGGAAACAACATGACTGCAGCTGGACTCGAACCACCGATCTTTCTTCAGCAATGAGTGGTGTAGAACAGGAGGTTCTTCTGTTATTATTTAGTGGTCATCGTGTCACACTTATCATCTCTATCAGAACTTTGAATGGAAACATTATCTAGATTTGATGCATAAGCTGTCCCTCTTTATACTGAGTACAGCTTTACAAACTCCTTAGTTCATGAGACAAGGAGGAATACCTGATTTCGGTTGTCAACATGTTTATGCCATGGAAGATTTGAGTAAAACTGAAATCTTCTAAAAGGATCAGATCATACAGTTTAAAGTGTCTGAAGCAACAACGATGGATTATAGATGGTTCATGAATGTTGTCATTTGTAGTTTCAGGAGAAGATCAATCGAAACAAATCTGCCAACCTTGATGATGAGTAACAAGATATCTACCTATAAATGGACACAAGACTAGGCTTTTCAAAATTCTTCTTTTTCCAGTTGCATGTACATCACAGAAGGTTTTCTTGCAAACTTGTAGTTCCTTCCCATCTGGGTGTGGTTGCTAGTCTTTGTGCCAACTCCAACTCTCCTATTTACAGGCTTTTATGATTCAGTCCAAAACATAACCATTTTCAGTTCATAGAAACGTCTGAAGACTCATTCTCGGTTTTCCACACTGAGTTCCTCGTACATGGAACAACTGATAATTACAATTTCTTAGCCAGATTTTTTCTACACCTTTGTATGTTGTATACAGTCTCCTCTGTCTTTTTGTAATTTCATCCTTTTGTTCTTCAATCCATCTTTGTTTCTTAAACGTTTTCTTCCTTGTCTTGACGAGCTTGGTATCACATCTATGACTTCTGATGTGGACTATCACGTGGTTGGCGTGCTCACATCACCTTATTTTAATTGAACTGTTTTTTTAGTAATAAGGATGCACAAATTTGTATAAATGTTTGCTTGTACATGTAGTTTGTTTATTGCTCATTTTTTTGTCAAAAACTCAAAATTGATAATTGTCACTTATTTCTAGACCCTTCATAATATGTATGTATGTATGTATGTATGTATGTATGTATGTATGTATGTATGTATGTACAAGTATGTATATATATATGTATGTACAATGTACTCATGTATGTATGCACATATATATACATGTATATGTATCATATTCAGATCTGTTTGAACCATTAAAGAAATTTTGTTCAAATATCTGGTTGGAAGGAGTTTGTGAAGTCTCACAATAGGTCTGATTAATGACATTTTCACCACTTACACACCACTGACACCTAATTTAGTAAGTAGAAAACAATCACTTGCATAAAAAATGTAATGCTGAAACAAATACTGCTTCTTGGTATTCGAATACTCGCTTTTCTTGATTACTCGAATATTCACTTGCTACTCATCATAAATTGTTTGAGTTGTTTCTTGTAAAATATTAAGTATTAGCTCACCATTTTGCTGTAAGTAGTTACAATAGATGTTTATAGCAGCAATCACTGTGTTTTTATTGTTCATTCTTTTTATACAAGCCTAAAAAACAGTAGCTTGAAGCAAGAAACTTCTCTGCTGCTATTTAATTTCCTTTTTATAATTGCATGTGTTTTGTTTCTGTGCATATGCAAATGTTAAACGAATAATCGAATACCCCATTCGAATACCTATAATAAATAACGAACAAATATCAGGATATTTCAATATTCGTTTCAACACTAATGAAAAGATATCCTTCCTCATTTATATATACCATAGCTAACACCCACATCAAAGTTACCGACGGGTGTTATATACGCGATATACACCCAACCACAGGTGGATATGAAACCACAGGGCTGATATAAGACCTATAATGATATTCATAATAGATTGCACCAGTCTGAGCATGCACAGTCAAGTTGTAAATTTTAAAAAGATGGAGACAAATAGAAAAAGGAGCGTAGAGCCATAGATATCAGGTAACATTGATGTTGATGTTAGGTATAGAATATATTATATATAGCATGGTTTCTCGGTGTGTATCAGCAATATCAGCCCTTCACCCCTCGATAGCAGCCCTCGGCTTCGCCTCGGGCTACTATTTCGGGGTTCAGGTCTGATATTGCTGATACACACCTCGAAGCCATGTTATATATATTACATATATATATATATATATACGTATATATATATATATTTAATCTTGGGTGCAGTTTCTAAAGTATATCCACAACAGTGTCAGCTATTAAGTCTTCCATGTGTAAAGTTTATATACAAGTGACCTAATTTTCAAAAGGTGACCTTGTCCTACAAAATAATACTGATCACACAGTTACTGTGGTAAACAGGGATGCTCAAACTAGTGAACTCATGTACTAATTACCTGAACTATGGTGTTTGTTGGGTTTATTAATTAGCACCTTTGTTTTTTATAGGTAGAGGCTGGTTTGAGCCATCCCATAAGATTATTCTTATATATGTATTCTAGACTGGTAGTCTAAAGAGAGTTGTTGTTGTTGTTTAAGTAGAATATTGGTTGTCGAGAAGATCGAGAAGATATTTTGACATTGTATTACGAAATCTGTGATTCAGGAAGAGCTTCTTGGATAACAGAATTCATGACAATTGATACTCAGATGATGCATGTAGATGGTATCTCAGGGTTAACAATATAATTTGATAGTGTAGTTGAACTGATACTTGTATGAAACAGATATTCATTATCTAAGCAAATTTGAAAATGAATATTTGATTATTACAAAGTGTTTTTTTTTCCAAATACTATTTATTCTCATTACAAGAGCAAAAAAATTTGTTTTGCAGACTTTATTACATATCTGACATTTGTATTATGTCTTTACTTTTATCATACATGTATGTAGGAAATAAATGTACTTCAAGAAAAACCAAAGAAAGAAGATGACTTGGATCTCTCTAAAGAAGTGAACAAGGTAAACGATAATTCACTGCACGTTCCCACTTCTGAAAGATCTTTAAAACCCATGGTAATACCGGAAAAAGATTTCTGTAGTGAGCCTTTAACAATTGAATACGTTTGTTAAAGCAATCAACAGCGTTTGTTGTCATGGTTGCAAGGGCATACTATATAGTTCCTTTGTTGTTATAAAGTAAGGGGTTAGGAGAAACAGTGAACATTAGTCATGTTTGTAATGGCCGTGGTGTTATTAATTTTAACAACCACCTAGGATGGAGATATAAATTAATTATAACACGTCACATTTGTGATGCTGTGTCACTTCCCCCTAGGGCAACATATACATTGTACATTATATATATGTATTAAACTTGGGTACCTACTTTTCAAAATGTGACCTTGTCCAAAAAAAAAATTTTGATCGTGCAGTTACATTTAATTCCTCCTGTTCTGCCGCTTTGTGGAGGAAGTCACTGAAATTTGTTATCCGAAAAGAGCTATTGTTAATTAAGCTTCTTGGATAAATTTAATTGAAATAATACATGTAGAATTGTAGATTGACAATATAATTTGATAGTATGGTTGGACTGATATCTGTACGAAACATGAAACAGAATATTTGATTATCACAAAGTATGATTTTATTTTCAATGCTATTTCTTTCCATTATGAGAAAAAAAAATTTGCAAACTTTATTATATACATATACATATATCTGATAACAGTTATATAGAGTATTTATTTTTATCATATGTAGGAAATACTAATGGATGAATCAAGGACAGAAGAGGAGCACATGGACTTCTCTTTAGAAGTGAGTGAGGTAAACGATGATTCACTGTACGTTCCCACTCTTGAAAGATCTTTGAAAGAACTAAACCCCGTAGCAATACCCAAAAAGGTTTTCATGGTGAGCTTTGAACAATTGAATCTGTTTGTTGAAACAATCAACAGTGTTCGTTGTTGTGTAACACCTGGTTGCAAAGGCATACTAGTTCCTTTGTCATTACAAAGTAAGGGTACAGTGAATGTTAGTTAGGTTTGTAATGGCTGTGGTATTTCAAAAGTGTTTTTCGAAGGCTCTTTAAAGAGCAAATCACTAAATACCACTGAAGTAGGGGCTTCCATTCAGGTGGCATTTATTATATCAGGGTGTCTCTATGCTATATACTGTAAAGTATTGAAACTATCACTCGGGCTTGATACTGTCGATTTCAGTGCAGATAAAGTCATAAAAACGTCAGCGTACAGTAATTGCTCAGAAGTACTGTCAAAATTACTCTGCGTAGTATTTCAAGTACGGAGTAATTACTGCACAGTTACTGCGGAATTGCGCAGTAATTGCGCAGTAATTACACAATCTCAATTATTATTATTAAAAGTTATCAGAATGCATTTTTTTTGCAACAGTATTTATTCCTATTACGAGATAAGGAATTTGTTTTGCAAGCTTATATTACATACATATGATAAGATTGGATAATGTATTTACTTTTATCATACATGTATGTAGGAAGTACCTGTTCTTGAAACATCGAGTACAGAAGAAGATGATTTAGAAATCTCTTTAGAAGAGAATGAGGTAAACAATGTTATATGATCTTAGTAATGCGGTGGTACTACAATACCATCTAACAGCAAGTTATTGAGTTTGTATTAACTCTTAATTACCCTTATGATATTAAACTATACACTACAGGCAGGGATTTTTAAAAAAATTTCAGGGGGGGGGGGGGGGGGTTGGGTTGGAGGTTGGAGCTAAAATACATAATACTAATGTACATACTTTGCAGCACCTCTTCAGCATAATTATAATTATAGCTGGCTCATTCAGCTTGTGGTTATAGTGATAGATTGAACTTTGACTTAATTGAGTATTTTGTGTGTATTTTGTGTGTATATATGTAATTTTGTTTCCTTTGATCAGCTATCTCTGCCTGATATACTTATTTTCACCTTCATGTGTTAATACATTTTTGCTTGTATCTCTATCTTTGTCCTTATCATTGTTCATTGTACTTATTTATTGTTCATTCTTAGCTCTAGCCTCATCTTTGTTACTTGTCTTATGGTTTTTGGTTTTGTATTTATTAAGTAGATATATTTTCTTTAGTTGTGAGTTAGTTATTATCTTGAGTTACACTCTACCCAGTTGTTATAAGTGCTTAGAGCACTCTTCGTTGAGAATATAGTGTCTTGTAGCTGAATTAGATCTTGGGTGAATAGTATCCATTAAGGGATCCATCACATTAGACAGCTGCCAACTTGCAGTTTAGTCAAAGTGCTGCCTTATTCTTAATCAAATATAATTTCAGAAGTATAATTGTTATTTAATAAAACATTACTGAAATAAAATTAGATTGATTAACACAATGTGTAATACATACTTAACACTTCAATTCAAATGTGTACAAATTTACCCTTCCTACAGAGTGAAGTACGTCCTCATCTTCAAAATGATCCTGATAGTCCTATGTGGTTGAGGATCCAATAGCTGGTATTCAATACAACCTGGCCAAGAAGATGTCTGTAAGTTTATGTAATTACGAAATATAATAGCTGAGATGTCCCCAGATAATTATGGGCACAACTAAGCACATGTAATACTCATACAAATAGCATGTTAATAGCAATTGAATTGGCTCAGTATAATCACTATAATAGGCATGAGAAAATAAATGATGACACCACAAAGGTTCTCCACATGCTATATATGTGGCTAGAACTTACATAATTCATGAGGTTGCCCACAATCACAGCCTCTGGGTGTGTTATACATGTCTATCTGATCAACTCTCTCATACAAATGTATGTATGTATGTACATGTATGTATGTATTTTTGTATGTAGTATGTATGTACATGTATATTAAAGCACTAAGGTATTTGGATTGAAATATTGGTTTCCTTAGCCAGTGAATATTTGTAAACCAAGCCATTTTACTATTAGTAACATATTTAATTAATGTAGCCTTAGTGTTTTTATTATCCATTCTGTGTTCTAAAAGTCTGGACATCCTGTTACCATTTCTGTCACCAATTTATTGTAATATGGAATTTGTAACTTGCTAATGTACAGTTTATTCAACTTTGATTTTGTAAATTATTATAAATTATGTCCTCAGTTCACTTTAAATACATGACCTGTGCTCTTTTAAGAAATGATGAATATATAGTGAATGCACAGCACAAAGTTATGTAATATATAACATGGCTTCGAGGTGTGTATCAGCAATATCAGACCTGAAACCCGAGATAGCAGCCCAAGGTGAGGCCGAGGGCTGCTATCGAGGGGTGAAGGGCTGATATTGCTGATACACACTGGGAAGCCATGCTATATATAATATATTCTTTACTTAACATGTACATCAATGTTACCTAAGCATGCTCTACACCTCTCAATTTACAACTTGACTGTGCATGCTCAGACTGATGCAATCTATTATGAACATCATTATAGGTCTTATATTGGCCCTGTGGTTTCATATCCACCTGTGGTTGGGTGTATATCGTGTATATAACACCTGTCTGTAACTTTGATGTGGCTGTTAGCTATGGATGATATAAGATAAGATAAAGTGGGCAACAATTTTGAAGGTCTTGTATCCAATGGTTTTCCATAGTAGTGGGTCATTTGTTCACCACTTCCATGTCATGTATAGAACAGTTTGGCAAATTAAAATATGTAGATAGATACTATCTACAAATATGCCAAACCACTTTATACAACACTGAAGTGGTGATTATTGGCCCATGACCTTCAAACTGGTTTCCCTACCCAGATTCACTAATTATCTTCCTTGTTAACACAAGTTAACACTAATTATCTTCCTTGTTATCTCTTTTTGCTGATCTTTACCAGAAGTAGGACCTCAGGTTTAGAATCTTCAAATATGTAAACAACAACAACAAAAAACATTTTGTTTATTAGCTAGCAATATCAGGGTATTTCTAGAATATTATATTGTGATGTTATTGTGAAATTTTCACTACTGCATGTACATTGCCAAAGGTGTACTAGATGCATACAGTAATACATTTGTACAGTAAGGGACAGAAACTTATTGTTGTATAATTACTATATAGATTGTGGAGGCTCCCTGATGATCTACTGTGTGTAACATTAGCACAGTTTGAAGAATGTTTCAATGTGGTAAGTTTAACAAGCACATTCATGTGTACATGTAGTCATACTTACAAATTAGGCTAAGGGTCAATGCATCCACAGACTACACATTATATCCCTTTTAAGTTGAGGCCTTTTCAAGTGTTTAATAACCACAGCAGTACAGGATGGATGAGGGATGAAAGAGAGCCAGGAAAACATTGCATGTGCATGTGCAAACTTTGCCGTCACACACACACACACACACACAGAACTTGTCTGTCCAGATAGAAGTATGATTGATATATAGGCATTGTCATTGTCTTGTTCCCAAAGGATTGTATGATTATAAAAGATTAACAGGTGGTAGCTGTTAACTCTTTGTGCTCCAATAATGACACTTTTGTTTTCTGGTTATGGAAGTCTATTTTGCTACCAAGTAATACAAATATGTGAAGGATGCAAGTAAGAACAGTGGAGTTTGTAGTTACTACATGATGTTGGTTGTTTCTCCCCTGGAATCACTGATGGTGGAGCAAGTTTTAATCGTTAGGAATGAATGTCTGCTACCTTTTTTCTTGTACGTATATCAATCATATTTCTCAGAAATGTACATAGTATCCAAGTATCCAGACACACATGTACATGTATGTACATGTATGATATGTATATATGGTATGTATGTACATGTATGTATGTATGTATGTTATGTATGTTATGTATGTATGTATGTATGTATGCATGTATGTATGTATGTATGTATGTATGTATGTTATGTATGTATGTATGTATGTATGTATGTATGTTATGTATGTATGCATGTTAATGGTAGTGTGTAGTGATGAATTGGTAATAGTCTGTTGTGTTTCAGCATGGCAGGCAGATTACTAAATGTGGCACACCACAAAGTAATCATAGGGATACTGTATGTCTTCCATCAATTATTATATTATGTGTTTTCTTTTTTCATAGTTTCCAAATCAACATCTGTTTGTGTCAGGGGTGATACTTACATTAACGTAACCTAAATACCAACAAAAGGACCTCAGGTTGACATACAGAGGACATACAGAGGAAATACATGTCCAGGTTAGAGTTCTGTTGTGTGCCCCTGTGTGTGACAAAATGACTACTTTTAGTTATAGTTGTAGTATGCCTGGTTTCTCAAACTTTTAGTTTAATTATAGTTTAGGTAATTACTAAAAGGGTAAACAAATACAAAATACATGAAAACCATTGGATACAAACTGGTTAGCTCACAGGGATGAACCTCAGAATAGTGATGGGCAATACTATCGAAAATTATCGATACAATCGATACTTTTATGGTATCGATTACTAATCGATTACTGCTCTGGTATCGGTCTCTGCAAAGTGATTACTCTGCGCATGCGCAAAGCACATGCGTGTACTCATGTGTGCAGTTCTGCAGCTGAAAAAGCAGTGATAAGTCTGATAACATTAGAATTGCTGCTACTAAAGTTGTCCTAATAGTCCTATCCTGAAAGTTCTCGAAAGCTGGACAATTAATATCGTCCAAACATAGCAGAATAAAGTCGAAGAATGTTGACATGATTCTTTTTTTGAACAATCTTCACTGCATTTGTTATTATCAACACAAAAGTAATCACTTGTGTAATTGATACTGCCAATACTTGTATAATAAAACATATTAAGTTATAAAACCGTACTGGCATGTTAGTTTTTATAATAATATTATAATAGATATAGATATATATATATATATAATATATATATAAATTATATATAAATTATATAAACTAACATGTCACTACTTATTACTTAGTATGATTATACTAGTCTCTTCCTTGTCTATACTATAAGTCTTACATTTTAGTCTCTGTATTATCTGAAAGAAGAAAGAAAGATCCTCAATTCGTCTTGTGAAATATTCCACAAAGACAGCATAGACAGGTCCTCAAAACTGCTGACGTTCGAGTAACGTGCACAGCACATCACTTGAAATTGAAATAGGCGGAGTTTGAAAGTAATGGAGAATGCTTGGAGCCAGTACTCGATGTTGTAGCAACCACTACCCAAATTTTGTTTGCTTTTATGTAGTGCTTTGCTAGCGATAGTCATGATACAGGAGTAGTTATGTTTTGATGTGTCCAGATGCCTCCACGAGTCTTCTCAAGTCTGGAAACAGTAATCGTGAGTTATAAACATTGTGATAACTTTATAACCGAAAGGTTTAAGAAGAATTCCTACGTTATTTTTTTTCCTTGTATAATTTGAAGTCTACCAGTACCTCTTTTGAAATGTCAATGTTTTTATTTTTCCAGAAAAATTGCTAACACACACACACACACACACACACACACACACACACAGACACACAGACACACAGACACACAGACAAAACGATTACCGTACCCTTCCGCCTACGCTACGCGGCGAGGGTAATAAATAATCAGTATCATATCGGTTTTCACAGTATCGCCCATCCCTACCTCAGAATGGATTCAGCTCAGCTGCTAATTATCTTCCTTGTTAACACCTGATAAGGAATCTAATTATCAGTTACGACTTTGTGCATTTTTAATCTTTTTGGTAGGTAGGTTTACTAGCTAGCAATATCAGGGTATTTCTAGAATATTATATTGTGATGTTATTGTGAAATTTTCACTACTGCATGTACATTGCCAAAGGTGTAGATGACTAGATGCATACAGTAATAGCCTTTATACATTTGGACATCAGGGTTGGGATTAAGCACTTCTTACTTAAGTTTCAAGCTAGCTTAATCAGAAATAAACGAGTGCTTTGAGTAAAAAGATTGGTTTAAGTTATAGTGAAAGTACTGGTGCTTACAGCATCTGAAACTTTTTAACAGCTTTAACCCTTTAATATATTACATATAGATATATATATATATATATATATATATATATATATATATATATATACATGTATATATATATATATATATATATATATAAAATATGTAATTCATTGATGGATCTATGTGTAAAGTGACAGATAAAAATATTGACAGTTTGCTGTTCAGAAAGAGTTAGTTGATGAATTACGCCATAGCTTGCCTATCAATGGTTGCATTTTTGAAGTCCTTTAATATTTTTCCACATTTCCATTATCAACCAATTTTCATTTTAGTTAAGATATTGCTGTGTACTTGTAGTTTTATAAAAGTCACAATGCCTTACTAAAAGGAGTTTAGTTATAGTTAACTAAAGCAACACTAGTGTATATGTACGTATATGTAATTATGTAATTGTGTATGTGTTTGTGTGTCTGTGTTTGTGTGTATGTGTTTGTGTGTCTGTGTGCGTCTGTGTCTGGTGCAGGCCATCGCTCTCTTTACATGCACATGTATGCAGAATATGGATGCAGTGAGCCGAATTTGTGAATTATACATTTTAGCTACTTGTGTCTTACTTCTCACATTGTCAGACAACGTCCTGTAAGAATGGCTGTTTCCATACCACAGCATATAATAAGTCTACAAAGAGAGTACTTTTAGTGATTTAAATGTAATTCTCTAGCTAAAGTAAATTGAGTCACACATTTAATTGATAATAGTAAATTTGGTTAGTTGTACTTATAAACATGCTGTTACATGCTGACCTCAGTAATGCTTAATACATAGTTTACTTTGTGGTGGCCACATAACAGTGGGATAAAAGTTATTGATAACTGTTAATTAACCTTATGATATTAAACTATATACTATAGTATACATGTATTAGTGCTGTAACAGATATCAGGATTATCTGAAATCCATTTTCATTATTAACATTCGGATTAAATATTTTGATCCATATATCCGTTCAATTTACTGAATGGTGTTTTCATCAAACTTTCATTGTAGTTAAATACTCAAATAATGACAATTATAAAATTTTAGTATTTAAAAATAAATATGATGAACCTGTTTTACAATGTTTTTATAGCATTCTTGCACCTGGAACAGGTTTTTTGGGGTACATGTATGTACTGTACCTTGATTATACACTGTATGTCAATAGAAGGTCACCATTAATTAGTAGTTTAGATAGTAATTGGTGTGCAATGTGAGACAGTAATTATTGATAGTAGAACTAAGGTAATTACTGTTACTGTATGGCGACATTTTATTGACATATACTACATGTATATTTACATTATTATTGGTAAGAGTATGCACATGTACCTGTACTTGTATATATTTTCTATTTATACATGTAGCTGAAACTGATTTCTCGTGATGGACAGCAGCCATCTACTAACAGTAGTAAGTTAATACTCATTATACATTGTGTATATGTGATTGGCTCAGGGAATATCAGATTTATGGTTCAAAATCAAATGCTTAGCTCATTTTTGTACAAGAAGCATACTAAACTTGATATCAAAGAGAAACAATGGTTGCTCTGTCAGGACTCAAAATTTACAATGTACATGAAAGCCTAGCATGCTAGCAATAGCACACACAACAAACAAACAAGCAGCCACAATGGCTTCATTAAACAATAGAGCAGCCACTTTGGCTTGAAAAATAAAAACCAGCAACATGGCTTAGAAAAATAATAATCAGCCACCATGGAATAAGCAGCCACAATGACTTAGATAATAAGCAGCCACAATGGCTTAGAAAATAAACAGCTACTGAAAGGAGTTTAGCTAAATCAATACTACAGTGGACCCTTGCTAGTCCGAATCTCGCTAATCGGTATCCTCGCAAATCCGAACACTGGTGTCTTAAACTGTTTGTGCATGTGCATAATACATGTAAGTTTAGTTCTAATTTCTAGCTGTAAACTAGGAGTGCACCTTGTAAGGATAGTCTTCCCCTCTGGGTGTGTTATACAATATGTAATATACATGTAGTATATATATTATATTATGTTATATAATATATCAGCTGGACTTTCTCATGTTTGATCTAGGATAGGTGACCATAATAAATATTGGCTGTTCATGGAGTAGTTAATTTTACACAGACATCATGTCATGCATATCAACAGTTCCACTTTCAAACACTCACCTTGCTGGTTTCCTCCAACTAACATTTTAATATCTATGACATTTTTAGAAGGTCCTCTGTCTACGTACGTTAAAAGTCTGTGTTGTGTAAAATGTAGAAGTTACAAAAGAAAACGTTTGGATTGTGCATTCGTGAATTAATTGGTGATTTTTAATTTGATGGTTTGAATCTAAAATCACCAAACCGTCAATTAAAAAACCGTGTCGATAATATTTTCATGTACATGTATATGGTATGTGTAGGTTTTCAATTTCCTTAGGTAAACCTTTACTCTAAATTTCACTTAACTTTGCACATTTCATTCCAAGTCTTTTAGTGTGGCATTTTTGTCACTTTATTATTTGGGGGGGCACTCTGCATGTGAACAATAGAGTCAGACTCAGAGGCTACTACTCAAGTTGTCACTTCATATAAGGATAGTCCCATTACAACCATAGAATACAATAATTTCGTGCTTGAGTGAGAACAAATACATAACTATTTACACACTGTTTTTAATTGAATTACTAAATACTAACTACATGTATAACTATATGTAGTAATCAACATTTAAGTTCTGAAAAAGAGCATCACTTAAAGAACAACGCTCCAGTCTAAATATTTTTTCGGAAAGGCTGAAAATCCTTTCTGCTAGTGCTGACGATGCTGGAATGGCTAGAGTGATGAAAGCCTGGCAAATGCAGGATACCTTTCTTTGTTATCCTTCCAAAATGTTAGAACATTAGACGTCATTAGTGTCATCTGACATGCATGGTTGAGATAAATAGTGGGTAACCTCACCCCATTTATGTTACTATTTGTGATTATTTGCTGCTTAAGGGGAAGTATCAGAGATGTACATGTAGATAGCAATTTCTGATATATGTACCTGCTGGATAGCATTTTTATTTTGTGTCATAACATTCTTCACATTATAATGTTATAAAAGCATGACATTTCTAGTTAAAGCTTCACACATAACCATTATGTTCTTTAAAACATCACTAAGTGCAATGTCACCTGATGTGCAAATAATAACTGTTGAGCCATTTTGCTATTAGTAACTACTATATATAAATGCAGTCTTATTGTTTTTAATTGGGCTATTTATGATCAGTGTTCATAGCCTGATTTTTAACAGTGTAATCATAGTTATGTGAGGGTCAAAAGCTCATGACATGTTCAAATATATTATATTATAATATTAGTATATAATTGTATATTATCAGTGTTTAAGCTACAAAGCGTTTTTTGCGTCAAATAACGCATTTATTATTTTAAAAACGCAATATCAAAAAGTCACTGCGTACATAATTAATTTTATAATAATAATTATTATTAATTAATTTTATAATTGTGTGGGTGGAGTCTTACGAAGAACACGTGACAAAAAATGTCGATCGTTAGCTTAGATGGTTAGACAAATTAGCTCCCAAGCGTTTATGAAGCGAAGTATCAAGTGATGAATCAGATGCAGATGATGAGTTACAACTGGAGTCAGAAACAGAGATCAATAGTGAACAGCCCCAGGTGAATAGCAGTACAAGTGCAGGCAGTACATCATCAGGTACTACAAGTAAAAAGCATTATGTTAAGTTATGGGAAAGGATATTTCCTTTGGTGTATTATGATCCAGGTAAAAAGGCAATGCTGTGTCGTAGTTGTGTAAAACACAAGATGAACAACACATTCACCAACTCAGGATATTTTAACTTTAGGAAAACCACACTTGATCGACACACAAAATCAATGGACTCATGTTTTTGAAAGTCTAGCTCAAACACTGTATATTATAATGTGATGGTATATATTTCTGATTATCAACCTACTTAAAAATTAGGCAGGCATGCCCAGGTTAGGTTCCCTGACATTTAAGGTCAACATGTTTTGACTTAATCTCATAGCCACAGGAAGTGTGTGTGTGTGTGTGTGTGTGTGTGTGTGTGTGTGTGTGTGTGTGTGTGTGTGTGTGTGTGTGTGTGTGTGTGCGTGCGTGTGTGTGTGCGCGCGTGCGTGCGTTCGTGTGTGTGATTAATGTCTTTAATGTGTGGTTTTGCTGCATGTATGCATGTATTAGAGATACATATATGTATGTATGTATGTATGTATGTATGCATGTAAGACCTGTGTCTACCAACATACATGTATACTATTAGACTGTTATATTATTATTAAGTCGTTGTACTTCATCATGTAGTCTATAGTTGTTTACAGTTTTATATCTCCATTAAGCTGATAACTCATTTTTAATGTCCTTTGTTACTGAGCGTAGAAATTAATTAGTTGAATATTCAACTAATTATATATATATTGAAAAGAACTGTCACATATGTATATGTATGAAACCTAAAACATCGTAGCACACTAACTATCAGTAGGAAAAGTGCAAGATGTTGAAAATTTTAGTAGCAAATTCAAAAATTCAAAAGGCATATAAAATGCATATTAAAAAGCATATAAAAAAACAAAAAGCATTAAAAAAAAAATTTAAAAACATAATGAGGCGAGCAGTTATATACACATTTATATGTATAAATATACCCATACATACACACATACATGTACATAAATATACACATCAGAACAAGGGTAAATAATAGACACACATTCAATTTAGTAATTATCATCTGGATGCCTGGCCTTGAGAACCAGGTATGGTGGATTAAAGGGTCCTTTAATGGATAGCCAACTCTCTCCACTCATCCAGACACATAATAACATACATACATAATTACATCTACATAATAATTATATACAAACATAAATAAAGAGGTGCTTAAGCCAACAATAAAGGCCACAGTTTACACAAGTAAGTAATTTGAATATAATATTATATCTCCAGCTGCAGTATTATCATTTATCATACACCAGCTGTATTATGAATGGCTGATTCCACTATTGATGTTGCCTCAATGTTCCTCCCAATTTTATAGAAATCTGTGAGTGCTTCTTTGTGAATTTAATAAATGTTATACAAAGCTTTGAATACGAAAAACCCTGTTTAATCAATCGAGCTGTAAGCAAGCGATGTCTATCAACAAAACTAGTGAAATCTACACAAATTCTTCCTATTCTAACTAGCTGAGACGTGTAAACACCATAAGCAGATCTTACAGGAATATACTATCTAAATACAAAACCAAAGGCATCTCTTTTGTCATAAAGTGTAGTGATGTATTTACCATTATCAATAGTGATCTGCAGATCTAAGTATGATATGATAGTCTATTATGTTCTTCTGTTGTTCTCTTAAGTAATAGCTCTTTTGGATAAATATTAGGTATTTCTTTGTCAAAAGCAGTGTTGTTAAGAGTAAGCAAATCATCTATATATCTAACTGTAAAACTAAATTTTCTAGCTAACTGGGAATTATTTTTAAGTAAAATTTATGTATGTACATGTATGATTGTATGTATGTATGTTACTATATATGTTATTTACTTGCATTTACTAAAGCGCATTCTACTTTGATTCTGGAGGTGCTGACTGTACTAGAAATGGTAAAGTTATATATCTTCTGACTCATCTGAAACATAGAGTAAGTATTTCAGTTTTTCAGTCCAATTGTGAAAGCTCTAGTAGTGTCTATTACCAGTACCTCTGGAGGTACTAGACATGGTACTACATAGAAACTTTTCATAATAATTATTATATAACATACATTTTGCATCATTCTGCACAATGTATTGTGAATTTGGGATACACTGTGCTGATGAGACCCAATAGGTCGAAACAATCTGATCAGTATACATATACTTCAGATTGTCCACAGTTGCCCTTACAATAAATAAGGCTGTAGCATATTTATTACCAAAAAATAAATAATTATTAATTAATTAAATGAATTAAATAATTAAATTAACTAAAATGGGTGTGATAGAGCTGTGTACATATATCTCATTGGTCAATTACTCTCATTGGTCAATTACTCACATGATCATACCTCCGTTGATATATAGAGGTGTACGTGGTTTGGAATAACCATGCGTCGTATAACTCGTCTAGTGATGGGCGATACTGGAAATATTCAATCGATATGATACGATACAATATTAGGCATTTATCGGTGATATCGATATTTGTATCGATATGATATTAAGCCACACCCCAAACACGCCCCTTTTTACTGTTTTGTTTATAAAAAACGTCAAAACTCAACAATATTTTATTCAAGAACAGAATCATGTCCACATTCTCAGTTTTTACAGCTGCTCGCAGACTTGCGCATATTCAAATACATAATTAATATTAATTATTAATTAAGTTTTATTACAATAATAATGAATAATAATAATGAATAATAATAATTATTTTATTAATTATATTAAAATTAGTTTGCTATACGATCTTCAATTTCTCTTTTAATTAATCCAGCAACAACGAAAAAATCGTCAATCTTGTTCAAGTTTGTTCTTTCATATATGATTTCTACTTTAATAAGGTTTTCAAACTCTTCGGGTTCTTCCCACACTTTGTATAATACTATCTGTAAGGAGGTAATCAGGTGGATGAGGTGGAGTTACACAGAGTGTAGAAAATAGTTTGTGACAAACATTTGTTTGGCTCAACTACTTCAAGTGTAAATAAAATTACTAAATTGCAAGCGATTTAACAAGGAATAATGTTTAATTGCAGTTTCTCAGATCTAATTACTAGGTATGTGCAATACATCTAAATAATAGTATTGCGTATCACTGCCAAAAATATCATGATATGATACAGTATTGAGTTAAAGAGTGCTAGACGTCTATTTTTCAACACAAGATGCTAAATTGTGTGATGAGGAGTGTTACTGTTATTAAATGTATGTTTTATATAGATCTAGTATTGTAAAGGTAAAGTCTGAACGAATTGTTTGTGGTGTTTCAGGCATTGTTTGTTGCTTAAAACACTTGTGGGTGTGACCAATCGTAGAAACATGTGGTTAGTTGGTATTTAGTTGTGTATTGCTATATTCTATTTTCAAAATACCATGGAGTACCGCCCAGCCCTAAAAGAAATCAATTGCAAGGTATGCACACTAGCTTTTTTTATAATTACTTTTAGGTATCAGATTAGACAAATTAAATAAACCATGTTTACTAAAGTGTATTGGATACACATAAAAGCTGATATTGTTATTCAACAAAAACATCAATATTTTGATATATCGATACGTATCGCCATCACTACTAATTACAAATTATTTTTACCTTCTCTGGACTTAATAAAAACCCTAAAATCGGGTTATTGTTGTCAATAAATGCCACAAGGGTGGCCAGCATTAGCTGGCCAACCCCCTTCTCGTCCCCTGTCCCTAAATCATCCATTGATTTTCCCTACAAGACAAAAGAATGAAACTTGAACCATCTGCACACAGCCAAACACACACACTACTTACTTCTCCAATCAAAAATTTCTTCTTTTTATCTCTATTGTCCGTTATGGCAACGTCAGGTACTCCCTTGAAAATAATGTTACAAATTATTTGATAGTGCTATAATTGTGTATATTAAATATACTCACATGAATTATTGTATCTTTCCATTGTTTTCCTACTTTGAATTTTGAATTAATTTTTAAGTATAAAATTTGATTGGTGTGATTTGTTGTCGATATATCCCTAAAATATGAAAGTCAGCTATCAGTACACCATCATAAACAACACACAAGGTTACTCACACAGACAGACTCGGTATATCCATTATTGATAATTCACAGACGGCTCTAATAAAATGTTTTACCGTGTCGTTAGAGTATTTATTTTGTTTTAGGAGGTTGTATCTGCTAATGTATTCAAAAAACCACCTGCTCATGATAGCAGCTCGTTCTTCTGTAAAAACCTTCTGGAATTGGGAAAGGAAATGGAGATCATTGACCACACCTATCTCTTGATAAACATGTAGACACTAACAAGTACTTTGAGACAAAGTTTGAGTATATACTTTAATTATATTTTAATAACTACTTGCCTCTCTTCTCACTCTTTTTGCAGCTGGTGAATGATCACCGTCATCATTTTCATTCGACTCTTCCTCTTCCTCTGACATACTCCGTACTGGACAAGATTGCTCCTCCATCGTTTTTAGTATTGCACAAATTTCCTATTAGGAAAAATAATGTCTCAATGTAAGCTCCTATGTAGCAGCCACAAACAATATAATAATGTCAATGTAAGCTCCTATGTAGCAGCCACAGACAAAATAATTAAGAAAAGTACGAGCAAAAAAAAGAAAAAAAAGAAAACAGCATGCAAACAATATACTGAGAGCTATATTTCAAATGACTGCTATATTTCAAATGACTGCAGTCATAATGTAAAATGCCCAGCAGTGTATTGTACAGCAACAAGAGAACCAGCCATGTTGAAGTTGAATTGTTGATGTAAATCTTTTAGGACCCTAAAATTAAGGATGGTATGTACATGTATACTACTAGAATAGCGACACATTGGGTTAAAATTTTAATCAAGGGACTTAAATTGTCAAGCTAAATCTAATAAATTAGAAGTGTGGGGTTTTGAACTACTTGATGTTACTACTACCAAAATAGGAGCAAGAGAAGTAAGTCATGTATCATTAATGTCCAACATTGCCATCAAAATCTCATGAATATCATTATGTGATTCATTTAGGGTAGGGTTAGGGTTCATCAGTATCAAAGTGATCTTAGTCTTTGATGGCAATATTGGACATGGCTCTCATGTATTTCAGTCTTACATCTTTAGTATAAAGAGACAATTCTTTGTCCTTTAATTTATTAAAAATGCTGATTAACTCTCTGAAGAGTGGTGATCCGTATATCCTTTCTCCAGAAGATATATATCTTAAAATAAAAAAAAATTTGTAATTGTATAATGTAAATGATTTTTTTCTTACTGTATTTCCGTGTGACGCTTTCCTCTATGTATACTTGGAAACTGACTTATTAATGAATCAAGTTTAGTGGTGTTGTATTCCGAAAAATTTTTTTGTTTTGTCTCTTCTTTTAGAAATGTGTATGGTCCATTCCATTCAATTCTTGCTCTGAAAATATAATTATTATTTTTCAGCAATTTATTTAATGACAAATCCAATATGCAGTAATATAATTGAAATATATGTATTATGGCATAGAGATTTTGATGGCAAACTTTGCATTATTGGCATAAAGCACTCGAGTACTTGTATAGTAGTGCTTACAGCACAAAGACTTCATTAAGTGTTTATTCAATGTCTAATGTCTATTGAGGTTATATTGTCTAAATAATGATATAATTATAGTGTTGTTCTAGTGCTTGGGTATTAGAACTAAACAAAACTGAATGAGCTAGATGCTAAAACTAAATTGTTATGAACAAAATCATGACATCATATTCAACAATTAATACTCAATTAGCACTTCTTTGTAAGTACAGTGGTTACATACACCAAACTAGGGTACTGGAACCAATAGCAAACTAAACATTTTCAGGGATAGTAAAAATAACACCAGGTGACACATAATGCTTACGTTGAAGAGGTAGCCATTCTGTTCCAAACGGCAAAATGTGAATGTAGTAACAAGCTAGCTTGAGGAATGATCCAAAGTAAGAGACGGCACCAAAATGTTTGATAAGAGAGAGAGAGAGACAGAGACAGAGAGAGAGAGAGAGAGATTATGATACACATGCATAAGACAATTGGAAAACTGGGGATTCTATACAGTAACTATAACACACAAGGAACTAACCAAAAACCAAAACTTTCAGAGAGACTGGTAGACTCTTGACAGAAAGAGACGACTCAGACGAGTTATACGACGCATGGTTATCCTAAACCACGTACACCTCTTTATATATCAACGGAAGTATGATCATGTGAGTAATTGACCAATGAGATATATGTACACAGCTCTATCACACCCATTTTAGTTAATTTAATTATTTAATTAATTAATTAATAATTATTTATTTTTTGGTAATAAATATGCTACAGCTTTATTTATTGTAAGGGCAACTGTGGACAATCTGAAGTATATGTATACTGATCAGATTGTTTCGACCTATTGGGTCTCATCAGCACAGTGTATCCCAAATTCACAATACATTGTGCAGAATGATGCAAAATGTATGTTATATAATAATTATTATGAAAAGTTTCTATGTAGTACCATGTCTAGTACCTCCAGAGGTACTGGTAATAGACACTACTAGAGCTTTCACAATTGGACTGAAAAACTGAAATACTTACTCTATGTTTCAGATGAGTCAGAAGATATATAACTTTACCATTTCTAGTACAGTCAGCACCTCCAGAATCAAAGTAGAATGTGCTTTAGTAAATGCAAGTAAATAACGTATATAGTAACATACATACATACAATCATACATGTACATACATGTACATACATATACATATGTGACAGTTCTTTTCATTATATATATAATTAGTTGAATATTCAACTAATTAATTTCTACGCTCAGTAACAAAGGACATTAAAAATGAGTTATCAGCTTATTGGAGATATAAAACTGTAAACAACTATAGACTACATGATGAAGTACAATGACTTAATATAACAGTCTAATAGTATACATGTATGTTGGTAGACACAGGTCTTACATGCATACATACATATATACATGCATAGTGCATACATGCATACATACATACATGTACGTTCATACATACATACATACATACATACATACATATATGTATCTCTAATACATGCATACATGCAGCAAAACCACACATTAAAGACATTAATCTCACACGCACACACAAATTCCTGTGGCTATGAGATTAAGTCAAAACATGTTGACCTTAAATGTCAGAGAACCTAACCTGGGCATGCCTGCCTAATTTGTAAGTAGGAGGTACACTTGATAATCAGAAATATATACCATCACATTATAATACATATTATTTTACAATTCTATACTAATATTATAATAATTATTATTTATAATATATTTAACGTCATAAGCTTTTGACCCTCACATAACTATGAATACACTGTTAAAAATCAGGCTATGAACACTGATCATAAATAGCCCAATTAAAAACAATAAGACTGCATTTATATATAGTAGTTACTAATAGCAAAATGGCTCAACAGTTATTATTTGCACATTGAGCCAATGACATTTAGTGATGTTTTAACATAATGGTTATGTGTGAAGCTTTAACTAGAAATGTCATGCTTTTATAACATTCTTTATAATGTGAAGAATGTAATGACACAAAATAACAATGCTATCCAGCAGGTACATGTATCAGAAATTGCTATCTACATGTACATCTCTGATATTTCCCCATAAGCAGCAAATAATTACAAATAGTAACATAAATGGGGTGAGGTTACCCACTATTTATCTCAACCATGCATGTCAGATGACACCAATGACGTCTAATGTTCTAACATTTTGGAAGGATAACAAAGAAAAGTATCCTGCATTTGCCAGGCTTTTCATCACTCTAGCCATTCCAGCATCGTCAGCACCAGCAGAAAGGATTTCAGCCTTTCCGAAAAACTACTAAAATTTTATAATTGTCATTATTCGAGTATTTAACTACAATGAAAGTTTGATGAAAACACCATTCAGTAAATTGAACAGATATATGGATCAAAATATTTAATTCGGATGTAAAATAGATTTTGGATAATCCGGATATCTGTTACAGCACTAATACATGTATATACTAGATTAACTGTAACTAAATAACTTATACATGTATACATGTATACTATAGTATATATCATAAGGTTAAATACATGATTATATAGTAACTCAATAACTTATACATGTATATATAGAAGTATCTTGAGGCTGAGCTCCCATGTACATGTACATGGACATGCATGCATGGATTATTGTCAACACACATGTAAATAATACATGTACATGTAGTTACATGTATTACATACCACTAATTTTCGTCCAGCCATTGAACTTCATCAATTTCTAGTAACTACAATGTAAATGAATAAAACAAATGTACATGTATCATAAGGTCATTCACGTTCATCTTGACCTCAGGAAAATGTACTACATTTATGGCTATACACTACATGACACTAGTGTTATTTTAGTTAGACAATAATTACAACTTTTATGTACGTCTAGTTTCTTGCAATTTAGTTATAGTTTAATTAACTAAAATAAAAAGGGGTTTTAGTTTTAGTTAACAACACTTACATGTATTATTGGCCATTTATTATTTTAATTATAGTTATTGCAACAGACTTGTAATTTAGTTAACTAAAAGTCAAAATGCCTTACTAAAAGAGATTTTAGTTATAGTTAAGTAAAACAACACTAGTTTGTACATGTACATGAAAACTCATGTGTCTAGCATGCCAGCAAAAGGCGCAAACAAACACACACACACAAACAAACAAGCAGCCACAATGGCTTCATTAAACATTAGACCAGCCACTACGGCTTAGAAAAATAATCAGCCACAATGGCTTAGAAAAATAATTACCAGCTACCATGGCTTAGAAAATAAGCAGCCACAACGGCTTAGAAATAAGCAGCCACAATGGCTTAGAAAATGAACAGCCACAATGGCTTAGAAAATTAACAGCCACAATGGCTTAGAAAATGAACAGCTTAGAAAAATAAGGAAAAAATTGAACACTGAATGCCCAGTCTTGAGAACCGGGAATGGTGGGTTAAAGATCTTTGATGGCATGCCAACTCTCCCCACTCATCCAGTGTCCATATAACAATAAAAATAGTACACTTAAATAACAAGTACACAACATAATGCAACTCACAAAACCAAGAAGAGAAGCATAGAGCTGCCGTAAAGTGCGTAAACCCAAGTTGGTTATATGTGCAAGGCCTGAGATCAGACGGTGAGGCACACCAAGCACCTGCTTCTACAAAAGCAGCTGGCCATCACTGTCCACCCATGCAACACACAAAAGAAGTACTGATCAGTACTGATTATAGAAGAAGCACTGATAAGTACTAATCAATGTCTAGCACGTCTAATAGTCACATTTCTAGTTAAGTTCAGTTTAACATTAACGGGCAGGCAAATACCTTCCTCTATATGTTTGCGTACATTACAATTAAATTTAGAAAAATGGGTGCATGTATTTTGTAAACCTTTTTAAAGATAAAACATAGCTTTGTATACCAGAAACCTTGCTGTATTAAATGACTAGTTAACTTATAGTGTCTGTGTGCAAAATCTTTAAAAGAATCGCATATCCTACCAATTCTTATTAATTGTGAAATATACACTCCATAAGCAGGTTTAGTGGGAACACTACTGCATACATGTAAATGTGGAAAGTTAACTATATTAAAACCAAAGTTGTCTCTTTTATCAAAAATGGTAGTGTGATATTTCTCGTTTTCTATTGTAATTAATATATCTAAATACGTACATGTAAATTAGTTTAGTGTTTAGTGTCACATGTTATTACATGTACATGTACATGTATATGGACACTCAGACACTTATACAAATACATGTATGTACATGCATGTACACATGCTCTATTCACATGTACATTGTGTACATCAGTGTACATGTACATGTATGTATATGTATGTGTACCTTTGCTCCTTTCTCTTGGTATCTACATTGCATGAGACCAGCGACTGGAACAGTACAAGAACCTCTATGACATGGTAACAAACCTGGAGGAAGATATGTACAAAGATTAGAACGCTTTGGAAGGGACTGTGTGCACATTGAGCAGATTGAGCTTTTTTACAGCACATTTCTGCTTCTTGAAACAGAGTTCCATTTCTATTTTAACCAGAGATTGAAAAGTCAAAACCAAAAATATCATAAGGTTAATATCATAAGGTTAATGTACCCCAAAAAACCTGTTCCAGGTGCAAGAATGCTATAAAAAAATTGCAAAACAGGTTCATCATATTTATTTTTAACTACTAAAATTTTATAATTGTCATTATTTGAGTATTTAACTACAATGAAAGTTTGATGAAAACACCATTCAGTAAATTGAACGGATATATGGATCAAAATATTTAATCTGAATGTTAATAGTGAAAATGGATTTCAGATAATCCGAATATCTGCTACAGCACTAATACATGTATATACTAGATTATACTGTAACTAAATAACTTATACATGTATACATGTATACTATAGTATATATCATAAGGTTAAATACATGATTATACAGTAACTCAAAAACTTATACATGTATAAGTTATTGAGTCACAGTAAGTACATGCATATAGTTTAATATAATAAAGTTAAATACCTGTAACTCAATAACTTATACATGTATATACTATATAGTCCATGTATATAATTTATCATAATGTGTCCATATCAGGTGTAGGCTCGAGTACACTACACACATACATATCATCTGAAGGCTAATAATATGCACTTTTTCAATGCTTTTCATAATTAGCCTATATACAATTGTCAAATATTAAAATACCATGGTTTTCTGTGTGTCCACTTGCTTGTTTGTTCTTCACCTATATATACTCAATTTAAAAAAAGGTAAACAACAATTATTTAGTCCCTCAATGTAAAATACAGAGTAAGAGCGAGGCTTGGTTAAATCAGTAGTCCTGTTTTAGTATGACGATAATGACTACTTCTTTGTTACAGTTACAGTATGCCGCAAACTAATCTCAAAAAGTGTCCATTTATGGGCCATAATGCTAGGTAGTTAACTACTGAAAAGGGATTTAGCTAACTAAAACAACACTACTTAACTGATGTGAGAACTAACAGTAGCCCCCACAACAGTTTACAGTGATCTCAGCACACTCTTTGTAGACTATGCAGTGGTGTGGAAAGACCCTGCTGGAAAGGCTGTTTCCACTGGAAAAAGCCATTCCAGCAGGGCGTTGTCCAATAATACGAGAAGCAAGACACAAGAAGCTGAAATATGAAAATCACTGAATCAGCTTACTGTATCCATACCCTGCATACATATACATGTATGTCTGTAAAGAGAGTGACGGCCTGCACCATCGCGAGAAGGTGTCACTGTGTCGCAAGCCCCCCTCCCTGCCACCCTCTCTCACTCTGTTTATCCCTAAACCAGCGTCTCATACACATGTCTCATTGACATGCGAGCTGGCTGCTCACCATTAGGATTGCACTAGGAAGCTCACCATACAAGATGGATCACGACAGAGTAAGAGATGCACAATCCCTTGTGAACACACGTTGAGTGGTTCACAGTAGGGTAGGGATTGTCATTCCCACCATTGTCATTCCTGTACGCTACTTGTAAACCCATCTAAACAATGGGGTGCATACAGGAAGTCTTGGTCTTGTGGTCTTGATCCATGTACGCTACTTGTAAACCCGTCTAATGACGGGGTGCGTACAGGAAGTCTGGAAAGAGCACACAAGCACACGTCTTAAACCATCAAAGATGGGTGTGTACTTGCAGCCCTACACCAGACATCTTGGTCTTGATATAACACATACATGTACATGTAGATTTATAAAAGCCTAACAACAACCTTAGAACAATACACAAACACAACAGATATGCAAGTGAAACTTTGTGCAACAACAACAACAACAAAAAAAACTATGTCTCTCCCTTGCTACTCTATCCTACTACATGTTTCAAACAAAACCATATGTCAAAAGCATCGTGACTATATTACGTATAGCCAGTCATTGGTACACATGAAGATGTTTGAAACATATAGTAAAGAGAGCAAGAGAGAGATGGAGAGAAATAATATCCCCATTGCCCTCGGCCAGCAAGGGCAAAGGGATTAGTCTAAACTATACACTAGGTTAATTGTAAATACTGTTGTAACTCAACAAAAAAATACATTCCTTCTTTTTTACTCTATGCTTCAGTCTTCAGTCTGTAAAAGCTACACAATCAATCAGTGTCGGTATACATGCCACCCACACATGATACACGACACCAACACTGAGCACATACACATTCCGTTACATGTCACCCACACGTGTACATGTACATACATGTGACTGGTCCAAATGAATACATACATGCCACCCACACGTGGTACATGAGTTATGTACTCACTGTTCCCACCACATCTGCTATGTGTAAGTGGTTCGTACCAATTACATGTACTCTGTGATTTTATACAGAAGGAACCACACGATCGTAGTGGTTCCTTTCCTCTGTGTGGAATAGGTAGATCTTGTAGTCTGACTTGGGCATGCAGTGCTCGTTATGAAAGAGGGGGGAAAACTTCAGCCAAGCACGACTGGACCAATTGTCAGAGTATGTACAAACATCAATCTGACACAGGGTAGCAAAAGCTCTAATCTCGCGGTCAGTTCCCCATCCACGCTGATCCAGCTTCTTTTCCTTGATGTAACCGGTCATACTCTTAATAGGCTCATAAAGGTTTGCCTCAAGAGTGTCACCTGCAAAGCAGTCCTTACAGAAACGGTAAGCATTATCTTTGTGCGTCATGAAATTAACAATTGCTTGACGAAAAGCTCGGTGGTTAGATTCGGTTCCTGTAACTTCTTTAGAAAAAGCTCTGAATAGGCAGTTGTCATCGCCCCAAACTCTGTCACGAACGTGGGGCTCGATATCTCTACAGGGAATTTTCTGGACTCGCTGAGACCGAGCAGTGAGTTCACAACGAGACAATTTGGCAATAACATCTCTGGCCGCACTTTTCCACTCTTCAGTGGGGAGTGGGCCGGTCACAGTTACTGTGGCTGGGCTTTCGCCTATGCATTCTACACACGAATCGTCGATACTGAGCTCTTGTGAACAGTCATCGCAGTACCATTTACCTTCGGGAGCTTCAGTAATCCCCACACACTCAAAGTGAAACCACTGAAACGTGCAATTACGTCCATCTCATTCCACCATATTTCCTTTATCTCTTCCTCGGCAAAAGCAGTATAGGTCCTCTTCAGGAGAAGTAGAGTCTTGACTGAAGGATTCTGCCAGTACTCTCGCACTCTGTGTGGTACTGCACGGAGTTGAGAGTTTGCTCTTCTTGGCTGTGGGAGACGGGGATACATTAAGACTGCTTCGTTTCCTGTCATTAAAAGGGGTCGAATTTGGAGGACGTACAGGAGTTGAATTGACACACAAGTCATCGATATTGAGCTCTTGTGAACAGTCATCGCAGTACCATTTACCTTCGGGAGCTTCAGTGATCCCCACACACTCAAAGTGAAACCACCGAAGCGTGCAATTACGTCTATCACATTCCACCATATTTCCTTCATCTCTTCCTCGGCAAAAGCAGTATAGGTCCTCTTCGGGAGAAGAAGAGTCTTGACTGATAGATTGTGCCAGTACTCTCGCACTCTGTGTGGTACTGCACAGAGTTGAGAGTTTGCTCTTCTTGGTTGTGGGAAACGGGGATACTTTAAGACTGCTTCGTTTCCTGTCTTTAAAAGGAGGACGTACAGGCGTCGAAGCAGCAGGTTTTGCTTGATACAGCAAACGAGGATTCAAGGGGCAAGCTTTCTTGTGAGCTCTGCCTTCAGCACCACAAGTACATTGTATTTCGTCATCGCTGTCGTATATCATACTGTCCTCGAGATAGTCTCCTTCGAGGCTTGAGTCACTAAAGGTCGATTCGTCGTCACTTAACACCGTACGTGTATTTGCATCATCAGAATGTTGATATTTGGCAGTGTAAACAACATCTCCTTTGTCACAAACCAAGTCCTCTGAATGGTCGATACTCGATACGTTACTGTACTTGGTGTTAAGAGGACAGTCCCTGTGGGTGGACCGGCTGTGAGATGTTGATCCACACTTGCACAATATGTTTATGTGTGTGATGCCACTTTTACTCTTCTTGGGGGGTTTGGAATCCGTATCTTTGGTCTCGCCATACGTGTCACCTCCGTGTTTTTTTAGACCACTCACGACGCTCTGTCGCATCTCTCGCTCGTAACTTCAACAGCTGGATTCTCCTTTTCTTAGTCTTCTCTTGTTTTGCTCTGCCCAACTGCTGTCTTCTTTTTATGTTGGCTGTCGTCACAGCCTCTTGAATACCTTCATACACTGGAAGATTCAGACGTTTATACAGGTCTGGTATCCAGTGATAATTTGGACCTCGTTTCTCATACATGTAAGTCATGTTTGACTGCAACAGAGCCAGATTAGTGGAAACCTCGTAGTAAAGCCTCTCCAGGCTGATGTCCTTTGACCTGAACCTGATGAATACGTTGTGCGAGGCTTCTAACCAATTGGAGTGGCCTCTTTTTAGCACAGGATGAACGAGGCTGTCAGCCATTGAGGCTCTATAGTCACACTCAATTTCATAAAGGAGAGAGTGAAACGCACACGTGAGCCCGTATCGCGTAGTGTAATCTTTACCTTCACACTCAAAGTTTTCCTTATCAGCACAATTGCCACAGCTACACACTTTGAGAGGATGAAAATCACAGTGCTCTGTTGTTGGCTCTGCTCCCTCTTCCATCACTTCCCACTCGTGCTCGTCACGCACATGTCTGGGTAGAACTCTCAGCCTTTTCGCAAATTCTTCAGCAGACTTAGAGTCTGTCAGAATGTAAGAAAAGTTATTACGTGCTCTCATGATAAAAGCATCAGTAATACAACCACAACCTTGGCTGTGGCGATTAGGACAGTGGCAGCGTGCTCCATTTATTAGAGGGAACCTGTCTTCATGCTTTCTAATCAAATCTATCGAAGGTGCCTTCATCTTGGAGTAATTTTCCAGAGCTTTTAAGTGATTTTTGCCGGCATGGCCACCACAGATCATAATTTTGCATTCAGGAAAGCATTCCGCTACTGCTTTTGCAGAAGATGAATCTGAATCTTGCCAATGGACAGCAAGTTTCATCCCTTCCTCTCTAGCTCGATGCATAACCTCTCGCGCTGCAAATCCTTCCATGGATTTAGATGTTCCTTTATATAGCTCTCCTTCTACTATATTGTCCCTACCACGTTGGCACAAGTGTTTGTAATACAGCAATGCTCCATTATAGTAGTTACGAACACTGAATGTGCCATTTTTGGAGTGGTAACCACGTGTCATCCATGCTGCGTCTGCACTCGTTACTGCCTGCTTCCACGAGCCAAGAGTGTGTTCATCCATTGTCTTCATCTCTTCTTTAGCTTCCTCACACATCTCGTCAACCATCTCCTTCACTACAGGGTACATTCTTGTGACGGTTGAGTAAAATTTATCCATACGGACGGCATCAAGTCCAAGGGACAGCTTTAGTACTTTACAGTAGGTTGCATGCATACAGCCCGATACAATAAAACCTACTTGAATGGCTGCACCTATTTCGCTACTGGTAAGTAACTCACTTTTCAGTGAGCTTTCAAAACACACAGTTGAAATATCACAGCCATCACATCCATAATAAACCTTAACTGCACCCCCCAAGCCCTTTGCATCAAATGACAAAGGAACTAATTGTCCTTTACAACCAGGTGTTACACAGTGGCGAATTTCGTTCGTCATTTTAATAAATGTATCTACTTCAGTAAGGCTTCCAACAAAAAGCTTTTTTGGCAGTGTTATTGGCTTGATATTTTTTACCCAATTTCTTTGTGGTGTTGGGAGGTACAGTGAATCTGTGTTTTCACTTACAAACGATGTATCACGATCCTCTTCTTCATCTTGAAATACTGCCTGTAGGGTAAAATAAACCTGCATGTATAATTACATGTATATAACAGATAGACACACCTCTGATAAAGTCTCTTCTAACGGTGAAGGAATACCATCTTCCTATACAAATGAAGTGAAGAGCATTAGTATCAAAGTATTAATAGTCTTGTGTAGCCAGACCCTCCTCTACATACATGTATGAGATATGGATCTGGTATGTAGCATAAGAAGTACAGTAAAATTTTAAAATTCACTACAACAAAATTATGTGTAGGTATTATATACGTATAACTACAAAATTAGCAAACCCTCACAACACTGTAGATGCACTTGAAATCAAATACAATTGAGGTTACAGCATGGTCACTGGCTCAATCTTTCTGTCACATTCTAGCTCAGTTTTCATGCATATTAGTGTTATATACATATATGCATTGTATGTTATAATTATACAAATACATGTATGCAATGGAACCTTCACACCATTGGGACCAAGTAATCATGATTATAGAGGTTGTCCTCATTTCAGGGGTGAAGTTGTATAATAAAGGATGTCTAAATGTCATTAATACGGGTGTGTACTTATTCCAGAGAGTCCTGAATAGAGAGGTTCCACTGTATACTGTATGCCGTGAAAATTACAGGAAGGAAAAATTTAGCGAATTTGGTAAAAAATAATACTGTTCAGGGATCAAAAATCGACGTACACAAAAAAGAACAAGAAGGATAATTATATGAAATTGGTTCAGGTAAGATGATCAGTTAAACACATTTCTGAGGTCATGGTGAACATCAAGTATTAATGAAAATAAAAGAAGACTTGATTGCTTCCAACACATAATACATGTATGTATATGTAAAAAGCTACACTTACATGTTTATTGTCTCTGTTACATATAATTGCAGAAACATCAGCCTATAAAAGCGTAAACTTGTAAATGTAAATACATGTATGTAGATAAAGTACATGTACAGATTTGATAACTTGTTTGTAACAGCTCATATCACACAAAAGCTCTTTGTTTTTTGAATATTCCAGGTCAGTAATTCTGATGAGTACACTTAAATTCAGACTTGCAAAGGAAGTTTCGTGTTATTGTTGTCTGTTCTGTTCTCTGCAAGCCGAGAAAGACAGTAATATTCCAAAATTCGGAAGATTAATTATGTTGCAAATAAGAAATACTAGATAATGCAACAACAAACAAGCAAAAAAAAAGGGATGGGCTCAAGTGTAAATAAATGCAGTCATGGGCATGTGTTGGGCTTACTATACTGAATAACCAATAATTATCTCTTAAACTAGTGGTCATACACCCCACCAGTGAACACTGCAGAATTATATTCTATGGCAATACTTCTTTTGTGAATGATTTCCACATGAATGCAATGGTGCAAGAATTTGAAATACATTACGTACACCCTGTCCATGAAAGAATATGTTTGTGATTTCACCATATTGTTGTCCGTTAGCTAACTACATGTATTTAGCAATGACCATGACCTTCTGTAATCCATATGATTTGCTTCGGCCTTGTTTTTCAATATCACTTGTTCAATCATTCCCTTCCCCCCCCCCATGATGGAATGTACAAATGTACATACTCTGCAAGAATGTATACATGTGTGTGTATGTGTACATCTTTCTTTTCCTTAGTTGTTCCTGAATTATTCTAAATTTAAAAAGTTTATTATTAATTATAGCATAAAATATCAACTTGGCATGGTAGTTCCAGTTGTTTCACAAAGGGGTGTGTCATAAGTAATACAATTCCTGAAAGGCATTAGGTATCGTGCTTTATTGAATTGCATTTTATAGAGCATTTGTTTAAACGATGTCCAACCAGCACGAGTAAAAATTCACACAATCAAAATTACATTTAGCAGTTTTTCAAGTTTATTTCTTTGTGAGTTATGGTTACAAGAAACAGCATATTCTATACTACTACAGTATGTGTTTTATTCTTTATACCTCCAACTATACAGAAGAATCTGAATAAGAAGGGTTGCATAGTAGCCAGATAGGAATGCATAAGTCTCTCTACAAGTTTATTGAAAATGGTTGCATAACTACAGTAGCCCTCATAAAAAAGTTTACGTTGCGTAAAAGTAATACGTAAGTAATACGTTACATAGCACAGTACGTACAAATTACGTATTCCAGCGAAGTACGCTCAAAATACGTTAAAAATACGTTGAAATTACGTTATGTGGTGAATAATTAATATCCAGCCACACCTTACAAAATCACGTGAACAAATTTCACACTGTAGTGTTAGTTTTTTATTCGTTGTTGCTTCTTGTTAGTTAGTTTTTGTTCGCCGTTACTTTTTGTTAGGCCAATAATTTGTTAGAAAAAAGTTCTTTTCAGAGCTAAAACCAGTAAGGAGAATGGTCTACAGTTCCTACGTTAAACAAAGAATTCTTCGCTATTGGAGTGAAGGACTTAGAGCACCATCTATTGCAAAGAAGCTGTTGGAAGAGGAAGTTGTAGTTACTAGAGTTGGAGTGCATAAGTTCATCGAGCAGTATAAAAGGACAGGAAGAATATCGAGAAAGCCTGGATCAGGGAGACCATCAAAGGTAACTAATGAGATAAAGAAAATTGTAGACGATCAAATGGAGAACGATGACGAAACAAGCGCTGTTCAGTTGCATTCCCTGTTAGTTAATAAAGGATACAAGATCTCCTTAGCTACAATTCTACGATGCCGGTCATCCTTAGGATGGACTTTTCGAGGCAGCGCGTACTGTCAGCTCATCAGAGTCATCAACAAAGAAAAGAGACTAACATGGGCTAAAGAAAACGCGAATGAAGAATTCAAAGACGTCATTTTTACAGATGAATGCTCAGTTCAACTAGAGACCCACAGAAGATTCTGTTGTAGACGAAACGGGGAAAGACCAAAACCAAAACCAAGGTATATATATATAATACAATACTATTAAAATAATTCATAACAATAATAAATAATATAGTTATTATTGATATAATGATTATTGGTATATATATATTTCATTATCCTAGGGCCAAACATCCAGTGAAAGTCCACGTCTGGGCCGGCATCAGTCAAAGGGGGAGGACGGGGATATGTATTTTTGAGGGTATGATGAATGCGGTTCTGTATGTGAATATCCTTCAAGAAACTCTTGTACCATTTATTAAAGCTGTCTACCCAGACCAACACAGATTCATGCAGGATAACGATCCTAAACATGTTTCTAACCATGCCAAACAATACTTTCAAGACAACAATATAAACTGGTGGCGTACTCCTCCAGAGTCTCCAGATCTTAATCCAATTGAAAATCTCTGGCATACTATCGAGCCATTTGCTGGCGATTGTTTGCTTTTTTCGTACATTTAAACTACAATACACACTCTCGCTATCACATCATTTGCAGGTAATGAAATCCAGGTATAGTAGGCGAGGAAACGTTTGTGCGTGAGCGCCTCCATTTAAATAATAAAAATTAATAATGATTATTAAAAATTAATTTTAATTTTGCGTTATTTTCGCGTAATTAAATGACGCTGCGTAGTACTTGTGAACGTAGTATCAACCGTAATACGCACGTATCACCAACGTACTACTCTTACGTAACGTAAACTTTTTTTTGAGGGCTACTGTAGGAGGATCAGGCCATCCGTTAAAGATGACAGATGAAGTAAAAGGATTTTGAAGCCCAGGATTATGAAATGTTCGCCTATACCAAATACATGTACATTCATTAAATACTTACTGCTAATGGAAAGTTAACATTTTTGTGTCACATAGTGTGTGCATATATATTATATATTATATAAATATACATGTAATATATTACATCACTCATGACACTTAGACATACATGTTTATCCGCTGATTTCGGAATCTCTTTCACAGTTTCTTCCTGTAAGAATAAAGCGACTTAGTATAAAATACATAAATAAATAACGTATTTATGAGTATCACAGTAGGGATACATATACATGTAGATGGATAAAGAGATGTGACGTACATGTAGTCTTTGTTTAGTAAAATTTCGACATCAGTAGTTTTTTACTTTACTAAAGGCCTACTAATTACCATGCCACTATGGTCAGGGTTTACTGCAGCCTGAAAGTCTGGAAACATGTGCATGTTGAATAGCACAATATTATATATAGAAATCCAACTCTATTTTATATATATACATTGTATATATATATATATATATATATATATATATATATATATATATATATATATATATATATGTACAGTAGCCCTCAAAAAAAAGTTCCCGTACCGTAGATGTAGTACGTACGTGCTACGTTACTCACCGTATTACGCTATTACTACTTACGTGTAGATGGCTACGCACTTATTGCGCAGTGTAACGTACATAATTATGTAAAATTATAATTGCCACACCTTAGTGACACGTGCCTAGGCCTAACGTCTGCGGTTTATTTCGTTTCTTTAGCGTTTCTGTTAGGTCTGTCTTATTCTTCGTTTATTTCTCTTTCTGCATCTACTTTCTATCTTCGTTCTTAAGTTCTTTTCAGAACTACTAAGTGTGTTACGATAGTTTATGTCAAGCAGCAGATTCTCTTCTACCACAGTAAAGGTTTTAGAGTGCCTACTATTGCCAAGAAACTTCAAGAAGAAGGCTAGCAGACGAGGAATACACAAATTTATAACTCTACAGTTCATCTGGAAGGATTTGTAGACGACATGGCTCTGGATGGCCGTCAAAAATAACGGCAGAAATCAGAGGTATAGTTGACTTACAGATGACTACTACAGTTTCAAACACTCGTCTTGCTGCTTTCCTGCAGCTAACGAAGCATGTTTCTGGTATCAATGGCTTTCTTAGAAGGTCTTCTGTATGACTGTGAGTGAGTTAAAAGTCATGGTTGCTCAAAATTCAGACGTTATACAGACTAGACAAAAAGTGGGCGTTGCCCGTCGACTACTATACTTACAAACGTTCGCCTTTCTCTCTTTCTGCTGATATATATTTTACATAAATGGGTTTTTTTTAAAGACTCTTCTTTCCACAAAGCAAGTTAGAATGTTGAGTCTTATACATGTAAAATATGAGAGTTATAGTGTTGAAAATTTATATAGACGAAAACTCAATTATAGTCGGTAAAGGATTAATTAATCACTCTTTAATTATTATTTGTAATGTGGGCGTATGCGTACCGTAACGTATACAAACTACGTACGTATCGTAGCGTACTCACAGCGTAATACGCAAGTTGTACGTGCGTAGTACGTTTACTGTACGGGAACTTTTTATTGAGGGCTACTGTATATATATACAGTGGTGTGGAAACAGCCAGTCATGCAGGACTTTGTCCGATAAATCTAGTGAATGTCCGGTAAATTGAAACAGAGCTGTATACAAAGTATATGGGGAGCAGGACAAGAGTGGTGAAAATAGGTCAAAATGTCCGGTAATTGGCTCAATGTTTCCACACCTCTGTATATACATGTATATATACATACACATGTATATATATATATACACAACTACACTAATTAATGTCTGTATCACAGAAAAAACACAATGTAAATCGAAAATAATTCATGTTACAATTAATAAATGTGAAAAAAAATTCGATGTGCAAAATGTATGTGGTTTACTCTACCGACGATTAATGTTTTGCTTTACATTCCTAAATTAATATCCACGTTGTAGCACACAAGACTGACACAAAGACTGTCATGTAACATGCATATTAGCAGCATTGTATTCTATCATTAAGATAATAATTACTGCCCTATTGTGCCAGATAAATCACTCATCAAACAGTTTAATGTACATGTAGTTCTCACTCAATGTTCTAAAGTGGCTCAACAAAAGTGGCAACTTGGTTTAGAATGGGTATCCTACAAGGTAGTTGGAAATATAGAATAGCAGTTTTTTATGGCCCGTAGGGCCATCCCTATGATTGCTTTCCCACGGGTTCGAACTATATTTATATGTTTGTGTCACTTACGCGAGTATGCGTTGTATACGTAGTTAAGGAAGTTACATCATTCCCGGGGCTCGGTCAATTAATGGGCGTGGCGCGTAAAAGAACGCGCGCTCAAGCTCTACAGATAAGCAGAAAGAAAGCAGTGTACATGTAGCTTACGTAGAAAATGGAACTAATAGCTAGCTATTCTACCTGAAATATATTCTTAAAGTTCTACAAGGTTCTTTAAAAGGTAAACAGAGTAGATAATCAAAATAATAACTATAATAGGCTGATGTGTTTCAGGCATCAGTTAGCCATGATTACTGAATGCTGGACACCACAAAGCAATCATAGGGATACTTTTTTCTTTATATATCTTGTTTATAACTATCCCTTCAGTACGCTACAGGTATGGAAAGCCCGGTAACACAGAGCAAGAAACGTCTCCGCAGCCATTATATTGGAATTATAATTTCAATTATAATGTCACATGTTCAATTTCTGCACATGTGCAAACATTAAACAAATATCTGGATCCTGAAAGTACATTAAAATATAAAGCAAAATACAGAGAACTATATTTATGTTATTAATCAAGAAATTGCTTGATGTATTAAATTTAGGGACTCTAAGAAGAGTCCCCCCAAAAGAATAATCACCAAAGCACGGGCTCAACAACAAATTGCATAATGACAATATTATTTACAGGCAGATACATGTATGTACATGACCATGTACAATTGTATATTGTATGTACACGTATTTGTATGTAGCTAACATGTACATGTATAAATATATACGTGCAGTACAAGCTACATGAACATTTGTACATTGTACATACATGTACATGTATATGTAGCTAACATGTATACATGCACATGAATATTTATACATTGTACATTGTACATGTACACGTGTAGTTCAAGTGTATGTGCAGTACAACATGAATATTTGTAGTTTTATGGACCACGGGGCTATCCCTATATGGTTACTTTCAAAGCCGCTAATAATTTTATATTTATTTACATGTACATGTACATGCATGTGTAACATATATACATGATACATGTTATTGCACATATACATGTACATGACATTGTATGTACATTAATTAAAGCTCTGTTATTCCAGGGGGTTCGGTCAATTAATGGCCGTATATACATGTACATGTATGTAGCACATAAAGAAATGTACAGTAGGGCTACAATCGCTACAACCAACAGGATTGTATAGTGTATACATTACATGAAAATTAGCAAAAGGCTTAGAAACGATTAACAAATAAACAACAGCTAAATGGGTTATAAAATTCATAAAACAAAAATACTAAAGCAGCCACCCTGGCTTAGAAAAGTAACAATCAGTCACAATACACACATAGTACATGTAACAGCAGGAACCAGTAATACTAAAGCAGCCACCCTGGCTTAGAAAAGTAACACATAGTAAGTAACTATGTGTATAGACTGGATTAATATTGACATGATTATTTATATAATTAGTACCATGTGGGATGGATTAACATGTATCTACTAGACTGTCCACATGTGTACCACATGATATAGAACATTCAATTAGTACCATGTGGGATGGATTTACATGTATCTAGAATTTTCTAGACTGTCCACATGTGTACCACATGATATAGACCATTCTGGAAACTTTAGCTATTTAAGTGATTTCTGTAGGCAGGTTGATTTCTGTAAGAGATAGTTGTTGCTATTGTTACTTTGTTCGTTATAATATTAATATTCTAAATAGTCAAAGTCTTTAAGAAGGATCTATCAGTGTATGTAAAATTTGCGACTCAGTTTATTTTCTCTCTCACCATCTACATGTATCTATGATCTTTGTTTGTGTTTAACATGAATCTTACATGTTAGTTTCTAGCAAATAACATGTTAACGAAAAGCGGACTTGCAAAAAAACTAGCTATACAGTACTTATATACATGTATGTAGGGTGGAAGTGGTGTGTAATTTCATTGCTAAGGTACTATCCTAATCTTGTTTCTGTGTTTATCAGTTTTGATACCCCTATATCCTTATTTATTTTATTCTTGTACAATAACAACTACACCAAACAGTAGTGGAATGCCTGTACATGTATTGTACATTGTATATATGTATGTTACTATATTATAGATTTCTGTGTCTAATGTTTTACAAACTGGCTATTTTACATGTTCATAATGTGTTGAATTATTAACTTGAAAATTATGAAATTGGTGCTTACAAAAAAAGGAAAGCACTTATCACGCAAATCTTGACGAAGATTTGTTGTATTTCTGTCTTGGTACATGTACTTTTTTGTATCAACCATGGCTGTCTTTTAACAACTCAACTTTCCAGCAAAGCAATCAAGTTACAATCTACAATTTTATAAAATGTGAGAACTAGAGGTGACAAGATTCATATGAAACACCTGGCATTAACAGTCCTGCGAATATTTACATTCTACAAACATAACTGCCATAATGTCCTTGCATGCAGTAATTTGCTCAGTCATTGTCCTGACATGCACGGATAATGGCAGATGGCCGCCTGTTATTTCTGACTCTGAATTATCATTTCTGTGTCACTTACTGCGTGCATATATACATGTATATATATAATATAATCATATATTATATAAATATATACATGCGATATGTTACATCACACATGACACATAGACATACATGTTTATCCACTGATTTCGTAGTCTCTTTCGAAGTTACTTCCTGTAAGAATAAAGTGACTTAGTATAAAATACATATATAAGTAACATATTTATGAGTATCACAGTAGGGATACATATACATGTAGATGGATAAAGAGATGTGATGTAGTCTTTAATTATTGTAGTTTAGTAAAATTTCATCATCGGTAATTTTTTATGGCCCGTAGGGCCATCCCTATGATTGTTTTCCCACGGGTTCGGTGTATGTTTATATATATATATTCTTGTGTCACCTACGCGAGTATGCGTTGTATACGCAGTTAAGGAAGTTACATCATTCCCGGGGGCTCGGTCAATTAATGGGCGTGGCGCGAAAAAGAACGCGCGATCAAGCTCTACACACCAGCAGAAAGAAAGCTGTGTAGCTTACGTAGACACTGGAACTAATAGCTAGCTATTCTACCTGAAATGTATTCTTAAAGTTCTATAAGGTTCTATAAAAGGTAAACAGAGTATATAATCAAAATAATAACTATAATAGGCTGTTGTGTTTCGGGCATGATAAAGTCAGCCATGATTACTGAATGCTGGACACCATAAAGCAATCATAGGGATACTTTTTTCTCTATATACACTTGTTTAACTTTACTAAAGGCCTACTAATTACCATGCCACTGTGGGCAGGGTTCACTGCAGCCTGAAAGCCTGGAAACAGTAGCCATGATGCTCACAATACGAAGTACAATTTGTTTACCAGTAGTTATGACAATGTCATTCCTACACATAAAACTACATGTATATAGATACTACTCTAGTGTGCATATCAGAAGCAGGTTTCTTAAAATTTGAAGCATGGAAACCATTTTCTATCCTGACATAACATATAATTTGATTGGATAAACTGTTGGTAACAGGGCACAACTACTACAATTAGGCTAAGCAGACCAGACCATTCCTCCTACAAAAATTTGTGTGTAGATGGAGTTATACTTGTATTTATTGAGAAACGTTAGGCTCTAAACCCCTCCCTTCTATGACCAAGGTGCTTAGCAGGCATGCCTGCATAGACCCTCGGCCATTGGCCACAAGAGGCAGGAAACCCTTCCAAAAATTCAAAGGTATAGGTTCTTTGTCTATTTCGTCATCAGTTCTTTTCTACTTTACTAAAAGACTACTAATTACCTTGCCACATTAAAGAGGGTGTGGTAGCAAAGCTTTGAAGTTTTTTTTACAGGTGAAGTTACACAAGGTGCACTTACACTGTATGTACTAAGCAGCATCTCAGCTGTGAGTTGCACTTATACATGTACTTGCGACTAGTGTGAATTTGGCTACATGTATATGCAAACTAAATTTGTGTCCAAATTACCATGCCTTATGTTGTATTCATACACTGTACATACAAACATAAAAACTAATATGTACACGCAATGTTATATTATATACATACATGTATATATTATATATATATATATTATATATATATATATATATATATATATATATATATATATATATATATATAATTATAATAATTTATATATATATAATATATATTAGGGCTGGAACGAAGGTTGCAAAACAACATTCAAAGCAATAAAAACAATATTCAAAGGTTCGCATGTATTTTTATCAACTATTATTGCTTCATAACAAGCACTAGTCTTGTTCCTGTCACTGTTTCTACTTGGATTCAGCATTGCTGGACTGAGAAATGAGACAAAGGCAGCCAACAACACAGCCTCAACTTTACAGGAACACACCCACATTCTTCACTAGAAGTACACATATTCAAAATATCAAAGCGAGTGTGGCAAAGCTTTGAAGGTAGAAATTCAGCTAAAAATGTGCAGCAAACAATCAGAGGTTCGAACATTCAAACCTTTTACCCCACCCTCATATATGTATATAAACATATAATGTCATATATACAATGTATATACATACATTGGTTTTATAGGAATAATATTTAATTACATATGTACCTTTTCTTTCTTTTGATGTCTAACTTCATTTAAATGCCTCATCTGTTTTTTCGTTAGTCCCATTTTTCTTCAGAAAAAAGGTTAATCAATAATAATAATAATTATACTTTTTGTAATTCAACACAATCATGTGACAATGTGATTTTGTTGTCACATGACATTGACAACAAAATTTAACCATTTATTTTAGACATGCAAATTTTAGTTAATTAATAAAATAAAGGGTTCTTGAACAATTCTGAAAGCATATACTCAGAGATAAATTTCGAAAATCAAAAATTTTAATAGATGTTATGGAAAGGGTTGCTAAATAAATCTTTTTGTTGTCTTATTGCAGTAGTTTGAAGTACTATTTCGGGAATCATTTTATTGAACTTTAAAGAGTCAGAGATAAAAAGTGACAATTTTGATGAAGAAAATGTCTTTTTTGCTGTACATGTATATACTCAAAAAGGAATTTTAAGCTGATTGAATATCAAAAGTAGAAGGAAATCATGAAGAATCATCCAAAAAAGATGAAGCTGTTGGACAGTAATCATAATTTATCAATACTGAACAAATATATATGTGTTCGCCTCACATTGATTCAGTGAACACAGTATGTCTTTCCCATCATATTGCAGAGGGGTTGGGTCTGGTTATATGAGACTAGGAGCAGATTGTGTAATGCATGTAGGGGTCTGAGGCATGTTGTCCCATACACACACAGAAAATTTTGGATTCCAGGTTCTAGAGGCATCCATGTTACAGCAGCATAGCATTACTATTATTACAGAACACAGGGCTTGCAAATTTTACACCAACCCCCATGAACAGCTTATTACAACATCAAACAAAAGGGCTACATAATAATATATGTCTATATAGTCCTCTCAGAGGCTCTGATTGTATAATGTTAGGTGTTTATATGTACTATACTTTACCTTTTTCCGCTTTGTTGTAGAGTCTTGACAAAAAAGTTCTATAATCCTTATAATATACTTATCACAAGGATACCGCATATAATAACTCTAATCTCCTCCCACAGTAATTCGTTCATTTAGAAATAAAGTGTAATAATTCGTCACCACTATTATCTAAGTCTATTCTACCGATAGACGTGCAAAATTTATGTAAATACCATTTTTATTACCGATAGACATACACATTGTTGTAAAAATATTATTATAAAATGGAGGATTCTTGAACAACAACGCATCCAAGAACACTCTTTCTAATTCAAGGTAAATAAAACTAAATTTCGCAGATACGAAGTACAAACAAGATACATTAGCAAACTATCTCAAATATAATAGAGAGTTTTTATCCTAAAAATGTAAACCCACTGATAAATTCCATTGTCAGAAATCTGAAAATTCAATAAATTGTTACAACAAAACTAAAGACTTATTTTTAAAAATCTCTCTATTTTGTAAATTGTATTTTTGCAGTAGCTTGATATCTGAATTTCTATGTCAATACAATGATTCTTCATGACTTTATTACACTTCAAAGTTTGCAACATCGGAAACTTCTTTTGCAAATAACTCAAAAACTAAACACAAATTTGATAGAAAGTATATTTAGACAAACACTTTTTCTGAAATGTAGAATTGAATTCTGCAGTAAAAAAAAAGAAATCGAGACTAACACCCACGCTCATTAGGTTACTAAGTTAATATGATCCTCTGCTAGTGGCTGTAACAGAGTACAGACTCGATTTAACATCTCATTCTATGCTCATGCAGAGTCATTGTCAAAAACATATTGTGTGAGAGTCTGGCTTGGGAGACTAGCTGCTACCTAACCAAGTTGCTTTGAATCTCACCATCCCACCACTGACATAATTCTTTATCTCATATATAGTAGGCACTCTGAAAATAGCTCCACCTCTTACCACCTGACAGGGAAGAGATGGTCACACCCTCTAAGGGGCGGGATCATGGGTGCCCGTATGATTTAGGTACACTAACCATCTTAGTAATGGGTTGTGTGCAAGGATAAGTGCCGTGGTGTGTAACAGAGCACACATCCTAGAGATACATTTTTCTCCATAAGTATCTTTTACTACTTTCTTCTCTTGCCCTGATGTAATGTTACACCACAGCAATTAACATTGTACATATACGTAAACTCATCTCCAAGATGCAGGCCAAAATTGATTATCACATGTCATTGTTTTTTTGTGCTTGTACATGATGACTATTCTTTTACACTTACAGCAGTTTTTGTAACTTAAAAAAATAAAAATTATAACCCGCATATCTGTCTACATGAAGTACTGTAACACCTAATGGACTGTGAAGTACGGTAGTAGACAGCCAAAAGTAATAATATTATTATAGCAACTTTGTCACTAAGGGGCTGGATACACGATACTAATAGAATGATAAAAGAGTACGCAACGAATATTCGGACACAGCATATATTCAGACGTCACGCTTACTCAACTAGCAGTTCAATTGTACTGGTTTAGGTATAATCTTGTAACTTGCAACTAAACTGTTTCGCACTGCCAGTTTGGATTCGATTCGTCGAATCTGTATCTTTGGAGAAAAGAAAAAATGCTATATTTCGGACTCGCCCATGTTCGGAAAAAATCATCCTTTTTCGTACACATTGTTTTACTCTTTCTAGAAAAAAGATAAAAGATGGGTTTCAGTTTTAATACAATCTCCTATTAATACTCTACTAGATTACCGGCACAACAACAGAATGCTCCGTTGCGTAAGAAAGTTAGTTTTACAGCTCTATAAGGGAGGTGTGGCTGTAATAGTCGGACACGTGATTTTGATTCCAGGGACCTCGTGTATACTTTCTGGTGTTCATCTGTAAATTTTGGCGGTGAGTTTTTTTTGTGATTACTGTTTGTGTAATTATATACATATTCTCATAACCAAGTAAGTATTTGACTTGATTACTAAGAAACTATGGTGTAAAAAAAACTCAAACAAGTGTTTTTCTCTAGCTATTTGCTTTTTTGTTTGTTTTCCTTTTGTATAACGATCCTTGTTATAGTTTATGCTACTGATTAAAATTTAAAACATGAGTGACATTTTGCCCTGCACCTCCTACTTTAATTTAATTTTTTTTTATCTTTTAGAAATATATACGAATGTGAAGATGCTAACTCGTCCTTTGAAAGATCGAATCTTTAATTCAAAACAAGCTGTTTTTGTTCCAAGTGGTGTGAGTTGTAGACCTATGCAATATAAATGTTGGACTGAAGAAAGATTATATAAAGCATTTGAAGCAGTAACAAAAGGGGGTGTATCTGTTCGCCATGCTGCTGAGGAATATAATGTACCCAAGAGCACACTTCATGATCGCATTTCAGGAAAGGTGGTATTTGGTTCACAGAGTGGTCCTCCTAAATATCTAAGTAATAAAGAGGAAGAAGAGCTGGTCAACTTCATTCAAGGATGCTCCTCAATTGGTTTCCCTCGATCTCGTAAAGAGATAATTGCAATTGTACAAAATGTTATGTTGGAGAAGGGTCACAATATCACAGTGACTAATGGATGGTGGGATTCATTTAGAAAGCGTTACCCATTTCTTACTTTGCGAAGTCCTGAGCCTCTTTCACATGCTCGAGCTATATGTAGCTCTTCCGATGTGATTAATAAATACTTTGATCTCTTAGAAGAAACTTTGGAGCAGAATGATTTGACAAGGAAACCCTGTCAAATATTCAATTGTGATGAATCTGGGTTCCCTCTTGATCCCTCCTCTCCTAGGGTAGTAGTTGCAAAAGGAGAAAAACATCCTTACTCTGTATCAAGTGGAGTCAAAACACAAATAACAGTTCTTTCCTGTTGTAATGCTGGTAGCTATGTCATCCCTCCTTTAATCATCTTTGATCGCAAAGCAATAAAAGCAGAAATGACTGTTGGAGAGGTTCCAGGTTCTATGTATGGTACCTCTGATAGTGGATGGATTGATGGAGATTTATTTGACCTGTGGTTTCGACATCACTTTTTAACTCATGCCCCACCTCTTCGCCCACTATTACTTCTTCTAGATGGTCATTCATCTCACTATACACCTAGTATAATTAACAAAGCTGCTCAAGAAGGTGTTATCATATTTTGTTTACCTCCTCACTCGACTCATATTACACAACCTCTTGACAAGGGTTGCTTTGCTTCACTGAAGAGATGCTGGCAAGAGGAGTGCCATAGATTCACTACTGATAATCCTGGTAAAGTTGTAAGTAGGTTTTCATTTAGCCAAGTGTTCCATCGGGCCTGGACGCGTGGAATGACAATGCATAATGTAATTACTGGTTTTCGTATAACCGGTGTGTTCCCTGTAAATAGAGATGCTGTTCTTCCTTCACCTCCTCAATTAGCCTCTCCTAAATTAGTTTCCAAAGAGTTAACAGAAAAGACTGGAGTGTCATTTATTCCATTATACAGTCCTGTAGTAAAGAAGAAGCAACCTCACAATGTTATGACTTTTAGTGATGATGAGAGAGTACGTTTTCAACGCAGATATGAGGAGGGTTATGATTTACAATGTGATGAAAAATACAATGAATGGGTTAAGATGTATCATCCATCCAGTTCAATCACACCACCTCAAACTCCTCCCTCAGGTTCACACATCAGTGATTCGTCCCAAAATTATCATTGTTTATCTTCACTGGCTTCTATAGAAACCTTGCCTATAACATCTACTCCATCATTAGAAGAAACTACATGTACAGTGAGCTTACCCTGCTCTAGTATTCTTTCCAAATGGATTGACAAACAGCCAACCATTAAGATGCCACGAAAAGATACTAAAGCTTCTGCACGTATACTAACAAGTGAGGAGAGCATAAGAATAATGGAGGAAAAAGAGAGAAATAGAAGTAAAGAAAGCAGAAAGGCAACAGAAAAGACTAGAGAAACAATTGGAAAAAGGTAATTAATTATTTGTGGCTTTACAATCATCACATTTTGTAATTTTTATTTCCTGATTAGCTCAAAGAACTAATTTTCGTCAATCATCTTGCAGAGGGCTCAAACAAACTGTTGAAAAGTCCAAAGGTATGTACATGTAATATAACCACATGTAAATGTATTCTAGTATGCGTGTATTTATAGGTGCACAAGTAAATGAACAGAGTGATTCAGATGTTCCCACAAATTCCCATACAAAAACTGTCAAGAAGTTGACTGGTCTTAGAAGTATGTAATATATCTACATGTGAATGTATTCTAGTATGTGTGTATTTATAGGTACACAAGTGAATGAACAGAGTGATTCAGATGGTCCCACAAATTCCCATACAAAAACTGTCAAGAAGTCGACTGGTCTTGGAGGTATGTGATATATCTACATGTGAATGTACTCTAGTATGTGTGTATTTATAGGTACAAAAGTAAATGAACAGAATGATGTAGATGGTCCCACAAATTCCCGTAGAAAAACTGACAAGAGGTTGACTGGTCTTAGAGGTATGTGATATATCTACATGTAAATGTACTCTAGTATGTGTGTATTTATAGGTACAAAAGTAAATGAACAGAGTGATTCAGATGGTCCCACAAATTCCCATAAAAAAACTGTCAAGAGGTTGACTGGTCTTAGAGGTATGTGATATACCTACATGTGAATGTATTCTAGTATGTGTGTATTTATAGGTACACAAGTAAATGAACAGAGTGATTCAGATGGTCCCACAAATTCCCATACAAAAACTGTCAAGAAGTCGACTGGTCTTAGAGGTATGTGATATATCTACATGTGAATGTATTCTAGTATGTGTGTATTTATAGGTACACAAGTAAATGAACAGAGTGATTCAGATGGTCCCACAAATTCCCATACAAAAACTGTCAAGAAGTCGACTGGTCTTAGAGGTATGTGATATATCTACATGTGAATGTACTCTAGTATGTGTGTATTTATAGGTACAAAAGTAAATGAACAGAATGATGTAGATGGTCCCACAAATTCCCGTAGAAAAACTGACAAGAGGTTGACTGGTCTTAGAGGTATGTGATATATCTACATGTGAATGTACTCTAGTATGTGTGTATTTATAGGTACAAAAGTAAACGAACAGAGTGATTCAGATGGTCCCACAAATTCCCATACAAAAACTGTCAAGAAGTCGACTGGTCTTAGAGGTATGTGATATATCTACATGTGAATGTATTCTAGTATGTGTGTATTTATAGGTACACAAGTAAATGAACAGAGTGATTCAGATGGTCCCACAAATTCCCATACAAAAACTGTCAAGAAGTCGACTGGTCTTAGAGGTATGTGATATATCTACATGTGAATGTACTCTAGTATGTGTGTATTTATAGGTACAAAAGTAAATGAACAGAATGATGTAGATGGTCCCACAAATTCCCGTAGAAAAACTGACAAGAGGTTGACTGGTCTTAGAGGTATGTGATATATCTACATGTGAATGTACTCTAGTATGTGTGTATTTATAGGTACAAAAGTAAACGAACAGAGTGATTCAGATGGTCCCACAAATTCCCATACAAAAACTGTCAAGAGGTTGACTGGTCTTAGAGGTATGTGATATACCTACATGTGAATGTATTCTAGTATGTGTGTATTTATAGGTACACAAGTAAATGAACAGAGTGATTCAGATGGTCCCACAAATTCCCATACAAAAACTGTCAAGAAGTCGACTGGTCTTAGAGGTATGTGATATATCTACATGTGAATATACTCTAGTATGTGTGTATTTATAGGTACAAAAGTAAATGAACAGAATGATGTAGATGGTCCCACAAATTCCCGTAGAAAAACTGACAAGAGGTTGACTGGTCTTAGAGGTATGTGATATATCTACATGTGAATGTACTCTAGTATGTGTGTATTTATAGGTACAAAAGTAAATGAACAGAGTGATTCAGATGGTCCCACAAATTCCCATACAAAAACTGTCAAGAAGTCGACTGGTCTTAGAGGTATGTGATATATCTACATGTGAATGTACTCTAGTATGTGTGTATTTATAGGTACAAAAGTAAATGAACAGAATGATGTAGATGGTCCCACAAATTCCCGTAGAAAAACTGACAAGAGGTTGACTGATCTTAGAAGTACAGGTATGAAATATACATCTATTATGTGTGTATGTATACATTTTCTGTCTACATGTACACCCAGTGTACTTCCCAGAGCAGCAAGGAGGCAGGGCATTCCACCCTTTTTTAATTCTTGTCTGTAGTAGGTGAGGACCATGGAATATCATTCCTTGTGTTTCATAGAGGCATGATATAGTAGTTCAACGTGCTGCTTCCACTGTACAGAAGCAGGCTCTTATGCTTGGAACCACAGCTAGTGCACATAGTAGTATTATTGCCGTTGAAGGTTCCTGTACTATGTTCTCTTTGCAAAGAAAGGGTGTTCTGAAATGTATGTATCTTTACAATTATAGTTACATATCATGGTAATAAATGGACGACCCTTATAAGAAATATATATCTGGGGAGAACCCTCTGTACACTCACAATATGTAACATTAAAAGATCGAGGTAACAAATGGCAACTTTAGTTTCTAGAACATGCTGCAATACTAAAAGTTGCCTTGTGTTAAATTGCACTTTTAAGGCTGCATATTATAGGTGTGATATAATCCTAATTTCAGATTCAAAAAGCAACAAAGAAGTGGATGATGTATGTGAAGAAGGTTGGTGGTTAACAAAATATAATGTTTTGGCATTGTTTTTAAAGTTGCTATTCATCAGTGATGTCTAACATATCCATGTTGACAGTACTATTGTGTGTTTGAAAATTGCCATCTGTAACCAGACAAAATTAATAGTCTTAAACTGCCTACAACATGAATCCTTAGTGGAGAAGTAAAAAGTTTACCCCTCCTTACTCTCTAGTTCATTAATGTGTTGGCCTGGGAAAAGTTTAAAATACTCCTTAGTTTTATACTATTAAGTACATTAATAATTACATAATCATCATAATTATAATTATAATCATTATAATTATAGTAGTTAATTATTATGACCCGTAGGCATGGGAAAGTTGGTCATGATTACTAAATTAAACATCACAAAAGAATTACAGGGATACTTTTTATGGCCTGTAGGGCCATCCCTATAATTGCTTTCCCATGGGTTTGAATTATATATATATATATATATATCCTTGTCTCACTTGCATGAGTATGCATTGTATATGTAGTTATTAAGGAAGTTGCGTCATTCCGGGAGGCTCAGTCAATTAATGAGTGTAGTGTGTAAAACAGTGCAAGCATTTTTAGCTAGCAAGTACAAGTTGTTACATTTCAAATGTGAGCAAATCATCAATTAGAGCCTTTAAGGAGTTCTTCAGTTTCATCAAATATCTATGTACTTAGACTGTACTTGCTTCATCAGGCCCTAGTTTTTGAATTCACAGAAGGGTAGAGACGTTAGTGGCATCAGCAATGATTGATACATAGTCATTGTATAAGGATACTTTTTTTTCTCAATATATCTTGTTTGTTAATGCAGAAATAGAGATTTGTCAGAAATGTTTGACTATCTGTGATGGAGATGAAGAAGATTGGGTCGGATGTGACCACTGTTGGCGCTGGTATCACTACAGCTGTTTGGGCTATAGTACAAGACCCTTAGATAGTGAATATTTGGCATGTCCAAAATGTGTTACTGATTAACAATGATTCTTGGAATGTCTAAATTGTGCCCCAAAATATTTTGTTTGACACACTTAATTAAGGCGTGGCTGTCCGAAAATACAGACAGCACCTCCTTTATAGAACTGTAAAACTACTTTCTTGCGCTATGGACCTTTCTGTTGTTGTGCCGGTAATCTAGCAGAGTATTAACATTAGCATGTATTAAAACCGAAACTCAACTCTTGTCTTCTTTCTCGAAAGAATAAGGAGACGTGTACGAAAATGCATGATTTTTTCCGATTATGGGCGAGTCCGAAATTGCTTTCTCCAAGAGTATAACTTCGACGAATCTAGTCTAAACTGACGGTACAAAATAGGTTAGTTGCAAGTTACAGCAATGTAACTAAAGCAGTACAATTGAACTGCTTATTGACTAGGTATGACGTCCGAATATTCGTTGCGTACTCCATATGTTTCCTCCACACTCCACAGTTATGAAAATATGTACTAATTTTTGGCAATTAGATCATATCGTACTTGTTCAAACTGTGTAGACGTAATTACGTATCGCATAAAAAGGGGTCGGACTGGATAGACGAGACTCCACCTATCATATCTCGCACCTACAGTTGCAATGAAATGGTTTGGTTTAAGGACAGCCAGATAAATGGCTGTTTGTCAGCCATTTCTACTAGTGGTTATGATGATGATTATTTTCTTGATCCTCCTGCTGAATCCATCCATTGTCCAGTGTGTCTGTTAGTATGATTGAGAGAACCACACCTTATGTCATGTTGTGGAGCTCACATCTGTCAAGTAAGTGAACTTGTGTCTCATTGCTACTGTATAGATGACTACAGTACTGTATATGCATTATACTATACATTGTTTCAGGTGTGTATAGAACGTATTCAAACAAATGAACAATCTTGTCCATGTTGTCGATCAGAGAAATACATAAATGTACTCAATAAAAATGAACGTGCTAAAGTTTTGGAATTGAAAGTTCACTGTCTCAACTCTGAAAAGGAATGCGATTTTTGGGTTGGAGAGCTTGGTGGCCAAGAGAGACATGTTGGTAACAAGTGTCAGTAAGTCATGGATGTGTGCCGTTATGGGTGTGGTTGTAATTAGCCTCGTTTATTGTTACATACACATGAACAAGATGAATGTCCTGAACGACCAGTAGAAATGAAAATGGCCACTTTTATCAAACAGATGTTGGAGAAAGTTAGTACTTTGGAAAAGAAGTATCAGGAAGAGATAATTAAACTTAACAAGGAACTGAAAGATCAAGAAGAAAAACACAAAATGGAGTTGCAAATAAAATCAAATGAAGACAAGAAAGAGATGTATCAATTGATGACAGTACGAGTAGAGAGATGAAAGAGAAGATGAAAGAATACCAACAAGAGCTGCACAAATTGCAGAACATAGTAGAGAACAATAAACAAGAAGCTGTGATACAACAAGCAGAAATATTGCAATTGAAAGAGGAAGTGTCCCACTTAATAGGTAATTAATTGCAAACAGGGGTGTGTAGGCTAAGAACAATTAAGAGTCTATTCATATGTGGTATTTGACATGAATAAATTTATTTTAGCATGCAAGCAAATTAAAACAAATTGAATATTTTGACCGCATAGACCAACTTCTTTGATCAGATGACAATGATTTTGAAGTATCATTGAACCAATAACCTTCAATAAATCCAGTCTATCTAAAAGCAATTATAGGTGACCTAATTTTTAACTTGTCTGGCAAAATAATTTTGATCAAACACTTACCTTCCATTGCTTGCCATTCCACCATTTTGTATAGGGAAGTCAATGAAATTTTTATCAAGGAAGAGTTATTATTAAGCTTCTTAGGTACAAAGATTCATTGACTTCCTGTACAAAATATTAATAGGCATTATATACATAACTTCTCTTTTTCAATAATATTATTAAAAAACATTAAGCATTTGATCAAAGGTCCATTTTTAAAAATTCGGTTTTTGGAGGTGGTTATGCTGTATATACCACCTGCACTTTGTATTGTATGATGACATCACCATTGTATATATTATATATAATACATGTATATATATGTATGTTTGTGTCACTTCTGTGAGTATGCATTGTATATGTAGTTAAGGAAGTTACATTATTCATGTGGGCTCAGTCAATTAATTGGCATGGTGCATAAAATAATGCTTAAATATCTGTGCACTTAGATTGCAGCTCAGGCCCCAGTTTTTGACTATACAACATGGTATAATAAACACTTGTGCCATCAGCAATGGTTGATACATAGTCATTGTAAAGCAATTATAGGGATACTTGTTTCTCAAAACAATGTTGTTTTTCTTGATAGGTATTTTATTTACAAGTAGTAATATTGATATTGATCTATTGTATAGACTATGTAGTATATAAAATACATGCCATATAGTACAAAATGGAAAATTCCATATTAATTTAAGTACAACAGTTAGTATTTGTTATGGTAAGTGCAAATTCGTGCCCATACTAATTACTCAGAATGAGTAAGGAACATCTGCTGTTTTCATCATTTGTGGTTTTCATATAGGAAATACAGTGGGTGTGATAATAATACACCACTGGTTATACCTATAATACTATGCTTTATAAAGTAAAACTGTTTAGCTGTTTTTGCTACTATCCTTTATTATGACATGTACTTTATATACAGATCAAGATGAAATGAAATTAGTACTTGTAAATATTACCTACCAGGAAAAACAGTTCATCATTGAGCAAATAGAGTTACATCGAAACTCTGGTAACCAATTGATAGTTAAAGTTAAAATCTTTAATTACCTTTAAAAGTTGGAAAACATTACTTTGTTGTTTATAGTCGTGAATATCTCGTTCAATCTAATACAGCAGCAGAAGTAGTTCATAATTTGATATCTTGTAATAAGTATAAGCATGAAGAATTATTTTCATTGAATATAATTATTGATACATTTATGTAAACTTTACTTTTTATATTATTAGGGGACTGTTGGTTGGGTAACTTGTATGTTCCATACACAATAATGTATTTCGTTATTATTAGAATTTGAAAAGAAAACAATGGATTTCAGGAAACAGCAGTTGTTGGAGATTTAACAATCTAATAATAAAACAAATAGAAGGTAAAAATTAATACATATAAACTGAATCATGTAATATTCCATTTTGAAACTGATTGGAGTCGCATCCACCCACTCCCTAGTACCACCTTAACAGTTAAACTTAGCAGTTTCATTAATTAAGAAAGTTAACATATATCAAGGCTGTACTAGGGGGAGGGGTAGATGAAACTCCAATCCGTTTCCAGTCTTGCAAGCTTCTTGCTGTATACAATCTGGTTCCAATCTGTGTTTTTTGGGAGCCACACCCACCCGGGGGTATAATTATTGGGCCTAAATGTTTTCACTGATAGACTATTTTCAGAAACAAACCTAAACACGCCCCACGGGTGGTGGAGGGGGTGGTGGGTGTGTTAACAATGGCGGGGTAACTGTAATTTTTACAACTGTAAAATTTGACTCAAAGTCGTGAAGGTTTAAAAGTGTTCTGCTTTTCACAATAATTATATACACTATAATAATTAAATTCTTAATAAAATAACTAATTTATTGGTTATATAGTGCATGCAATTGCAAGGAATAGCATACATTTAAATGTAGTTTGTCATACAGGTTGTTGTGGCTACATGCATGATGTTACTATGGCATTGTGTGTTAAAAGTGTACACCAGAATAAATTAAATTACGTTCTCCTTTGCCACCGATGCAATTTGGGATTTCTTAGACCCCACCCACTCAGTCTTGTAGACAATTCCCTTGCACAACATCGTGGGTGTAGCTGGTGCCAACATGTATTGGGTTCGTTTTATTTGGCTCGGTTGCAGTCAAAAGAGGGAGAACACTACGAAGTGCTTGGGGACTTATTGTTGTAAATAACCAACAACCAGTGCAAAAGGGTAGTCGCCGCAAAGTTTAACAGAGACAAGTTTGAGGTAGAGAAAGTGAATTGTGGCCGAAATATATGCATCAGAGATGCCAATGTGGGAAAAAAGCTGAGTCCCCTATGAATATTGATACCTGATAGGAAGAGGTTGGTATTGGTGATATCAATATATTGGTATTGGTATTGCCCAGCACTACTGCGTAAGCAGGTGGGTGGTCAGCTCTGGCAAGGTAAACTGTAGTTAGTAGTCTCTGAAAATGATTGAAGTTTGAGAGTGCCTAGAAAGGTAAATCTACAGTTTGTTTCACTTACAAACTACAGAATTAAGCTTTCTTCAGTCTCTTGTCACTAAATTCATTTAAAAAAAAAATGCTATGTAACTTTTCTCAAAATGCATTGTGGTTGGTGCACACCATGTTTGGTGGGCTTGGCTTTCGTGGTTTTGTACTGAGATTTTAACTACATTTCAAGGTTAGTATTACAGTCATACATGTATGTTATCATTTTCTATTTCGAAACTCAGTTTAGTCGCATCCGCATGCATATGATAGGTGGTGAAATAATTAAACAATTAAAAATCTAATCATAATTGAGGTAAATCGTATGAATAAATAAATGCATAATTATTAAAAATTCTGTTTGAAGGTATCATGTTGTAATAGTAAAAAACAAAAAGCCTCCAATAAATACACTCTTACTAAAAGCTTGGATTAAAAATATAAGTACAGTTTAAGGAACAGTGACTGATGGTAGAGTGTGTTGTATGTTCTGGGTGTACATGATATTTTATTTCATTATAATTAGCTGTTCATGATTATATTTCAGGAAACAGCCTTGTCAAAATATCATTTTTAAATTTGATAAATGCACTGTAAATTATATGCCAAATTATTATTATTTGTATATGTAATAATTATGGTAGCTTTGATATGCGGGTACTAAAGTCTATAACAATTCCCTTCATATTATTAATGCTCACACAGCAAAAACAAAATTACAGTTGCAAGCATTTAAAGCTGCATATATGGTCCTTCTGTTGATGTTACTGAAATCCTATTTGCTAAGTTCCTCATATATATTTAATGTCATTTATAAAACTTCAAGTAACTGAAAACCTGCAAACGCATAATCTTGTTAGTGTCAGAGGAAGTTAGCAAAATATGATATCAGTATAAATGTTATGGCATCAACAGTATGACCATATATTAAATCCTTGAAACTGTAATAACCAATCAATCAGTTATTGCAGTGTGACTATTGTAAAACATTGGTATACATTAACAAGTAATTAATGTATATGTAAGTATTATTTCTTATAATTTAAACCTTATAGCAATCAGTTTGCACTCCAAAATTCATCATTAATTTGTAGATGATATGAATTTTATAGTGTATTCTCCTACATTATTAATCTGTTCACGAAATTGAAAAGAATTTTCTCACATAATTTTAACAAGTGTATATAGAGAAAAAAACATCCCTATGATTGCTTTACATATTTAAGTGAAGATATGACTGCTTTGTGGTGTGCAGAATTCAGTAATCATGGCTGACTTTATCAAGCATGAAAGACAACAGCTTATTATAGTTATTATTTTGATTATCTACTCTCCTGACCTTTCAAAGGACCTTGTAGAACTTTAGGAATATATTTCAGGCAGAATAGCTACCTATTAGTTCCAGTTTCTACGTAAGCTCAAACAGCTTTCTTTCTGCTGGTGTGTAGAGCTTCTGAGCTTGATCGCGCGTTCGTTTACGCGCCACGCCCATTAATTGACAGAGCCCCCCGGGAATGACGCAACTTCCTTAACTACGTATACAACGCATAGTCACGCAAGTGACACAAACATATATATATATATATATATACATTAAACCCCGTGGAAAGCAATTATAGGGATGGCCCTACGGGCCATAAAAATCTTCCAAATCATGACATTTTTACAACTAGAAAATTTGACTCGGAGTCATGAAGGCTTAAAAGTGTTCTTCTGCTTTTCATAATACATACACTGCAATAATTAAATTGTTGATAAAATACCTAATTTATTGGTTATATAGTGCATGCAATTGCAAGGAATAGCATACATTTAAATGTAGTTTGTCATACAGGTTGTTGTGGCTACATGCATGATGTTACTATGACATTATGTGTTAAAAGTGTACACCAGAATAAATTAAATTACGTTCTCCTTTGCCACCGATGCAATTTGGGATTTCTTAGACCCCACCCACTCAGTCTTGTAGACAATTCCCTTGCACAACATCGTGGGTGTAGCTGGTGCCAACATGTATTGGGTTCGTTTTATTTGGCTCGGTTGCAGTCAAAAGAGGGAGAACACTACGAAGTGCTTGGGGACTTATTGTTGTAAATAACCAACAACCAGTGCAAAAGGGTAGTCGCCGCAAAGTTTAACAGAGACAAGTTTGAGGTAGAGAAAGTGAATTGTGGCCGAAATATATGCATCAGAGACGCCAATGTGGGAAAAAAGCTGAGTCCCCTATGAATATTGATACCTGATAGGAAGAGGTTGGTATTGGTGATATCAATATATTTGTATTGGTATTGCCCAGCACTACTGCGTAAGCAGGTGGGTGGTCAGCTCTGGCAAGGTAAACTGTAGTTAGTAGTCTCTGAAAATGATTGAAGTTTGAGAGTGCCTAGAAAGGTAAATCTACAGTTTGTTTCACTTACAAACTACAGAATTAAGCCTTCTTCAGTCTCTTGTCACTAAATTCAATTTAAAAAAAAATGCTTTGTAACTTTTCTCAAAATGCATTGTGGTTGGTGCACACCATGTTTGGTGGGCTTGGCTTTCGTGGTTTTGTACTGAGATTTTAACTACATTTCAAGGTTAGTATTACAGTCATACATGTATGTTATCATTTTCTATTTCGAAACTCAGTTTAGTCGCATCCGCATGCATGTGATAGGTGGTGAAATAATTAAACAATTGAAAATCTAATCATAATTGAGGTAAATCGTATGAATAAATAAATGCATAATTATTAAAAATTCTGTTTGAAGGTATCATGTTGTAATAGTAAAAAACAAAAAGCCTCCAATAAATACACTCTTACTAAAAGCTTGGATTAAAAATATAAGTACAGTTTAAGGAACAGTGACTGATGGTAGAGTGTGTTGTATGTTCTGGGGTGTACATGATATTTTATTTCATTATAATTAGCTGTTCATGATTATATTTCAGGAAACAGCCTTGTCAAAATATCATTTTTAAATTTGATAAATGCACTGTAAATTATATGCCAAATTATTATTATTTGTATATGTAATAATTATATACCTTATGGTAGCTTTGATATGCGGGTACTAAAGTCTATAACAATTCCCTTCATATTATTAATGCTCACAAAGCAAAAACAAAATTACAGTTGCAAGGATTTAAAGCTGCATATATGGTCCTTCTGTTGATGTTACTGAAATCCTATTTGCTAAGTTCCTCATATATATTTAATGTCATTTATAAAACTTCAAGTAACTGAAAACCTGCAAACGCATAATCTTGTTAGTGTCTGAGGAAGTTAGCAAAATATGATATCAGTATAAATGTTATGGCATCAACAGTATGACCATATATTAAATCCTTGAAACTGTAATAACCAATCAATCAGTTATTGCAGTGTGACTATTGTAAAACATATTGGTATACATTAACAAGTAATTAATGTATATGTAAGTATTATTTCTTATAATTTAAACCTTATAGCAATCAGTTTGCACTCCAAAATTCATCATTAATTTGTAGATGATATGAATTTTATAGTGTATTCTCCTACATTATTAATCTGTTCACGAAATTGAAAAGAATTTTCTCACATAATTTTAAAAATCTTCCAAATCATGACATTTTTACAACTAGAAAATTTGACTCGGAGTCATGAAGGCTTAAAAGTGTTCTTCTGCTTTTCATAATACACACACTGCAATAATTAAATTGTTGATAAAATACCTAATTTATTGGTTATATAGTGCATGCAATTGCAAGGAATAGCATACATTTAAATGTAGTTTGTCATACAGGTTGTTGTGGCTACATGCATGATGTTACTATGACATTATGTGTTAAAAGTGTACACCAGAATAAATTAAATTACGTTCTCCTTTGCCACCGATGCAATTTGGGATTTCTTAGACCCCACCCACTCAGTCTTGTAGACAATTCCCTTGCACAACATCGTGGGTGTAGCTGGTGCCAACATGTATTGGGTTCGTTTTATTTGGCTCGGTTGCAGTCAAAAGAGGGAGAACACTACGAAGTGCTTGGGGACTTATTGATCTAAATAACCAACAACCAGTGCAAAAGGGTAGTCGCCGCAAAGTTTAACAGAGACAAGTTTGAGGTAGAGAAAGTGAATTGTGGCCGAAATATATGCATCAGAGATGCCAATGTGGGAAAAAAGCTGAGTCCCCTATGAATATTGATACCTGATAGGAAGAGGTTGGTATTGGTGATATCAATATATTGGTATTGGTATTGCCCAGCACTACTGCGTAAGCAGGTGGGTGGTCAGCTCTGGCAAGGTAAACAATTCCCTTCATATTATTGAAGGCTTAAAAGTGTTTTTCTGCTTTTCATAATACATACACTGCAATAATTAAATTGTTGATAAAATACCCAGTTATGTTTTGCAGGTTTCCAGCCCTTTGGTTGGCCAAAACCGCCAGATATAATCAGTTTAAGTCGGACAACACCATGAAATTATACTACTTCAACTAATTGATTCTAATTAGTACAAAAGTACTAATTGTATTAGCACATGTGAATATATAAAAATCTGAATGACCGACAAGTCGTTGAATCCTTGCAGCTGGTTTTGTAGTGTATTCTCCCTTTGAATTTCAATAACACAAGAATTGAATTTCAAGCCAATTAAAAAGTCATTTACTACCAATCACCAACAGAATGTTCCCACTGAAATAGACAAACAATTACATATACGCCAGCTCATGCACATTTCTGTTCTACCAGACAGAACAAACAGTTACAAATTTACTATTATAACAAGACATTTTCAAAGAAGATGCATAGGTTTATCAAAACCCAAAAAGCATGTGAATAAGGTTGGGATGTTACTAACGTCTGGAAGTTAATGTAGGACCCAAAATTGAACCAAACATGGCCACTTCAGATACAGAAGTGGTTTGTTTAATTTTGGGCTGCCACTGAAAGCCCCACAGCCACAATTGCCTGAAGCATGCATGCTGATGTTACAGTAGAGCTGGTGCTTGTAATGTTGACAACCCATCCATTTAGCCAAGAATGTATGCCACCACAACAAATTCAAGTGTAACTGTCCGTTGAGACAAATGGAATGGAATCTGTTAGACACTAGTTTCTATATTCTGGTATGCATATATACAAATCACTTTGAGAGGTTATAGCGCACTCACTATTATGTATATGTATAGTACGTGTAGTGTGTTACCATATTTTAGGTTTCATGTGTAGTACATGTAGTGTGTTACCATATTTAGGTTTCATGTATAGTGCATGTAATTTGTTACCATATCTTTCTTGTTTCCATTGTTCTTTCAAATGGTGGAATATGTTTTGTAGATTACCGAAATAATGGTGTAAGCTATAATTATATCATATAAATAATACAACACCTCAATGTTTACATCATAGTTATATACATAGGGACAATTACAAGACTTGTTCATCATTGAAGGTTAGTCTTTTGTGCAATATATCAACTATTTCACTTACAGCATTCTTTGCAGTCGCACAAGAAGTAGTGTCAGTCACTGTGTCAACCACTCAGCATTCCCAATCATTATAGTATAATAATTATTGTAATATTGAGTTTGCAAATAGTCCCGGAGGGACCTTCTTTATTGGGCATGTTAGACATAGTCTCTTTTAGCTTGGTTTTCACCACTATGCAACGTTTCAAATAGATACTATAGCATTCATCAGGGTAACAAAAAAAACGCATGAAAGATAGATCTTCATATAGTGCTACATATCATGGAACAAAGTGTTATATGTTATCACACTCCAAAAATTAAATTGTTAAAAAAACCAATTCATTGGTTAGCATAGTTGCAAGGAATAGCAATGTAGTTTGTCATACAGGTTGTTGTGGCTACATATACATGATGTTACTGTAACATATATGTGCATTTATTATAAACATGTACAATAAAATAAATTAAACTATGGTTTTACAGGTTTCCAAACCCAGATACAATCACTTTCAAAATGATAAATTAAGTTTGGTATGAAATATGAGTAGACAGCACCCTTAAAATTATAATGCTTGAAATAACTAAATATAACTAGTACAAAAGTACTATTCGTATTGTCATATGTGAATCCATAATAATCTGAATGACCGACATCGTTGAATCATTGCAACTGCTTTTGTGGTGTATATTTAAGCAAGCCACTTACCTTTTTTCAATCATAAATATACAAAGGATTACAGAATGAGCTGGACATGGCTGATGATTGCCTTTCTCTTCAACAACTGTTTTGCTGTTCCTTTATCTGAAACCGACACAGGTATATGTATATGATGTGCATGTTTGACAACATTGCTTAATTTCCTTTTACAGATAATGCTTGCTACCTTCGTGCTCAACTCCAGCGTTGCAGTGATCAAACACACCTGGATGTCGTGATTGATGGTGTTGTTCGACATTCAATACAATTGAACAATGATGATTTTGTATGCCTACCTGTGTATTGTGATGAGCCTAGATCCAGTATTGTGGGGACAGTAACTGTGGTAGTTGATATTGGTCTCACAGAACCTAAGGAAGGCATTTCTGGCAATGCGGTCGGCCTCTTTTCTTCAGAATCTGAATGCCAACAGAATGGCCCTGAGTTTACTGTGTTTACATGCCAATCACAACAAGAAGGTTAGTGCATTCTTAATTAATTATGAGTGAAAAAACATATTCTTTTTACACAGATGGAGAATCGCAACAAGTATTGGATGAATTAATGGTAATGTCCGAAAAAGAAGCATTCATGGAACAAACTTCAATGGAGGCATGTCACTTTCGATTGAATGCAAGATGCAGTGATGACACAGAATTGAGTTTACATGTTGGAGATAGACCTGCAATACCTGTGTATATAACGGGATCCATCGATCAGTCAAGCCAATGTGTTGAATTCCAATGCAGTGGCACGGAAGATATTATAATCACTGGAAACAGAATAACTGTAAGCCCACCAGATTTAGACCTGTCGAGAATATCAGTGTTCGGCAGCAAAGAGGAGTGTGAGACAAGTCCTAGTGATGATAGTGGTTCAGTCACTGTTACCTGTAATGCACAAATTAATTGGGAAAAACAAGGTCAGTTATTGAGACGTGGAGATTAATATCTATCAAACAAGAAAAATCCCATGTTGCTTTTTGATTAATAATTACATGTATAATTATGAATAATAATGTATTATCATGATTACTGTTCTGTATTATGCAGAGGATGTAGTCTCTGATTTTCCTGTCATGGCTCTGTCTCAAGGTAAGCTAGTTGTTGTTTTCTTACATGTACATGTATATGCACACTTACACTGACACTTTCATAACTTTAATAGGAGAAACTGCAGTTACTCAGTGGAATAACAACTGGGATGGTTATTTGTGTGTTGTTTGTGGTGATTGTAGAGGCATCTCTAGAATTCGAAGTGTGCATAGTAATCATTATGAAGATCGACTATGGCAAGTGGATTGTCATACTATTACACAGGCATCGTATAGTTATTGCTATTGGACTGGTTATGTGAATTGGTTTGATGAACCTTTCGCTTTTCAGTGTGCTGCCAACTATGTCCTTAATGGAGTGATTAGTTATCATTCCAATCATCACGAAGACAGACGTTGGCGCTTTTACTGTTGCCATGCCCCATACTATTACACTAAGAATTGCTTTTTGACTGGCTATGTCAATAATTGGGATGGTTGGATGGACTATGGTGTTGGTATTCCATATGTTTTTACAGGTGCATTCAGCTATCATGATAATGGAAGAGAGTAAGTATTTTCTCGAGAAATAAATTGAGGATAATTATGTAATTTATTTCACTACAGAGACAGGCTGTGGAAATATCAAGTTTGTCAATACCTCCGTTAGTTGTGCATCAATGTGATGTCACTGACTCAAGCAACATTTCTTTAATATAATAGACAGTAGTATGATTAGTTGTCATGATAATTGGCATAATAATTTGTCTGTAGAATTTTTTTTTTAATGAACATAGGAAATATAACAGTCTTTATTGTGTTGTTGTATTTTTATTAATGATGCCGCATTCAAAGTATGAGTGTTAAATATCCGCATTAGCTCACTGCAAAAAGAGTTTGGTTATTTCAACCAATCATTTGGGTACCTCAATTGCGTCCCAATTTATTTATAGGCATATTCAAGTGTTGAAAGGCAAGCCAGTTTGTATTTGTAATATTTATTGTTGGAATGTCCAACATCTTTGAAAACGGGATTCTAAAGCAAATCACACTTTACTTTCTCCCGCAGTTTAAATTTACATAAGAACTGATAACAGCTAACTATTGGGCTTGCACAAAATAGCCTACAACACTTCAAATCAGCAGTTAAGAAGTTATGTAGCTAAATAAGGAACTCCTATTTTACATTCATAACAACTCTGGAAATACATGATACATTTAATGATAATTATTACTATTTTTCAAACAATTTAACATTGAAACCATCCAAGAATAGGGGTTCAGTTTGGGATGAAAATCCTCTATATAACTATTACAACCAGTTTTACAGGAAATTGTTGGAGGTGGCACATAGCCTATGACGCCAGCTTGATCAGATTTGTCATAATTGTCCACCAATATTTAATTTGCTTATACATACTTATCAGAAGTCACAAACCATACAGTATAATACATTGCATGTAAAAAATGGATTGGTTCTTTAGCCCTTCACTTATGAATTGCATGCTATATACCAAATCCCTACTAATAATTATGAAGTGTTGTAGTCCACTCATTGCATGTTCTGTTATCAGTTCTTATGTAAATTTATAGTGGGAGAAGTATTGACATGTAAACTATGAATCATGAAGATGACTGTTATGATGTCAATCAGCTTTCAAAACAGGATATCAGTACTTTCTCCATGAATGACAATGCATGCAGCAGGAAAAACATGAATTAGAGAATAGACAGATGAAAGAGTTGCAATAATTACAGAATATAGAATATAGTATATAGAAGTTCTGATGCAACAAGCATAAATATATATTGCAACTAAAAATATCCCATTTAATCGGTAATAAAATGTATATTTGTATGGTATATTATATGAATACATTTATGGCAGCATGCAGGCAAAAACATAAATGTAGTATTTTGAGCTTATAAACCAACTTCTTTGTCAAACAGTGATGTTGAGGCGCTCCACAGTTTTCTCTTTAGGCCAAATATATAGCACAGTTAATTATGACTATAATTATTATCACTAATTGTCTTAACTCTTTCCTATTTGGGTAAGGATATAGTTACAATGGTGGTGCATACACTAACCATTGTTGAATCAATTTGACCCATGCTTTTAAACTGCATTTATTTCAGGGCATGCCCACTATTTGTGATCTAAAATCATATAAACATGTTTGAGGATAGTCGGGGACTGTTTCTGTTTATTTTCTCTGTCAATTGATGACAAATGCAAGTTGAAATAGCCAGACAAAAAGGATTAGAAGTTTAAGGCATATTTAAAACTCTGTTTTGAGGCATCACGTTGTATAATAAGAAACCAAAACCCTCCAGTAAATACAGTCTTTGCTAATTTCCGCATATAAAATTTATTATTGCATGTCATGTATAAAACTTCTGTTGATTTCTTATAATTTATATTTTATAGCAATCTGAAAATTTGACTCAGAGTTGCAAAGGCATAAAAATGTTTTTCCACTTTTCATAATATATACACTGCAATTTTTAAATTGAATTTATTGGTTATATAGTGCATGAAATTGCAAGGAATAGTATACATTTAAATGTAGTTTGTGTTGTGGCTATACATGCATGATGTTACTATGACATTGGTGCACCAACTATAAAAGTGTACACCAGAATAAATTAAGCAATGTTTTGCAGGTTTCCAACCATTTTGCTGGCCAAAACCGCCAGATATAATCAGTTTAAGTCCGACCACGCCATGAAATTATACTACTTCAACTAATTGATTTAATTAGTACTTAAGTACTAATTGTATTTGCATGTGTGAATCCATAATATTCTAAATGACCGACAAATCGTTGAATGGAATGTTCCCACTGAAATAGACAAACAATTACATATACGCCAGCTCATGCACATTTCTGTTTAACCAGACAGAACAAACAGTTACAAATTTACTATCATAACAAGAAAAAAAAACATTTTCAAAGAAAATGTATAGGTTTATCAAAACCCAAAAATTTAATGTAGGACCCAAAATTGAACAAACTATGGCCGCTTCAGATATTGTTTAATATTGGGCTGCCCCTGAAGCCCCACAGACCCAATTGCCTGAAGCATGCTGATGTTACAGTTGTGTATAGAGCTGGTGCTTGCAATGTTGACAACCAATTCCATTTTGCCAAGAATGCATACCACCACAATAAATCCAAGTGTAACACTTCGTCGAGACAAATGAAAAGGAATTTGTTTGACATTAGTTTCTATATACTGGTATGCATATATATATACAAATCACTTTGAGAAGTTATAGCACACTCATCTATATGTATAGTACATGTAGTGTGTTACCATATTTTAGGTTTCATGTATATATATAGTACTTGTATATAGTGTGTTATGTAAATTTATAGTGGGAAACGTATTGACATGTAAACTATAAATCATGAGGATGACTGTTATGATGTCAATCAGCTTTCAAAACAGGATATCAGTACTTTCTAATGACAATGCATGCATGCAGCAGAACTTACAGAATAGACAGATGGAAGAGATGAGGAAAGAAGCCCGACAAGGGTTGCAACAATTACAGAATATAGTAGAAGTTCTGATGCAACAAGCATAAATATAAATTGCAACTAAAATAGGAAGTATCGCACTTAATAGGTAATAAAACGTCTATTCGTATGGTATATGATATGAATGCATCATGGGGCAAAAACATAAATGCATTACTTTGAGCTTATAACCAACTTCTTTGATCAAACAGTGATGTTGAGGCAATGTTTTCAATAAGTGTATATGGTGTACCATTGGTCCAAAGTGATTCTTACTTGGCACTCCACAGTTTACTCTTTGGGCCAGGTATATAGTACAGTTAATTATCATTATAATTATTATCACTAATATATAGTCCTAACTCTTTGCTATTTGGGTCAGGATGTAGTTCCAATGGTTCATACACTAACCATTGTTGAACTAATTTGACTGCTTAATAACTACATTTATTTCAGTGGCATACCCACTATTTGTGATCTAAAATCATATAAACATGTTTCAGGATAGTTGGGGACTGTTCTGTATATTTTCTCAGTATGCAAATTGAAATAGGCAGACAAAACAAATTGGAAGTTTAAACATATTTATAACTCTGCTTTGAGGTAACATGTTTTAATAATAAGAAACCAAAACCCTCCAGTAAATACAGTCTTACTGAAAAGCTTTGATTAACAATACAAAATTAAGTACATTTTAAGGAATAGGGACTGATGCAATGGTGGTAGAGTGTGTCGTATGTACATGATATTTTAATTCTTTTTCATGATCATGTGTCCAAGTATTAGTTGCATGTATGGTCATTCTGTTGATGTTACTGAAATCATACTTTGCTAAGTTCCTCATATAATATTTAATATTGCATGTCATTTGTAAAACTTCTGTTGATTCCTTATAATTTAACCTTTATAGCAATCAGTGCAAGATTCACGGGTTATTTCAATTGTAGATGATATGAATTTCATAGTGTATTCTCCTACATTATTAATCTGTTCATGAAATTGAAAGGAATTCACAAAAGATTTCTCGTACATTTTGAAAAATCTTCCAAATTCTGAAATGTTTACAACTAGAAAATTAAACTCAGATTTGCAAAGGCATAAAAATGTTTCACTTTTCATAATATATACACTGCAATATTTAAATTGTTAATAAAATAACTAGGGCTGGGAATTGGCTGAGATTCTGAAATCGATTATCACTAGCTTCAAGTCGATTGATAATCGATTAAAATCAGCGGAAGCAATTAGGCCAATTAAGTCAATTAATACATGAAACTCCTCCCATTTGATGATCAAAAAGGCTTCCTATCACTTCCATATTGTACATTACTTGCCGTTACATGCATGAAAAGTATGTCTTCTGGAATAATTAGCATAATCGATATCACAGACTTATCATCGATAATCAAAAGAATTTTCAATATCGATTGATTAATCAATTAATCGATTAATCATCCCAGCCCTAAAAATAACTAATTTATTGGTTATATAGTGCATGCAATTGCAAGGAATAGCATAAATTTAAATGTATATAGTTTGTCATACAGTTTGTTGTGGCTACATGCATGATGTTACTATGACATTAGGTGCACCAAGTATAAAAGTGTACACCAATATAAATTAAGCTATGTTTTGCAGGTTTCCAGCCTTTGTTGGCCAAAACTGCCAGATATAATCAGTTTAAGTCCGACAACACCATGAAATTATACTACTTCAACTATTTGATTCTAATAAGTACAAAAGTACTAATTGTATTAGCACATGTGAATCCATAATAGTCTGAATGACCGACAAATCGTTGAATCCTTGCAGCTAGTTTTGTAGTGTATTCTCCCTTTGAATTTCAATAACACAAGAATTGAATTTCAAGCCAATGAAAAAGTCATTTACAACTAAACACCCACAGAATGTTCCCACTGAAATAGACAAACAATTACATATACGCCAGCTCATGCACATTTCTGTTCTCCAGACAGAACAAACAGTTACAAATTTACTATTATAACAAGAAGAAAAAAGTTTTCAAAGAAAATGCATAGGTTTATCAAAACCCAAAAAGCATGCGAATAAGGTTGGGATGTTACTAACATCAGGAAACTAATGTAGGACCCAAAATTGAACAAAATGATGGTCACTTCAGATGCGGAAGTGGTTCATTTAATTTTGGGCTGCTACTGAAAGCCCCACTGCCACAATTGCCTGAAGCATGCATGCTGATGTTACAGTAGTGTATAGAGCTGGTGCTTGCAATGTTGACAACCCATTCCATTTAGCCAAGAATGTATGCCACCACAACAAATCCAAGTGTAACTGTCAGTTGAGACACATGGAATGGAATTTGTTAGACACTGGTTTCTATATTTGCTGGCATACATATATATACTCTGCAAAACAGAATTGTTAAAATAACAAATGTATTGGTTAGTACAGTAGCAAGGATTTAACAATTATTTGATTGTTCAGTATTACATAGCTACATCTAATGCCATTTTACAAATTATATTAAAATACGTAAAAGATATATATAATTATATATGTAACAATTAAAATCAATTATCATATCATGCCTAATATCTCATATTAGATGCCCAAAGTAGGTTTGGAAACCCAAAGTAATTTCGCATGCTTTTTGGGTTTCGACGTACCTACACCTTCCTCCATTTTTATCGAAAATGTTTTTATTATTCTTGTTTCCATTGTTTGCTTCTGAATGGGTAGATGGTTTGTGAATATTTTATGTAGATTGCTCTGAGGCTTGATCATCATTGAAGGTCAGACGTTTGTATAATTATCTCCATTATTTATGAATTGATTATCATTCTCTTTCACTTACAGATGACGCTGCCTATTTTCTATTTCTCTTACAGTTTTGCCACAAGAAGTAGTGCTGATCTCTGTGTCAACCATTCAGCATTCCAGTGCTCATCATAGTATATAATAATTATTATCAGTATAGCTACAATGGTTTTATTATGAATAATTATTATGCTTATTAATTTAAGAATGTATTTGCTCATAAACTTTATTACTATGCTTATGATTCCAACGTAGCAGGCAGTTTCAGTAAACAGTTCTGAGGACACAAATGCGCACATGCACGTGGATAAATTAATGAATGCATTTATAAAACATGGCGTCTAATTTGAGATCAAATCTTTGCTATTATTTAGACTGTCTTCTTTCATTGTATCTGAAGATATCATCTCGATATTTGTAGACCAGAATTTTACAATAAATGCGATTGGAATGGTGCTTGAATCATTGTGATAGTTCAACAAACAAAATAATGATTTAAAGTTTTTGCCACTCAGTGGTTCTTTATATTAAGAAGTCTTTGGCCATCTAAACGGTGTTGGTAGTCAAAAAAACACTAGATATGAATAGGTATGCGTGTATTAAAGCCTATATGTATATGTTACTTTCAGCTCATCACTTGCAATTGAAATGTATGTACGGGCGGCCATTTTTTTTTCCGTGGCATCCCTACATAGAGAGTACTACTGTACTCACTGATTAACACCTCGATGTTTACAGCATAGTTATATATCATTGAAGGTTAGTCATATGTGCATGTTTATCAATTATTTATGAATTATAGATCATTCTGTTTCAATTAGAGATGATGCCTATTTTCTATTTTACTTACAGCATTCTCTGCATTTGCACAAGAAGTAGTGTCAGTCACTGTGTCAACAAAAAGAATGAATGAAAGATAAATCTTAATACAGTGCTACATATCATGGGACAGCGTGTTGTATGATATCGATATAAATTGTTAAAATAACCAATGGTATTGGTTAGTACAGTTGCAAGGAATAGCAATGTAGTTTGTCATACAGGTTGTTATGGCTACATGTACATGATGTTACTGTAACATAATATGTGCGTTCAATATAAACATGTACACTAAAATAAATTAAATTATGCTTTTGCAGGTTTCCAAACCCATATATAATCACTTTTATTGCTTCAAATAATTATAATCCAAAGTAGCGGTGGCATTAAGAATGCGGAATCAATAACAGTTTGACTAATTGTTAAATCCTTGCAAATGTACTAACCAGTAAAGTAGTTATTTTAACTTAAAATTGTTAAAATAACTACTTTACATTTGTACACTGCAAAGTCTAAATTTTAGCTTTTGCAGTGTACAATTGTACCACAAACAGCTTTAATTAAGCAACCTGTTAGTTTAATGCCTTCATTACTATTCATTATTGTGTTCTTTGAGGTAAACAATGGCATAGCCAAGGGTGGCAAGCCTGGGCATATGCCCAGGCAACTGCTGAGTCTCATCATACATTTTGAATCATTGAACTTCATAACTATCATGGAAATCAGGCTTGATAATTGAGTTACTTCATAAAAGGAGAACTGACATTAGAAACAAAGCACTGATCGTGAAACACCAAAGATCAATTGCAACTGTCGATACCTCAAAACAGAGTTTTAAATATGTTTCTAAACTTCTAATCCTTTTTGTATGGCTATTTCAATTTGCATTTGGCATCAACAGTCCCCAACTATCCTGAAACATGTTTATATGATTTTAGATCACAAATAGTGGGCATACCACTGAAATAAATGTAGTTTAAAAGTCTTTATTAACCCGGACGCGTAGGCGGAGGGTTTTATCACTTAGAGTTTCTTAACCCGGGGGCTTTTGAAAAAAGGATGAATTAATTTTAATAATAATTCCAACCACACCTACCATGGATGTAATATACTGATTGCGAGGTGTGGCTCAGCATCTCATTAAAATCAAAACCTTCGTTGCAACTGAATACAGGCAATTTGCAACTTTCTCCAACTTCTGGAGCAATCTAACACTCACCTCAACCTTGCTTACTAATTACTGCAAGCACAGCATCTACTCAAGTCTGCACGCAAACGCTATTTGTCACTCATTCTCCCAACATCCCTTTCTCTCTCGCTAGAACCAGCTAGAAACAAAGTCTATACATCACACAAACATCAAGATAACGTTCTACTCTCCTTTCACTTTTTCAAAGTAACATCAAAGGGTGGACACTTGAATCAAAGCACCGTGGGCGTTTTGAACAATAGAATGCCGACATGCCGCCACCACATTGGTATACTCTTGTAATCTACAGTAATTTGGGGTGTGGTACATCCAAGACCCAGCCATTGCAGTGAAATTTGGTAATGTAATAAGTAGGTGTGGTACTTCCTATCTGACAGGATGTTGTAAAATTACAACATTAAAAAACTGAAAGTGATAGTAATTGGTTTGTGTGTGCACATGTCTGTCTGTCTGTGTGTTACTACGTAATCTTTGCAAATACCTGGTGTTACTGGTTCATTGACACTGCTTTCCAAACGCTAGAGTCTGATAATTCCGAGATTTAAACGATTTGTGATAATTTCGTTGACAAATGAAATGACGATCTCCAGCTTTCATGGAATCGATAGACGTTCCTCAGTCGCCATTTTCACTCACTCTGTACGTTGCGCATGCGCATTGGTGTATATAGTTTTGCCTCGTGTGCTTACTTCGTGAAGTTTGGTATCCTTCTCGCACCTCTCAATCATTTCTCAACATTTGGTAGCCAGTTCTAAGTTCATCACTGCTACACTATTGAACAGATTTATTGTGAAAGAATTCAACGGAAAACGCCATCTCTCAACATTGTTCAGTGATTCAACCATAGAAGAAATTTCTGATATTGACATTGGATATGTTGCAGAAGATAGTTCTGATACAGATACATTTAGTCACCATCAAATACACAATGTACGGATTTTAGGAGTGATGTACCTTGATGAACTCAAGAAATGTCTTAACTGTAACAGTAAGGTAGTGGTCGGAATCGACAGTACATATATACCCTGAAATTGGTGAGTGTAAAAAATGTCAAATGATGCAAAATACCGAGTCCTGTGAAACACTTCTCACTACTCATATTCTTGTCAAATCTTCTGAAATGCCATCACCAATGTCATTAACAGCAACTGGTGACTTGGTACATAAACCGTGCTGTAATGAAGACACCAAGATTACCAAGATGGCATTACTAACATGTGCACCTTTTAGCCTTACATATAAGGATGACATGATACGTTCCATCTCAAGGTCATGAACTATTGACTCAAGGCTGTCTTTCGTGTTCATTTGATTCATTTTCAATTAACTATTAATTTTGGTTAAAATCACAATCATTTCATTTATTCACTTTCACTTAATTAACTATTAATTATGGTTAAAATCATTTTTTTTATTTTTTGCTGAAACAAACATGTGCTTGATTGCATGTTGTGAACATGTTCAATGAATGCACTGAAGTGCAGAACCCTCAGTGTAAAAATTTACATTAATAAACATTTAAAGTTCTTCATTCTTCTCAACTCAGCTTAGACTCATATCACTTACAACACGCACAACAAACCGATCTGTCACACAATTTTTTGTCCTAGGGATAACAAATTGCTTGAACTTTTTTATCCTAGGACTTTACTTTTAATGTTTATTAATGTAAATTTTTACAGGGAGGGTTCTGCACTTCAGTGCATTCATATATATTGCTCAAGTTCATCCTCAATATACTTATATTGCTGATCAGAGCGATTATACTTTGCATCATCTTCAAATATATGACTTAACTCTCCTAATGTTCCACCTTTTTCACTATTAACTATATAACTATTCTCTTGATAGTATTGAGTCAACAGAAACCCTAGTATTGGAAAGTATGCTTTTATCAAATCAGGGATTGATAAACCTTCAACTCCTCAAAAACTCCAAACTCTTGTAGATGTACACAATGATACATGGTATATGATTTTAAGATAGTTGACGATAATTTAGATCAAGATGTAAAACCTTGATTCATGAGACTTGACAGACCTACACTTTCACTTCATTACTTCAATCGGTATGCATTACAGGATAGAATGAACATCACTGATAAAATTCCAATACTGACTGCTAAAACTGTAAAAAAAAAAGGAATCTTCTACCAACTAAATGATACTGAATGTCTTTTAAACAACTTTGTTATTCTAACAGCTTGCATTCTCATTACATAGGTCATACTTTAACGATTGATTTCGTGATTCTCTTGACAGTCATATAGACCATGTTGATTCAAAAGAGATGTGTAAGAAGTCAGAAATAGAAAGGATAATGTCAATGCCTATATTATGTTTTATCTTTAATACCACTTAGGTCTGCTTAGGTGTTGTGTTCAAAAATGAACCAAAATACAATAACATGATCGACATAATGGCAAATATGCAACACTAAGTCCCAGTTTTATCTCATCAAAGGGAGGTCGCATTGGAGTCAAGAGAATATGTAACACTAAATTAGCAGTGTATCCACTCTATACTCTCTGGTGGAGATCATCTTATAGCAGCTCGAGCACAAGGAAGCCAGCTCATTCACAGTAATTGTGAAATTCCTAGTGACCATTTGAAAGGCTTACATCCTGTTGCCGAAGATTGGCTCACTAAAGTTACAGTCTTAAAGATACACATCATTCAAGTAACTTGATTACAGTAATCACGCACATGCATGTATCATTTTCAGGTTATTAAGAAAAGACTTTATAAGCCCTCTTTGTCTCGGAATTTTGGTACAATGAACCATTTAAGAAACATCATCAATAGAAGAAATGTTGTTAAGGATCCATCTAAGAATGTTAACTTGAGTGAAGATTTCCTTATGCTGATGTTGAAATCCCATGTTCTAGCAGCATTCATGAAATATATCTCTATGGATACGTTAGAGTCTAATCTTGATTGTGAGGAACTTCACAAATCTATTTTCTTGCCAACTGATGACAGGAAACAAATACTGTGCAGGTTTATAAAACACCATCTTAATGACTTGGTAGATGTTTCAGCTACTGTGGGGATGGAGATAACACTCGACCCACTGAAAGTAAAGATCATGTATATAACTACGGTAATGAGGTGATCAGTTTAGGCCTTCTTTATGCAGAATTCAAGGATGCTATTCACAAAGGAGATGGTCTCCCTGTAGTCAGATGTTACAGATATTTTATTTTGCTATTCAGAGCACATGGTCATAGAAACTATGCCATCAAGACATTTACAATGCTCGCTGAATGTCATTGTCTTCATTCTCCCAGAACGGGAGAACAATTAGATTCATCAATGTTAATGGCCATCCTGGTCAGAACATTACTTGTGATTTTCACATGGTGGAGAACATGAACAAAGTCATCAAATCATATGTCCACAATATGAGAGCTAACCAGAGTGAGAAAGCCATACAAAAAATTGGCAAGTGCATAGGTTATCTTTCCCTAATATGGGATCGGTACTATGAGTACAACAGTATCCCCAAATGTGGCTGTCATCATGCTCCTTCAGATGAAAAGAACCTTAAAGCCATCATTGAAGAATTGCAAAAAGCTAAAGTTTTTATGGCCGATAGGGTCATTCCTATGATTGCTTTCTCACTGGTTTGAACTATATATATAATTAAACTAGGAATACATATGCGCAGGACTGCCTCGCTCGCACTAAACTGTAGTCAATTAATATCCAGAAAGGTGTGGTTTTAGTCGGTATAATTATTTGTCTTTCACACTTATGATAGCAGGAAAGAAGAGAGAATTTAGTGATTTGTCATCTAGTGATCCTTGCGATGATGCTAACAAACATGGGATTGTCTTGCCTTTTGTTCACTCTCATCTAGATCTCGTTTATTTCTGTTCTCTACCTCTTAATTTCTCTTCTGTTTTGGCCTCTTCTGTAGCTCCCGCTCTTTGCTTCCCTTTTCTCAGTGTAATTAGGCGTCGAAGTCGTGCTGTAGGTCCCTCACTTATAGGTTCCTAACTCGTCTCTAGTCTCTACATTTAGAGCAGTACGCCATTAACAGTACAGGGGGTCTACGGATCAACGTACCTGTATATACATGTAATTATATAACATGGCTTCAACGTGTGTATCAGCAATATCAGACCGGTAGAGTGTAAAACCTGGACTCTGGACTGGAACATGGATTTGGACCCAAGATAGTAAAATATTAATATTATTATAACAATAATTATCACCCAAAACAATACTGAAT